>CM057009.1:243877177-244602177 GCA_029891345.1 Dryococelus australis
GAGAGAAATGGAAGAACTGAAAAACTTTTACAGATGTGTATCATTTCTTAAATGCTATTTGTAAGCACACCTCACTCACGTTGGACAGTTTTATAATGATAGGTTTTTTGTTGGAGCTCTGCACACCGTTCAGCGACCTATCCAGGTGGCCACCTTTAATTTGAAATGTAGTTATATTATTGGAAACATCACAAAAAAAAATGAAAGAAATGCTGGAGTCAGGAAATATGGGTCTCACTTATAAAAAAAAAAAAAAAAAAAAAAAAAAAACTTTTTTGATATAGGGTCGTGTGATGATAAATGTTTAATACGATTCAATTAAATTTTTGATTTCTTTTTTATTTTAACGTAAGTCTATAGATGACACAAATAACTAGACTCCTACTATGGCATTTTCCTGGCTTGGAATGATAGAAATGTTATTTTCCTTATCTTTTGTTATTTTTTGCTTGTATAAGCATAATGTTAATGTGTTAAATATAGCATGACTGACTTTGTTGTGAATAATTTTGAGGTAGCTATGAACATAATAATATATAATAATTTCATGAAACTTTTATTGTTGGTACAATAAATTTATAATTATAAAACATTATTCTGAACTCTTATGTCAAAATGTAGAAAGATGATTCCGTTTTCAAAATGACAAAAACTGCTGACCTACAATGAATAGTGATAAAGGTCCCTGAATATATTCATTTTCAAACAACTTTATTTTAAAATAATTAGTAACTACTTATGATGAAACAATAAATTTCTGAACAGTAAAGTGATTTCTTGGATGGAAATTTGACATTTGTAACAATTTGATAGATAATATCAATTCCTTTCATTAACAAAATTAAACACTGCCCAACCTGTCATACGGACGGGTGAACAACCCTACCATACAAAAATGTGTAGCTGTTTGTAATGATAATTAATTAGTTGAATGTGTTTTAACTAAGGTAAGTTTTTGCTAATTTAAATCTGGTAGTTTATGTCCATCATGAAAACTTTGATATTAGCCTAGAGTTTGATAACTTTGTTCAATAACAAGAAGGCATCTACTTATTTTTTTAATTAAAGGGATGATAATAGCCTTCAAACTTTTAAATGAATTACAGCTTTCCAAGAAAATACTATTGAAGAATTCGTTGTATTATCTTCAGTACTTTTTATTAGGTATTAAAACTATTTTAATGGTTTGATTTTCAAGAATAGGTACCTCTCTTAATAATCATGAAAGGACTTAATTTTTTCTGACATTGCATAAAGTGTAATGGCATAGTGTTTTGAATAATCCTGTGTATGTATACAGGCTCTCCCAAAAGTCTGGAAACATAGCAAAAATAATGTCTACAGAATGTGCTCGAAATATCCTCCATTTTTGCTATGCGCTGCTGATGCAAACAGAGCACCCAATCCTGGAGTACACATCCAATTATATCTGGTGTGATCTGTGCATAGGCTTGAACATTGTGCTCTTGTAGATGAAAATGGGATTGAATCTTTCTGCTTAATCCAAGGATTTTAATTTATTCCTGAGATAAAAGTCTAAGGGGGTGAGATCTGGGCTTTTTGCCGGCCACTCCACTGATCCTTGACATCCCATACATGATCAGAAAATTGTTCATCGAGCCAGGTCCAAATAACTTAATTGTATTGGCTAAGAGCAACATCATGCTGAAGCCATGCAGGGGAGAGAAAACCCAATTCATTGAGGACACTGGGCAGTGCTTCTTTGTTAAGCATGTTCAGGTGTACAGCACCTGTCACTGTTGTATAAAAAATAAAGGGCTAATAATATGATTCTTCAAATGTCGCACCAATCTATGACGCATTCAGTGCCATGTTCATTTGCAGGATCCATCTAGTGAGGACTTTTTTTTTACCATTACATGTTCTGAGAGGTAACCTCATCAGAGGCATTAAAAGTTTGCTTCTTCACTGAAAGCAATGGTACTTGGAAAGTCTAGGGCTTCATCACATTTTCATTTGACCAATTCACAAAAAATTCAATCTATTTATCCGGGTCATCCTCACTCAACTTTTGCAGAACATGGAGTTTGTACAAGAGCCATTTATGTCGCTCCAAAATCTTTGAATGCTGCTTTTGGACATACCTTATTCAGCAGGCATTCTCCACAGAGACTTTTTGAGTCTTTGGGCAAACCAGCCAAGAAAAGAAACTGATACAATTTCATTGGTGGACTGGCATGAGGTACCACTGTACCACTTATCTTTGATGGAAGCTGTTTCTTTAAATTTTGCAATCAACTTTGAAACACAAGAGACTGTTACAGGCACATATTCTGGATGCAGTCTGTGGAATACAGCAGCTACTTGTATTGGACTTCTACCATCAAACATCAAAATTATCTGAATACATTTCTCTTTACTCAGATTCATTGTTTATGTCAAGCTGAAATAAGCACAAAATGAAGATTCATGTTTCCCCCATTTTGCCAAACTTTTGGAACATTTTGTATACACATATGTTTGTGTGTACATGTACGTCTGAGTACACAAAGTACTTTTTTGAATCTTATAATTTGTTCGCTTAATCCCCCCCCCCCCCCCCAATACAGAATATTAGAAACAGGTGCCCAATAGTTTTGCAACTGGTGTATATCAGCTGCAGCATTATGCTCAGCAAGGTTTAGAACTTGTAGGCATGAAGGAAATTAGACATGTTATAAAATAAGAACATTTTTTACAATATTAAAAATTTATAAATTATATGAGATTTTATAATTTATGTCTACCAACCAGTAATACGGGGAGAAAAGTTGGTATTTGATGAAACTGGGAATAAAATGGGGAAAACCCAGGAATTTGTCAACAGTTTCAGGAATATTGTGTCACACTGGTGTACCTCTTTAGACATCAATGCTTTGCTGGTTTCATTTCAAGTGTTTCTAGCAAGTAGTGGGTGAGCAGTTCTCCATCCTTAAACAACCTTCCTCCTCCTCCTCCTGAAACCTCACCCTCCATTAATTATCCTAAAACTGGTTTCTGCCCCAACCTCTTCCCCCTGCCCCTCATTCCAGCTGCTTATTATACATCTCTAAGAATGTTAGATGGTGGCTTGGAAATCCTGGCACACACGCTGGTACGTAGATGAAAACTGGTACACAATTCCAGGTTCATGCTCGAAAGAGCTAAACCATTTTATTTCTGTTTTCTGTAAATATTCTACATTTAAGGCTCTGAATTATGTTGTCAGTAGCTTTCTGTTATTCAAACACAAATGTTAAAATATTGGTATTTTTTATATATGTAAGGACAAAATTACCTTGGTACATACATGATATGAGATCCTGATAACTGGTATGTACACCAGTACGCTCGCACATCTAACATCACTGGACATGTCCGCTCTTCACCTTTTGCCCTTTCACCAAGGCAAGCCATACAGTCTATGTTTTTGTGAGCATATACAGAGTTCCCATACTCTTATGTTTATTTATGTAATATTTATTCATCGCAAATTAAAGTGGTGTGTGGCCATTATGTGTAAGGAAAAATAATTGACTATAACAAATTTTATTGGAGCTTTGTGAAATTTTTTGAGAGCGTATAATAATACATGTTTGTTCCATGTACAATTATTATCAGCAGTTGTAGAGTGGAGATATTTGAACAGCTTTTAACATCAAAGTTTTGAGCGCCAATGAGAGTGAAGTGAGGTGAGTATAGAGTGGTGCCAGAATGCAAGGAGTATAGAGTGGTGCCAGAATGCAAGGACAGGGGAAACAAGAGATCGCCAAGAAAACCTGCCAACCAACAGCATCATCTGACACGATTCCCATGTGCAAAACTCTGGGAGCAACCCTGCCGGAAATAAATTTTGGTTCGCCTTGGTGGAAGCAAGTAGTCCTACAGGCCTACACTATTGTGGCCTGTATCAGTAGTTATGGAGCCATACTTATCTGCTTTCAGTTATTGGCCATATCATCTCATTTTGGCATTGTTTTGAGCTGTACCGATGTTGGAGTTGAATGTATATTGGATTAAATATCGCTAGGTTCTCGTGTATTTCCCATGAAAATGCTGAGAGGAAAGTGTGTTTTCAGTGATGTGTGGCTCTTTACATTATTTATGCATTATGGCTACTGAAAGTGCCTGACAATACATCAAAATGAAGGTGTTCACTTTATTGTAAAAATGAAATTCAACACTTTGTTTTAATTTTATGTAAAAAAGTAAAAATTTTTGCATAACAACCCACATTTTTATTTCTAACAAATTCATAACATCACTCGGCTGACGCATTGTTGAAGTGTTTGAATTAATTTCTTCTTCTTTCTTTTTACATTTTTCCCACTCCCGGGTTTATGTTCTCTGAATGACATTATTTGTGGCAGTTCATTACCACAAATATAAAATATTTATTCACGTAATAATTAAAGCATTTACATTTTTTTATTAGTTATGTGGTACATTTTATAGATTTCTTTTTGCTGTATTTTGACATTTCTGGTCATGGGAAATCAAAATTTCACACAATATGCCAACTTTGTCAATTTGTGTCAATGTAATTGAAGTTGTTTATATTAATTTAAAACCTGGCGAAACTTATTTTGAGAGCTTTAGTGGACGTGTTCTGCTATGTTCATGATCATCAAGAACATTTTAATCATAATGTCCCTGTTTACTGTAATGTAAAAAAAGCAGGGTTTGTTATACGCTGAACAATAGTTTGTTATATTATCAGCCAGCCTTCTATATAATTCAAAGTGATTCCATGCCAAAAAAAACGTGTGAAGTTAAGATGTTAAGATCTGGGGAGAGTGTTGCCTTCTGCAGGAAATGAGGAATAGGTGATTTGATGAATGTGAGTTAAAATTAGTAAAATTATTTAATTTGGCTAATAAATGTTGATGTTAAGCAATTGTCAATGTTGGCATATGCAAGTAAACCCAAAGCCTAAAGACTGCTGAAGATGCATGGCAGTAGTGTGGCAATACATTGTTTCATGGTGTGTACAGGTACAGTGTGCTTTTTTTGCATTTTAAACACAGTTAACCTTACGTAAAATACAAAATATAATATTGGAAAATATTACAAGTGTTCTGTGTAAGAAAGGCACAGTGCTGCCATCTCTTGATTTGCTGATTAGTATTTATTTTCAAGGAATTACTGAAACAAAATATCTGTATAATAGTAACTGTGACAGTAAAAATATTTTATTTAATATTATTTAATGGCAGCAACTTTCAAATAAATAACTTAGTGTTTTAATGGCAAGGAATTACTCAAAATAACTGTAAAAAAATAACTGTACTGCACTCTACCACAATAAAATAACTTTACTATGCTGCATGCTGAGTCTTGGTAGAGCACAATACTTAAACAGAAAACTGGACCCATACTCAACTGGTCAATAAGTGTAAATTATAATGTGGATTGACTTTAAAGAACTCATTAAATTATCAAACAAAATGAATTGCTGTTGGTGATATATTTTATGTTTCCTTTTAACATACAAAATCACAACTTTATATCTTTTTCTTGAATAACAAATTCTTATTGAAATCTCTCAATCTACAAGAAGATTAGATGACTGCTCACAAAAGAAAAAGGAGGTCCCTCGCATGAATAATTTATGCACCTATTGAAAAACAAAAAAAAAAAATGTTGTGTAGCTATTACCACTTTCCTATTCTTGAATAGGCTTGCATCATGCGTCACATTATTTCATTAATTTGACATTTAACTATTCTGGCACGCAATATGTCACCACGTTGATCAAAACTTGTAGCGTGTCACCACTCTGTTCGATAATTGTAGAGGTTGCTGTGCGTGCTCCTGGGAGTCAGCAGCAAACACCATCTTGAACTAGCTCAGTCGAAATTTTGAGACTCAGAATTAATAAACAGTTGAAAGTTTGTTGATTCAGGAGTGCCAACAGAAGATAAATGAATGATGAAATAAATTTTCACTTGAAATTTATTGGTGTCTCGTCAAATTTATCATCAACATGAAAAAATGACACTTGCAAACAAACTCAAAAGACAGACTGGCCACCGTCACAAAACAAAATTTCTCACTTTGAGACTTGATAATTACGAAGACAGGAGAGAAGCAGTACTTTTCTCTCTCAGCGCCCTAACAACCCCGTGCACCTACTGAAAATAAATTTAATAGAATTGAAAAATGTCAAAAATGAAGACAGAAAGTTGAATTAGCGGGCGCTGGTTGGTGCGAGTGTAATGGTTGCTCTCCAAAGGCTATTCGGTTGACAGTGAATGAACTGTGACGACGAAGAAACTGTAAAACTGTGACGATTAAACTACTTTTACCCTATATATACTCCCTGAATATTGCATCAAATCAACATGTTCCAATCGTGGCTTCGCAAAGTACGGTAATGTCTCAAAATAGCCCATGAATTCTGACATGGGTCTTAAAATCAAAGTATTACGTGTGCATGAGTTGTCATATTGGTGAACTATGACATCAGCACATTCTAGTTTTATCATGTGGTGCAACCCCGCAGCTGCTTGTCTTGCTTGCTAACTCCTTGAAAAGTTGCACTGTCATCCTAAGATGATTATTACTGATGCACTGACATGAATAAAATAATAAATTTGTAAAAACAAATGTGTACAAAATACAAACAAATTCTTATTGCCACGAGTTCCTAAATATTAAATCAATTACTATCCTTTACACTGAAATATAGCAAATTAAAATTATTTCCAAAAATATAAATTATAATATATTGCTAAGCTACTTTACCCCCCTTGATTTGGAGAAAATTTTGAAGAAACCTGTCTCAAATTGAAACCTACATGAAAGTTGAGGGTTTGAAAGCTGGGCTGTGATTCCATCTCTTGCAAAAAAAAATTATTTGATTACATGGTTATACATTTTACATAAAGTTAAAGTTATTACATGGTTGTCCATTCAGATATAAAGTTACACTAAAATATATCATATTACATTATCACACAAAGTAAATTAATCAAAATCAGTTACAAACCTTTAGTATCCATCACATTTCTCTTTCAAAGTTATTACAATGTTACATTCACTTTCAGTTTTTGTTTACATGGTTCATTAGTGGAAAAATGAATTTAGTTAATATGCATCATGTAAAAGGGGATACAAGGTCTGGCTAAAATACAAGAGAGCTATTGTCTTTCAGTTTAGAACAGTGCCAAATTTAACTCTAGAGGCCACAAGAGAGCTAGCTACTCCCTTTCCTATGGGGTCATCGCTATTTAACTCAAGACAAGAGAACCCCTGCCCTTCATACTGGGTTGGTGCCATTTAACTCTAGGGGTCTCAGACCTGTCCCAACACATTAATAAATATTATTGTTATTAAAGCATGGACATTATAAAGGGAGCGAAATCAATCTTACACATATTACACAAGTTCACACTTCATCATTATGATCATCATGTACAAATTCAAATTATGTTTTGATGGGTTTCCAAAATTAATCTGCAACATACATTAACACATTTCAAAATCAAACTGTAATCTACATCCACACACGAGCAATGTTTTCTGAGAATGACAACACAATAACCTTAAAAAAATATGCTTTTCCATAATTTAACTTCATTAATACACAATTTTAATGTGCTCCAATTCCAGCACTAAAACAAATTTAAATACAAAAACACTTTCAATTATTATCAACATTATAAAAAACACAATGCATTCACAAAATTGGCCCCATTCTGGATGCACATATACAGCCAATTAAAAAATGTTATCCCTCAAAACATGATTCATTTAAAAAAATTTGTGAACAAATACGCATACCTTGTACAGTTTCTTACTGCATAATTAAATATCACTTCATACATATCAACCCTTAATAAAGTTTAATTGTAATCTCTTTCAATGTAGAAAACATCATAATTATAAATTCATATCGATAGCAAATTAATTTACTCCACTTTTATAATCCTTCATGTACAGTGTTACTTTCAATTAAATGTCGCGATGGCAAATAGTCATTACAAATTAAATTTTGTGTATGAAAATATCTTAAAATAAATTTTTCAGATTTATCATAATAGGCTCAACTAGCCTTAATAGATTTAATTTCAACAGAATACTTTCTGTTGATATATTCATACCACATTCAACCAATGTAACCTAAATTCTAATGATATGGAGACAATACATTACATAAATGACCTTGTATGAATGAACACCAATTAAATCATATTAAGCTACATGAAATCACAAACTATACCATGTTTCTTCATCTTTCTCTTCCCCATCATTCTTACTTTACACAATTTCCTCTTTTTCCGAACAAACTTTCTCACAGGGTATTTTACAATTTCCTTACTGCTAACCATCATGAAATTATATCTCCTTTTCCTATGTTTACATTTCATCTTTACCCCCCTAACCTTGCTTTTCTTTCCCTTATAACCCTTTTGCTGAATAATTCATGAACAGTAGATAAGTTTATTACTTTAACACACTTTGCATTTGGTTCAACACTGTCACTATTAGGTTTACAAATTTCACAATCATTGTTTCTTTTGCACAACCTTCTACTTTCAAAATAATATTCTACATCTGTTGTGGTCTCAGCAGTGTCACAAAAAATATACACGTTTGAAGTTACCTTTGGTTGGTGCAAAGTGACTGCTGACCCTAACCTAAATTTTAATTCACTAAGGGTTTTTTTTGGGGGGGGGGGGGGGATTAACCCCCCGCCCAAATTTTGATTGTGCTACTTGAATTTTGTTTACATGTACATCCTGATAATCTTGCTCTTGGCAATTCTCAACATTATTTGCACTACTGGAAATATCTGGCTAGTCTACAGTACTGTTTACGTGCTGATTGATGTAGGATACACTTTCCTCCCTGACCTCTGTTAATTTTACATTTAGGTCAATCTTACATTCTGTCAAAATTTTGTTAGTATTATCTAATATAGCCCTAAGATCTGCTGTGAATTTTTTGCTAACTGTTGTACTTCATGTTGAAATTTGTGTTGTTGAGTCCTGATTTCCTGCCAGTTGTTTCTTAATTGTGCTGTAAATTCCTGAAACTCTTTTTTAATTAACCTTGTGAGCAGGCTGAATTGATTATTACTTAATTGTGAATCTTGTGCCATAATACCCAAATTTCCTAACCTGTATTCTTTATTCTGAAACACACTAGACTTATTTTAAAAAATTTACAATGTACACAAAAATCACAGTAATATTAATAACAAAAAAAAAATTTACATCAGGATTTTACAATCTTTACTGTACCTGCAATTTCTTTGGTGAAGAAGTGTGTGTGTGTGTGTGTGTGTGTGTATGTGTATGTATATATATATATATATATATATATATATATATATATATATATATATATATATATATCTCGGTGCTTTGTTGTTTGTTGACTGTACTTGGCTGTATGGAAACTGTCTGGAACTGTTGTCTTGAAGCCTGGTGATTGGAAGTTGCGGGCGGTGTCAACTGTGTTGTTGGATCACTTGCAGTTACGCTCACCAGAACACAACTGATGAATGAAAACTTTGTTGCGCGGCGACAGCTGTGCTGGAAGGTTCGTGAATAATTGATGAGGATGGATGTTGGCACTCTTCACATTGCAGGGCACAGGTAGAAATCCAGCCCGATATGTTGGTTGCCTATTGTTATGTGTCACCATGTTGGTCGACACTTGCAGTGTGTCACCACTCTGGTCAACAGTTGTAGTTGTTGCTGTAGGTAATTGCAGGAGTCCGCAGTACACCAGTTCAAACTAGCTCAGTGGGAATTTTGAGACTTAGAATTAATAAACAGTTGAAATTTTGTTGATTCAGGAGTTCCAACAGAAAATAAATGAAAGATGAAATAAATTTTACCTGGAAGTTTTTGGTGTCTCTTCAAAATTATCATCAGCACAAACAAATGACACTTGCAGCAGATAACCTAACTCAAAATACAGAATTGCCACCTTCACAAAACAAAACTTCTAGACTTGACAATTACGAAGACGGGAGAGAATTACAACTTTTCTTTCCCAGCACCCTAATGACTCTTTGCACCGACGGAAAATAAATTTAATAGAATTTATAAATGTCAGAAATAATGACAGAAAGTCGAAGTCGCGGGCGCTGGTCGGTGCGAGTGAAATGGTCACTCGTCGAAGGCTATTCGTTTGACAACTGATGAATGAATTTCGATGACAAAGAAACTGTGAAGACGATTAAGTTGCTTTTACCCTATATATACTCCCTGAATGTTGCATCAAGTAAACGTGGTCCAATGGTGGCTTCGCAAAGTGCAGTAATGTCTCAAAATAGCCCGTGAACTCTTGATGTGGGTCTCGAAATCAAAGTATTTCATGCATTTGAATTGTCACATCAGCCAACTGTGACATCAGCACACTCTAGTTTCATCATGTGGTGCAACCCCGCAGCTACTTGTCTCGCTTGCTAACTCCTTGAAAAGTTGCACTGTCATCCTACGATGATTATTATTGATGCAATGATTCAAATAAAATGATAAATTTGGAAAAATGAACATGTACAAAATACAAACAAATTCTTATTGCCACAATCTCCTAAATATTAAATCAATTACTATCATTTACTTTGAAATATAACAAATTAAAATAATTCCTGAAAATATAAATTGTAATAGATTGCTATACTACAAACACAACAAAAAATAAATATTGATTAACATCCATTGATAGTACTTCATCATCTACTGTATTCCTCATTTGCAAGAAATGTTTACACAAAAATCTCATTAATTTCCAGTTAAGTTCCCAAAACTTTAAATACTGAAAACATTCATATCTATCTGTCTGCTGCTGGTGAGTGTCTGCAAATGCTGTCACCGCAGCCGTCCTTCTGCCGATTGACCCGAAACTCCCTTCACTGGCAAATTGACCCGAAACTCCCTTCACTGGCAAAAGCAATGATGAACGCAGATCCACAATGAAACAGAAGATTAGCCAATACTCACATTTCTTTTACTACTTGGAATTCGGACTATGTAGAATTTGGAATCTGGACTCTGGGCCCTCTGTAACACATTACGCACAGCAAAAATTTTAATTAATTATATGTCCTAGTCCCAAGAGAAATGATGAAGCGAACATTGGAATAAAACTTACCCATCTTGAGGGAAGTACGAAGTTACTTGTCAAACTTCCTGCCTCCGGCTTCTGATGTTTTCCATCACCAATACAATAAATAAATAAAAAATAACTCCTCTTGACTATATTACTAAACTAAATTTTGACACACTGACTACGCCATAGTCAGAGAACCACTTTACGAACTACATCCCGTAGTATGAAGACAGAAATCGGAGCAACAAATGACCATGGTGGTCTTCTCAAGAGCAGTACGAAGAGTGCCCGCACATCCCACGTCCACTCTACGGCTGCGTCCCAGATCGATAGCTTGGTGGCAAGAAAACAAACTAAACCTTTTTTAAGAGTGCACCGCTAGATGGCACTGGAGTCACGAAAAGGCGCTTTTGCACAGTTAATAGTTTGCTCTTCCATCGAGTTTCATGCTGAAAATCTGCATATCAGCATGGTGTTACCGCGTGGGCGTGCTAGAGCTGCCGAGCTCAGACTGTGCTGTAATATCACTCAACTTCGTGACTGAAAGCACACAGTACGGCGACTACACTCAGATAACGGACGTGAAAAACGGCATTGTACAGCTCATGTGACAGCTGGCTTGCCATGGCCGGTAGGTTGTACAGGAGAATCTGGCTTAGGTATGGCAAACACACTTGACAAAATCTCAAAGGAAAGTTAACTTTTCAGTCCCTGTCAATGAACTGCGTAGAAAACTCTGATAACTAAAATTAATTTACTATATTTGACCTTCCAATAAAATATTCAAATGTAATAACTCACGTGTAAAACCTTTAACTATCTGTACCTTTAGAATCTCTTAATTAATAAGGAAATTAATTTACTAGCGTGTTGAAATAAACTGAAGTACCAACCTGTACTTCTTAAACTGCACTAAAGAACATTTAAAATATAAGAATGACTCAAAGATATTGCCCTAACTGTAAACAAAATATTGCACTGATCACTCATAAAAATAATAAATAACTAGATTCCTCTCAAAAACATAAATAAGGTAAACTAACAAATTGAAATCCTTAATAAAATCTTTTAACTATGTGTTTATTGTAAAACATTGACTAGCTTGGGACAGAAAGTATCCATGAAATACTGAATTAAGGTCCATGCATACTTGCAGGATTAAGACAAAACAAACCATCAGGGCTACAAAAAGACTGAAATTAATGGCTACAGAATTTACCATGAATGTTCCTAATCTCCCATCCACATTGATAATATAACAAAAAAAAAACCAAATATACCAAAGTGGGGAAAAATGTAGAAACTTATATGCGTTAAAATTTTCCGAAAATTTTAAAACAGCACGTAACTGGGACTGTAAATAAATTTATTTCATATTATTTCACGGCAGAAACTTTCACATAAATAACTTATTTCCTAATCTCGCTCTGACAGGAAATCAGTTAATTTTTACTGCTTTCAGTAATCACTCAAGCCTCGTGCAGAAGGCACTCTGCAGCGCTCGGAAATGAGTGGCAGTGATCATTAATGCTCATCATCAGAATTGGAACAGTATCTGGCATTACTGAAATAACTGGCCACTGCTAGTATAAATAGAATGTGTCTAAATTCATATTACACTTTGTAAGGGCTTGTAGTGGGGACCAAGACGGTTATGTTTTGCATAGGAACTTATGTGCAGAAACATATAGTTTCCCGCGACAAACAAAACACCACCACATCACACGTTGACCTTTCCAACGTCTGCAACACTCTGTACGTTGTTTTTATTCTGGGTGCACTTACAAGAGGGCTCGATGTGACGACCAGCAACGTCTTACACAAACATGGTACCTATGTACCATGTTCTGGTACACGTGATCACCAATACCTGGAAGTTTCTAGATCCGCCACAACCATAATCTGCATCAGTAGGTACTCCTCTGATTCCACAGGGATCTCATAAATCACACCTTTATGTGGCTGCACAAGAAGTAGTCTAGTGGAGTCAAGTCAGGTGAACGTGCAGGCCATGCAATCAGGCCACCTCGACCTATCCACTGTTGGCCAAAGGTTAGGGACTAACTCATACACTTATTAGCCTTTTTAATTTGCACATGAGAAACATTTTTGTTTTGTTCCACAAATGTGTGGTGTGGATGTGCACAATTAACACAGGAAGATGTTCCACTGACTACTCAGAGGTGGCTGTGACAAGGGTGGTGTGGTGCACATTTTGTGCAGCAGACACCATTTCTTATCCTTCTATGTTTGTGCATGTTGGTCATTGATGGTGGGTTTGTGAGCAGTTACAACTAACAGTGGTCTATAGTTATGAGGGGCAAGGAGGGACCACGTAGAACAAAATTATTTTCTCCAGGTGTATATAACATACAGTATTTTTGGGGGGAAAATTACAAGTGAACAAAATGCTATGTAAATTTGTGCAACTTCAATAAATTTTTTGACATTATGGTTGTTAATATGTGTGAATTAATGGACACATTATATTTTTCTCTTGTAGTCTTGAAGGTGAACAGTAACCTTTCTGAAAATTATTATGTCATATGTGCTAGTTTTTGCAGTGGGAACTGGGTTCATGCACCCACAAAGCTTTTTTATGAAGATTTGTATCATTATTAAAACTGGAATGGAGCAGTACCTAACCATTATCATGAATTTCTGTAACTATGATGTGTGTTTCTGTAGTTTTAATGTCACTTCTATTGTTTTGAGGAGTGTTTCTCAGTAATCAGGAAGTTTTATTTGAACACAAAACCAGTACTTATCTATACGTAATAAATTTATCATAGTTTTAATTTAAATTTTTGTCATGACATGCACATAATTAAAAATAATCCTGTGGAAGTCTTGTATTTTGCCACATTTTATACTTTTTTATATATTTATACATTTAATTTTAGATTAAATGGTTTTTACAATGCTTTTGAGGTGTTCTTTCTGTTCTTGCTGCTTTGAATGCACTCATTTTAATAGGTCTGTTTTTAATGCAGCATCAGACTAAGCTTGCATAGCATAATTAAATTTTGTTTGGTTTTGTAATTTAACATGTTTCAGGATACATAGATTGGGTACTTAAATATATGCATCAACTTAAACGCCACATAAGTTGTTTAGATTTGTTAAGAATGCCAGTTGCAGTGTGATTCAATCCTTTCACTTGTCTGATGTACTATAGTTAAGATAGTTGAGTCAGTTTTTATGGAAGATATACTATTTATTTTTTGGTTTAGCACCTCATTCATTATAAGTTTTAGCACATATTTAGTTATTATACATTGAATATATGGCAGGATTTCTTTAAATTAGTGGGTGATAAGGATGTTGCAGTGGCAGTTACAAGCATACCTTAATATAATTTTTCTGTTATAAATAATTTCCTGCTGAAGTTGTTGAATACTTGGTTTTAACCCCTAGTATTAATTTTTAACAGAATCTGTAAACTCTGATGTAATATGTTGGCCCCTCCCCACTACCTTTGGCACATGATTAACATGTCTGCCCGTCACACTCACATGCCACCGTGATGACGGATGACGGATGGGTGTGTTGCATGAACTTATATTTTCGGCTTTTTATTTTTGTTCTGTTTGTTTGAATTTGCTTCCGTGTATGAAAATAAAATCCTTTTTCCGGGTGATATATAATGAGAAAAGGGTGGGGGAGAGGGCGTTTCTGTAATTTCATTAAATTGTTAAAAGTTTGGACTATGCAGTGAACACTTTCTCCTTCCAGGATCAAACTGAATCTGCTGCCATTCTGAAAATTAAGGAAAGCATGCAGGAAGAAGCGAAGAGGTTTGAAAAAGACTCCGACCATCCGGATTATTTCATGCAATAACACCCCGTCCCATGTCCATCCCCATTTATGTTCCCATCCTTACTGTGACTGCTCACTATACCATTTAATGCAGTCACTAATAGTTCTAATCCCCATATCCAGTATTGGGACAGACATTCAGACAGAGAATCAGTGTTTTGTAAAATCAGATTGCAGTTGTATAATTGCTCTGGTTTGTGTCAGAATATGAATTAATGAAACTATAAATTAATACTTACTTTTAATATATGTGGCATTATGTTTTACCTTACTTTGAGAATTTTGCAGTTATTTAATTGGGGATTGAGTAAGACTAGCAGTCTGATTTATTTTGATTCTACTGTAGTGAATGTTAAAATTTTGTTTGTTCATAGTTCATTTCTTGTTGAGGCAAATTTAGCCATCTAAAATTAAATATGTTATGTATATATGATATTATAGTGCCAATTTCAACACACTTAGAAACAGATTCCATAAAAAACACTGTCATTTCCACTTCCTTTCTTCTATGTACTGTGGTTTATATTGCATCAGGCCACATATTCCAGTGTGTAGTTCAAAGTTTTTTTAAGTTACAATCATCATGTAAGTTGCGAGAGATATAATAAATCAGATATTTTATTGAAAGTAAGTTGCTCATTAAAAATTATGTATAACAATTTTTTTATTTTTTAGAACATTTATTCATCATCACACTATTATACATGTTCTTACACTTAAGTATTAAAATCACTGTTTTTATGTGGCTTCTATGTAACTACAGCTTTTGTATGCTATTCAAATTACAGTCTGATATATGTTATACTGTGGGGGATACATTGTGCTGGTTTTCCAATCAGCAGAGAGTTATTAGACAATATAGATAGTGAGCTAAATTTTTTTTTTTCATAAAACTATTCTAAATAAGTTCCAAAGAGTTTTAAATGATTTGTTTCTGTAATTTTATTTTATAATAGAATATGCATAGTAAACTGTAGCTTATTATTACTAAACTCTTTATATCTAACCATTTTTTGATATATAAACTTTCTAAAACTACTATAAATCATCTTGCTTTTAAAGTATAAAAATCTGGCAGAATTTGTCTTAACAGTTAAATATATTTGACAAGGAAGGAATGAATTTATAAACAAACAGTAATATTTGTGGATGATAAATTATATTAGAGATAAATA
Source organism: Dryococelus australis (assembly GCA_029891345.1). NCBI lineage: Eukaryota > Metazoa > Arthropoda > Insecta > Phasmatodea > Phasmatidae > Dryococelus > Dryococelus australis. The sequence goes on from CM057009.1 coordinate 243,893,221, forward strand.
ATATATAGTAACATTGTTTCAAAGTGAAGGTAGATACAGATATACATGATTGTACCTGAATCTTGCTAAGTGTGAATGGTTGTTGGATAGCAAAGAGAAAGATAACTATGTTATTTATTTGCATATTTATTTATTTTCATATTTATTTATTTATGTCAGTATAAGTTTTTGTATGTCATTACATCTCAAAGTTAAACTTCAAATGTCAGTTGCAGTATATTATGATCTGAAAACCTGAAATAAATGAAGAACACTATTTCGTAGAAAAAAAAAATTTGTTAGGTTATAATATGAAGCACCAAAGAATCAATTTTAAAAAATGTATTAAAAGTATGTGGGACATAAATTAAGGCAAAACGTGTTAACTTAAATCAACCAGTTTCTGGAAGCCAGTAACCAAGAAGGGCAGTCATAGATTACAGTTTTTGTCAACTATGTAAGTAAATATTTTGCCAGAGTGATGCATGCTGTCAGGTTATTTATAATGCCACTGCATGGTGGCACAACATGTTTTGCTAACGAAATACTTCACTCAGACAAAATATTTGCTTATAAAATTGCAATAAACTATCATTCAGAATTGCCTTTTTTTGTTTACAATACTGGCGTATAAAAACATAAAGACATAGAGTAATGCGTGATGCAGAATGGGTTTAGACTGGTAGAAATGAAGGAAATTAGTTATGACATAGGTTGAGGAAATTCTTTGCAAATTTTAAGTTGGGAAATTCGGGGAAACAGAAAATTTTGGATTGCGAATGGTTTTGCTGGAGCATCAGCAGATCTGGTTTTAGCTGTGATTAGTACAAACACACTTTTTCCAGGGCATGGTCAAACATTGTGACCATCCAAAGTTCTAAAATCTTATCTCTGATCACTGTAGAATGTTGTGCTTTTGGGTTCTCCAAAACATCCCTTTGTACTTATGAGACACTAGTACAATGTAATACAAGTTAAATTTCGAAAGAAACCACCACTTTCAGCTAACATGGGAATGCTACCAACTAGAGTAAAGTAGTCCCAAAATGATTGTGAAGAAATCAGATTACTAATGGGAACATATACGTGAGAGTGGTTGGTGTATTTAAAAGTATAAAATACCTATGTTTTAATAGGCCTCAGAGATGTGGGCATGATTTTGTGACAAATCACCAGCTGAAGTCAACAGAACCACAAACAAAAAATTCTAGTATAACCTCTGGGACATAGTCAGTGGAGGTGACAGGCATCTTTGAGGTACACTACATAAATGAACAAAATATGAAGTCCCGGGGTTTGATAAACATGCTGGCTTATATTGACTGCATGGCTGGATGGCAAGCAAACTCTAGAATGTAGGGGTCATTTCATGCCAATTTTTTAAAATGAACACATAAGGGGGTGGGGGGGATTACATAAATATAAATGTAAACACTGAAATTTTACACAATGCAGAAACTTTTCAAAATTGCACATTTCTTAATACAACAACAAGATTTTATTGCTTAAAGAGAAAAATTCAATAAAATAATTTAAAACATTTTATCAAACATGATGATTACATTTTTTCATCTACTCATTTATTTAGTTTAAATTGGAAGTTTTGAATCCGAACAAAATATTGGGCATGCACTAACATTTTACACTAATCCAAAAATGTTATTACATTGTGCTTGAAATTTTGTATAAATGTAGAATAGGACTTTTTTAATGTATACTAAAATGAGGTTCAGTGTAATTAAAATAATTAAAACTTGTTTAATCATACAGTTTAGAAAATGCATGTTTATCTTGGTGTAAATTTTGTTGCTCTCATACACATACGGTTATGCACAGACTATGAAATAACCCTGTGGTTGTGTGATGTATATTTTGAGTTAATTAGCACACTAATTTATCTTTTGATGTGATATAAGAAAAACACTGTTGTTTGTTACATAATACGTAGTTGGGATGAGCGACTCATTTGAAGCAGGAAAATGTTCTGCTGGCTGCTCTGAATATCCAGCGAGGGTGGCATTGGCAATGGTGCAGTGATTCCGTATCCTCTTGCATTTGTACATGATGTTAGATGTACAGGCAACAACAGCAGCTGTGTGACCTTGGGCTACAGTTCCGAGGTGCAAGGAGGTCCCATTTTAAATGCTCCCTCCTGGGAACACAGTCATGCAGTGCTGACACCTGCTAGAGAGCATGAGACACAGACTGCCTATTAGAGAGCAGCAAGCACAGGGATGGTGTACTGGTTGTAGTGTTAGAAGTGGTGGATAGGGAAGGGTGTGGTCTGAATGTTCTCCATTGGTGGTGATGGCAGCCCTAACATATGGGCTGGACTAGTGAACAACCACAGATGTGACAAGTAATGACATTCTGTGAGGAGGTGGAGGAAGGAAGGCCATGAAGTTGACTGGGAAATGCAATGTCTGTAGAGGGCAGGTAAGGGATAGTGAGGTTCTTACCCCTGTTGCAGAGGTTGTGTACACTTAAGAATCTGCATCTATAACAAAACAGTTTCCAGCAATGAGATAGGCGAGGGCAGTGATCTTGGATAAGCAGCTGCTGCTTTTTGACATATCCCCTGATTTGTTACATATTTGGAGTGCCATCTGATCATCACTTGTGAATAAATGATGGGCTCCTCAAAGATCCCTAATAAGTTGTGAATGTGCCCTCTTGTAGGGCATATCAGTGATAGGTGTTGTTGTAATGATACTGAGAGTGCAATGGAGTGGATTGGAGAGATTTGGGTGGCTCTTAACATCAAGGTCTTTGAGAGCCAATGAGGGTGAAGTGAGGTAAGTATGGAGCGGCTCCGGAATGCAAGTGCTGGGGAAACTGGTGATCCCTGAGAAAACTCGCCGACCAGCAACATCGTTCAGCATGATTTCCACATGCAAAATTCAGGAGCGACCTTGCCACAAATCAAACCCGGTTCACCTAGGTGGAAGACTAGCAGTCTAACCACTACACGACCTTGGCCCCTTGGTATTGAGAGGTGTTGGTACAGTGATCAGCTTTTATTCTGTTATGACATTTGGAGAAATTTGATTAAGAATCTGAATGCTATTAATTGTGGCACTAGGCATCTAGTTATGAAGTGGTAAAAGAGGAGGAATTACGCTTAGTTTTTTCTTGAATGCATAGTATATATGAGTGGTGCTAGCTGTAGTCCATAAAGTCTCCTCAGGCCAAAGACAATATTTTTGGCAGTTGCTGTGGTGATAGGATGCATGAGGGCAATTATCTAGGTTACTTGATTGTGCAAATGGCATGTAGCCATAGTTATGAGAGCTTTATTAAGGACATGCAAAAAATGTGGAGTTGGTTGTGGGATTTGAGATAGCATATGTCATAAAGTTAGTGTGTTGTTACACTGTTGCAATAAAAGGCATGATATTAATCATTTACAGGCGAGTAGAGCACAGTTCTTCACATTTTCAGGATGCAGATATTGTAGCTGGATGTCATGCTGAGACCTCTGTGAGGGTCTGATAGTTCATGATGTTTTAAGTTTTTATAACAATGGAGCATTGAGAAGACACTAAGGGTCTATCAATAGTAGAAGTCCATTCTGCTACGAAGACAATGTGAATGGTAAAGCATGTTGACGTTTATTATAGTGTGCAAGCTTGGTTCACATCCCATCATACACAGTGGAAATTCTATGGCAAAGCAGTGAGCAGTAGGTGGAAATTTAGTGTTTTTTATTTGTGGTCTTCAATGACAGGTGTTGGTTTTCAATTCAAATTTGGTATATGGTTCCAAGTTTTGTTTTCAGCCATGGCAAAAACAGCTTACTGGCGGGCCATAGCAACACATTATTTTCCTCTATATTGTATGAATACATAACATGGAAGCACAGAAGCTTGGAGGCACAATGCAAAACCATGAGAAATTGTGTTGTGCAATTCATGAAAAATATTTGAGGGAGCAGAGGTTCTCATCACTTGTGGCTCCACACGTGAAAGCAAATGATTTGCTTAAAGGAGGTAGTGGTTGTGACCTACATGCACACTTGCGTGTTGCTGTCACTGGACTGGCTGGAGAGGTAGTGAGGAGGGGTGTTCACAATTATCACTGTCCCTGACACATTACAAGATGACTGCACAACATTTCCCAAGGGTAATGGCAAATCTGATAATATTAAAATTTCTACTTACCATCAGCCTTAGAATTTTTGAAGCTATTTTAAGCCACTTAGTTGAGTGTCAATTGGTAGTATTATATGGCAGATATGATTACTGGTCATTTTACGTGCTCCCAATGACGATGGAACTTGTATGGCTATTACATGCAGTATTGGGTTCAGGACTTGTAGTCATAAAAGTTAAGGAAATTAGACATGTCATAAATTAAGTGTGGGAAAAAAACTAAAAATTTTGGAATTTGTGGTGGTTTTGCTGGGTTGCAGTTGATCTGATTTTAGCTCAGATTGGTGTAAGCATTCTTGTCCCAGGGCATAGTTGCGCACTGAAATGATTCAAAGTCATGAACTCCACATCCAATCATGGTAAGTTGCTGGACTGTTTGGATCTCCCAAACACCCACAAATACCTGTGAGCTATCAGTGCATTGAGATGTATGTTAGATTAAATTTTGAGGGAAATAGTTAGTTATTAATTTCAGATGACAGTGGGCGATTCCCCAAAATGTTTGCGAAGCAATCAAAGAACAAATGAAAACCTGTACATGAGTGTGGTTGGCGATGTTATTATAGTAGAAAACAAACTCACAAAAATATGTTTAAGATGGGCTCAGAGAAGAGGGCATGATTTTGTGGAAAATTGGCAGCCTATGTTTACAGGCACTGAAATATCTTGAAAGCTAGTAAAACCTTTAGTGTGTGAAGTTGGTGGAGGCGAAAGACATCCTCATGGATAAAAATGAAAGACCTGTAAACCTGACTACCACATCCATTTATAATGCTAAAAATCTCCAACTTAAGGCTGGGCAGGAAGCAACCTGTGGTTAGGGAGGGCTTCATGCCAATTTTTGGATATGGTCACATAAAGCAAAAACTAAATCACACATATTGATATAAATATAAAAAAATTTTTTCGAATTTAAACTAAAGTTGATGCAACAAGCACTGACATGTTGCAGTACTATACTAGATGTGTCATTACTTTGTTCTCGGAGTTTTGTAGGAATTAAAAATAATGGGGCATATGTTAATTTACACTTAAATGATGTTCCAGTATTATGAAGACATACCTAACATGTTTTGATAATAATTTTGGAAACTTTATGGTTAACTTGATTTATATTTTGCTATAGTGATACATGCAGAAATATGCAGGAATTTTGAAACAACCAACTGATGGTGTTATTTAGGTCAGGAGTTAATTAATAAACTTATTAATTAATCTTTTGATATTGTTGAACACCTATGCAGCTGCATCAGGTGAACCGTTGACACAGTTTCTTTGCTGTCGTATCTCAACATACAGCCAAGATGGCTGTGGTGAGGGTGGAGTGGTGTATCCCATAAGCACAGGCAATGACAGCAGTAGTGTGATAGTAGATTACAGTCTGAAGGGGCAAAGAAGGAACATGTCATATGTTTGGCATTAATTTATGTCCTATATGCTCTTAAGCTTACAAAGAGAATCCAAATAATATCGTAAAGGTATTTCAAGGAATTAACTCTGAGCTCAAGAAAGGATGTGTTTAATAAATATTATTTGTTGCTTGTATTAAAACAATGGGCTTCACAGGTTTGCCAGAATATATTAACATTTGACATAGTAGAATGTTATCACTACTTAGAAGTGTTGTCTGGGGACAAGTGTATAGTATATAGGCCATTGAACTGCTGGATCTGGATTCATTTTCTGGCTTATATGGTTTTTTAATTTTAAATACAAACATTTTTATTGGATGTATAGTTTTAAGTTATGTGCATGCACTGGTATGAGTAACAGGATGTACACACTAGGTCATAAACACATGCACATATCTTCTCACCCTTCCCACTTTATTCTCCACACCTAAAAAATACAAACATATTTTAACCATAAGCACATGATGTACTTTGTAGCAAATAAAATTTTATACATTTGGTTTTCTGATACATGAGAAATAATTTTAATGTTACCATGCCTATATACTGTCTTTACAGTAGTTTAATGACAAATTCTGTCAAATAAATACAAATTTTGGTGGAAGATCTCTTAATAAGAGAATGGAGTCATGTTAGAAAAAACAATTTTGGTTGTAGTTTTTTTGTTAATATATATTAGAATTGAAACAAAAGCAATTCAAGGAAATAAGTATAGAAGTGCTTTAGACCAAAATACACAATAATCAAACAATTTTTATAAAAATTTAATAGTTTAAAAAAATTATTGTAGGTAACTTATATACATCTGGTCATTAAGTTTAAACTTTGTATTTTGAATTCGTTTACAGTGGAAAACTACAACACAAAATTTTAAAAAACATTAAGGACAGCTTATTCTTCTCTTTTAAATATGTGGTTAAACCTAGGTCCAGTATCTTCAACAGCCTGCCCTTGCATGTGGCCAACAACATCCATAATTGTTTCATCATAGTGTTCCCATGTTAGTTTGATTTAAAGTATTTCTAAGTATTATTATACATAAATAATTTAAGTATCAAGAGTTAAGCTACTAGAACCTAAAATGTTGGCAAAAATGATAGTCAAATCAACTTTTGAGAACTAGCTTTCATAATGTAATTTTAATTATTCAGTACTTTGAACATGTTAAAATATAGGCTACTTTTAGTATAAAATTGCAGTGCTGTTCTTGATTTTTAAATATAACTGGACTAAATAATGTAGTATCATGTTCAGTTTTGTTGTATAACTTGAATACTGTGTAGAACTTAAATCACTTTGTAATACTTAATGTTTCTTTTGTATTAAATGATATCACAAATATATCATACGATTTAAATATTACTTGCTTCTGAATGAGGGAAAAATGATCACTACTGTGTAAAGATATATAGAATTCACATTCGTCTGTTAAGGTACTATCAGTTATGATATATTTAGTGAAGAAGAGGGAATGCATGTTTTAATATAAAAGTGTAATAAACTGATGAGTTAAGAATGCCTAAAACGTAAATGAACAGTTCTGCAAGTTTTTAACTTATATTCCTCAGTATATACAGAAAATATAAGGATTTAATACAATAGAACTGCTAGAAAGTAATTCTGTAGTAAAATTTGTGTTGTGAGCAGTGATTTTAATGATTATTACTAACAACATTTCTGCATAATGTAAAAAAATTACATTCCAGCAGATATTTTGGCTCTGAGTTATCTCATTTAATTGTTACAATATAAGACCATCATATGAAATTCACTTCTCCCAGTTTAGCAGTGCAAACAAATATCTGTTAATGTAAGCCCATTCTATTGCCAGCAGCAGCTGAAATTTCTCAACATCAGCTGTTAATTTTTCCATTATGGTGCATTACATCATTGTGGTACTAATATGTTGTTTTGTCATGTAAGCATAATCAATCATTTTTAAAATACTGTTATAGTATTGCCTGCTACAAATTTAAATTGAAGAACCAGAAAAATAATGCTTCCATGTGGCATTCATGTAACTAATTAGTCACTTATTTTTTCTGCCTCACGTCATCCAATTCATTGTGATAACTCGTTCATTTACACCTTACAGTTGTACTTAATGGACATTTTTGCATATTGTGATAGAATGAAAATGTCTTTGGATATGTTTAGAGAAATAACTAAATAAATGTATTTGTGTAATCAACAATCTGTTGGGAAACTAAAAATAAATTAAACAATTTATCCTTCTCTGCAGTAATTTTCCCATTGTTTCACATTATAAATGCAGTATGTACACATTTTTTATTTAATTCTAAGCAGTTCTAGCACAAAAAACCAAATAGTCTTCAACTGGAAATAACAAAGTATGGCCTAATTTTTAAATATGCATTAAAATTTTAAAATTTTTAAGTTCACAAGACTTAAAATTACCCATTGAGTCACTTCATGTGAATGTGGTTGCCAAATTATTGATACCTACCTTAACTGTTCATCATAGTAAAAATATGTTTCAAGCAATTGCATATTTATAGTTTTTATTTAGCCAAAAATTCTTGAATATGAGACTAAAAATTAGCTACAGAATCAGTGATAGTGAAATAAAACATTACCTCAACATTAAATTCAACATTAATTAGAAACAGTCCACCATTGTAAATATTGTAGAAAGTTCCATACACAATTCAGTATTAGCATACCAGTAACAAGTTGCCATCAATTAGGAAGCACATGTGAATATTGGCACTCTTGTTGAAAAAAATCTGTATGTAATTTGTACTAAATATCATTACAACATAAAATATTTTACATATATTAGGAAGGGTAAACATCCCAAGCAGCAAAATAATATATTTTTTTTAAATATAGGAAATGTGTTTCAAAAGTGTTTTTGAAATGCAGGTAAAATATGAGAGTATGTAATATTACAGCAGGATCATTCCAAGATGAAGTGGTCCAAAAAAATTATATGGTTGCTTAGCGATATGTTATAAATTTAATTTTTTTTGTGCTGTAACCTTAATGTGTTGGTACTTCAAATTTACCATTATTTTAATTTTATTATTGTTACCTTTCTTGTGGTGGCTATATTTGTCTTACACCACCCAGCATTTTTTTTTATTGTGAAGGGTTTACAGAAACTGGAATAGCTCACCCTCTATTTGTTCCAGCCCACACATGAGTGTAAAAGTTATTTTTCAGAAGAAGGATGCTATGAAATCAGTTATCTAGACTTTTCACCTAAATACAATCCTATAGGATAAATCGTCACCCATAATTCGTAGTTCTCTTTTTCAAAAAAAATTCCTATCATCACTGGGAAATACTGCAGAAATATTTTTACAACTACTATGTAACTAGTTGTGTACAACCACCAAATTCCAACTCTGAGACTTGTCCCACCTTTTTTCCCCAAAAAAATTGTCAAAATATGGAAGTTTAAGAAAACTGCATTTTGCAAGGCCAAGTACCTCTGGTGGGGGAATAGATGAAATTGTGAATTTTCAGTATATAACAGTATTATCATCATGCTACAGCATACAAAAATTTTTTGTTTGAGATTGGACTGCAATTGCCAGCTCCAAATGTAAAAAAAAAAACACTGAAATGAGTGTGTGTGTGCCTATATATATATATATATATATATATATGTGTGTGTGTGTGTGTGTGTGTGTGTGTGCACCTGCACGCATGCATGCACACACATGAATCATGTTCCAGCATGCTTATGGTGAGCCTATACAAACAGAAAGTAAGTGTATGGGTCAGGTTGCTGGTTTTAGTAGACACAGTATTTTTTTAGACATGTTCTCGAACTCCTCTCAGTCTATTGTTAACCGCTGAAGAGGAAGGTTGCCTGTGTTATTTTGTCATACTTTTGAGAAAAATTTATTCTAGTGTCGGTGAACTGATTGGTGAAAAGTACCATAAGTGTTATAGAGTAGTATTGAGATAGGTAAAATTAATTAGTAAAGAAGTGAAAAAGATAAAAAGGTTTTTGCATTAAGAACAAGCAGTGCTGTTGTAAACATATGCAAGTACTATGAAATCATTTTTTTTTTGTAAAATATTATCATCTTAATGGAAATTATTTTTGTGATCTGCTAAAAATTCATAAAAAAATAATAACCAAAGGAGTTCCAGAAATCAAAACTGAGCATCTAGTAAGGGGAAAAATCACTCAGTAGATCTTACTCCTGGAAAATCTTTGTGTGCTACATGCTGCAAAAGATTACTTGTAATAAATGGAGAAGACAAGGATGGCTTTAGGAATTGAGATGATTTTATCCCTTAATTTAAACATTTAGACATTTTGTATGCTACTTGTTAAAACTTAGGTTTATCAAAAGTTCAATTACAGATGAACCCAAAAAATATACTTTCAATAACTTTTTCAGCAATAAGAATCACCTGTTAAAAATGGTAAAATTGAAACTGCAAGTAAAAAAAAAAAAATTATATTTACTGCCAGAATCATTGCCAAGCAGAAAGTAAATACTTAATTTCAGCTTTCAGAACATAATTTAATTTACTAAGAATTTAACCAGGACTCAGAGAATACTGCCAGACTTATAAAAAAGAAAAAGGGGTAAAAAATTTTATGAAGACACTCTTAGGGAGGTCGCAGATTTCTATACTCGTGAAGAAAATAGCAGAATCCTTCCTGTTAAAAAAGATTATGTATTGGTATGAATTAAAGGGATGAAAGAACATAAATAGAAGCACTTACTTCTATGCAACCAAATGAATTATATTTACAATTTATGGATACCCACCCAGAATATAAAATTCGGTGAACTTAGGGCAGCAGGTATGCATTGTGATTGTGTATGCTTACACCACCAAAACCTCCTATTAGGTTTTTTTTTTTTTTTGCAAAAAAGAACACAATTTTTGGCAGTATGTAGCACCACGTCCTTAAAGATGTTACTTCCATCCAAGCTTTAATAGAGAATGACACCCTTCCTCTTTTCCTATTTTGAACACCACCTCCTCCCCCCACCTGATCCCACTCCAAAAATGCTAGGAGGAGATAGTTTGATAGTTTTACAAGCAAGGATGTTTTGACTTAAAAATTTTTTATGTGGACTGTTTTGACTGTTTAAATTACAGATTTGAAAAATTTAAGATTGTATTTTTTTAAACTTATTTTCACCTTTTGTAGAATTTTTTGAAATTACGAAAATTAAAGGGGGAAATATTTTTGATTCCTGAATCTCCAAAACTATTTGAGCTACAGAGTTTCTAATTGGCATATAGGTTTTCCTGCAAGTTTTTACCTATTTTAACCTTTATCAATGATGTCATATTAAGGTTCCTTCTTTAAGGAGGTTCAAATTTCAAATGCTTATATCTCCTAAATATTTTAAGATACTAATATGTGGTTTATATAAGATGCATTTCTTATTACCCTCTTTAAGAAATTAGGAACTGGGGAACTTATGACCAATTTTAATTTTTCAGTTTCGGAAGGAATTTAAAAAAAAAATTTTATTTTAATTTTTTTTCTTAAATTGTATACCTACCTCCGATCTTCGTCACTACATTTTATTATTTCATCTCGTATTTCAATGTCAAATTTTGACAGTTTACAATGTGTTTTTTTTTAAATTTGTAACACCAGAAGGTCCTCATGTCCAAGTTTTCATAGAGCATGACATTCTTTCTCTCGCTTTTGGTTCTCTCTCCTCCCCCCTCCCAGACCTAAGCCCCTCCATCCAAAATTCTGGAAGGAGTTAGTTTAGCAAGCAGGGTATATTTTAACACTTCAAATTTTTTTGAATGTGTTGGTACAATTTGGGGCACTAGACTATTGTGCCCCAGACGGTAAAATGAAATTAATGAATGATTAACAAAGCTCTCTCTGAGGGAGTGAGGTATAATTACAAAGAATAACTATTGGTACAATATTCTTTCATGTCTGAACCTTAAAACACATACTAATTTACTATTTACTTCGTTACTGAAATCTGTGTATTACAAGTATATTAAATATTACTTTGAGGGAGAGATATCTACTGAAGTGTATACAATCTGAGGACTATATACATGACATAGCTTACCACTGTTGTGCTTGTGGAAACACCACCAAATCAGTGTAGTTCCAAGAGCTCACTCATGCAGGCCTAAGTGATGCTCCATGGTGCGGCTGCGCTCTGGAGCTGATTTGGAGTAGATTGCCTCCAGGTCTCTTTCCTTCATGCCTCTTCCCTTAGGGAACCTCACGGGATGGTGGTCCTCTGCATTCAACAGGGGCTGGCAGAAAAATGGCACTTGGCTGCTTTGTGTTCGCACTTGTATAACATCTGCAGACATAATTCTTTCCCCAGGTGTTTTTGACGTGGTCACAACATTGGCGCATGCTGGTTTGCATTGCTTGCTGGCCCACCTTTCTGGTTCCCTGACTTACTTTTGTTGGGGGTAGTGTATTTTATATATGGCTCAGATTTTATTCGATTTACGAGCCTTTATATCATTTCTCAGATTGAAGTAGTGTTCATCCTCGACAGTCAGGAACTGTCATTTTGGTTAGAAGGGTTCAAGTAGTGATTGGAAGATGAAGAGGTGCCATCCGTGTTTTGACTTCTCTTCTGATATCTGCTGTTGCAGCACTTTTTCTTGTGTTCTCATGTACTTACCCTATTCTTGCTTGCAACTCCAGTTCATGCAAATTTATGTTGCAGTGTTAACTCTCTAAGGAATTTCTATCACAATCTGTGTCTTTAAAACACTTAGTTTTTCACTTTCATCACTATTGGCTTTCAGTTTTCGCTTGGTGGCTGTTTTTTTTTCTTTTGCTAATTTGTAAATGGTATAAATTATTAATTTTTATCTTTTTAACAAAACATTTACATGCTTCAGTTAATAATAATTGTGCTTAAAAGATGCATTTACTAATATAAAGAGAGAATATTTGATTATTACACTTATATTACATTATATTACCTTTTTCCACTAGCTATGATACAGTTGCTTTGACTAGGTAAAATTTTTTCTGAACTCTAAGCAAAATGTACTTTTTTGATTCACTTTTTAATTATATGTGTGTTACGAATGTAATTTTTAAAATTAACTTTTTTTACTACTTAACTGCTCTTAAGTTGTGCTGTATGCTGCTACATTTTTGTTTACATACATTTGCAAATTAACTGGCTGGGCTTCCTGTCTTGGCTGGAATATGTAGTTTGTTTTAAGACCAATGCCCATTTATACCTCTTATGTAAAGCTTTTACTGTTGGCTGCCTGTCTGAAAGGAGTGGAATGGAGTTGGTTTGTGCATATTTAGCCCTGAGAGTTTGCTCCAGCAGTTGTACAATTTAGTGTTTACTAATATACTATACTTACATATAAGTTAAAGTTTTTTTTTTCACGCTTTAGTGCACAACTTAGTTCACTTTTGCTATGATTTTTTAATTTGCTTACATAAGTTTATTATGCTTTAACTATATTTATATTTCCTCTTTATACATCTTCTTTTTTTTGCACATTGCTTTATTTGGTATTTTGGTATGGTATTATTGAACTAATGAATTTTAATATACATTCTTTAAATCCTTTAACAAAATTTTTATGTGGTAATATACCCCAGGTACTTTTGTTTGTATCTTTTGTGGAATGTATTGTGGCAGTTTATTTGCAAGTTGTACTACTGGCAAGTGCTTCTATCTGCCACCTGTAGCAGAAATTATCCCCAGCACTCTGTAGACGGTAAAGTCACCAACTTATTTATCACATCATTTTGCACCAACCGCAATGCATCGTCCGTGCATTAAATTTATCTACACATTACTGCAGTGTGTACTAGTGCTTGCTTATGTGTTGTGCTCACAACTGCATCTGATATTTTAATGTAATACTGTTTTTATACAATGGTGTGTATAGTGTCTTTATCACTTCGGTAAAGCGTCCATGTGGAGTTTTCATGTTGCTGACCGGCCAAATCTCTTGGCATATCACGACCCTATTACCAACACCTGTAATGTGATGTTCGCTCTGCTTGTTTATGGAGAGATTTTGCTGTAATCGTTTTTATACATTAGCATCTTTTCCTATTTTAGTTAATAACATACACACTTGTATTACACGCATGTTTAAGACTATAATAGCTATCAGTTTAATTACAATAACTCTGTGACTTTAACTGATAATGTCATAATATAGGAAGATACTCTCATCATCTGTAGTATATTTGTTTATAATCTGTGGAAATTTTTGCACCTCATCATTATGGACATATTTGATTTGCCACATCATATCTGATAACTCATTTATACTGTTAAAATGTACGCCTGTGGTTAACCCTAGTTGTTCGATTTGAAATAATTTTTCTTTTAGCTAATAGATAGGTATAACTGTTTGTGCTGTTGTTAATTTTGGATAATGTGTGTCACACATATGCGTTTGTTCTATTAATACCTTTTTATTGTACTGAAGGCTGCATCTGCATGGTAGCTGTATTTCAATGCTGTCAAACTTGGCTCGTTGTATGTCTGTGTTAAGAGACTTACTGAGACATTTTGTGCTCATAATTTCTTTCGCTTTTGTGACTACTTACCGTGGCAGGAAAATTATGTTTATTGACAGTGATGTTTAATTTTGACATGAAAATTAACAATTTGCTATTAAATTTTGGTATTAATTAAATCATATTTTTAATGGTTGCCTCTTTTGGAATGCGGTACATTATAGTTTCGTGTTGTATCAAATATTATATTCCTCTTATTTCTCGGATTTGTGTTTGAATTGTAATTTTTCTGCTATCTAATTGTACATAACATGTGTGTTTATTGTTATTGTATAGTGTAGATACAATTTCTTATATTCTCCACTGTCTGTTTATATTTTAAATAGGTACCTGTAGTTTTATTAATATTTGTGTTCGTGAAATTGTGCACTAGGTAATAGGGTTTGAGTAGTATTTTGCAGTACTAGTAGATGATTCAACTTACAATGGGAAATATAGGAAAGAATTTCTGGTTCTCGTAAATTGTGTTGATTATATGTAATATAATAGTCATTGCTAATTTCTGCTTCTGCGTTGTTTGCCACCCTGGCCTTTTGATTCAATGTCTTTGTAATTGTGTTAGTTACCTCGGCTGATGTGTTTATTCGCTTCTCAGTTTCACTCGTACACAATGTTTCCCATCATTAAGGTTAATATATTGTTAGACATTAATACTATATTTCTTTAGTATATTAAATTTGGATGCTAAGTATTTGTCATTGCTAATTAATTTTTCTCTGTGCTTTTCTGTTTGAATTTTGTAGCAATATGATCTTAGATATCCTAAATTTTGTATTACCCTCATGTTACAGTTAGAATATCTCTTTCATTTTATAATTCTGTGACTAAGTTCTCCTGCAGTGTGTCTATGTATTTCTTATTGTTTCAAATGGACACTGGCTTATACCAGAGAGAGCTTGACATAAATTTATATTTCAGGGAATAATTTCCACTATCATTTAATTTGTCAAAACACTTTTGCATGTGTCAGCACCATGACACTTAGAATGCAATTCATTACCCATTCTTGAGTTTTGTGGGACCTGTAAGTACAAAACACAGTTACATATTTTTCACAACATTTTACTGCTTCCTCCTTTATTTTATATGTGCCATTTTTACATTGTGTATGCTAACTGTGTCACGCGAATATTTTCCTGCTTTCCTTAATTTTACTACTATCGTAGACAGTCCTAATATATTTGTAACTAAGTACTCTCCTTTACATTTAAATGCTAAAAAGCCTTATATCTGGTCGTATTTTTCACCCAGAGCCAATCTCCTTCCTATATTGTGTTAAGGCTATGTGATTTGTTGAAGAGTCGTTTCTGAATTTTTTGATGCTCTATCAACTTTACCTTTGCTCATTGGCTGCTTTCTTCTAATCCCCTGCACATTTTGAAGATTTACCTACCACCACGTGTATTGGTCAAATAGCCTCTACCTCACTGAGAAAAACATACTGCACATACTTTGTACTTGTGTTCACCTTAGTGTTGTAATTAAATATAATAAAATCTAGATACTTGTCCCAGTTCTGCAGATATTCATTCACACATATGGTTAGCTGCTGCCCCAATATTTTGTTCATCGCTACAACTACTCCAATACATTGTGAGTCGTAAGTAGTTGTTTGTAAATTTCTTAATTTTTTTTTTTTTTACAGTGTAGAAACTAAATCATTAATGAACAATGTTCTTCTGCCTGTTAAGGTTTGTTCTGGACACTCATATCTCACTATTACACCTTTAATGAAATTTGCACAAGTTTCTACATCAGTGGCTTGTACTGCTTTAGCTACCATGAAACTACTTGCAAATTATGTCAGGACTAATATATATTTGTTTCATTCTTTTCATGTTTGGATTGGACCTTTTCATTTAATGACCACATAATTAGTAATTCCGGTGGCTATATTGGTTGTAATTCCCCCATGAATTTTCTGTTATTACTTTTTTTTCTTTCATATTTTAATGTAGTCCTTTATGTCTTGCCATTGTCGCCCCAAAGTATGCTTGTTTTATTTTTGCTAATGTCTTGAAGCTTTCAAATTGGCTATCCCCAGTAGGCAATTGTGATGCACTGCTATTATCTATTTCTGTAATATTTTGGTACCAGTGATAACCTTTCCTCTCCTGTTGGCATGTGAATTTTTAGATACATTTCTTTATTTGTGGTAAAACCATACCCCCTTGCTATATTTACATCTTTAGGTATAGCCTTTTCTGGTCTTTTGTGATTGTGTTAATGCCATTTTATTTTTTTTGTATATGTGGGTCGCTTTTATATTCCCCTTATAAAGATGAATTTTGTATATAATGGCTAATGGGAAACGCAAATATAGGTCCTGCTCATTTTCTATTTGAATATAATCTTGTTATTTATTATAGAATGGTATGTAATATACTTTATGTTCAGACCATTGTTTTGGATGTGCAGTGTTGTTCGCTAGTTAGAGACACACTTGTTGTTTAAAGATTTTTTCAAACTGTCGTCCATAACAACCAAAACCTGACTGGTGCACACGAATTGCATTATTTGAAAGGTTTGTTGCAGGGTGAAGCAGCAGCATTTTTTTAATCCATGCCAGTAAGTAGTGTTAATTACAGTGTGGCATGGGCTATGTTTAGTGCTAGATATTGTAACGTTGCAATATATTTATCTTTTTAATTGTTTTTATAATATTTTTTCGGTCGAGACTTACGGGTATATGCTTTTTTTCTGGTCAGTGAGTGTAATATTCAAAATTTTTCTTTGGTGGCACGTGGAAAAGTAAGGGCTTATCTGTTTTAATACGGGGTTGTATTTTGAGATGCTATCTGTAGTGCATTGGCATTCTTGAGTTCCCAGGATCGGAGCAAGGTTTTGTCAGCTTTTGATATTAGGTTATTTTTTCAACGTCTTTTAATTTTCCCCCGCCATCAGCAGTATTTTTTCGGAAAACTTTGATGAAGTTGCTGTGACGCACTAGTGTTTAGCCAATAGGAGGCGGCAAGACCCGGGGAATTCCTATTTTTAGATTTTAGTTTGAGGAGTGGGGATGGCTGCACGTGCCTAGCTGGGAGAGGAGAGCCCAGGACTCTTCAGCGAATGTATAACAACCTTTGAAGAGGAGACTTTGAGCGTAACAATTTAACCCACACCCACAAGCGCCCGCGGCAGTAAACTTCTTATTTTCGTATAATATGTAACCTAAAGTACTTTCGACCACAAACCTTTTTCTACTAAATTCTTTCTGTGGGTATGGGAGGCTGCTAGGGAAGATGTTTTTCTCCCCCTTGCTTTCTGCTTTTGTAAAATTTTTCTCGAGATGAGAGGTTTTTGGAACCTTAGTTAATTACTACTGCGACTTTGTTTCAAGTACTTTTTCTTCGTCAAACTGTTTGTGTGCCTATGATTGAGTCTCAAAGTTAAATAAAACTCAGACAAATTCCAAACTGGAATTCGTTACTTTTTTTTGTTAAGATGGTGCCTTATATTATGCTCTACCGACTGAAGTGAACTGAACTAGCCTGTAATGGCGGCAAGACTACTAATTATTAGCCAATGCAGTGCCACAAGATGAAAATAAATGTGAGTTTATTGATTCAACTATAAAACAATGGTTTTCATATCCAACATTGCTGTCTGAGTCTGTTATATTGTTATGCAGTGTATCGGACAATGTGGTGGAATATATCATATTATTAACGGTTCTTGAACAGCTAGTTGAACATTGGGATTCATTACTTATTTTTAATGAGAGAAAAACTTGATAGTGGGTCAAAAATGCAGTGGGAGTTGTCAGTTACTACTGAGAAATTAGGTGTACACAGTTTACACAGTTTTTGGAACACTGAACTCTTGCCTTGTATGTAGATGGGGTAGTGAAGAATTAAAACAAAGTCACAGCAGCCTCTAGGAATAACTTATAGGAGTACCTCAACACTCCACAATGCTGCTCAGATTATGGTTACGTAAAATGCAAGGACAAAGATTCTTTGCATAAGTGTCCTAAATTTCTTGATTCATTGGTGGAGGAGAGAGAGACATTTGTGAGGGAGAATGGGTTGTGTTTCAGTGGTCTTGGGAGCGGACATGTGGTTAAGTGGTGTAAGTCTTCAGGCTGTAAGTTGTGTCATCATTTTCACCACACCTTGCTGCATTTTTAGTGATGACAAAGGACAAATGTCACAAAACACTGCTGAAACACAGGTGTGGTATCTCATGCTGAGCAGGTAGCATTCACACCAGCATTGTTATCATCTGATATTGTGAACATTACGGACAACATTGTATGAATATTCCACTTTAGGCATTGCTCAACACAGGTTCTGCAGCAAGACTTGTTACTGAAAGCTGTGTTCAGAAATTTTTCATGTAGTAAAATTATTCTCAGATTACCATCTCTGGTTTGGCCTCAAAACCAGTAGGTCAGTGGCCTGGATGGTCCGTCTGAACATCCCACTGACGTTCAGCCAAGAACCATGATATGCAGTCAATGCATTGTTCCTCCCTAAGCAAACAGGATTACTTCCCAGGGAGCCTATAAGACCAAGGAATCAGTGGTCATATCTTGAAGGACTGAAACTGGCAGACCCTAAATTTGATTCACCAGGTAAAATTGATTTGCTACTAGGTGCTGAGATTTACCTATTTTTGCTTTGATCAGGGAACCACACCATGCCAGGAGGCTCTCTAGAAATAGTTGAGACTGTATTTGAATGGGTGCTGTATCAACCAGTGGACACAAGACAGAACAATTATTGCAATTGTGCTTTGTGTACAATCAGAAGTAAATGAGACATTACAAAGATTTTGGGAATTGGAGGAGACCAAACTAGTGAATATGCTAATGGAGGAAAATATATTGTGTGAACAAAGAGCTTGGATAGTTGTGCACCTCTGCTGTGACAAGAATACACAAACAGGAGAGACAGTTGATGCAGCAACCAGACAAATACCAGTTTCATTGTTAATGACCCCGTTGTCGTGCACCTCCACAATTCTATTCCACAGTTTCATTGTTAATGGCCCTGTTGTCGTGCACCCCCACAATTCCATTCCATTTCACCAATTTCATGGATGATTAACTCTCACTGGATCATACACAGAAAATTTTACCAGATGAGCCAGAAGTACTGGTTCATGAGATGTACTACATTCCTTACATTACAGTAATAAAGGAGAGTATTAGTACCACAAAACTCAGGGTAGTACTCAATGCATCTTCACAAACAACATCGGGAATATCTTTGACTGATAAGTTATTGGTAGATTCCAAACAGTAGGATGAAATATTGTCATTGTTGCTGTAGTTTATGGAGCATACTGTTCCCTTGGTAGCAGATATTGTTAAAATGTATAGCCAGATTGGTGTGCATGAAGCAGACAAAAATTTTTTAAGAATTGTTTGGATACCATCCCCAGAAGCACCCATCCAAGATTACAGGCTACTTACAGTCTCATGTAGAGAAGGTTGTGCACCATACCTCACCATCAAAATTCTAAGGCAACTAGCGATAGATAAACAAAACATATTTTCTGTTGTGCTTAAGGACTTTTAATGAGTGAAGTGAGTAAAGAGATTTGAGCAGTTCTTAACATTGAGATCTTGAGAACTGATGAATGTGAAGTAATATGAGTATGGGGCAGTGCCAGAATACAAGGGCAGTGGAAACAGGAGATCCCTGAGAAAACCCACCAATCAGTGACATCATCCGGCACGATCTCACATGCAAAAATCCAAGGGGGGAGAGTAACGTTAAGGACTTGTATGTGGACATCCTTTTGTCAGTGCCAAATAGTGTCAGTGAAGCAATTAAATTGCAAAGTGAACTTATCAAGTTATTGAATATAGGAGGCTTTGAGCTGCGACAGTGGCTATCCAGCGCTCCATAAATTGCAGATTCAATGCCATCTTTGAGACAAGCTGTGGTACCCTAAGTACCAATGTGGTGCAGAGCTTCTTGTAGAACTACTGAAAGCAGTAAGTCAGGTACTTGTAGTTCAAGTGAATAGTGTATTAGCCTTTATACAGATTCAACCATTGTGCGGGCATGGATAGCATCACCTCCTTGGCAATGGAAACTTTTGTGGCAAATGGGGTGCCAATGATCCAGGACCATGTTGAATCAACACAGTGGTGCCTTGTCGATAGTAGCGACAATCCTCCAAAGTGCACATCACGAGGGCTTTCTCCATAAGAGTTTCCTAGTCATCCACTGTGGTGGTCTGGTCCAGCATAGCTGCAGGACTGTGAGTTGCCATGTAAGACAAAAGGAGACCTCAACAAGCAGCTCATTGTAAGTGATCAGAGACAATTAGTAAATCTTGCCTATGCCAGTACTTCTGTCTAGGACAGATCATCATCGAGTAAACTCCAGAGAATAACTGCCTAGTTAAGATTTTGCAAAAAAAAAAAATGCAGAACATCGTTTAGTGAAAGAAATAGGTTCCTGTCTCTGGCCACAGATGTACTTCATCAGATGCTGTTCCATTGGGTGACAGTTGTACAAGAAGAGAGTTTTTCGTAAGAAATACAGTGCCTCAAGGAAGGTAAGCCAGTATCTGCAAAAAGTCACATTGCTAGTCTCTGTCCATACTGTTCATACATTCCAGAAGAACATAAGTACCCCACCCTACTCCCTAAACCAAATGAACTTGTTGAACAAATTATATGGGCAGCTCTTGTAACTAACCTTCATGCTGGTCTGCAGTTAGTTCAGGCAATTATTCAGCAAAGATTCTGTATACTTGATGCTAGAAACATCATCAGGCAGACTGTCAAGAAATGTGTGAGGTGCCATTTCCATAAAAAAAAATCAGCCAAGCAATTAGTGGGTGATCTTCCAGCTGTCAGAGTACAGCCTGCTTGTCCATTTCTGCATTGTGGACTGTATTATGCAAGACCACTCAATCTTCACAATTGTAAGGGTATGTATGTTTTGCAACCAAAGTCATGAATTTATAACTGGTGAGTGACTTGTCAATGCCTGCCTTCACAGAAGTATTAAAGCCATTTGTATCACATTGTGGTAGGCCAAGTGACGTGTAGTGATTGTGGAACAACTTTTGTTAGTTCTGCTAGGGAACCGAAAGAATTATTTGTGTTGATGAACAGAGAAGATTCTGAGCAGGCAGTGGGCCATTTGGCAAAGCAACAAGGCATTTCATGGCATTTCAATCCACTAGCAGCACCTCATAAAGGAGGGCTATGGGGAGCTGGTGTTAAAAGTATGACATACCACTTGCATTGTGTGATTGGTAGCAGCAGACTAACATTCAAAGTAGTATACACTGTGTTGGCATTTGTTGAAGCTTGTCTCAATTCACGACCATGTACTGTCTTCTCCAGTCACCCCATTAACTGCAGTGTGCTTACTTGAAGATACTTTTGACTGAAGACTGTTTACTGGCAGTATCTGAACATGAAACTGCAGTATTAAACTCACTTTTGTGTCCAGATGACAGCTGGTTCAACAACTAGTACAGCACTTCTGGCAACGTTGGTCAGCTCAGTATCTCTCCTGACTCAATCGGTTGCAGTGGAAGCGGTGGGTGAAGGAGTCGAGCTTGCAGGTAGGTGACCCAGTCATCATGAAAAATGAGAAACTTCCAGCACAGCCGTGGAAGCTTGGCCACATCACGAAAACATTTCCTGATGAATGAGTGAAGAGATTTGGGGGGTTCTTAACATTGAGGTCTTAGAGCCAGTTTTCCTGGTTAAGATTTACTTGTACTGATGGTGTGGGTGAAAACTGCTACTGGTGATATGAGAGAGACCTGTGTCCAAAGTGGCACCATTGCCATTCTAGGTATGACTGAAATAAACTGTATTGTACCACTGTTGTTGATATAGTGTAAATAATTATATATGACAAGCTAGTGAGTTTATATAATCCAAAATATTATTAATCAT
Source organism: Dryococelus australis (assembly GCA_029891345.1). NCBI lineage: Eukaryota > Metazoa > Arthropoda > Insecta > Phasmatodea > Phasmatidae > Dryococelus > Dryococelus australis. Next base: position 243,915,151 of record CM057009.1, read on the forward strand.
TGTTAACAAGGGGGGGGGGGGGGGGGGCAGAATATTTGGACCAGTGTTTTGATGTGCAGTGTAGTTTGCCATTTAGAGACAGGCAATATTGAATGGTGGTTTTGTGTTGTGTCAGGATGTAGGAAGTAGTAGTAATGATGGCATGATGTGCAGCATGTGATTGTTTTGCATGATAATTTCTAATGTTCCTTCTTTAGCTAAATACATTCTTGACTGCAGAGAATTCAGGGCACACTTTATCTTTCTCACTTTTTATTATAATTTGAACTTTTATCTCTGGGTCTACATTTGACTCAATTATCTTGACCTTCAACTACCTCAATGTTTATTTGGAATAATTGTGCTGCTTTTAAAATACGCTGATATATGCATTATCTGATTCCATTTAATTTGTAATCATTTTTTACCTATTTAGCATTTTCGCATTATTTTCCTGTTAGTATTTATTATACTCAACCCAATTTGAATTTATTTATTTAGAGATACTTTGATGTACTTCTTTGTCTTTTACCATGTTTTGGATTATTGTTTCAGCTAAGGCCCTGTACATGTTTTCCTTCTTTTATATACTTTTCTTTACCTTTTAAGATTTGTTATTAATTTAAATTCAACTAATTGGCTATTTCCATACTTGATACTGTATTTATCACATTGATACTCTATTTGTCACATCTGGCAATGTGTTTAATTTCCCTTATACAATTTTTGCCTCAAAATCAAACATGATTCAAGTGATCATCATTTTTTAAATTCTCATATTGTGCTCTACTATACTTTTTAGATGCCTAAGGCTTGCATGATATGTTTTCATTATAAATTTTATACAGTATGTATATTTTCTGATATGAGTAAAAAAAACATACTCTACTGCATCTAATTCTCTTTCCATTGTCGACCACTTTTTATCTTCTTGGAAATTAATGCTATTATACTTCTGCTTATCCCTTCCTTTCTGCATAAGAATTACACCTATTGCTGTCTGCTAGGTGTCAAAACTAAGATGGTTGTTTAATTTTCATCAAGCATTTGTAGAGTTAAAGCTGCCTCAAGTGCCTGTTTTAATTCTAAAAATACCTTATTTTGCTTGTCTACCCATTTGTACTCTTAGATTGCTTTTTGTTAGTTCCAAAAGCAGCTCTTTTAGCAGTATAATTGTAGCTCTATTTTCTTAACTAAGAGATCATGCCTATAAATAATCTCAACAGTTTTAAATTGGCAGACAGTGCCAATATTGTTTTACACCCTCAATTTTTTTCCCACATCTGTTATAATTCTGTCCAGTGTAAAATAATGGCCTTTTATTTTTGGAAATGCAAAACTAAATTTTTTTTCCATTTACTTTCACATTGAATTGTTTTAAAGTTTTGAAAATTTTTCTATATTCTGTAAGGGTTCCTCAAATGTCTGCTCTAAACTAAATATATCATCTATGTACTCTATAGCTGTATTCCATCTATATGGTCCTAGCATTAGGACTATGAATTGTTGGAAGTACCTATTTTGAGGAGGTACTGATCCTCGTAGGCATTTGCTTATATTGATATAAACAAATTCCATCTATTGTAAATGCTAACTTATGGCTATCCTCCTTACAGGAATGGCATAATACTATGAAATTAAATCTAACACTGTAATAAATGTTGTGTTGCAGCAGCGTATTGAAGGTGTCTTCTGCCCTAGGAAGTTTGTACTGGACTTTCTTTAAATGTTGGTGTAGTAAACTGTAAAAAACTTACAAAAATCTTATTCCTCCCTGTCTTTTCCTAATGGCTACGGACGAAGTACTGCATGAGTTGAATGTTCTTTCTCGATAATTGCAATCGCTATAATTTTCTCAATTTACTTTAATAACTCTTCCCTGATCTTTGGACTTTATGGTATATGTATAGATCTTCCGGTTCACAGCTCCAACTTTATATGATAATTTTTTGCTTCTGTTAACTTCAATATACTCTCTATGAACCTATCTTTGTATCTGCTAGTTGTGTTTGGTAACCAAGTTTTTTGTTTACTGTTAATGTCCATATTAATTTTGTCTTCTATCTTGCCTACACTCTTGCCTTATGTAAATGTTATTATATTAGTGTAATATTGAATGGTAATTGTATATTCCTGTTCTTCTATCATATGTAATGTTCCTTGCAATATTCTATTTTAGTCACTAGTGTTTATGAACATCAGTATGATTCAGAAATGGCAACACAGAAACTTCATTAACTCATATCCTAATACTGTATTAACTTTTAAATTTTCAATTACTAAAAATTCCTGAAGAAATGTATATCCCAGAATGCCTAACTTGATCTCTGCTTTATGCTTCAGAACATCTATCTGGTCCATTGCACCTACTACTAGCATAAATTTCTTATATAGGTTGTAGTTTTTGTGTTGTAAAGTTAGTGAATGCCACTCAACTTCTGCTACAACCCATGTCTAGCAATTTGTAAAATTGTTTACCTTATTTGCACCTATAGTTTGTCTGCAGTTCATGTGCCTTTGTTTGTTTTCATTTTCGGTTTGTGTCATTGTGCTTTGGTCATGGTCGTGTTGCTGCTTCCACAAATTCAGTGCCACCTTTCTGGATGTGGTTTCATCACATTTCAGCAAATCAGCAACACTGCCTTTTGTGATGTGGCAACAATGGGATGGGCCTTCCTTGTTTATAAATGGCAGTTGCTATGCTAAACAAAACTTTTGTTTGAAATTTTTTAATTGTGCCTTGATATCTGTTTGAAATTTAAAGTTTTGGTTTTGAAACAGGTCACACTATTTACTCTGATGGCCAATGTAGAAGCACAAAGTGCACATGTGTTTTGCTTCACTATGCGGACCTACTGCTTTACGCCGTTTCCCATGTTTGCTGATGGTAAAAATTTCCTTATTTTGCGCTTCTTCTTTACCACATTATTGTGTGTATGCATACTTTTTACTACATCAGGCACAGAACTTTTTGGCTGCTCAAAGTCAGGCAATCTTGACTTGTTTCTCCCACTAGTTTGTGCCAGTAGCCTATCACGGCTGTGCATTGTTGCCTAGTTCCCAGTGTTACAGGGACAGCTGTGAGTTGAGCAACATTTTTTTCAGATACGTTAGAGAAATAGTGAAATATATCATTAGGATTTGTTAACTTTTTGTAGAGGCTCATTTTGCTGAATGAGTTAGTGAAAATTCTATGTCTTTAGCTTTATCGTTTTGTGTTTTAAATTATTAAGAAGTGAAAGGCAGTTGGCATAAACTCATGACTACGTTTCAGAATAGAGAATATTCTTTGTTCTTTGTTCTTCCTTTGACAGGGAATCATATTTTGTAGGTATATCTAAATAAACTCACATTGCTTTGAAAGCAGGTGATAACAAAGTCAGACTCATGCGTAGTCAACACAAGAAATCATGTAGCACAGATGCCTCATTCAACCCAGTGTAAGTGTCCGCTTTATTCTGTAATGAGCATTGAATGTTTCTCGTTGCTTTTCAGTTGCCAGTGTTATAATATTAACAAGTGTGGGAGAGTCATTCTTTATAAACACCTCTTTACTTCATACCAACTGAACAACTGGCCGAAGACAAACAGAAACAGTAATACCAACAGTAGAAAAACAAAGATACCTCACTTGGTTATACAATTTGACAGACTTTAAAACAAACAAATAACAATAATATTTAACACCCTCCCTCAATTTAAACATTGTGATAACTGAGACAATTCCAAACAATTTTAACTTGCCACAGTAAAATCACTAAGCGTCCATCAAAATGTCTCAACATAAAAAAAAAAGTACAAATATGAACTTCACAACATGCAACACAGAAATAATCAGTCAATTCACAATAAAATAATTTAGGCTACATAGGCCTAAATTAATTAACATATTAGTTTCAGTCTCTAAAATTGACAAACTTATTCTGTCCTAAAGCCTTTGCGAAAATGTCACCGACATTGTCGCCTGTACTGACATAATTAAAGATTAACAATTTCTTAACAACTACATCCTTCAGAAAATGCATCTTTATATCAATATGACATGATCTCTTGCTATTTTGGAAGCTTTCGGCCATGTTTATGGCACTCTGGTTGTCAGTATACAAAATAGGAAGCGCTGTCTTGTTTTCAAGGTCTTGAAGTACACCTTGTAAATATACAAGATCTGCTGCTATTGTTGCACATGCTATATACTCAGCTTCTGTTGTTGATAGTGATACAGATGACTGTTTCTTTGATGACCATAGGATAGGTGGTATTCTTGTGATCTGTTTTGTCTCCAGCCCAGTCTGTTTCTGAGTAGCCAGACAGTGTTTTGTCAATACTTGGTTCAAAAGTCAAACAAACTTCTTGAGTCCTTTTAAGGTACTTGAGAATTCTCTTGCCAGCAGTCCAAAGTTGGTTTGTTGGTTTGTTTAAATGTCTTCTCAAAAATGATGTGGCAAAAGCTATGTCTTGTCTACTAACAGTAGCCACATACATGAGTGAGCCTACAAATTCTCTGAATGGCAGATTTTTGTTTACTGGTTCATCTGAATTTATCTGAAAATTGTTCTCCATTGGAGTGTTAGCACCATTACAATCCTTCATCCTGAACTTAACCAACATCTTATCAATGAGTTTATGTTGATAAATTTTTATTTGATTTCCTTCCCTTGTTACATTTGTTCCCAGAAAGTCCTTTAGTTCCCCCAGATCTTTAGCATTAAACTCTGCTTGCAGTGATTGAATTAACTTGCTGCACCCCACTGTTCTCCCTGTAATTAACATATCAACCCAGACAACTAACCAAACATTTTCACCTATGTAAAGGCAGAAATCACAGTTTGATCACTTCATATCGGTAGTCTCCATAAAACCATGGAATCTTTCATTCCACTTTTGTGGAGCAGACTGCAATTCATAAAGGCTTCTTACGAGTTTCAACACTTTCCCTGGCTCATTACTCACTCCTTCAGGGGTTTTTATGTAGACATCAGTATCCAAAGTGCTATTCAAGAATGCTGTAGAGATGTCTAGCTGACGAATGTCCGAATTTCTCGAAAGAGCGAAGGATAAAAGTAAATGTACTGTAGGCAGTCTGGCTACAGGTGCATACACATTATATGATGTCTCTTCCTGGAAGCCCTTTGCTACAAGGCTCGTCTTCTTCACGTCGTCTTGTTTTGTTTTAAATACCCATTTTGTGTCAATGGCTTTTTCTCCTGGAGGTAAGGTGGCTGGTATCCATGTCTCATGTTGTTCGAGAGCTAGGATTTCATTTTTAATTACTTCTTCCCTACCTTCACCAATTTTCATTGCCTCAGGATAATCTGCTGGTTCACCAGCACATAAACAGTAGGCAGTATAAATTTCATTATCACATAACTCGGTAGGTTTAGTAACTTTCCTTTTTGCTCTCTTGGGTGTTTGGTTACCGTCATCAAAACCCTTGGAAGTCTTCCTCTTCATCATCACTTGTAACTCTGTGTATAGGAATATTGTTTTGTTCATTTACTTCAGTGGAGGGGGTACTATTGTCTTCTATTTCACTTACTACTAGTTGAGGGTTTCCTTCATTTGTTGTGAACAATTCTTTTTTGAAAATCACATCATCTTCATCAAACACAACATCTCTTGACTGAATGATTTTATCTTCTTCTGGATCCCATAGCCTATAGTTTCCTCGACAATAACCCACAAGTCTCATACACCTACTTATAGGGTTCAACTTATTTGTTCTAGGCAAAGTGACCACCCAGGATCTGGAACCAAATACTTTCAATTTGTCCATATCCTGTTTTCCATGCCAGTAGTCTGCAGGTATTTTACCTTTAGGCAGACACATGGTGGGACATCAGTTCAGCTCATAAGTTGATGCAAATAAGGCTTCATTCCACATATGTTTTGGTAGACCTGTCTCTATGAGTTTTACTCTCATTTTATTCAACAAGGTTTGATTCATACTTTCAGACACTGGATTTTGTTGAGGTGTGTAGGGCATGGTGTATTCTAATATGATACCTTTACCTATACAATAATTCTTAAAATGACCAGAGATATATTCTCCCCCATTATCACATCATACTCTCTTTGTTTTAAGTCCAAACTGTGTTTTTATCAACTTTATAAAGTCAATAACATTCTGTGATTCCTCAGCTTGGATCTCAGCACCTTCACAATGGTAAAATGTGAATAGTCATCAATGAATGTTTGAAAATATTTCTCCCCTTGTGTGGTTGTTGGATTAATTGGGCCACATAAGTCAGAATGGATAAGGTCCTTAATATTCTCAGACAATTTTACATGAGAAGTAAATTTCAACCTTTTCATTTTTCCTTCCACACAAACACTAAATTTCTTTTATGACCAACCTAGGTTTTTGAGCCCATTTCTACCTAAATGACCAAGTCTTCTGTGCCACAAATCATTATTTATGCTAACATTGTAATTTTCATGTGCAAACTCAAAAGTAGCCACAAATAAGTTCCCTTTTGCCTTACATTCCATTCGAAAATTATTATTATTATTATTTTTTTTTTTAATGGTTGCACAACTCTGAGTGAAAACTACAGTATTTCCTTTGGATTTTAATTTTGACACTGATAACAAGTTGTGAGATAGTCCCTCGACAATGAGAGCATGTACTGTCTCAGTTCTATCACAACATTTTTAACAAATAACACGTTTACTGTTACTAATTAGATGAGAACCATTTGCTACCTTAATAGTTATAGGAGACCTGAGTTGTTCAACCTGAGTCATGTGTTCTTGAAGTGATTTTTGAACTAGGTGTTCTGTGGCACCAGAATCTACAATAAAGTTTATTTTACCTGTTTCACAAAAGTTAACTTCAGTAGAGAGAGTAACAAAAGAAATTTCTGATTCAATACTGGTTGCAGATTCTTGGTGTTTAGGTCCAAATTTACTGTCAGTAGGCTTACCTTGACCTTGTTCTTGACTAGTATAGCTTGGTGTACCTTGACCATAACCTCTTTTGTTTAACTTGCCTCTTTCTCGTCCTCTAGCTGGAGCAGAGTTTCTGCTGGGGCAATTTGAAATGAAGTGCCCTAAGCCATCATAGCCAAAACATCACCGATTTGTATGCTCTCTTGCACTGAATGAATACTCACTATCACTTTTCAAAATATTTTTGTTCCTCATTTTGAGTTCAGCATCTAGCCTGCTTTTGACGAACTCTACTGTCAAAGTGTCTGTAATTGTTTCAAGTGCTGTTAAAATTGTATCGTATGAAGATGGCATAGTCAATAAAAGATGACATACTTTGTCACTCGTCCATTTTACTGCCCGTTTCTTCTAAGTCCCACATTAACCTATTAAACTGTTGAAAATGTTCCTCTAAATCAGTTCCCATTTTACACTTTAGACTCAAAAATTGCCTTCTAACATACGATTTTGACAAGATGCTTTTTTGTTCAAAAACATTCTTCAAACATACCTCAGCATTTCAAAAGCCGACTTTGCATTTTTTTAAATACTCTATGTGCAGATCTGTTATAACACTGCATAATGATGGATGGCACCCTGGCATCCTTCACAAGTAATTCCTTGTTATCTTGCGGTAATACGCCCTTGCATTTTTCCGTTACCTCAACTTTCATTACATCCTTACACTGCTTTTCATCCAATAAACATTCCAGTCTAAATTTCCAGTTGGAAAAATTTGATGCCAATAATTGCAGAAGATTGTGCTGCGATGCTGCCATCTTGTTGACTTGCTAAAGACGATTATTTTGTTTACTAAATGATTACAAAATTAATATTTCACAAACTCCCCACATGCACCACAACAATTAACTTATTTTCTTTTTACTCTACTGCCAGGGACTGGGCCCATAACCCGTTATAATATTAATGAGTGCCGGAGAGTCATTCTGCATAAACACCGCTTTACTTCATACTAACAACTGAACAACTGGCCTAGGACAAACAGAAACAGTAATACCAACAGTAGAAAAACATAGATACCACACTTGGTTATGAAGTTTGACAGACTCTAAAACAAACAAATAACGATCATATTTAACAGCCTGCACATAAAGTTTTAGTTGAAATTATGGTGCTAAGTAAATATTGTGCTATCACCAGTAGTTGCAAAAAGGAAGTAGTTCACGAAGTTAATCTTTATTCATTAGTGTGCCTTACTTTTTTAACTAAATTATTAAACTAATGATTTTTCAAAAGCATAAATTTTAAACAAAATTTACAGTTTGACAGTGCAGTTCTGCGATGGTGAATGTACAGTATGATGGATATGCGAGGAAAGAGAGGGCAGCATTGCATCTACGTCAAAGGCAATATTTGTATCACCTATATAAAAAGCAGGAAACAAGTTACGGCTCCATGGCTTTTTTTTTAAATTGAATGAAGGGTAAGTAATGACATAATATGTGCAGACAGGGAAGAGGAACTTGTGCTGCCATTATAAGCTACAGCAACAAAGTTGAATTATTTTCCAGTGCCACATGCAACTGTAAGTCAATGACAATTATTACGTTTATGTCTAATAGATGGATGTTGCTAGTTTGTAAACTTAAATGTGTCAAATCATTTTTACTTCAAAAATAACATTTTAGGTTTTTATCTGCTAAAAGCAATTTCTAATAGATAAAATCTCCCAAATATATTATGTATATTGTTTATCGATCTCTCGTTCTACGAAATTCAAATGTTTTTTATGCATAGAATTGTAACGGGTTTCATAACACATGTATTATGATGCGATGGATGCTTAATAGAAGTGGCAGCAGGGCTTGGTAATGCTCACCAATTGGCTGAGGCTGAGTGGCTAAGAAGTTCTGTGCTGATTATAGTGCCTTTAACTTCCTGAACTAGTTTTTCCTGTTGATATTTATTTCTGTTCACATCGCCTTCATTGTTGACAATTTTTCCCCGTATATTCTTTTTCTTTATAATTTTGTATTTTGTTAAATTAAATTGCAATTTATGTCTCTCTTCCTCTATTTCTGCATGCTTTCCTGAATAATACCCTATTCTTTCTGCAGTGGAAATACGTGTACCAGATGATATAACATTATTTGGCAACATTTGCATGTATGACTTATTTCTAATCATAGTTTTTAGTTTTATATTACTGTGATAACCTTTCTGGTGTTGGCAGTTGGCTTTGCTACTTGCTTTATCTGTTTGCCTGTTAGTTTCCTTTTGTCCACCTTTTTTTGTATACGCATGTTATTTTTTTCTGTATTCAATAAGGTAACATGCTTTTCTCCCTGATAATATAGTTTTATGACCTTTATTTATTTTCACTTATATTTAATTTTTTATCTTTCTCTTATTGTTTGCTTGTTTGTCTACTTGTCTTTTTCTCTGATTTCCTATTTTCCCTACCTAAACTGTTGTAGCTGCCTGGTTGCTCTCAACTATCTTTTTGCATACTTCTACCTTCCTCACTATCCTTATTTTAGAAGTTTTTCCCAAACACAAATTGTCTGTATTCTCATTATATAACTCCTGGTTTCAGGTTATAATTCTGATAGCCATTATCTCTACCTCCTCTGCATTGATTATAGCCTCCCCTGTATTTAGGTTATTATGACTGATCATAGTTCCTCTGCTCTCTGTGTACCTTGTTCCTATTATAACTACATGGTAATAATTTAATTTTTCTGGAACTGATTGTTTCTGATTTGGCTTGGTCTACCTCTGTTAACTGATCTAATTCCTCATTAATTTTAGCAATTTCATTTTCTAACCTCTCATTATCTTATCTGATGGCTCTCTCTTTAGTTGTTAGGTGTTTAACTTTTATCCCTAATTCGACTATTTTAAGATGGTTCTCAAGTTATTGCATATTGTCGTTGTGAAAACTTACCATTTCATCTCCTTTTTATGGCAATAGTGATTTCCATACAATTTTGCCAAATTCTGATACTGGCATGTTCGGATTGTACTTGTATTTGTAAAATAGCATTTCCTCAATGTGGGACTGACAACATTCTCCAATTTTTTGTCTTTTTCTTCATAGTAGCTCTCTGAATTTTTCTACCCTGTCTATTGATGTGAAAATTTTTCTTAGCCTTTTTTTAATTTTTACCTCTATCCAAGTGACCTGTTGTCTTTCTAGTGCTGTATTTTTGTATGCTCTCATGATTTTCCCAATTAAATCAACTTTTTATCTCCTGCACTTCTTTGCTTTATCCCCATTGTTTCTTTTGCTAGCTGATTTGTTGTGATCTAGGAATTTTTGTATATCCTCAATTTCCTGAAAATATGGGTTTTTTTTCTGCCTTTTATAGAAGTACCATAACTAGCTGTTTTTCTATCATAGTGGTATATTAACTTTGTGTTCCCGTAACACTAGCATTTTCGTATATATACTGTACTGTTTATAAATTTTTGTACTTATTTTCAGTTGTTTCTGAATATGTGCTGTGAAGTGCTTGCTCTAAAGACAAATTATGCAACCCTAAAGATAAAATAGCTATGTTGTCAAAAGACTGAAATGCTACTTCATCAGTTTGTGAAGGAACTAACCTGTTTTCTACCATTTTTCATTATAAGTTCTGTAGTTATGCTCATTAATTTACTCTCGAGTTCTGCTAACAAATTGGGATTTTCCAGAATCAGCTTATCCACTTTTCCAATAAATGAATAAAATATTTCAGCACTATTATTTTGCTTGTACTCTAATGTATGCCTAGCATCTGTGAAATCCATTATTGCTCTATTAATTATTTTGTTTGCTGAGGACAAAAGTTTTCTTTTTCTTTGCACTTATCAGAGAACTCATAGTCCTAATTTATTTCACTATTCATTTAACGGTTTAAGGTTATGCCCTAATTTACATACTGACATAACATATTCTGATAATTATTCTAACAATTTTGTACACTTCTTTTGCTAGCACCACATACACTCACACTGCTACTTGTTTCCACTAAAAAAAAACACATACACGCACAAAACATATATATATATATGTGTATATATATATATATATATATATATATATATATATATATATATATATATATATATATATATATATATATATATATATATATATATATATATATATATATACTAAGTCTTTTATATGTATATATACACAGTCAAATCACATTATTATGACCACCTGCTTGAAGTGCCATCTGCAGCGTGTAGCACATGATGTATGGCTCATAACGTGGGCTGGTGAAGCAGGTATATAATGCGACCAACAGGCTGGCTTTACACATTGTGCTTCCTGCTGTCATGGGTAACTCGGAAGAGTTATGCCGCTATAGGTCGATTGTAAGTCGTCTCTATCCGCCGATGGTTGGTGCACAGAGCCGGATCAGGCGAGCAACCGGCCTGTAATGGGTGCAAGGTTTTATGCCCAGTGAGGTTTGACCCCCACCACAAGGAAGGGGCGGGGCTCCATCCTCTTCTCTCGCTCAAATCTGGTCGGGGGGGGGGGCACTAAAATCCACTAGTGCCATGGAAAAGAAGTGGGAGCACAGGCTGTTCGGGTTGGCCCCACCAGAGGTTGTCTCTGGTGTCTGATTAATAGAGATTGGACTCGTGCTGGCAGGGGTTGACTCTGCAAGCTAGAGGAGGTCCAGAGAAATTCGCCCTCTTGTTGAAGGACCGGGTGGTGAGCGACAACCCGGTCTAGTTGTGCTCTCAGACCTGCCAACCATTACAATTTCCCAGTAATTTTTACGGAAAAGTTCGCACCGTACAATTTTTCTCTCAGCAGGATTCCAAAATTCATGCAATAGCGGCAGCCGGGCTCCTGGCTGTTGGTCTCTGTGAAAGTGTCACTTATATGTCGTATTTTCACGATAATTCAAGGTGTGGTCACTTAACTGAGAAATCAGGAAATATGGGGGAAAGCCATGAATTTTCTTGAGTGCTGGGAAAACCTTGAAAATGCTAAGAATTTTTCTGCGAGTCAGAAACGTGCACTTGCGAGAGAATTTTTCATGTGCACACAGCAGCTGTTAGGATTCACTTGTATGTAGTCTGTTGTATTGTTTTTTAACTAAATACAATTTTTAGGTGGTTTTTATGTTCCTACGGTGCATTACTATGGCGACACTAGTGCCAGTAACTGTCAAAAGCATACATAAGTTCATTCCGCAAAAAAAAAGTGGTTGCCTTGAAGTGTATCTAGGCGTAGCACATTCAACAATAACTTACCCAGTATGCATCCAGTCATATGACAACTGAATGCGGCACATGCTGACTGCAGCTAGACAAATGCCAATGTTGTTTGTGTTTATAAACTACAATTACGTTTCAGTGTTTGAATGTCATTAATATTGTCTGTTCACGAAGTAATTTGTGTTAATTAGTGAAAAATATTTTAAGTTCATACTACAGTATTCGTGGTTTGTTTTTTAATTACATGGCATTAAAAGTCGTTTAATGTGAAGCCTATTGTATTTGTGGCCATGAAGAGTTAGATGTTGATAATATTTTCTAACTTAATACCTACCATAATTTTCATTGATAATAGCAAGGTTATGTAAACTTTGCCGGTGTGTTTGTATATCAACTGCACATATTTATTTTGTGGTCTGGGAGTCGAGCATTTCATGCAATGACATAGGATTGACGTGAAGACAACGTATTATAAAGTTGATGGGTGTTCATATCCTGATTTTTATATTTTGATGCAGTAAAGTATGGGAGTGAGCTTTCATTCAGGTGATACAAAACAAAGTGAGAACGATTTTGGTAAGTACATTCGTCACATCTTATTTCTAGGCTAGGTATGGCCAAGGCAGCACATTTCTCCAGTGTGTATTCGTAAACTGTTTGCCTTGATGTTTCACCAGCTTGCTTGTTTAGCAAAAATTATCATATAATTTTTTATGTGAAATTCCTGTATTTTAGGTATTATAGGTATCTGTTAGCACGAATTTGTACTGTTATATTCATGCACCCATGTAGTAACAAAACAACAATGTGTGCACCAACATGTTTAAAAACACGGCATGTAGCTGGTGAGTTGTGGATAAACGAGAGTCTTTTAGGAGTATTTGAAATATGAAGAAACTTTTTTATAATGACTACCCTGAAATACGTCGACTTTAGTTTGTCTTCATAGTCTGGTGCACATACATAATAACTGTAAGATGTGTGAAAAACATAAAACAGTACGTCCAAGTATTCATGTCTGCATATTCTGAGCAGTTTCCATTCATTGTGAAATCGGAGAAAGGTGGAAAGTATGCGTTTTGTAGTGTGTGTCGCTGACATAACTATTTGTCATGGTGGAAAAAGTGACATTAAAAATAATGTTAAAAGTGCATGTTGTCTGACGTAGCTCACCACTGTTGCACTCATGCAAACTCCACCAAAATTGTGTCATTTGAAGGCTTACTCATACAGGTTAAAGTGATGCTTTCTGGTGCATCTACGTCTGGAGTTGATTCAGTGTAGATCACCCCCATGCCTCTCGCAGGAGAGCCCATGGAACAGTGGTTCATGGCATACTTGGAAAAGTTAATAAAATAAATTAACTGAGGAAACTTAAAGTCAGAAAAAATTAACTAGTTAAAGTTAGAAGCTAAAATCCATGCAAATTAACCAATTAAAGAGTAAATTAAAACAAAATTAACTGATTAAAGTTAAAAGTTAAAGAACCACAAACATTTTTACAGTTACAATAAAGTCTTGAAAAGGTTTTTCGTCGATGTTTATGTATATTGTGGTTTGCAACTCGTCGGTCATAAAATTCATTGTATGTTTGTAAGAAGTTTGTCAAGATATTGCTGGTATAACCATTTCTTTCATTGTCATACTCTGTCCTCAGGCAATTTCAAAGTTAACTTGCATTAACTTTAATTGTTAGCAGCCCAGTTTAACATTTAAAATTTAAAATTTTATCAGTTTTAAAATTAACTAATATGTAAAAAATTACTCACTTTATTTTTTAAGATTAATTTAAATTGTTAATTTTTTTAATAGTTGATCTCGAGTATTGTCCTTGGTGGGGGAGTGAAGAGATTAGGCTGCTCTTGACATCAAAGTCTTAAAAGCTAAAGTGATACTTGGTTTTTGAAAGGGCCTTGCTGAAGAATAATGCTCGGCCACTTTGTGTTGGCTCCTATATAATTTCCACTGCTTTCACTCTTCAGCAGGCAGTTTGGCTGTTGTCATGACAGCCGCCCATGCTGTTTAGTGTAGCTTGTTGGCCTATCTTACTGATATTCTGGTTTACTTTTGCTGTATGACTCAGATTTTATTCAATTTGGTAGCCACAACAGTGTTCTATTTTATTACAGTTTAACATAAAGACTTGAATATTTAGGGATGTTTGATATGTTTGTTTGAGAAATGTTTTTATTTACATAATGAACAGTGAGTACATGAAATAGGAAAAAAAAGAACATTAAACCAAGCCTGCATGCCAGTGTGAATATACTCTTTCATAGAAAAATTGAGATAAAGGAACAGCGATGAGAAACAGAATGATACAAAAATGAAAAGGAAAGGCAAGTGAGGAAACTAACCGAAACCTCAAACAAGGAAAGAAAAAAATTTATAACTACTGGAAAGATAGAACACAACAAGGTATTAATACACATGTAAGGGGATGTGACGGGAATAGGGTCTCACAGAACCAGGGACACGGGAAAGGAAAACAAAGCACAACTGTGGCTCATGGGCAGAAGGCCCCTACCTTATTCCATGGTGGGCTTGGGGCACATCTAGATGCAACCTTTTGGAAGATAGGAAGGAGTGGCTGTAACATGGTAATGATCTCCTGGAGTTGTTGGATCTATGAGGTGAGGACCACCAGCTGGTCCTGTGGGAGGGAGTGGGGAGGCGGAAATGTGGGTCCTGAGATACTACATGCTGCAAAAGTGACCGAAGGAGGAGGGGAAGGGCGGCGGACCAGTGTGGAACTGCGAGGATGCATCCTCAGTAGCTTCGGAAACTGGGAATTCTCCATTGTAGTGAACTGTTGCAATGGTGCGGCAGTGTCTGGTTTTGTGGCTGGAGAAACGGAGAAGAGCTTGCATGTGATGCCTTCTAACCACTGCTGACATCTGGGACAGACCCGCGTGCCACCTTCATGGCCTGCGCTACAATTTGGGCAGGTGTGAGGGTCGGACGAGGATAGAGGGTGTTCCTCTTTGGGATGCTACTGTGAGCAGTTGCTGCAGACTGGAGTCCAACAGCTGTTAGACACAACGTGCCCGTAACATTGACAGCACCAACATCGTTTGGGCAACATGGACCAGTAGGGCTCCACTTGCACAATGGAGTATAGTACATGGCGGATGGTGAGGAACTGCTGGCCCTGAGAGTCATCTGGCAGTGTGACGAACATCGGAGGGTAGTAGTGTGGTGGTCTGCTGACTGCAGGGTCTCCGAGGATGCGAACAGAAGGCCGGGTGATGCCTTGTACCACGCAGTCCTTTTCCACCTCCACTGGGGAGTTGCCTTGTGGAAGTTGGTGAATAACCAACTTCAGGGGTGGCTTCTCTCTTCGTGTAAAGAAGGTATATGGCCCAAGACCGAGCCGGTCGAAGAAAATCAAAAGATCGGTGTGTCTTTGGAGTTGCATGGTCGAACTTGATGCGATTGTTCCATTAGTGGATCTTAAAAGGTCCACAAAGCTTTGTTAGGCACCAAATGCTGTAGATAGTGATGGGCATCTGCAGCTTCTGCAAAAGATGGACGAAACATTCAGGTCACTATGTTATGTAGACTGCTGTGCGGTGGAGGGGGGAGACATTGGCTGGGTTGTGGCTGGTTGGATGTGCAGCTGGTCCAAACCATCGTCATCATCAGGGAGAGGTGAGAATCAATTGTAGGTAGCTGAATCTTTGCTGACTTGTAGGGATTCATCTGGACACAACGTTCTATGTGGGACTTTTGTCTTCGGGGGGTGTGGAATAGTCCTAGAATACATTAACTATGAGATGTAAAGAGCGACCTGCAACAAATGATGCGTATGTTACTTTAACAGTTATTTTCACTTTTTAAAGTAATTATTGAAATTTTGAAAATGAAGGAGGTATTTCATTTATTTTTCCTTTTATCTCATCTGTTTGAGCAACAGTGTTACAATTTGGCAAGAAGGTTGTCCCTGCAAGTTTTCATCTCTATAACATTTATGAATCACATAACCTAACCTTATGGTGCCCATTTTAAGGCAGGTCTAATAACATTTTCACTTATCTCATTTTCCACTGTCTTAGGAGGCGGGACTCTTGTTGCCCATTTTTTTTATTATTATTATTATTTCAGTTTCTTTGGCATAAAACCCACACCAAATAACATTTGTACTTATAATCACCATTTCCTACATGTGTGGGATTGAGGCCCATACTACCCATGCATTGGATGACATTTGCATTTATAATTAAGGGTGGGCGAAGCTTCGAAAATTCACATTCGAATTGAATTTTTTTAACATTCGGCTTCATATTCAAAATCAAATTTTTTACTTTGAAATTCAAAACAAAAAGTGCTTTTGGGCAACTTGAATTATTTATTATTATTAGCCAAAAAAGCAAATGAAGACAATGTGGGCTTAATAACATCAAAGTTTTTATTCTACTTATGCATCACACATGGCTGGCTATGAAAACATATCATCTCAACAGAATGCCCACCAATTAGTTCAAACTGCATTTCGGTGTAATATAATTGTCAGTATCTAATTTTAATCACAAGATAGCAAAACAGAATTGTTGGAAAAAAAGTTTTATAGTATGAAACAATTATGTTCCCAATCTTCCTTTGGCAACACGGATTTTAATTGTAGATATGTGTTGTCCAATGGTGTGATAAATAGGAGCTTAAACTACAAGTTTTACAAACTTAACTGCTGTGAAATTGCACCCAGTGTAATTCAAATATCACTAATGTCATTTTAAAAATGGGAAATTGTAACTATGCTTCATTTCATGCCATTTTGGGGGGCCTCGAATTGCCCATGTAGCCAACAGTGTTCCATTGACCGAATCATAGGTAAACAGTAAATGCTCTCATTTGTAAAGTATTGTATCAGCTAATGAATTGCTATGGGATGCATGTTGTTAATTTGGTGATTTTGATTAGTACTCAGAACTAAAAGTTGTAATTTAAAATTTTAATTATACTTATAGCATTTATGGTTTAAATTAGGTTTTTAAAACAATATTAATTTTTTTTGGCATATGGTGAATGGACTTAAAAACGTTTCCAGCCAATGGCTAGCGATGTTTATGATTCCTGCCCGCCCTGTAACCATCATTGTGCGCAGCATTACCTTAGTCGTACCTCAGCTCTGATCGTACTTTTTGCCCCATAGACTATTTTTAATAAATATGTAATATTTATGCAGCCAGTTTTTTTTTACAACAAACACATGTTTTTCCTCAGTGAACATCCAAGCCTAAAACTCATGTTAATATGGTAAGTTAATAAACACATGTACAGAAATAATATATATTTTTCAAACATTAACATTATATGTAGCATTTTTCTTGATTTTATTAAAACTGTACCTTGATGTTAAAAATCGTACCTTTTTTGAGAAACCTGTTGTCCCATATCAGAAATTCATAGTGGCAACACTGGTTGTACGTGTGCTTTTTTAATTCATCGTGTTTATAAGAGTTTCTTGTTGGTGTTGTCAGAATATTTTATCGGTAGTTAATTTTTTTATTTGCTTTCTTTAAGCATAGTTAATTGTAGGTACCCTTGTAGTGCGTTTTCTTGAAGGAAATATAATATTAATCGGCACATGTTTACAGCTTCGTTCCACCATTTTCCTTTGCTATCCACAATGAAGTTACACAAATATAATTTACTTTTTAAGGTTAAGTTTGTTGGTTTCAGGAAACGTGTGCAGTGTTGATTTTACTGAATGATTCTCCAAATAACTTGCACTAGTGATGAATAAACTTGATTTTAGTTAAGTAAACTTAGAAGGATTACCATTACCATAGAAAAACGTGTTCAAGAGGTTGTTAATTTTACAAACAATAAGATTATGCATTTTGTAAATAATGTATTTGTAAGCCGTTGCTATAATTATTGAAATGCACGTGGCCTGAAAAAGCTGCACGTTCAACACTTTTGTAGTGTGTGAAGATTAGTTTTTTTTTTTCTATATCGTAAATTCAATGAGTGTAAGTTTAACTTTGGTCAAAGTGCCTGTGTGTACATTTTGTTGCATCTGTACGAATACGAACATTGACATATGCATCACATTTTGTTTTTTCATTGAAGTTAAAATTTTAGAAGTTACAATAATATAAATGTTATTTACATACCAGCAAAATTTTCCACTGCTCCTTCAAAACAATATGCAACTCAAGATGCGACACACTAATAAGAATATCAAAATAATGCAGTCTCATGAAAGACATTTAACTAAATCCCCGCCCCCTCACTATTTCCTTTTTACCGTCCAAATAAAATAAACAGAACCCCAACAAAGTTAAGTTGACAATTACAAAAATATAACAGGTTGGAATGCCAACCTGGCTATAATATCCTACATTAATTATTGGACGGAAGTTAGCAAATGTCGGTCTTTCAGTGCCTGCCATGACTGGAAATACTAGGAAAGAGGAAAATACAAGTGTGCATTGGACTCAAAACATTTGTTTACAAACGTGTTTTTCTTCAGTGACAAAACAGCTGTGGTGGAAGGATACATTGTGGCTACACTATTTTTGTAGAACTGTCTAAATTTACCCCACTCACATTAAATGGACACCGTCAATAATAAAGAAATGGATAGTTACCATGCATATTTGTAGAAGACAGATAGAGATCAAACAATTTGAATAAAGAGGACATAAAATAACAACTGTGGTGTGAAACATGAGCACTGGAATTAATTATTCGGTTTTGTATGTTCCACACTTTGCTGAAAGAATTTTTAGTTTCTTATTTTATATTATTTTGCATTAAGTCAAGAAATGTGCTGATGTGACAAAAAATGATATTTTTTTGTAAATCAGTGGAAAACATTTCTTTTTGATCTACCTTTTACCTAGCTTGTAAAAATGCATGTATTTATTAAATTTAAAAAAATAATTGTTGCAATGTGTACTTGTCAACAAAACCCTTTGATTAGATATTTGATTTTAATTCACGAATATAGCTCTACTGTCTGTGAATACAGGTGGGGCGGGAATCTTTATTGATATTGTGGTACAGGAAGGGTTGGGGTGGTTACTATGATGAGGGAGTGAAGGCCTCACAGAGAGCTTGTATGATAATCTAAAGTTTGTCGGTAGAGTTGGTTACATGTTGTAGAAGGGATATTGTGCATTGAATAAGGTGTAGGTAGGGGCGAACATGAATGAAGTTGTTGATGTCTTGTAGAGACGAAGAAAAGTTGGCCTCCCCGGGGAGGGAGGAGGTTTTAATTGGTGGGACTGGAGGTTCTGGGTCTGTGATGGGCATTGATGTTGCCAGCAAAGATAGCTGGGCTGGTGTGGAGCAGCGAGGAGGCATCTTCTTGACGGCTGGGATATAGGCATTCTCATTTGTTGTAAGCTGCCACATTGGTGCAACTGTGGCTGGTCTCTGATCTTGCTGGCATGGGAGTCTTCTTTTTCAAGCTCTCCATGTGATACTGTTGTCTGGGCAGACCTTGGCACATCCTTCATGGTCTGCTCCGCAGTTCGTGAAGGTGCGGCAGTCTGTTGGTGAGAGAGGGCATTTATGTGTAGGATACCGCTCCGAGCATTGGCTGCAGATGTACACTCTGCGGTAGTTGGATACTATGTGGCCATAGCACTGACATCTCTGACATCGCTTCGGCAACAAGGCGTGGTGGGTTCCACTTGTACTATAGAATGGAGCACATGGCGTACACTGAGCAGTTTTTTGCTTGAGAGTTATCAGGTAGAGTTACTAGCATGGGTGGGTAGTAAAGGGTTAGTTGTTTGATGACGGGTCCCCAAGGACTCTTACTGATGGTTGTTGGATTCCTAGTTCCTGAAAGTTGATCTCTACTTCTGCAGGGGAGGTGTCCTGTGGAAGATGCCTGATGATCATCTTCAGCAGTGGTCTGGTTGTTTTTAGAGATAATGTATAGGTTCATAGCCCAGACTCAGTGTCGAACCAAATTTGATTTCCGTGTTGGTGGACCTGGAAGGGCCCATAAATTTTGAAAAGATGCTGTATGCAGTTGCTGTGATTGGCTTCTTTGTGTTCTTGCAAAATATTGACGAATATTTCCGGTGTTGTTGGCGTGTAAGCTGCTGCGAGGAGTAGGATGTAGACATCTGCTTAGATGATGCCGATTGGTTGATCAGCTTGCTGCCTGAGTTGTCATCATCAATGGGTAGAGGCGAGTATTGTTTGTTTGATGCCACCTCTTTGTCATCACGCAAAGTATCTTGCAGTTGCTACTTTCAATTATGTGATTTCATTTTTTTGCTGGCAGTTTGGTGCGAATGCATCACTTCATGCTGGGAACAAGGCATCAGAGGTGGCATTGTGCTGTTCAGTGTTGTGCTGTTTAGCATTGTGCAGCGCACTTGCGAATCACCATTTACAACATCTTTGGGACTGGGGTTGGTATTACCTATTTTCATTTTTCACATTTGTTAGGTCAAAATCGTACACCAGATGACATTTCCACTTGTATTTCAGTTTATGTCTGGGACCTATACTACCCATATACTGGATGACATCCACGCATATAGTCACCAACTTTGATGACCTTTAGCTAATGCATGCATCATTTGATCTAACATGCATTACATAGATGCTAGCAGTTGCTTGGCCCCTTATTATTTGTTTCACCTACGTTGGCCTAGCTTGCAGATCCTGTTGGCCCATACCATGTTTACCTTATTAATGAAAAATGGAAGTTTGGTGCTGAAAAAAACTTTGGAGGCTTGCAGTGCCATGATTATAGTGTTTGAATGTGACAGAGGCAGTTCTTAGCAACCCTTTCCATGCTGGAATACTGCACCTGTAATTCCAGCTAGAGATGGGAGCAAATGGGGGCATAGGATCTCATTCACATACTGTTGGGCCGTCAATGTTCCATGTAACACAACGAGAGTGGATCAGCTATCATAGACTATGGCTTCTCAGGCCATAATGACTGCCATGGAGGAAGTGTGCCACTCAATAGCAGGTTGGCATTGTTACATTCACCAGGTTGCTCGTTAGTGCTTGCAGTGCCGTTACCGGTGTTGAGTCAAATGCAAATGCATGAACATGGGTTTATGTGCATATCAGCCCGTACTCTCACTATTTACATTGTTTTGTGGTTGTCACATGGTTTCTTGGTGGTGTAATATTTTCATTGGCCAACAGTTTATTTTGTATCTGGAAGTTAGTAATGTTTTACATTGGCATAATTATAATATCTGTGGATAGCATTTGTGTCATGCCCAAGTATACTCAGGTGAGACAATTTACAAGTATTTTAAAAATATATAACTCGTGAAATATAAATTTTAGGAATGTAATTTAACAAAATATGAGACCCCTCCAGTTAGTGGTGCAAATAAAGCATAGAAAAAATTGGTCAGTTTAGGACCAATAATAGTGGATTTAATTAGACAGGAAAGGGATTAAAATGTATCTTTACTGATTTGCTAAGGTGGACACAGCATGAGTGATTACATGGCATGTCAACTGCTTTATTACTTTCATCTGTTTAATACTGGAAAGAAGGTAGACAATCTGCCATAATCACTCATGAATTTGGTGTCTGTGTGCCCCTTCCAGATGGGTTAATGGTCCATTTACGCTCTGAGGTTTTCCACATTTTCATGTGGCAATAACTCACCTGACAATGAAATTTTGGACTGGTTGACGGATTGTAGAGGTTGTCTTTGAGTTCTTCACGTTTCCCAATATTAATTTCAGTGTACCAATTTGTCTAGTATTTCTGAAAGGTCATTAGAGTTGTTTGGGGCCTTTGTGTAGCTAGGCCGAGGTTGTGGGAGCAATTGTATATGACAGTGTCATTGACATAGCAGCCAAATTGCACTAGTTAGTTGTCAACCTTTGGGTAAGTTATATACGTGCTTGGTGTTCGTAAATTGCTGGGCATAATTTTAAGAGGTGGTAGGGCACATAGACACAGACATGTTTATATAAGGAACATGTGTCCAAAAACACCCCCTACCAAGCTACAGGAATCAAACAATGTACATTCCATTTTAATTTGGCATGCTGCCTGGGCCACGCACGTGCGAGCCAAGTAGAACACACAGGTGTGGTGCAGAGCCTGCAGATGGACAGCAGACAACATCAGATGGTCAGCAGACGACAGTCACCAATTGTCATAAGTGATGAATTGAGTAGTGTGTGCAAGTGAGGTTATGGCACCATACACATTAGCAGAATTAGTAGACATGGTGTATGTTTATGGGGAGGCACACTGAGTTAGAATTTACACAGAGTGTTATTCCAACAGGAGGCAGCCAAATATGAAAATGTTTGTATGGGTCTTTCAATGCCTATGTGACACAGGACAGCTTTAGTCAAAACAACATAATGTTGGAGTGAGGAAGAAATTCTTCATCATTTGGCAGCACAACCCAACACAAGCACCCATGAAATTGCTCAAAGCATGGATGTCAGTAATTCAAAAGTTTGGGAGATTTTGCATGAGCAACAGTTGCACCCATACCACCTACAGAAAGAACAAGTGTCAGACCCAACAGACTTTCCACTTTGTGTGCAATTTTGTTAGTGGTTCACGAGATACCAAATATGGTCATGTGTGGAGTGATCAAAATCCACAAATAACCTGTACTGGGTCATATCAGCACAAATTTTTTGTGAACATTTGGGCTGGGGACTTGTTAATAATGATCTAGTTCGGCCGTACATTTTCCCACCTTACCTGAATGGTAATATTTACTTGAAATTTCTGGAAGATGTGCTGCCTGTTTTGATGGAAGATGTGGCAACAGATATGATTCTTACATACGGTGCCCCTGCCCACTTCACTCATGCTGTAAAGGAGCATTTGAATGACACCTTCCTGGGATGATGGGTGGGATGAGGTCTGGTAGCTTCTCCCTCCCAGGCCTCCAGACTTAACACCCTTAAACTTTTTCTTGTAGTTTCATGTCATAAGTCTTGTTTATCAAAACAATTATAGAAAGTGAGGAGGACTTAACTGTGAGAGTTCTTGCAGCCTGCTTTGGAGTTCAGCAAACACACAATATTTTTGACAAAGTGTATAACTTGGTTTGCTATGTCAATGCCTGCAGGTCGAAGGATGTCACTTCGAACATCCCCTGTAAAAGTGAGCCATGTTTCACATCTCTTTGTTTATGCACTGTTATTAATTGTTAGCATCATGAGCGGGGATTGGGGATTGTCATCTGCTGTCCACCTGTAGGCCGACTTCACTCTGGCCCACACATGATTGGCCTAGATAGGATGCCAAATTCAAGTGGTACATGCATCGTTTGATGCCTGTAGCTTGGTAGAGGGCGTTTACAGGCACATGTTTCTTATATCAAAATGTTTTCTTGGTGTGCCCTATTATCCCCTAAAAATATACCCAACATCTTCCTAACATCCAGTATATAAAACAATACAAGTCCTAGTATGCTACCTTGGGGTTCGCTAACATATATTGTTTTGCATCAGATTTGTTCCTTTATACAGGACAGTATAGATCCTGTAATCTAGGTAGCTGTCTATTAACTTTATATTCCAGTTGGGCAGCTAGATTTTATATAATTTATGTAGTAATCTGGCATGACAAACCCTACCAAAGGCATATGCAATAACTAGGGATATTGTGACTTCATAGTCCTTCTATTTAAAGGTGTGTGTAATGTATTCATTTATTTGCACTAGCTGGTTCCTGGTTGAGGGCATTCGTTGGAATCCAAATTTTTTATGTCGTAAAAATGATTACTGTTTAGGTGGGTATTATTTCACCTTTAGATTATATATTTCACTACTTTTCATAGCATATTCAGTAGGATTATTGGTCTTTAGTTTAGTGGCAGCTTTGCATCTTAGCCAGGCTTATGAAATACTGTAACATTTACATCCTTCCAGCCAGCCAGCCAGAAAGTGGAGGTCTGCGAGCCTGCAATTTTTATTTCAAGTCAAACCCAAGGAAGCCTACTGAAAAGTTCCCAAGCTTCGAACTTGAGCTCAAGCTCTTTTATTGCAGACAAAAACCAGTTTTATATAAAGATAATAATACGTGTTTTGAGGGTAATCTGTGTTCATATCTACAGTTCTAAGAAGTAATTTTGAAAGAACACACCTACCTTTTAAAATATGGTTTCATTTGTGAATAAATAGACACTTATGTTTTCTTAGAAAATGTTTCCATGATTTCTTCAGTTTTGATTTAAAAAATTTGGTATGTTTTTTGCTACTTTTTGTAACATTTCTGTGATTTTTAAAGTGCACTTCAATATCACAAATGTTAAAGTACATGTGCAATTAATTTTCATTCAGTAAAATATTAAATTAAAATGTTTGATTTTATGTAAATATGTTATTTTAGTGGTAAAAATATACCAGTTCAATAAAAAAATTTTATCAGTCAATATTTACAGTACATGTATGTGCATATAAAAGAGACTGTTGACATGACTGTATAACATGATTCCCACAGATAATATAAGGCCGTGTCCCAACTTGAAAGTATGCTTACTCTCACTCTTGCACACTCTGACTCACTCTAGCGAATTAAGACTTGTGCCCTCTATAAACTTTCGGTATGATGTTTCTGACTGAACAGATGAAAAATGGTGAAAAATAAAACATTGTTCGCCTTTCCCATTCTTGTAATAAATTAGCAGTGTTTATCAAAAAGACCAACTTATTTTGGTTGTTATATATTTTTCAGTGGTCATAAAATTAAGTGTTTAAGTCTACAGCAGAGTATTTAACAATATGCACACACCTAACCTAAACAAATCCTGAACATGATCATGTCATAATTCTTTATGTTCCATATCATATGGACTATTGTTGGTATTACACATTTCACAATTGTTTTGATTACATTAAGTCAATAAAATATTTTTAACACTGCTGTAGAAAGGAAAAGTATATGCCTGGATATTCGAGGTTAGAGTTGAGAACAACATGACTGCTACAGAAGGTAAAAGAGTGAGCAGCGAGTGAACATCTGTTGTTCATTTTCCGTCTCACACTCTCTCCTCTGAGTTGGGACAGCAGGGAGGATTTTCTGTGATGTTATGAGTGGGCGAGAGAGTACTGTCTCGGAATATTATTCTATAAATTACAGTAAAAAAAATATTTGAAGTGTGCCACATTTTGCATCAGCCCAACAATTTGATTGTAAAAACTAAAAGACCCTTTAACTTAAGATAAATGTTTGAATTTATTTACGTTTAATTGTGTATGTAATTTGTAGGTTATAAGAACATAAAAAGAGATTCCATTAAAAAACTTGTTATTCACTTTAAACTGTTCATCATTGTGGATTTCAGTTTCTCCACCGATGCTATTGAGGTTTGTAAAAGTTCAGATGCACTGAACCAATTGTTCATGTTTATGTGACATGCTGGAAGAGTTTATTTTCACATCATAATTTCGGATTCACAGTAATTATTAACAATGTATTAATATAGAAAATTTACGCTTTAAGAGTTTTTAAAATATTTTTGTTTGTAATTTTGTGTGTTATCTGCCTGTATAAAGTTGAGAACTTATTTTAAAAGTATAAATATGTCCTCCAATTTTTACAAATAGCAAATAACAGGTACTTTTCCCCCCTTTTGCACACCAATAACCAAAATTGTCTAGTCATATTTTCATATTATATTCTTGTGTTATTTAGTATTTTAAAAAATTATTTTCAAAACAATTTTTTAGGTTTTTGAATTTATAAAATTGTGTGCAGTAAAGGAACTTCTCTATAATATCTTGTAGAAAATGTATTTTTGAAATCTCTTTGGTGCATGTGTTTTGTTTTCTTACAGTTTCATAATACACAAAGTTGTACAAACTTTTTTTAATGCCAAACAGCTTTTATTTTCAATCATTTTTCTATTGCCATTACACAAAGATATAAGAAATATGTTTGAATAAAGAATATAAAGACTAGAATCTAAACATTTTTATGACCAAAAAATTAATATTCACATAGTTATATTGACTTTTTCTTTTTTAGTCTTCTGCAATTACACAAAAAAAAAATTTTCCACTGTATACTTTTTTAAAAATGTCGAGGTACTATATATACACTTATAATTTTAAAAAGGCACTATGAAACACATATATCACAAATCATTTTCGAATCATTGATCCAAACAAATAGGAGTATCATGTTGCATGCCCTTGTACGCAGTCATCCAATGGTTCTGGTAAGGAAAATTACAGTTTCTTCCCTTCTCAATTAAGCCTCTCTGTTTTATGAACAACAGTTGTCATACTAAGTGCATGTGCTGGACCTCCTAGTTTAGAGGGACAAGTATTTATTATATTACACTGGACCTCTGAAGTGGTAGTGACCACAGAACTCAGTTCCATGATTTGTTTTGTTTGGCTTGAAGCATTCACTGGAATTCAAACTACCATTATCCTTCAAGTACAATGATATTAATTTAACTTCATTTATGAAATATATAAGGTATGAATGACATTGTGAAAAAGAGTATAATTTTACATTAAAAGTTCATGATAATAATTGAATAAAATAAAATGAAAAAAGGTAACTAATTTATGGATGCATTTGCATGACAGACGAGTAGAGAAATTCACTTTAATCAGAACATCCTCGTAATTGGAGGATAGAAAATCACTTTTTTGAGGATAAGCGATTGACATGTCACTACCAGTAAAAATATGAACTACATCCACCTGACAGATAGATTTTCCTTTCAAAGGGTTATTATTAGGTGGATTGAAAGTCAGTTTGAGAGATGCAGTTATGTGATAAATAATTTATGCATACAAGGTACCTATTCAAGATCATTACATTAGCTATTCAAGTTCATGAATGGCAGTCAGGATGTGGTATAATTATCTCCAAGGGCAAGGAAAATCTGACCAGCAGTATTGTATAAACCGGTCTAGTTTAGCTTATGTTACTGACGCCGGCTAACAGCCAGCCACGTTAAGACCATGACTGTGCTCACCACACACGTGGCACGTGGAAAGAACATGGGCAAAGAGGCCTTAAATTGAACTTTCCCATAACGGGAAATATTATGTTTTAAGTGTACAACATGTCTTTCTTTATTTCCGGACTCAATGATATAAAATGTTTAAAATTGTATGTTTGATAATATTGCACAGTGTTTGGTTATGAATTTGAAATGCACAATGGGTGAAGAACATGAACAGTATTATTCCGGTGTGAACGCCATCATAAAAGCAAAGTATATTAACAACCTGAATATAAATTGTAAATCAATATCTGAATTCTTTTTGTGCCATTTCAATTTTAATATAAAAGGTTTTACTCAGCGTGCATAGCACTTCAGGTTGTGTGAACCCCGTAGGCAGCCATGGTAGGTCCGTGCGACCCCTGCCTCTGGACTGTCTGTCGAGCAGAGCTGGTGAGGTAAGACGCTGTCACGTACGCACTACAACCTTTGAACACTGATGTATATTCCAATAGCTTATTTTAGTATATCGGTCAACCTTTGCTTTGCGTACATTAGCCAGACATTTCCCCAGTATTATGCATCCACTTGACCTAATTATTTGTGCCCTTGCTGCTTATTGAATTTTAATTGAGGAAAAGAGGAGAAGGCTGTTGGAATGGCCACGCGGCCGAGGAACTTTGAATTAGGCACCATCCGTCAATGTTAAAGGCATTTCAGTGTAATATCAGTATAATATCAGTATAATTGATACGTGCAATATTGAGGGCTATATTTCTATGTGTTTATTTAAGTGTATTTTTTGTGCTTTATTGTGTTGAGGCACGACCATGCGGTCAGATATCGCTAAGTCCGTATCTGCGCCATCCATACTTTTTCAGGGTATATTTGTGTAATTTCATATGTGCTTTATTAAATGTCGAGGTTCTATGTATTTTTCATTCAGGGTTCCGTGTCATTTCACGTAAATCGATGCTTTGTATGTATGAGCACGCAGTCACTTTCAAGTCTGATTTTTCCGCCATCAGGTACGTTACAAGTTTACAGACGCTTAAATCATCAGGGGGAATATTTTTCCCAACCGCAATAATATTTTGTCTGATCATAATTTGCCATTTTACGGAGAAATATTGCAACTTCACCTGCACCACATGATCCGCTACGAATTTTATCCAGCGGCATCCGCACCATCTACAGTGATATTATTTCCGTCCCAGCCGGCTTTGTGTATAGGCCGTCACCACACTAAC
Source organism: Dryococelus australis (assembly GCA_029891345.1). Taxonomy (NCBI): domain Eukaryota; kingdom Metazoa; phylum Arthropoda; class Insecta; order Phasmatodea; family Phasmatidae; genus Dryococelus; species Dryococelus australis. The sequence goes on from CM057009.1 coordinate 243,943,382, forward strand.
CACGTGCTGGAGGGTGAGCCCCGACGAGTCCGCGCTAGTGATGCAAAATAATCACACATGTTAATGTTCAGATTCATCTTTTTAATTCTCTGTGCCCTGTCTTCAGGAAACACCTACAGTCCACCCTAGCGGCTGTAGACCCCTTACCTTGCGAAGGCTATGTTATCAAACACCATGATAGAAGTCATCCATCTAGGTGTGTGCTAGAGTAATTGCAGGCTGGGGAGCACCCAAATGGAGTTAGCTAGACATGTCCGAGTTTCATCACAAGTAAAATTCCTGGCACAATATTTATATGATCTGTAAAATACAAAAGTAAGTCTCACAGTGTTTCAAGCTTCTTTGTAGTGACAGTATCCTCACCACACTTACTTTTTAGTGTTAAAATGTTTAACATTGATTTTTAATTTTTCAAAGTGTTTCGTAAGTACGCTCAGGTGAGATGGATACACAGAACCCACAGCATCCCTGAGAACCCTGAGTTTTAATAGTGTGGTGACTGGGAAGCACCGCTGGTGCCCATCATCAATAAGTAATTTGTGTCTTCCTTCGTCTCGTGTCTCACCTGACGGCATCAATTGGCGTTCCCAAGTGGTGCTAGTTTGTTCATCTGCATCGCATCATCTGCGTGAACCACGAGAAAATTGCGGGAACCACATATGATCAGTTGCAAGAAGGCCCCAAGACTTCCGCGTCAGCAACCGCGACACCCGCGATCGCAAACACAAACTAATTGGACATGCCGGTTAAACGCTGTGTACATTGTGGCAGACTGAACGAGGTAAATTTGTTTGCAGAAAATTCATGGGACCAACCATTACGCCAATGTACGTCCGATGCTGCATCTATGCCGTTAGAACAACACCTGTGCACATGCACCGGATGTGACGGGGTGGAAGTGAAGTGGGCACAGTGCCGACAGTGTAATAGAGATTCACATTTACGATGCATAGGGCCTGTGGAATTTACCACCTTCCGCGATGGTGTTATAAACTGTGACAAGTGCCGTAAGACGAACTGTGTTGAGATTGTGCCACTGCCAACACCAGAGGTGAAACCCACGCCGACACCAGTAGTCATTATGTACATGCCACAGGGCTTAACCAGGCCAGACCGGACTGTACTGTTGCCAACTTTTGCGGGCCACGACTCAGAGAACCCGGGTACGTTTCTTGCTGTTTGCAAAGAAAGTTGAACAGGCACCATGTACACAGGGAAGACTGGATCAAGGTCACTGCCAACCGACTAAGGACAAATGCTGCCACATGATGGAATTTAGTCATACACTATCATGTGACGTGGGAGGAGTTTTGCGACTGGCTATTGGGCAGGTTTGATACAAATTGAGATGCCATCCAGGCCCAAGCACGGTTATACCCTGAATAACAATGGGAAGGCAAAGGGATAGAATAATTTATCCAACGTAAACTAGGCCTGTTCAAACACCTGAACCCAGGACAGTCTACACGCACAGTACTGGAAATAGTTGTCTCTCTGTCAACACCGTACATTAGCCTGTACCTGCGAAGAGCAACAAGGGTGAGTGTAGATAAGTTTACGGGAGAGGCGCGTCTCTATGAACATAACAGGATGTGTGAGCAGGGCAGGCATACCAATCCCTGAGGCCAAATTTCCACACATCAACACCCATCACAATGCCTGATATTACACGACCATCGCCGATGTTTACACCCGCGAGACACAACCATGGCCAAGGGAACTTCCACCACAACAACAAGGAAAATCATTACCAAGGCAATCGGTTGGGAAACTAAGTCGGGAGATTGGCGAAACAGCACCTGCACCAATCTCACTGCCAGGTCATAGCAATCTGCCTAGTGAAGGTGCAAAAGTGTTACAAGTCAGTGACAGTACCGTAACAGCTTTAAGGGTCAATTTTGAACTTGAGGGAAAGAATGTGATCGCCGTAATTGACACTGCAGCAAGTCATAATTTTGTGCAGGAGGGCCTAATCCAGACGATAACGAGAGTGTAGCCACGTCGCTTGCAGTTTGACACAACCAACCAACAGGGCGAGGCGAGAAGCCTCATGCACGTGACCGTGGGAGTATGTGAGCTCCATACCAAATGTGATGTGTACATTGTGCCAGACTTGTGCGAGGAGATGATTCTGGGATTGCCATGGCTAATTGACAACCAAGCCATAATTGAACCACATATCAACCGTCTGCATGTGTGGACACATGGCAGGTGGACAGTGTACGCCGTGGGAGCAGTGCCACCAACAACAACAGCTGCCGTGCTGCTTGCTGAGTTTGCACACGAGGTGCCCGAACAAGATCAACGTCTGCAACACCTGCTGGACCAGTATGCCAATGTGTTCCACACTGATGGGAAGCTGCAGTGCACTGACATCACCTAGCACATCATCATCACGGCACACAAGGTCCCAGTGTACTCCAAGCCATGAGACCCAGATATTTGCTTCCAGCATGTCATTAATCAGCTGGTATGTGAAATGCTCAATGATAATATGATTGAACCCATGCAAAGTCTCTACAACTCAGGCATTACCCTTGCCCCTAAGAAAGACAGTGAACGGAGATTTTGCATTGATTTTCGCCCATTAAACAAGATAATTGTAAACATGCCATCTCCAGTAATCAATATAAAGGACACTTTGTCAACACTAGGGCCTGCTACTGTTTTCACCTCGTTATATTTAAAATCCGGATATTGGCGAGTGCCTATCCGCCCCCAAGACCGGAAAAAAACAGCCTTCACCATACCAAATAGGCGTAGGTTTCAGTTTGTTGCAATGCTATTCTGCTTAAAATATGCCACTGCAACATTTCAAAATTTGATGGTTAACGTGTTAGACGGTTACTTAGGAGACTTTACGATGGCCTACCTTGATGATGTGCTTGTATGGTCAAACAGATGGGAAGAGCATTTGCACCATCTGAGCCTTGTGTTTGAAAGGCTCGAACACAATAAGCTCACATGCAGAGTTGACCAGTGTAAGTTGGGTATGAGTGAGATGGAGTTTTTGGGACACCGTGTAACAGGGAACAGACACAAACCAGAATAACAATACGTACAAGAAATTCAAAACAAACCCACACCGAGGTCAAGCAAACAAGTTAGAAAATTTTTTGGCTTGATAAATTGGTTAAGAGAGTTCGTCCTGAAATTTTTTCGTGATAACTGCACCACTGACTGAATTGTTATGCAAAAAACATAAATTTGTGTGGACACCTCAAACCGACCAGGCATTCTGTGAAATCAAGCTTGCTTATCCAAAATTGTAAACAGCTAGCCAGGTTCAGGCCAGAATTACCCGTTGTCATTCAGACCGATGCAAGTCGGCAAGGTATTGGCACGGTGCTATATCAAGTGGGAGAACACGGATAAAAACACATTATAAACTGCCACAGCGCAAAGTTTGGCGAGACAGAATGCAAATACCATGGAAACGAGCAGGAGTGTTTAGCTATTGTACACGCACTGAGAAAGTACCGACCGTACCTATTAGGGAGACAGTTTGCCTTGAAAACTGACAAACGTTTAGTTTGGTTGGAGGGGATGCACAACGGGATAAGTAAACTTGCCCGCTGGGTGCTATTGCTCCAGGAGTTTGACTTCAAGGTAGAACACGTGGCGTGAAAAACCAACGAGCTCGTTGATGCATTGTCCAGGAATCCTTGTGCGAACCAAATGGTAAAAGATGACGTGGAGTGGGATAAGGCTCTACCACCTTGCCGTGCTATACAAACAGCAGACATGCAAGTGTTTGTTTTACAAAACATTGTTTTATCACACCACCCGGTGAACTTGTCTCGTTAAACGTCTGTGACGTGTTAAGAGAGGTACACACCGCACAAGAAAATTCCCCAGATGCTGTGCAATGCCGGCAGCACTATGCCATACAGTACTCAGAACACTGGAGAGTCCGGGAAATTCAAACCAAACCCCCCCTCCCCGTGATTGTACACGATGGAGAACATACGTGCCGAAGGGAAAACTGGAACTTGTACTCACGTATGCATGTGACAGTTTAGAACGGACACCCGGGTTCCGAACAAACATGTAGGAATGTTCAGAAGTTTTTCCACTGGCCAGGAGTTCAAGGGGACGTAAGGAAACATATGCAGAGTTGTATCGTGCAATACCCGGAAGCTGCGAATAAGAGATTGCGATGCTCCACAGCAACCAAGGTTGCCAACTGAACCATTTAAAACAGTAGCGATTGACATCATGGGCCCATACCCGCGTACCAAGAATGGTTAGAGATTTATCATTGTCGCCACGGATTTGTTTACCAGATGGACCGAGGCATTTCCCGTCAGCAATGTTAGTGTGCACACGGTCGCACAGGTGATGCAAACATAATTCTTTCCTAGATGGGGTCAACCCAAGTACTTGCTAACTGATAATGGTACGTAATCCATAGAGTATTGTACCAGGTAGGGAAAAGAATACTGTACCATCCTAGCCTACCATCCCAGGGCAAACCCAACCGAATGTCGTAACCAAGACGTAAAAATTCAGTTACACGTCCGGTTAGGAGAAGATCATACCAGGTGGGCGGTGTTTATTCCGGAAGTAATGTTTTGTTTGATAAACAGGGTTATTGCGGCAACTGGGAAAATGCCTGCAGAAATGGTACAAGGTCGTGAACTATGTGCACCCGTAGCACCCCGCGAAAACCCGCCAACACCACCTGATGGAACTGTCGAACATCAAACACACATCCACATAGAGGCGAGAGCAAACCAAGTGAATTATTGCAATGTGTGGGTACCAGAGAGCAGGAGGCAGCCGCCCGAACTCATGCTCAGAATGTATGTTTATGTAAGGGAATGTCAGGGAAAACCCACTGTCGGCAGGAGCAAAGAACCGTTGCGCCGGGCTGGCACCCAAGTGGATTGGCCAGTGAGAGTGACAGCCAAGATGGGTGATTCCATGTTTCTCGTGAAGTTGAGACAGAGACAAGTCGTGAAACGTCATCGCAATGACCTGTATAAAGCCTGTACACCTGCAGGGAAGAGGGGCAAGGAGAAGCCAGAAAGCGAGCACAACGTTGCATACCAGGTAGTACGAGGAATGACAACAGAGCACTCCACACCAGGCACTGAAGGAGGAGGCGACGTAAGTGTACACGTACCTGAGACGGAAACAAGTAGTAGTGAAATGCCATTTCGTGGTTTTTTTATTGAGGTCAATGAAAGCATAGCAGGTCAAAGTAGCTTCACGGGCTTCGCAAGTGTGAATGAAGAAAGTGGTAACCAAAGTGCACACATAAATCAAAACACAACCAGTGCCAGTGATATAAGTTTTAAAGGGTTTCCCCAAGGCACAGCTAAATATGGTTGTAACATCAGTGAAAATGTATGTCACAACACCACAAGTGAAGGCAAGACACCTTTCTGAGGTTTTCCCCACAGGGGATAGCCTAGTAAGTCAGAAAAGTTTTAAAGGGTTTGGGGAAAGTAGTCAAAAAGTGTGTGTGAGGAAGAACATATCATCCAATGTCAACACGACACAACACGTCACTCACAAGAGGCGAGGCGAGTTAACACTACGTCCCCACAACGTTGTTCCTGCCTACACCCCCACGCCCTGCAAACGCCGCAGAATAAGAAGACCTCCAAGGCCATGCTTTTTGTGTCCTCAACTGGTAGTCCCAGTTCCCAGCTGGACAGAGCCCGACAGAGCAGTGTTACGTTGCTCGCACCGTCTTGGCCTTGGAAGGAGGGCTTGTTTGATTCCGGCTAACAGCCAGCTGTGTTAAGACCATGATGGTGCTCACCACCCACATGGCATGTGGGAAGCACGTGTGCAAAGAGGTCTTAAATTGAATTTTCCCATAATGGGAAATATTATGTTTTAAGTGTACAACATGTCTTTTTTTATTCCAGGGCTCAGTGTTATAAAATGTTTAATATTTGTATGTTTGATAATATTGCACAAAGTTTGGTTGTGAATTCAAAATACGCGCTGCAAAAAGAACATGAACAGTATTATTCTGGCATGAATGCCGTCATAAAAGACATTGAGAAAGTACAGAAAATTAATAATTTTAATATAAAATGTAAATCAATATCTGAATTCTTTTTGTGCCATTTCAATTTTAATAAGAATAGTTTTACTTGGCAGTTTACTTCCAGTTGTGTGAACCCGATAGGCAGCCATGGTAGGTCTGCACAACCCCTGCCTCTGGATAGTCTGTCGAGAAGAGCTGGCGAGGTAAGATGCTGTCAAGTACGCACTACAACCTTTGAACACTGATGTAGATTTCAATAACTAATTTTAGTATACCAGTCAACCTTTGCTTTGCGTACATTAGCCAATCATTTCCTCAGCATTTTACTTCTGATTAAACTAATTATTTGCACCCTTGAGGCTTTTTGAAATTTAATAGAGAAGAAGGGTGTCAGAGAGGACACGCACGCGTAACTTTGAATCAGGTGCCATCCGCCAATGTTAAAGGTGTTTCACTGTAATTTCTGTGTAATATCTACTTGCAATATTGAGGGCTATATTTCTATGTGTTTATTTGAGGGGATTTTTCATGTTTTATTGTGTTGGGGCCACATTGCCCATGACCACGCTGTCAGATATCGCTAAGTCCGTATCTGCGCCATCCATGCGCTTTCAGGGTATATTTGTGTAATTTCATATTTACTTTATTAAATGTCAGGGTTCTATGTATTTTTCATTCAGGGTTCAATGTAATTTCACGTAAGTTGATGCTTTGTATGTATGACCACGCGGTCACTTTCATGTCTGATTTTACCGCCATCAGGAGCGTTACAAGCCTACAAATGCTTAAATCATCAGGGAAATATTTTTCCCAACTGCAATAATAGTTTGTCTGATCATAATTTGCTGTTTTACGGATAAATATTTGCAATTTGACCTACACCATGTGGTCCGCTACGAACTTTATCCAGCGGCATCCGCGCCATCTAAGCTTGATATCACACAATCACATCATTATTGTGACTACTCATATCGTGCCCCATCTTGTTTCATCCATATTTATTGTGTAGGTATGTATGGTGATATTATTTCCGTCCTAGCCGGCTATGTGTATAGGCTGTCACCACACTAACCACGTGCTGGAGGGCGAGCCCCGACGAGTCTGCGCTAGTGATGCAAAATAATCACACATGTTAATGTTCAAATTCATGTTTGTAATTCTCCGTGCCCTGTCTTCAGGAATCACTACAGCCCACCCTAACGGCTGTAGACCCCTTTCCTTGTGAAGGCTATGTTATTAAACACCACGGTAGAAGTCATCCATCTAGACTTGTGCTAGAATAATTGCAGGCTGGGAGCACTCAAACGGAGTTAGCTAGATACGTCCGAGTTTTATCACAAGTAAAATTCCTGGCACAATATTTGTATGATCAATAAAATACAAAAGTAACTCTCACAGTGTTTCAAGCTTCTTTGTAGTGACAGTATCCTCGCCACACTTATTTTTCAGTGTTAAAAAGTTTAGTATTGATGATTAGTATTTCAAAGTGTTTCGTAAGTACACTCAGGTGAGACGGACACACAGAACCCACAGCATTCCTGAGAACCCTGAGTCTCAACAGTGCAGTGACTGGGAAGCACTGCTGGCGCCCATTGTCAGTAAGTAATTTGTGTCTTCCTTCGTCTTGTGTCTCACCAGACGGCGTCATTACTGTGTGACAAGATAGGGCATAAATAGCTAGCAATTTAGTTTATAGCTGGCCAAGTTTCAACTATATAGATAGATACTGTTTCCAGTGCAGGAAAGTGTAGGAGCATTATTACATTATGAGTGATGGAAAAGTGAATTAAAATGGCTACCCCCCCCCCCTTCCATCCTTTCTCTTGCTCTTGAAGCCTGCCCTGTCCAAGGCTTAATGTGAGATAGAAATGTGGCTAGCTGTGTCTGGTTTACTACCACAATTTTCATTTTATTACAAACCAAGTAGTCTACCAGCTCACCCTTTTTAATTCATAATCTTGTACATGTAAGAAAATAATTGTGTGTATATTTTAAGGATTGGTTAGTTTAGCTACATTATTTTGTTACCAGCATGGTCAAACATTCTTGGTTAGCTGTATTGATGTGCCTGTGGTCACAACTACTTTTTCTTGAATTGACATGCTGGGCAAGGACCAGATCACAAATTCAAACATTTGTGTGGGGTCAGGGAAGTTATTTCATTTTCAGATCACACATGATTTGTGAGTCCACAGAAAGGTATGTTGTCTTTATGTGAGACATGTCCAATATTCTGTAGATACTCTGTTGGAACTTGGTGCAGTTTTGAAAGGGTATGTTGTGGCACAGCTTTCTAACAGACATTTTCATGCTGGTTTTCTTTTATTGCCTGCTTCGATTATAGTTTCTGGGCCTTGGACTCATCAGGTGGTAGGCAGCTCCATGTGGAAATTTTGTGCTTTTTGCACCTGTGATAATTGGTGCAGTGGTTTTCCCCACACAGTATGCATTCCATTTTACTCCAGCCATTTTGATTTTCACACATGGTGGTAATGTGCAGGCCTCCACAGCCTTGACATTGTGTTGCAACATTACAGCCTGCTACCACGTGGTTATATTACTTGAAGAGTAAGCATTGAACTGATCCTGTGAGTTGTACAGGACAAAATCTTCCGCCATAATTGGAGTCCCGCAAAGCTCTTCAGGACATATTAGCGGCTACGTCAGCTCCATGAGGCAATTGCACAACCAACTTGTTGATGTCATAACAGCTTCGGTCTGTAATAAACCAGAACCACAGTATCAGTATTCTGGTTCTGGTAAATTCCTCCTAAAGGAAATCAGATGGGTGACTACTGCAATTCTGTAGAACACCAATTTCACATGGCTGTCACCGTCTTGCCAGAGCCAACTGTGCTAGTGGTCCATTTGATTGATGATGTGCACCATAGTGGTATAATCATTGATTGAGCTGGTGTGGATACATATGCTGCCTGTCCTGACACAGACAGCATTCCAAGACACCATCATACTTGCATCCACCTTCCACTTATACATGGGATAATTATGCTCCTTCATCAGATAAACCCAAACCAGCTTTATTTACACCTTTTTTTTGCATACTGCTGCTTTGTGAGGCTCTTGATTGGCCCACTGGGGGCTGCTGGGCACTCTGAAGGGGCAAATGGATGCCCTGAGAGGGTGAGTTGTCATGAACTCGCTTCTGGCGTTTGGCCTTGTTTGCATGGATTCTATAAAGTTGTCTATAGTGTCACAAACAGGAAATACACATGTGACATAACTCACACGTTTGCATGTGTGTGTATGCTCATCCAAATGATATTTCTTGTCCTCTCCCCTTTACTGGAGACAAGGCTAGGGAGGGGCAGGTTACTGGGTATATGTGAGTCAAGCATTTAAATAAGTGTACTTTCTAAAGGAGAAGAGCGGTAGTTAACCTTTCAGTGTTAAAGAGCAGTAGATAACCATTCAAAAAAATTTCATATGATGCAATTTAACTTTTGTCCATCCTCTTTGGTTGCTACCTAAATAATCTGTAGTTGGGTTTTTTTTTAATGTTGTTTTAACACTAGCTCGCTCATCTATTGCATACAATTAAAGATTATATTATTTGTATGTTCTAAAATCATGTATGTTTCATGAATATTGTGAGTTGATTAATGTGCCTTGTTGGGCGCTCTCATTGATATGGTAGGTAGTCCGACTCGTACACCAGATGAGTCATCCACCAGGAGTACATGCAATGTGTTGTTTCTGATAAAGCAGCACATTAATGCATCATGTTGTGCAAAGTCAGCTTTATTACAAGAGGTGTGCAATAGTAGATTTGGGTCTCCCGAGAAACAAGAGATATCAGCTTCTTGATCTCACTACTACCCTAAATTGCAAGAATTTCTCATAAATGTGAAATCATATCATACGGGCACATAAGAAAATTTAAAATAGCTAAATACACCATTGCTTGTGAAAATCTTGCTGATTCTGCTCAGAAACCTTGGTTAGTTTGTTATTTTAGGACAAAAAAAAGTTTTACATTGTAATAAACCTCAAAGTAGTTCATTTGAAAACTTTATTTTAATTGCACATAACCACACACATCTATTTCAAAGTGAATTAAACTTGTAAACATATCATTTAGGTCTGTAATGCAATTTTGAACATGAATTTCTTATAAAAATTCAATTATTATATATTTTTTAATGTTTTTAGAGGTTATACTCTATGATGTTGATTTATTTTACTACTGTTATCATCAGGTATTTTTACTGGAAGAAAAGGTGGCGGAACTCGTATACAATAGGTGGAATTTTGAACACCTAAAATATGCCACTAATAAAGGAATTTAATTTTTATGACATACTGTATAATTTAAAACTGGAGCTTGTATAAAAATATATATGATGTTTACTATAGTTAATAAAGCTTCGTAAAATATATGATATGTAAAACTAAGAATTACAGACTTTTACAATATTTATGGCTAAGCTAGAAGACTCCCACATGCTAGACATTTGCAGTGTTGCGAAGATTAACTTCATAGCTGTTTAAAAAATATCAATATTTAAGTACAGTAAACCAGAAAGTTATATAAACAGTAAATTAACAAAAATACGTACAGTTATAAATATTTTAGTGACTCACTTAAGCATTAATGTTTTTAATGCGGTGGAGATGTTTGTGCAACCAGGAGGGATGAAAAGCTGCATGTATCTATGGTAATTCAGAGCCGTCCATTAGCTCTCCAAGAGAAAGGAAGGAACATTGTGAGCTTGTAACGTTAGAATATTTTCTGGGCCTTGGCTGAGTAGTACTTCCGGCGAGCATGGTAACTTGCACTGTGATGTTATTTTTTTTACATCCAATGACTTGTCAACATTTCCACTCTTGTGTATTTTATGCAATTTTTTATAACTTCCTCAGACCAAAACAATAATCTTAAAATGGAAACAGGTAGCATACCATCACTACCCCCTGCTGTGAGCATGAGAATGCAACAGTTAAATTTTGTATTTACCCATGTAGCACTTGCTGATTTTTTCTCAGAAATTATAAAAGTACAGGTCCTGGTTGCCCTATAGCTCCAATAATATGATAATAGGCACATATGTATATGATATGAAAAGTGATACCATCAGCCATGTACTGAGCTATGCCACACTATTTCATAGACTGTACATGCTGACCATAACAGTTTCTGGCAGTGTACTGGATCGCCTGCCTGCTATATCTTTCTCATGCCAAGTGCACAGCTGCCAGGTGGCTAACAATGATGTATCATAACAAGCAGACTGTTACAAGTTTGTCAAATACATTTATTTAATAGTTCCGATACATGATACATTTCTCTAGTCCACCATATTAATTACATGTCAGCTAGTTGGCCTCTCCAAGGGTGTCAACTTCTCAACCTAACATTGGCCTTAAACAATTCACATCTTTGTTACACCTTCCCCTTTACAGGGATTTTCCTTTAACATTCTGTTCGATCATATGGTTTTTTCTCAATAACTTGTCCGCCACTCTTAATGACATAGCTTTTTGTGGTTTTGACACAAACATTTGTTTTTTCTGATCTGCTGAACCTGTTAGCTCCACCACTCTGGTGACTATCCTTATTTGGTTCAGTATCAACAAGAGTGTTTTCAAACACTTTAAAACCCTCCACTAGCGTGGTTTCAATTACTTTAAACCCCACTACTGCGTCACTGATGTCTAGTATTTCACCTTACCATTCTGTTATCTTTATCTTTCTTCACCCAATATGACCTTGGCTCTGTGCACCTTTATATCACTACTCCTGATTCCCAGTGGTCATCCCTGTCTGTCTGTATTAGCCAACAATTCTATCCTCTTCCTTGGAACTGACCCCCATCCCCCTAGCCGTTTTGCTAGTAATGCTTCATATATCCCATCTTGTACTATGGGTTGGAGAGGGCCAGACTCATTGCTGCTGGTGTTCTCACCGGCCTACTGAATAATATTTGCGATGGAGATACATTTAATCCAGTTACAGGTGCATTGTTGTGTTCCCTGAGTAGGTCCCTATAATCTGACCCTTATGCTCAACTTTTCCCCCTAATCTTCCTGCAAATTCCTACAGCCTTCTCTGCCATGCCATTGCTCCTTGGGTAGTGGGGGCTACTAGTACTAAGCATTATTTCTTTTTGGTTGAAATATGTTGTGCCCTACCAAGGAACACAAGGCAAAAACATTCAATTGAACACACAATCTCAATAACCATGAACACTTTATTATTCATTATTTGTTTTCACGTCCTGTACAGTTTCTTTCCGATCATGCCACATGAATGTAATTCATCAAACTTATGCTCAAAATATACAGGTTACTGTGTTTATGCACACATATAAGAATTACTATAAGCTTCAGAAAAAATGTACATATTGAATTTGCAATTGGAATTTTATAACCAGTAAAACATATGTACATTCACACTATATAAATAACCTTGCAATTAACAATAAACATTAAATATTTTATATCAGAAAATTGAGTCATCAAAAAAACCTAATGCCTCTGAATGCTAATTGAATTTCGAGTCACTCAGTTCACAGCATATCAGTACAAAAATTAATACTCAAGCCGATAACAGTAGAAAAATTATTTATTGCCTTCAAATGGCTCACAACTAACATATACGGACCAGCCTTAATCACATTTAATCACATGTGTACTCTTTTACATAACAACAAATTTTCTCTTTAAAATTCAAGGGCAATTCAGCACAAACCATAAACACAATATACAGTATAATTAACCCTATTAAAATACAGCCTCAGAAAAATGGCTCGAGTATTTATCATTCAACACCTGGTGTCAGAGCACACAACAAGTGGCAGATTAATTTAGCTTCTCGAGAAGCTTTCATTTAAGAATTTTGCAACAGTGTGTACACATTTCTCCTAAAAACATGTGCACCAGTGCTTTATTTGAAAGAGTAGTGTTAAAACCTTTAGCATTTACTCACAGAGGTCCAAATAATAATAATTGTTGAAATACAAGGGATAACCACCCTTTTGCCCATACCTTTTGAGTCACTGTTCATTGACCAATTTGATTTGTTCCGCAGTCAACCTTTGTAGAACATGAGGGAGAAATGTCTGCAATTTGACTTCCAGGATTTACTCGTAGCTGCAGACCAATATTGATTTCTAACCTTTAGCCTAATTGATTGGAACGGCTATATTTATACAAAACCAAATACTTTCACTGAGCAACATTTACCAGGAAAAGGCCAAACAAGCAAACTAACTATTCGATAATTAACCCGCTCCAAATCTGGCTGGTGTACCGAACTCTCAACGTTACAAAAGTAACCAAAAACCTACAAACTTCCAAATTACAGGCCCTTAGCAAAAACCCAACATTATTTCTCTCACCACACTATTTTCGAACTATTCACACTTACTTAAGGGTGTTCGCCACTGCATCGCCCAATACTTTAGCTACCAGGCTGACACTCCAGACTCGTGGTGCTGGGCGACGTCAAGTGCCCTTCCAAAGCCAACACCCATGAACCCGGAATCTCTCCATTGTATATCACAAGTCCGCATCAGGAAATCAAAACACATCACGCCAGTTAACTTTATTTCCAAAGGAAACCCGTACATTACAGCACCAGCCAAACTCTAGTGTCAGAACCAGTCAAATGCATCAGTACTCCCACACTGACTTTCAATACGACTAAAACTACATTGAAAACATTGTTCGAGTAAACCTAGACCAGGTAACTGAAGGTTGCACAGCCTACAGTACCCTTACGATACATTACCGAACATTAAACCAGTATTAACTCGTGACCTCGATCGCCAACACTCAACATGCAATGAGACCATCTCTGTGGTCAGGAACAAATTCACAAACCATCCAAATTGCAGTACCCATAACCCGGTGTCTCCTCTCAATTTACTGATAATTACAAAAACTGCAGACTATCAGCGATGGCAACATAACCACAGTAGCAAAGCGGTCATACGATTCTGTCGGACATCAAACCACATCTCGGATTGTTAGCAAGGTATTTGAATAAGCTGAAGTAGTAACATGATTAAGCCGCAGGTCCGTAGAACTAACAAGGTGTCTGAAGGCGTCGGCGGACATAAGGAGGCGTAAGAAGGAAGGGAGGGGAAGTGCACAAACTTAAATAGGCAACCATGAGGGTGGGAAAAGGAGGGGAAGGTGGGGAGTAGACAGCAGAGGGAGAACTCGAGAGGAAGAAGTTGGCCAAGGAGCGTGCAAACGGCCATAGAGTTTTAATAAAGTCCGGCAACGCGTGCTAGTGGGGCGGGCAGATAGCGCCACCGCCGCAATATTCTACATTCATGTGAATTGAATGGTATTCTGTCTGCCCTGAGGATCTGTGAGAACCCATGAATGTTGAACATAGTCTGCATCGCATTTATGACTGAGTCCACTGTCTTACTGGCTAAAGGACATATGTCCACCCAGTGGGAAAAGTAGTCAGTAAGTATAAGGTAGTTTTTGCTAGCATTGTGCATGATGTCTCCTCCCACCTTAATATATCTTAGTTTTGGTATGAGGCAGTAGGTTCTCTCTAATAGTAGTTGGACTTGAATTTTTCACAATTCGTACAACTTGCACATTGGCTTCGATGTCTGTGGACATTCCTAGCCAGTAGAATAAATGATGAGCCCTATTTACTGTTTTTTTTTACTTCCAGATGCCCTTCATGGACCAGCCCTAGTGCATATGGTCTGAGTGAACTCAGAACCACAATTTTATTACCTAGAAATAATATTTCATCTTCTACATGAAGATCCTCCTGTACTTTATAGTATGACCTACATTTGTGAGGGATCTTGTTTAGGTGAGACCAGCCCTTGAGTTCAATCACTTGCTTTAGATGGGAGTCTTTAGCTGTTTCTGCTGGAAACATTACTTTTCTGCTATCGCTCATTGGCAAGTGAGCACTTACTGAATGTACCATTTTCCTCATTTCTGGGTCATCACCAGTTTCCTCGCAATTTGATCATGACAGCAAGCCTGCAAAATGAAGGTCTCTACCTGGAACATAGTACACATTGAGAGAGTACTTGAGAAGTTTCATCCTTAGGCGTTGAAGCCTAACTGACCCAGTTTTACATCTTTTTATTTTTCATAATAGAAGCTAGTGGCTTATGATCTGTCTGAACGCAGTTTCGATGGCCATATATGAAATTGTGAAACTTGGTTGTGGCAAAGGAAATGGCCAGAAGTTCCTTCTCAGACTGTGAGTAGTTACGTTCACTATCACTTAGACTCCATGACCCTGTAACAACTAGCTGGAACCTACCCTTTGATGAGGCCCCTTCCTGAAGTAAGCAACGCCCTAGTCCATTTTGTGATTCATCACACTGCAATGTAATGCCTTTGTTGGGGTCAAATACTGCCAATACAGGAGTAGAAGCAACTTTTTCCTTTAGGGACTCAAATTATGTTTGATGAGTAGGTAACCAGTGCCACTCTACCCCTGCCTTCAACAACTTACACAGTGAAGCCGTAATGTTTGCATTTGTGGGATAAATCCTCTTATGTAATTAAACATGCTAAGTAGATATTGCAGCTGTTTCGTGTTAGTGGGTGATTTTAGTTCCTCTAATGCCTTAACCCTACCAGGATCTACCTTCATACCCTCTGATGAGAACATGTGCCCTACATATTTTAGCTCTCGGAGCTTGTATTGCATTTTATCTTTGTTAAATGTAATGTTCCTAGCTTTGGCTCGTTCAACTACCTATCTAACTATGGCATCTTGGCTTTCTTCCATTTCTCACACGCACAGTAAATCATCAAAGTAGATTATTGTATTGGGTATATCTGCAAAGTTAGTTTCTACTAAATGCTGGAAGATTTCGGGTGCACTAGATATTCCATATAACAACCTGAGATACTTATATATGCCATAAGTGTTAGAGAAGCAACACTTTAGTGATGACTCCTCATCTAGTTTATCTTGATGAAACCCTTCACACAAGTCAAACACTGTGAAACATTTCTTCCCTGCCAATCACTCACCGATCTCTCCTAAGATAGGGACCATGTGATGCTGTGTAATAATGTTCTCATTCAGGTCTGATGGATCTAGGCACAGACTAAGTTTTCCATTAGGCTTTTCAGCTATTACCAAGTTACTAACCCACGACTTAGCATCAACTTTATTGACCTCTACTATTATTCCCTTCTTAACTAGCCTAACGAGTTCATCTTTATGTGGTTTTTTGAGTGCCAGTGGTACTTTCTGAGGGGGTCTGCTAACAGGTTCAGCGCCTGGTTTGGTTAGTATTGTGCTTTCTTGTGGAAAACATCCCAGTCCCCTAAAGATCCCTTAGTTCTCTGTTACAAATTTGTTTTTCTCACCTTCCTTGATTTGTACATCATTAACTCGCTGCACTAAGTTAAGTGTCACACACCCTGACAGCCCCAGCAAGGGGACAACATTTAGGTCTTCTAACATGAAATTAATCATAGATTCTTTTCTTTTTACTGGCACAGCAGAGGGTAACCTTCCCCAATGGTGTGATAACACCATCCAAGGTTTTTAACTTAACTTTGGTCGGCTTAACCTTAAACTGTTGATTGACTTTTCATCAGTGTCAGTGCTATTTATACCTGACTTACAGGTACGCCTAATATCTACAACATTGAGAAGCACTTGTAAATTGTCACAGTACAGAGATTCATCAAAACTGTCTACTGAATGTTGGTAAACTTCCTGTACACTTTTGTTTGGCAAGTTCTTACAAAATAACTTTGTGTGCCACATTTGGCACATTTCTTACTGTATGCTGGGCATCCTTTAAGACCATGCATGGACTGACAGTGAGTACACTTATATTCCTTGCACAAACTGCCCCTTCTTTTATTACCTTTCTTCAAATTATTCCCCCACTTCCTGTTCACAGTATCAACAGAAGCTAACCTATCACCATCCACACTTTTCTGATGAATGTGTTGCACTTGTTATTTGCTCTGTTCACAGGCTGGATATTGGGCCTTGGTTACTTGCATTTGTACTACCTGTTCTGGAAAACATATTATAGTTGCTGTTTGTGACCAGTTGATGTAATGCTGTTAGATAGTGATTGAAACTTTCACCTTCGTCTTGAACCCATTGGTTGAAGAGAAAACGTTCAAACACTTCATTGACGTGGGTTAACATAATGTTCAATAGCCTTCTTCACTTTTTCGTAGTTGTTGACATCATCTTTGGGAATGTTAAGCGATGCTCAAATTCGAGCAGATGTACTACCCATCATGTTTCGAAGGAGAGATATTTTCAACTTATCATGAGCATTGTCCTATCCTGTTCCAACCAGATAATCCTCACATTCTGTTTCCAATTGTGGTATGCTGTTTTGCTTTGAAGGTTCAAACCCGGCAGTAATTTCAGATTACCCTCCATCACCATGGCCGTTTCTGCACACCACACAAATTCACGACTATATTACACAACTCCACTCGACTGCACCATGTTACAAGTATGTCAAATACATTTATTTAATACTTCCGATACATGATACATTTCTCTAGTCCTCCATCTTAATTACATGTCTGCTAGTTGGCCTGTCTAGGGGTGCCAACATCTTAACCTAATATTTACCTTAAACAATACATATCTTTGTTACACAGACAATAAACCGTGGCATTTTAAGTGTTGTGATGTGGATTGTAGCCTTGTAACTCAAAACACCTGCTTCTAGTTTTGCTCCTGTGGTGGAAGCCATTTCACACAGCCAACTACACGCACAACCTTTATCTTAAATGCAGGCTTGGCTATAATAAAATTCATGTGACATTTCTCTAAAAAAAAATGTAGACCTATGTCACATGTGTGCAACACCAATAACCTAATAACGATGAAGCAGGATTCTAAAAATAACATCCTTCCCCCTGCCTTTCAAGTGTGTGGGCTTATCTCACCAGTGTACAGTAACAATGCATTTCACATCTTACAAGTTGCAAGCAGACACAATGATAAAAACAACTTACATTGTGGAATAAAATCCCCATACATACTTCTTTGTGATTTCCGAAAGCACTGCAGAAAAATACTAAAAAGAAATTCACATTCAAAAAAATGTTACGATTTAAGTGTAATTAAGTAATATTCTGTGAAAGTGAACGTCGTCCCTTGAAAGGAAAAAAATGACAAAAGTATGTAAATTTATTTGTGGGAAATACTTATTAAGTATTGTTTGCTTTATTTTTATACACTATTTTTTAATGACAACTTCCCACTCGCTGTAAAGTAGCGAAGTCATGTAAAGATGTGTTGAAACACGACTGACTGAAACACTTGCACACATGTATTACCTTCAGTTCGTAGCAATAATTAAAAAAAAAATAACACGATGCATCAGAAATCAAAACATCTCCGTGGCAGTTGATAGGAATGTGCTTTATAAAACAAACAAAATTGCTGCAGTAAACAAAAACAGACATTGGGCAGGAATTCACAATGAGTTATGTATATACGCGTAGAGGGCAAATCCTACACAGCAAAAAAGGCATATCATTCAGGCTCGAGGGACAGTCACAATTTTGTCTGTTTATGTATGCATAAATAAAAATTTCAAACACAAAACCTGAAAATTAACATCAAGCAACAAGGAAATGTTACATGTGTCACAACTTATGGCCACAGCTATAGTAGATGCCTGCAGCCAAACCATTGCACAGTTCTAAAAATAAATTCCACCCCTCTACCTAACACAATTGTTCACACATGCACATATCTCGCAGCTGAACAACAATTTTAATTCCCTACAAGCAGCAAGTAGACACTGCAATAAAAATAGTGGTAGCTTAAAATTTTGTCCGGTAAATATAAAGTCCCCTGATTAGAGATCCAGTTAACAGAACATAACTGTATTTTCCAAATTTTTGCCAGTCCACATTCTTCTTCTTCGTCTCTCTTTCTTTACTTGTCAGTGTCTATGGCAGAATATTATGATCAGTTGTTTTTTTAAATAACTTAATATTTTTGAGAAACAATCCAGCAGTTATGTCATGCCTGCCTAACTTGTGAATTAAGATTTAAAAACATGGAAGAGGACCTAGGCACTGGATTATAAGCAGACTCTGTTGACCTAGCTTCACTATAATTTGTTTACAGAAAAACAAGAAGCAATATTTCCTTCTTTTTTTTCTTTATCTCATTTCTGCTTTTTAATGGGTGTACAAAACTACGATGTTACCTTTTTCATTCTTGGCTCTTCAGTAATAAAATTCTTTGTTATAAAATGCTCAATGCCATCATTGTTTGAAATGATCACTGTAAATCACATTATGGAATTGAAAGATATTGTAAACTATCAAACAACATTATATTAACACAAAAAAAAATCTCATGTCAATATATTGAAACAAAAACAAGACATAACCTTGAACATGCAAAATTCATGTTATTTATGGTGTAACACAGTTTAACCACCCCCTTCATCATAATTTACTTCAGTTTAGTTATTACATTATTTTATAGTAAACAATAAACACGTAAATCTTTTGTTAATTTCAGAAAATAAACCTATCCTTTTAGTGTAGTTAGACAATGTCAATAAATGTAAATTTGGGTTATTTTTTTTAAAGCAGTTCTTTATAATCGTATTTGATTTTGTGTGTTTAGAGATGCGGACACTGATTATTGCTGTTAAATGTAGGCACAATGTTGGATCTAGCTGTAAATTTTGTGTTTATTAATTTATGCTGCTGTTATCATACCACATTTTTAAATGGAATATCCAGTCGTACTGCATGTTCACTTCCAGAAATAACATGTTTTTTTTGTGGGAGCAATTGTCATTCTCCAGGTAGAAGAACTATGCCACCAAGAAATTAGCCCAAGACTGAAATAGCAATGCACCAAACCACTGAATAACATAGTATTGTGGCACAAATATTTAAGTTAAAAAAATTATAAATTGTTTTACCAAAAAAAATGCCAGAGTGATGTTTCAGTGCTTTCTGGCAGAAAAAAAAGCCCTAATCATCATCTTTTTATTGTTTGGTTTGCACTTCTTAAAAAATTAATTGACTGTTGGAGAAAAGTGCAACATACATGCAAGAAGATACTCAAGAACAAAAGTTCAGTTCACCCACAGCTTTAATTTATAAGTAATTATTTGAGCCTATACTTATGGCAAAGTGTTTTTGTTGAGAACAATTGAAAGAACATAAAGTGACTCTTATGTAGCATGTTAATTATGCTCTGGGATAATACCTATGTTAATTGTGTTTCATTCTATTGTAATGCATATTCACCAGTTGGCAGTATTGTGCCTTGTGTTTTAATGGTGTTTGTTTACAGTCAGTAATTTTTAGATGTAGTGTCATGGCGGCCAGATATAAATTGGTTGTTGTTGTGTGTAACTCAGATTGCAATCTTTGTTGGTAAATTAGTTGTTTCAAGCCTTTGAGTGCATTTAATAGATGGGCAAATAAACAAATTGTTTATTTTACAACAGGTTATGAGCCCAGGACATGGAAAATATTAAATTGAAGTGAATTTTTTTTGTGCCTTAATGTAAATTATGTTTTTTTTCTTGTCAGACTAATGTTATGTAATTATGAACAAAATGGAAGGAAATGTGATAAAGTGAAGTTCTAAAAGTAATTGTAAAACATGGAAATTCCAGACTGGAGTTACATTGAAGGCAAAAGGTGTTTATGATGTGGTAAATGGTACATGTGTGAAGCCGGAACCGGGAAGTGATGATTACCAAAGAACATTAATGGAATGGCAACAGAAAGATTTCCTAGTTCAAGATCTAATTGTTACACGATTGGACGAAGGGCCAATGACTCATGTTTGAACATGTGAAAGTGCTTAAGAATTCTGGAAGAAACTGTTGACAGTGTTTGAAAGAAAATCTTAGCTTTCGGTACACTTGCTACGACAGAAGTTCTTTAATTTGCAATTTTTGCCAGGTGAAAGTATGTATGAGTTTTTGTCCAGAGTCGAAGATACTGTCAGCAAATTAAAACAGCTAGGTGAGAAACTGTCGGAAACTATGATTATAATCAAATTCCTTATGGCCTTGCCATCAATTTACGCTTATTTTGTTAGTGCCTGGGACTCGGTTCCGGTGGATGGGCGGACCATGGGAAACTTTATAGCTAGATTGTTGATGGAAGAGAAGAGAGCTCTATCATTAAAAGCATTTGCTGCTGCAAGATAATTTTAGCCCATAAAAAAATGTCTTGAATGTGGGAAAACCTGCCACCTTAGAGCCCAATGTTTCAGATTGGGTCTAGGGAAAAATTTTATTCGCTGCCATTTTTGTAATAAATTAGGACACATCAAAAGGGAATGTTATCAGTTCAAAAGAGAGACACAAAAATCAGAAAGTACAAATGTAAATAGAGATGAAGAAGCATTCACTGTCTTGACATCAGCCTTGATCGGTGATACATGCAATGACTATACTTGGTTTCTGGATACTGGAGCTTCAGAACATCTGTGTTGCCAAAAGGAACTTTTCTCGTTGTATCGTACTTTGAATACAGACAGGCTGGTAAAATTTGGAGATGGAAGAGTTTTGAAAGCTGAAGGCATTGGTAGTTTTAGGTTATTGTCAGATATTTGTGAGGGTGCCTCAAAAATCATACTGCAAAATGTACTGGTTGTGCCAGAAATGAAAATAAACCTTTTTTCAGTAGGATCTGCACTTGACAAAGGCGTTATGGTTTCAAACAATCATGCCTAAAAAATTCTAAATAGTAAAGGTAAAATTTCAGCCATTGCAGAACGTGCAGGAAGCTTACATAAAATGAAATTTAGTCCACGTGAATCAGCTGTTGCGTTTGTGGGTGAAAAACAAGACCGTCTCTCTTGGGATGAAAAAATGGCTCACCAGAACCTACAACAGGTAAAAGGTGTATTCAATTCATATGGTCAGAAGATGACTGGTGGACCTGAGTTGCTTTGTGAACCTTACCTTTTAAGTAAGCAAACAATAAGTTCTTTTAAAAGCAGTAACACAAAAACTTCAAGAAGTGGGGAAATCATATATGCTGACTCATGCAGCATGGAAATTCAGTCTATAGGCGGCTCTAAATATTTTTTGCTACTGAAGGACGATTACTCTCACTTTTGTTTTGTTTTGTTTTTTTTTTTAACACAAAAATTAGGACAAAGAAAAATTCAAGGTGTTTACAGCATGGTTTAAGAATCAGAGGGGTAAGATGTTCAAAACACTTTGTACAGATTGTGGGACAGAGTTTGTTAACTGTGACATGAAATAGTTGTTATTAGAATTAGGTGTTGTACATTAACAAAGTGTACCATATTGTCCAGAACAGTCCGGTAGGATAGAACGGGAGATGCGCACAATAGGTGAGGCAGCCAGAACCATGATGACAGTCAAGGGCTTAGAAAAAAAGTTTTGTGCTGAAGCTGTAAACACAGGCGTCTATGTGATAAATAAAACAGGCACCAGTACAGTTGAGGGCACAACACCTTATCAATTGTGGAAGGGAAAGGATTAAGACATCATTGTTGAAAATGTTTGGATTAGAAACATTTGTGCATGTTGCAGATCAGACTCGTAAGAGATGGGATGTAAAATCTAAGAAAGGCATATTTGTTGGGCTACAGCGAAACATCAAAAGGATTTTGTGTCTTCCTACCAAATGAAAACAAGGTGAGATAGTGAGCTGCAATGTAAAATTCATTCAGAAAAGGGACCGTGGAGAAGCGTTGCAAAGAAGCATTAGATATCCAAGTAATGTGGAAAGTGATACGAGTGATACATGTGAGGCTTCAGAGGATGGTGAAAAAGAAGACTTCTTAGGGTTTCCTAACCTCAATGAAGAAGAGTCAAATGTTAATACAGCCAGACCAAGTGTACTAACACAGGAAGAAAATGAGGCTGGAAACATTGAATTGGAGGAGTACGAGAGTGTCAAAGAAAAGGGTTTTGTTGATATCAGGTGTTTGAGAGATAGAGACAGCTTAAGAAAACCAAAAAGGTTTGACTGTGATTTTAATTTGCTGTGCATTGTCGAACCTGATGATCCTGTCACATTCAAAGAGGCCATGAATAGTGAAAACTTAGAAAAATGGAGAAAGGCAGTAGTGAATCAAGAATTGGAAAAATTAAAAGAAAACAATACATGGGTGGAAGTGGAAGGGCCTGTAGACGTTAGCTTAGTAGAGACGAAATGGGTATTCAAATCAAAAAGAGGTGATAAGAGTAATCCAACAGTGTATAAAGCCAGACTTGTCAGATGGTTCCAGCAACAGGGTTCCTTTGATTCATATGAGACATATACGCCTGTTGCCAGACTTTCAACAGTGCGGGTACCTGTAGCGGTGGCAAATCAGAGAGGCATGCCCATTCATCAAATGGATGTGACAGGGGCTTTTCTTTATGGAGACATTGATGAAACTGTGTTTTTTTCGGTGCCTGAAGGAATGGAAGTGGAAGGTGAAAACATACTACTCAAATTAAATAAATCGTAGTATGGTTTAAAGAAGTTACCGAAATATTGGAACACATAATTCAATGAAATTATGAAGGAGGAAGGATTCACCAGGTCAAAAAGTGACTTTTGCTTGTATTTCAAAGGAAATGAATCCGATGTTCTCTATGTTCTATTGTATGAGGATGACCTACTAATAGTAGGTACAGAAGAAAGTGATATAAAAACAGTCAAGATGAAATTGAGCTTGTACTTCAGAATTAAGGATTTGGGAAAGGCTTCTACATATCTGGGAATTAAGATTGAACATGATCTATCTACTGGAGAAACCACCCTGAATCAGACGTTATACCTTGAAAGTGTCTTGTGAAAGTTTGGGATGACCGACTGTAAGCCAGTCTCCACACCGATTGATCCAATTGGAAAGGTCAGTCTTCATAATGTTGAGAGGTGTAATAAAAACCTAGAGCGGCAGTGCCAACTCATCGGTTGTTTAATGTACGCAGTGTCGGGTACAGGACCGGATATTTATTGGGCAGTAACATTCCTGAGTCAATATCAAGATAGGGCCAGTGATGAGTTGATGACAGCACTCAAGAGAATACTTTGTTACATCAAGGGAACAGTTGAGTTGAGCAAGTTGTACAGAAAGGGGCAAATTCAGTTATAAGGCTATGTGGATGCGGACTGGGCTGGAGATCTCGAAGATAGAAAGTCAACATCCAGATATTTGTTCCAGTTGGGAAAATCAACCAAGATATGGTCGTCTAAGAAGCAGACTTCTGTGGCCCTGTCATCGACGGAAGCTGAATATATTGCTATGAGTGCTGCGGTATCTGAAGTTTGCTGGCTTAAGAAACCATTTCAAGAGTTGAATGTGTTTCAGCAGTGTGAGATACCTATAACTATTTTTGAAGATAATCAATCTGCCATCAGAATTGCATCCAATGTTGAGAACAAGCGACTGAAACATGTGGATTTTCGGCATCACTTCATTAGAGAGAAAGTTAGTGATGGGACTGTTGCCTTGTGCTATGTATCAAGTGAAGATCAGATTGCAGATATTTTCACAAAGGCTCTTAACAGGCCCAATTTTGAGAGGCTTTGGAAACACGTGGGACTAGAATAACTTTTTTAAATTAGAGGATTGTATAAACCCAATGTGCTTTACGGGTTAATTTGTTGTTTCAATTGAGGGAGGGTGTTGAAAGCAATCGAAAGACCATAACGTGACTCATACCTATGTTAATTGTGTTTCATTCTGTTGTAATACATTTTCACCAGTTGGCAGTATTGTGCCTTGTGTTTTAATGTTATTTGTTTACTGTCAGTAATTTTTAGATGTAGTGTCATGACGACCAGATATAAATTGGTTGTTGTTGTGTGTAACTCAGATTGTAGTCTTTGTTGGTAAATGAGTTGTTTCAAGCCTTTGAGTGCATTAAATAGATGGGCAAATAAACAAAGTGTTTATTTTACAACAGTTTTTTGTTTGGTTGTCTGATATTTGCAACTTTCATTCAAATCTGGCTTAAATATATTGTTAGCTAATTTTTTTTTTAACACTGAGCTATTAAATTTCTTTCGGTCATTGTTTTATTTAAAATATGAGTTTTTCAAATTTTTGGGAAATGTCTCTTCTTGAATCTGTAATATAACAGTAATTAAACTGAGGTTAAACACACTGAATTTTTAGAGTTGTGAAGAAATCTGAAGTTTTTATTCTGTTAAGGCAAAGTGTAAACATTTGTAATAATTATCAAATCAAATGTAAAACGAACTGGTTATGAATTTTTGTTGCACATGTTTAAACTTCAGATATTGCTGCCTTTTATAAATTGTTACATGAGCAGTTGACCTTCAACAAAAGTACAAACAGATTCTGATGATGATTCTTACTTGAACATAACAGTTAACATAAATGGAACAAGATAAAAACGACAATTGTAACTCTGTAGACTGGAAGTTACACAAACAGGAAAACATTCTGTGGGGATGTAAACAAAGATACACATGAAATGTATAGTTACAAATTTACCCAACTCCATCCCAGTTTCTAGTCTCTTTTCGCTTCTAAATTCACCAACCACAGAAAATTAAATAATGTTTTAAAAGATTTTTTGTAAGGGCCATGACACTAATGTAAAACTTCATGAAATTAAATATGGCCTAAATTAATACACTCTCTCATGACAACCAGCCTAGGCCAGGACAATCCAAACATATATATTATAAATTGTAAGCAGTTTTTTTTATGTTAAGTTATAGTAGTAGAAAAAGTAAGTAAAAATGGTTTATTAGCTGAGTAAAACATTTTTTACACTTTTCTTTCATACTTATATTTAAATTTTGAAAATAAAGTCTTTGCAGATGCACGTTGTATATGTAGCAGCTTTTAGTTTGACAGAAAATGTAATACATTTTGAAGTACTAAACATTTAGGCTATAAATAAATTGGAACTAAATTAAGTTTTTTAGTTAGTTTTTTATATAAATTTCAAATAAATTCCATTTTGCAGATGTTGCAGTCTCCAGTGGTGCTGAAGAGCGAATTTGCGATGTTTTTAATTCTAACTGTTTTAAAATGTGAAATGAAACTTTTACTAAACAACCCCAGCTTTCAGGCTGTCATATCAATGCACCATTGGTAGAGCTTAGCTGATTAAAAAAGTCCTGGTTGCGGACATTCTGTCTCTTAAAACAAAGAGTCTAGGCTGTAATTTGAAATTAAAAGTGGCATGGGTTAACTTCTGCTGTGACGTGTAGCATGGACTTCACGGGCAGAGGGGTATGGGAGTGGGAAAGGCTGCATCCCTTCTTCGGTTCTCCCAACACTTTGGTCCCACCCTGCCAGTGCGCTTGACACATGGATATATTCCCCCAAAATTTAGGTTGCCTCTGTATACTACTGCTAAATGTCAATAAACACCCAGAATAAAAACTGGGTAGTAAGTGCTACAAGGAAATGAGATATACCAGTTAACATGAATGATGACAAAAAGGAATTTGCTACCTAAACTGAAGTTAAATTCTAAGAAAGAAATAATTACACTCATGTATGTGTAAGTATGCGTATGTATGTATGTATGTATATACATATATACACCCATATACATATATTATAGACACATACATACACACAAACACATGTAATTCACATTATGTAATGTTTTCTAGTCTCAAGAAATTATTACTTCCTGCACTAAATATTTTCACCATAATGTATTTTGCAGGAAATGTACAATGACAGGAAGAGTACCTAGACATTTATACTACTGAAGGAGCAATGTTTTATGTCTACATTTCGAGTCAAGTACTCTTTTTTTACGTACAGGCATGGTTATACAAAATGTGTAGTTTCTGTCATGTTTCTCGTATTTTGTTTAGCTGACGAAAGTACCATTTGCGAGAAAGTGTCAGGGACAGTAGTTACTGAATGATTTTTAATGAATTTTTGAGATGGACATTGGCAAAACATCCATAGCTCCGTGCGTGGCACAGCTGATAACTGTACCAGTTACAGTGCAATGGGGTCGGGTATTTCAAGTCCTGTCAAATGCATATGTATTTTTACAGTAGTAGGTATAAATTTGGGTTCATTTTACTGTAATATCTACCCTTTGTTAGCTTTTGGACATAAAGTGAGGGTGTTTATTTTAGCAGCAATCACAAAACATTTATTTGTTCACTAGGGCTATACAGCCATATGGGCAGGACCAGAGATGATGGCTTCCACCCCTCAGCACTATTCAGTTTACACGTAATAAGTTGTTATGTAAGTGTTTCCCATCCCACTATGATATAGGAGGTCACATCTTCAATGTTTGTATATGCAGTTGTCTGACGTAAAACCAACACACATTTATTATGAAAGTGTATTCTATATAAAATTGTATCACTTTTTATTAAAACAGCAGAGTAATTATTACAGTTTACAACAAAATTTGTTGTGGCTGAAGAACGTTATACTTATGTTTTACATTTGACACAGTTTAACCATGAGCATTGGAATAAATTGAGAGTTTCATTTCACAATTAATAATCATTACATATCAAGCAGGTTATCTGGTAGGTTGGAAGCACTAGCATAATCATTCTCCAAATCAAAGTGAAAGTTGTTGAAAACCTGTTGTTTACACAGTTTATAGTAATAATATTGATATTACTTTATGTTATCTCACTCATACTTAGGCTTATTGGCTTTATGTTAGATATTTATAATGTGATAAATAAAAATTTGTGAAAATTTTGAAAATTTCATTCTTTTCAGTTTTAGTTTTTAGCTGTTGACATGATCCAGAATGCGATGGTATGATTGTATGGTCTTTGCAGATAACAAAACTCTTGATATGAAGAAAACATGCCTGAAAATCACAGTGGTCACAAAAAACAACACAAATTTAATCCACACTCCTACAATCCATATGTAATCCTGGTATGAGAATAATTCTGCATTTGATCAAAACAAATATTTGCTATTAGCTGTCTGCCAGTGCGGTATATCCTAACAAACTACTTGCAGTTACTATCTGTTGCCTGTTTGACACAATTTCCATGGCAACCAAATGCTATTTTACACATGTCAGCAATTCGCTGCCTTCAATAATGTTTCATAGTCACCACCATTTTCAGAAAACTAACTTGAAACTAATTGTAATTTGAGCATACTCTTCTAAAACAGTACCAGTTCTAATATATATCAGGAGCCACAGTGGTGTAGTGGTTAAACTAATCACCTCCCACCTTGGTTCAATTTCCGGCGGGACATGTGGGAATCATGCCGGATGCTGGTCGGTAGGTTTTCTCCACTCACTCAATCTTGCATAAACAAATGACAAATATGTGCATCGATATGACATCTCAAATAATTAATATTGAATATATGAATTAAATGTACTATTTATTACACCATCATTGTAGGACATTTTCAAATACCCACAAATATTGTACCTGAGAAATGTCGGCAAAGAGTAACTTCCAAATAAAGAGTGAGAACATTCATGTGGCTGAAGTTGCAATGGAAATCATCAAACATCTAGTAGTATGAATAATTGGTGCATGTATTTCCATATGTCTAAACACATTTTTAAAGAGTTAAGAATTGAAAAATACAATAAATCAAAATAAAGTGAAACCATGAGTGTCTATAACATAGTTACACCACCAAAGTTAAATTAGAATACTAAGCACAATTTATATATATATATATAATGTTAAAACTCTAATCAAAATAATATTTATCACAGTTGCAAGTTATTAGCAAGCGTGCACCAAAGAGGTTGTATATGTATAGCATATAAAATATTTTGCATTCAAACATGAATTATTTTACAAGATATCCCATTTATCTTGACCACCCACAATAATCTGTACCAGGACTCCAAATAAAAAAGTGATTCACATAAAGGTTGTACAACTGAAAGGGGGGAATAATACTGCTAGGGAGTCAGCCTTATACCATTATAATATTAGTGAGATATAAGTAGTAACTTCAGTTTTGTAAATGGCACCATGTATCCATGTATCTATTCATCAAAAGTTCAATGAATGTCATCATGACCTATTCAAAAATGTATCACAATGTACCAGTTTAATAAACAAATTATTTAAAACTTCCACATACATTGGGAATCATAAGAGTTCATGAAGACCCATTGCTATACCTTGTGACACGATTGCGCTGCATGTTATATTACAGTGTGACATAGATGCTCTGCATTTGATGTACAGATGATGTAAATAGTGCAGGTACCCACAGTTGCATACATCATTTCACAGTGATTGTGCTTAGAGGAAACAAAGGAACACAAATGACGTGACCACTATTCAGTCATCCATCCATGTGCAGTCGAATACATTACACTGCAAGGTGAGAGTTGTCATAATGGAAACGTGCTCCAACAACAAGAAGGTAGAAATGCTGTATATCTATAAAGAATGTAAGTCAGCAGATGAATGAGTTCATATTATTGTACAGTACAGTCAAATATGTTCATGTGAGTTGTACTGAAATACGCACACAGTCCTGTTATTACCATTATCAATAGCATGGTTTGCTCACTCATTCATTCTGTTGAAGATCGGCTTAATGCTAGTCAGGTGGAGCAACTCTAAAGAGAGTGATACCCTGACAAGACCCCACTGTCCAGACAGATGTTTTCCCATCTTGTTGTGAAGCTTTGTGAAACGGGCAGTTTGAATCCACAGCAATGCAATCATCGCAGAACTCGCACAGATGAAGTTTTTGAGGTTGCTGTTCTCACTGCTGTAGCAGTTAATTCACACATCAGCACACGCCAACTTGAAACCAAAATTGGCATTCCAAAAACTAGTGCTCATCACATTCTTAAGCATCATATTTTCCATCCCTATCATGTACATGTACACCAAGAATTGCACGGGAATGATTTCCAGAATTGTGTAGAATTCTGTCAATGGGCACAGCATCAAGTTATCAACAACCCTAACTTTTATTTTGGATGTTCTTTTTAATGATGAATCATCATTCTCTAACTCAGGCTAAGTGAATGTGAGGAACATGCATTATTGGGCTATCGAGAACCCACTATGGCTTCGATAGGTTGACTATCAGGCTCAATGGAGAATTAACATCTGGTGTGGGATGGTTGGCAATAAGGTTATAGGGCCTTATTTCGTGAATGGTAACCAAAACGGCAGGGAGTATGCCACCTTCATACAAACAATTCTTCCTGGTCTTCTGGAGGAGATACCTCTAAGTAACAGAATGGTAAATGGTACCAGCATGATGGATGACAACCACATAATGCGATGTATGCACGTTGTATTCTGGATGAAAAATATCCTGGCAGGTGGATTGGTCATGGAGGACCAGTTCAGTGGCCTGCTCAGTCTACTCATCTTAACCCTCTGGATTTTTTCTTTGGGGTTACATCAAGGGTGCTGTCTATTGAGATGTTCCAACAATTTCAGCGAGCATGCAGGAACTTATTGTGCATGCTTGTAATGTTCTTCAGCAGGCAGCGGAGGAATCAATGTTGTCATTCATCCAGCAACTGAACTTGGGTATTGCTACCAATGGTCACCCCTTTGAATGTCTAATGTGAATGTTCTACCCCTCACAGTACTCATATGGATAGTACTACAAACGGGCAGTAGAGATCCCACTTTCTGTGTTGTATTTCTGGTTCATGTTATGAAAGTGTACATTATGCTACATATTTAAATAGGTCTTGACGAGCTTCATTAAACTTGTCACCAATAGATACATGGTGACATTTATGAAACAGATGTTAGTACTTGTATCTCACTAATAAATAATCCTACAGGCTGACTCCCTAGCAGTATGTTTCCCCCTTCCATTTATACAGCCTTTTGTTAAACACCTTTTCATTTGGAGACCCAGTACAGAGTTATTGTGGACAGAGTTATTGTGGGTGGTCAAGATAAATGGAACATTCTGTATACAGGATGAGTCATCAGCTCTGGGACAAACTGCGAGAGGACATTCCTTGTAAAATTACTGTTAGAAAATGTCTAAAAATGAACGCCAGGACACCATTTCTAAGGGTAGGACATCCTTGTGAAAATGGGGTTGCCATTACAAACTTTCCTTAATTACGCTGAAACCATGTCACATTACGGGATGCAATTCTGTAGACATGCCAAACAATTCAGGCACTGTAGCATGCACGTAGCCATGTTGACCTACCGCATACCCTACATAGTAAAATGGGGATTGCCACCTCTTCACATTAGTGGAAAAAGGGTCGTTGCATATTGTTACGTAAATATAATCCCAGCATATGAATTACCATTGAAAGACGTAAATAAAAGTCCTATTGGTAAGAAAACCTCCGACGAATGGTTTGCGATAAAACAAACCTCCAAGATTTTAAATATCATGTAATGCTTATGAGGTTGGCTAAATGGTGATAACGACCCACATGTACTACTGTAAATTAATCACAATTATTTTGTGTGAAAGGTTAGCATTAAATGTGTTCTACTAGTATTGTTTCAATGTAATTAAATAGTTATTTGGTCAATGCTTCCATCAAGTACATGTTTATTGTTGCTGTTAAAGTAGTAATGTAATTGTCTTCATAACATCAGTTTCTTTAATGTTGGTTTATTTGTGTTAGATTTATGATGTCATTGTTTTGTTCTCACTTTATGTGATGTGTACATTCATTGTTTACATTGCATTACATTGTGATTACATTGAAATTAAATTACATCACAGGAGAGTGGATCTGCACCTTTGGGATGAAGTCAGATGAGATCTCGTAAAGAATATTGTTTGTGACACAACAGATGACCGCCGACGAGTCATGAACAAGGGAAACACCAGCAATGGAAACACAAATGGTTGTAACAGGTTTTAAATTGTGACAATACATTTTGTCTGCAAGTTACCTTACAGGAGGTGTTCAAAGTGTCCTCCCTGAATCATATTACACTTAGTACACCACCATAACAGTGACTGTAGAACTCAACAAAGATATCAGGCCTCTGGCGCAGTTGGTCACAAGTTGTGAATATTCGCTCCACCAGTTCTTGTCATGTAGCAACTTGGTTGGAGTACACAACACACTTAACATGCCCCCAAAGAAAGAAATCCATTAAAGTTAGGTCGGGAGTTCGTGGTGGCCATGCAAAAGGTCCCCCTTGCCCTATCCAACACCCCCTGTAGGTGTTGTTCAGATGTTCTCGTACATAACAGCTGAAGTGCACTGGGGCGCCATCATGCTGGAACCACAGGTCTCCGCATATCGCGAGGGATACATCCCCCATGACCAGTGGAAGCGTGTTCTGCATGAGGTCAAGGTAAGCTGCCCCATTCAAATGGGATGGCGTAATGACAGGACCCAGTACTATACCACCAACAATTCCAGCCCAGATGTTGATGGAAAATTTCACCTGGTGACCATGGATGTACCTGGCATGTGGGTTTTCTGTGGCCCAGATTTGGCTATTCCTACTGTTAAAGTACCCATCTCTTGTGAAGCACGCCTTATCACTGAACAAGATGTTTGCAGTAAAGGCAGGATTAGTGATACTCTGTTGCAGTAACCACTGGACATACTGAACATGAGGTGCGAAGCCATCCGGCCCCAGTGCCTGAACTTTCTGAAGGTGGTATGCATGGCGAGAATAATCCCATATTACGTGGGATATGGTTGATTGGCTTGTGCCCATAGTACTGGCAATGGCATGTGTACTTGTTGAGGGCTCACTGGTGACTCTCTGAAGCACCTCTTCATCGAACGCAGGTGTTCACACATCGCGCCATACGGCACTAGTGTGCCGGGTACGAAGCGACCCCGTGTCATGAAGGCGCTGATGCAGTCGTGCGAACATGGTGTGGTGTGGATGATGTCTGTGTGGAAACCGCTGTTCATAGATGCGGAGAGCCTGTCGTCCATTCCCTCTAGCCTTGCCGTAACACATTATCATGTCGGACAACTCAGGGAACGCATAGCCTCCCTTTCTTACTGTGTTTGTTCATTCCACTACACACACATTCAGCAAACAGAGATTATGTAGATGATGCGGTCAACGCCGACCATGTCACAAGATGTGCACTTGGAATCAGTGCTCAACAAAACAAACTAGGTGCACTACAATGGGGCGTGATACATAACGTCTAAAACACGCATCACTGGCCATAGGTTGTTTTGCAAACAATGTTCGTTCTTGAGCGAACTCTTCTGACTTAGGACGTTGTCATAGAGGTGCAGACTGAAAGTACCATTCACGTGGCTTAATAAGGCCAAATAATCCCACCCCATGTGACTTTAGGTCAAACATGTTTAGGTGAAATAAGTGTCTCAAACTGTTGTAGGCCAAACACATTTAGGCCGCGTGGTACACACCCCAGACTTAACATTAATGGAAGTGAAACAGTAATTGTATCAATTGAATAAAGTAACAACAATACAGTAACATTTATTAAAGGTAAAGAAACAAACATCACATACAGTGACGTTATCAACTAACATACATTGTACATTAAGCATAGAACATTCAAAAAATGACACTTAATACATTAACAACATAAATAAACATGTACTTGCTGCAATCATTGACTGAATAACCACGTAGTTACATCAAAACAATTGTAGCGTAACACATTAAATGTTACATCAGTACAACCATTTAGCCAACCTCATAAGCATTACGTGGAATTTAAAACCTTGGAGGTCTGTTTTTTCGCAAACCATTTGTCGGCGGTTTTCTTACCAAGAGGTCTTTCTTTTTATGTCTTGCAATTATATTTCATAATCTGTGATCATAATTTACGTAACGATGTACGATGACTCTTTTTTTGCTATTCGAAGGGGTGGCAACCCCTATTGTACTATGTAGGGTATGCGGTAGGTCAATATGAGTACTTGCATGCTACAGTGCTTGAATTGTTTGGCATGCCTACAGAATTTCATCCTTTAATATCACATGGTTTCAGTATAATTAAATAAAGTTTGTATTTGCAACCCCAGCTTCACATGGGTTTCCTGCCCTAAGGAGTGGTTTCCTGGCGTTTGTTGTCAGACATTTTTGAACTGTAATTTTGCAAGGAATGTCTTCTTGCAGTTTGTCGTAAAGCTGATGTCTCATCAGGTATAACTTATTAATGATCAATAATTGGTACATGTATTTGCATACAGACAAACACCTTGTAAAGAGATAATAATAGAAATGTACAATAAATCTAAAGAAAGTGCAACCAAAAATGTCAACATAGTTACACTACAAAATATTTTTAAAAATAAGTCATAAAAATAGCGAGCAAAATCACAAATTACCTATATTTGTAAGTACACGCATTAATGAAACAAAGGTTACAACTGGAAATATACACACAGCCATTATAACATCGTAAATCGAACCATTTGCATATTTAAATTATTAATTGATTATTTATGCATTTTCAAGGTGTAATCTGATTTTATATTATTTTTCATTGGCACATAATTATGTTAATTGGTATGTAAATTCGCTGCTCGTTTTAGTGTCTGTTTTTATTTAATTGTACAACACATTTATTTGTCTTTCCAGTCTATGGTTTTTGTAATGTGTTTAGAAGGCCATAGTCTCGGCTGTTGCTGAACCGTTGCCATGGTAACTAAGTGATATGATGAGTAATTCTTGCCTCTAGCATTCTTGTGATTGGTCAGTTTATGACAGCATTATTTAACTAAGTTTTTAAATGGAGGTTTTCGACAGCTTAACTAACCTATGAGGGTTCAGCACGCAGGGATTTTAATTTGGTTTTAATATAAGAATCCGTGTTCGCACCTGTAAACAGGCCGTCTTAAAGGAGACAAAAATGTGAGAGCAAGTTTTGATGAATCAGGCCTGTATCAGTCGCCACCTGCATAATTTTACGGGTTTAATTAGGTGGAACTACCATGGTGTGTTTAAATGTGTTGGGGCTGTATTGGCATTATAGGCCAGAGAGCCTAATTAGGGAAGCCTGCGATGAGTTGTCTTGCTGCATCCAGGGGGTTGCTACTGCTGACAAGATCACCTAGAACTTCAAGAACGTTCAGAATTCTTCATTTTAATATATAATCAGCTAAATCAGCACATTTTTTTTTAAAGAAGCAGAAGCTAATTTTTTTAAATTGAACTAACCCTTGCTAATTTAACTACGAACACCATGGTATTGTCTTTTTGCATAACACCCTGAGCTAGTCTGGGGAAGAGAAACCAAGTAATTAATTATATTTTTTTTGGAAGTTTGGAATTTTATTCACTAGGCATAAAGTAAATGGAACATTCAGTCATGAGAGAGAGACTCGTGTTGCTGAGGCTACAAAGAAAATCTTGTTTGAAAATTGATCACACTTCACCTGTCAAAAAAAATTTTGTTTCCAGAATTCTAATTAAATTTCACACATTGTTTGAAATGTCTCTTACTCAGTAATTATTTCCTGTAGAAAGTGTTGTTTCGGTTAGGGAACTGACTGGTCATATTAACACTTGGCCCATCTATAAATCATTCCATTCATCTATTTCTACTCAACACCATTCAATACATAACCGTTGTACATCTCCCATATCATGGGTGTAACATCATAGATAACACAATCGTAGAAACGTTCACTATGTGGATATAATAAGTTCAAAATTTTGTACCTCACACCTATGTTTATTTATGTCCAACAGAAAGTATATATCTTCCGAGTGGTATTCTTGTGTTTTCAAAATTGATTTTTATTGTGTTATTTGTGAGTGTTGTTCTGTCACACCTCAGTCCCTACAGCTTTTAATTTTATCCTCTCATCACCTTAAATCTCTTCTTATTCAGCTCAAACACAATCTACATGGTTTTACGTAGTGTAGTGGTACATCTGACGCTATACGCGGAGCCTACTAAATGTACATGCATCACTAAGCATGCATCTAGTTGCAGTAGCGATGTTGCACTACTATTTACACCATCAAACTACTTATCTTTACTACTAACATTTATTATTCCTATCAGTAAGTGCACTACTTATGCCACACTCTATTACAATTGAAGTTCTTATCACTGTCTATACCATGTACAGTCACTACTTAATCCTCACTTATTAGTTACACATATACGATCAAATTGTCAATTGCCACACATTAACACAGTTTCAAATGTCTACCTCTCATGCAGCAAGTCCTACTTCCCCACAATCCAGCAGGTACGTTTCACTCTCTATTCTCCCAATGGTTTCATATATCAAGCACTAATGGCCATACAAAACTCTAGACCCTCTACGTAGAGGCATGCCGCAGCTTAAGCTTACCCATCCCAGATGGTTCTTCGCACCTCAAGTCTTGCCGAGAGGGGATAGGGGTGATGACCAGAAAATTAGAATGAATACCAAGTTATTCAATCTTCCAAGAATGGGAGTAATATCAATCACAATAGCATTATTGTGGTCCGTGTTAGTCCGTGTTAGCAATATTTTGGCTCGTTTTGTAACTCTGCCTACCTTTCTTCGATTACCGGACTGCATTTTTTACGCCCGAGGTGGTATGAGTGGAGTGGAAGTTTAAGAAGGCAAAAGGTCTACTTGTAACAATATGATGGTTTGCATACAGTTTTCCTCATCAAGGGAACTGGTGCTACTATCTGAAGTAGCAAACAATATAGAATCTTTCAAGTTCGGGAAACATTCTTTCTTGCCATAGTTACATGTCTCTGTGCACTTTCACAATGGGAAGAAGTTCGTTTCTGTCAAACATAGCAACTAAACAACATTTATATTCTGTAAAATTTAAGATGCCTTGGATATAATAGTAGTTGATGTGTTTTCTTAACTTCCACCTCATTATCAAATGCCAGTTAAAGAAAGAAGCTTTTTTTTTGCTTTGATTATTCCTTAAGCCAAATTGTCCTTGCTAATGGAAGGCAGTTTACTTCTATTACTAAATCTTATTGCATGACCAAACCATGGTAGGCTAACAAAGAAACCACACTTTTTAAAACTGAATCCAGTTTGGTTTTCAAACTTATTTCACAGCAATGTATTCACATTGGCAATCATAGTATTCTATTGATGGTGCGCAAATATTAGGCGTGTATAGTAGTTGTTTTACAAGATTCACAGAAGGCATTTTATCCTTCCAATGGTGTGCTACTCCATAATTGCTTTTAGTCAAGCGAGGGCATCTCACATCATGCCATAACTCGCTATCTCCCTGCCCAGACGTTTTTGTAATAATTTTGTATTTTTTTCTTAAGAAATTTGTATTGTAGAAACAAATCCTTCACACATCTTCATCTCCAACTGGTCATCTGGTTCTTCAGCTTTTGGGCCATAAACAATGTCGGGTGGAACTGACACTTAATCTCATTTTGGTGGTCTATCAGCATCAACATTATTAGTCTGCACCTCTTTCGTGCTTCCTGACATTCAATATTGTTTTACTCCCCTTCTGTGTCTTTCTGGACTTCAATGAGCCAATTTTTTTAATGGATTAAGTTACCCAGGAATGCCTTCCTTTTTTATTGCAGCCACGCAACACAGCATCATTGCTGGAAAGAGCCTTTCTTAGTGAAATTTACTCTTTTCCTAGTATTATATTTAGAAATAAGATTCATAAAATTTAGCTTTATTATTTTTATTGTGTTGTATAAGCCTTGGAGCTTTGGCAAAAGACACTGAATAAGACTTCGAAACTCCTCCAGTAGTCTTTTCCTTTTTCTAAAATGTTTTCCCCTTCCTTGTTGCATAAATAGCTTCTAGATTGATCATTTTAACTCAATATGTGATATGGACAATTTCTATGTCATGAACCAGATCAGACACTTACTCACCTGCACAACTACAGTGCCGAATGGCACCCCTAGCTGCTGCAGTTAGGCAAGAGCTAGACAATTTCAGAAATTTTCTTGCATCCACAGCAAAATTCTTCCCAGCAGTTAGAGTGTAAAAGTGACTTAGTGTATTTATGTGCCTGAAACAATTGTAAGGCTCATTTTGTAACTACCTTGCCTATACACTGGAATCACCGCCCCCTACAAAATATTTGTATGGGAGTCCATGCATGTGTTCACTGCTTCTAAAACCTTTCACATCATCATCTTGCTCCATAGCAGTTAATGGTCTACATTCATCGTAGTTTTTGCAGCACATGTGATTTTACTGGCACATTCTGTTTCACAGCATGTTCCCATAAAATACAGTACTTGTTGTTCATTCCCAAACTTAGAAGCCTGCCAGTGAGATCACCGATTTTGCTGCCTGAAATATTGACCTTAAATTAACACATTTATGCTATAATTTTTTTTTGCATTTTTTATTATGTAATGAAGTTAAATGAATGACAGCATTAAGACTAAAAGACTACTCAATTAAATTTTACGAATGGTGTTACTATTAATTGACATATCTGCAGTGAAGTATGCAAACACTGACAGAATCTTCTTTATTACACTTTAAAGATAATTGAGAATTTTACCTGATGATTATAAGGTAAAATTACCAAGACACTATATTGAGAAGTTTGTAATACTAGTAAATTTTGAAATAAAATCAAAATGATGCAAAATCAATTAAAATTACAAAGAATTACTATGAAGTAGGATTTTCAAAGAATAGCTACAACTAAAAATTGTGTAATTTAATGGGTTTTAAAATTGCTTGTGGAATGCGTAGCATACACAGACATTACTCCAATGTTCTTGTGATCGTGGTAGATTGGTGCTAATGTCTTAGCTTTCTACAAAGGTAAGTTTTTTTTTTGTTATCACTGCTGGGAAGTAAATATTATACCTTTACACACTGTACTTTGTAGTCATGGAAAAAAAATTAATAAAATACATTAAAAAGTACTGATTACATACTTCGCCAAATTTAATTAATTATTGTTTGTATGACAACATTGTGCTGTAGGTTATACAGAATATAGTTTGTTCTGTAACAATTTTAATTATTTGTAGTAAGTAGTATTTATTATGAGTAAGAAGGATCACATTACATAGAACTAATATTACTATCTAATAATTTAAATTTGAAATATTTTAATCAAATAATTTAATAATTTAATTTTGATCTTATTATAATTAAAATTATTGTATAATAATTTAAACCAAAATTATATTTAAGTAAATTATATAAGAACTTAATTTGATGACTCAAATTAATTTTTTATTCTATGTGCAATAAGTTAATTTTCAAATTTAGAATATAATTAAGGGGAGGTTAACCTATGACTTATAAATGTAAGCAGTAAGTAGTTGGTTTTTAAATTTATGCAAGGTGGTACCCAAAAAGTAATTTTTTTAATTCAACATCCTAATTTTTTTTTCAATATGAAAATAATATATTTGAAGTATTAAATTATAAACTAGTTAATTATTTAATTTAAATTGTTTTGATTAAAATTATCATATAATAATTTTAAATTTAATAAATTCAAATTTAAATTATTTAATTTTAAAAATTTTAGATTTAAATTATTAGATGATAATTTTAGTTACACATACTAAGTGGTCCTTACTTCTCCTTATATATATAACTGCAGTATTACCAGTAAAACATGTAAATCCAGTTATATTTATGAACTAGTTAAACATTAATCTGTTATAACAATCTCATAAAAGCAGTGATATAGTGATTAGCATACAGGATGTCGACTGCAAAAGATGGCAGTTAGGGGTCCACCTTTAACCAAAGATTTGAATAAATGTAAATGGTTTTTTCTATACAAAGAATGAAAGCAAACTAAGCAAAGTACACATGCACTGCAAATTTTCCATTGTTATTTGAGAGCAAATATCCTGTTACTGCAGGGAATCATCCCTAGCTTTTCACAAAATTTCCCCTAAATTTTTTCAGGCAATTTTTCCTTCCAACAGCAGTCTTCCTCTATATACAAGTAATTGTAATTTGCTTTCTTTATTATGTAAATAAGTTTTACTTTTAAAAAAATGTACTATGTAAGTTTTATTCCAAAATAGAGGAATATTTGTAAACTAATGAGGAATGTGCCAATAGTGTACCTGAGGCCACAGTGGTGTAGTGATCATGTGAGGTCTGCCACAAGAATTTACACAAAAACAGATTCCAAATTAATCAATTTATTTGGGTTTCATACAACTCTTTGATCAGAAAACAATTTATTATAAAAACTGGTTTAAAAAACAATAACGTCTCAGGCACCAAATCGTACTGGCCAATCAAAGCCATGAATTTTCCTTTAAAAGATATAAAACCTTGAGCGAACACAATAAATATTTCACACTGGAAAATATTTAAAATTCTTAGTAAATTA
This sequence comes from Dryococelus australis, assembly GCA_029891345.1. Taxonomy (NCBI): domain Eukaryota; kingdom Metazoa; phylum Arthropoda; class Insecta; order Phasmatodea; family Phasmatidae; genus Dryococelus; species Dryococelus australis. Next base: position 243,983,532 of record CM057009.1, read on the forward strand.
AGGGCTTATACTATTTAACCAACCAGTACTAAACATTATCACATCAAATATATACTCAATTAGAGAAAATACAATTGCAGTACTGGAAATTCAAATTAAGATTGAAAGAAGCTCAAATTATTTAATTGCCCTTCTCATATTAATACTGAAAATTCATTACTGACATTCACTAGAGCACCGTGACGGCCTTCCAAAGTCTAGTGAATATTAAAAATGTGTTCTGACAAGCACAATTAAAAAATGTATACTGAAAACCAATTAACCATCCTCGGTTTGAACCATTTTAAATTATTTCACACAGGTGGGTTACCTCAAATTGTATCACCATGATGCGCAAGCTCGTACGGACCCATTCAACAAGCCATCATGTTTCCAGGCATCTAGCAAAGTATGAATATCCAAAGCTACTTTCAACCGTATTCAAAGTGCAAGGCTACATACAACGGAAAACTCCTACAGGCCACACGCAACTAGTAAATTAAACACAAACTGAATTTAGAATACAAGCTACATGAGCAACTCTAGAATTCCTTGACTAGCCCACACTAAATCTTAATTTAAAACTCAATGCTTTATGTGGCAAACCCACTTATGTTTCTCACAGTTAGCCATGACAATATTCAAACTGTCATCAGCTACCAAGTTGTAATGTGTACCAACCTAACATTGCATGAAAACCCATCTAGGCCAGGAACAGATATTAAAGCGAAGTTTCTCAAATGCTTATTGGCGTAGAAGTGGACGAGCCACGAACATGAGCAAAAGGCCTAAACTTCAAACTGTAGCCAGTAACCAATGAGAGAGAAGCTCAATGTGCATGCGCGAAAGGAGGGGATACATAGAGGAGGGAAGGAAAAGGAAGCAGGTGGGTTGCTAAGACAGCCCAGAGGTGGAGCAGCCGAGCGCAGCAAAGTCATTATTGAGCGCAGCAAAGTTATTGTTGTTCACAGCGCACTCTTTACTGCGCAACCAGACTACTCACTTCCCACCTAGACAAACCAGGTTTGATTCCCAGATTTTTGGATGTGGGAATCATGCTGATGATGCTGCTGGTCAGTGGGTTTTCTTGGGGTTCTCCCATTTCCCTTACCCTTACATTCCAGCACTGCTCCGTATTTACCGCTCTTCTCCCTTATCTGCTCACATGACCTCTATGTTAAAGTCGCACAAATCTATCCACTCCATTATAGTGTACTTCTCTATTTATGAAAAAGAACAAAGACTTACTGTAAAATGGTTTTATGTCTTGTGTTCTTTATTTAAAAAATAGGTAGTCTGTAAAAACAGAATGGGCAAAACTATCACGTACTGTATTGGAGAATGAGTACCGTTTCAGAAGTCAAATCAAGATAATTGGACAACTCAAAAATGTACATGCATGCAGGCTAAAAAACGCAGTTTTACTATGCAGCAAGGCTTTAGACATTATTCTTGCAGTATTTTTTTCAGTATTTGGCTGGTCTTTTTCAGTGTACTTTTTATACAAACCATTTTCCAAGAAGATACTTGCTCACTGCAGTAACCTGTAGGTCATATATTTTCATACTGTCAGCACTGGAAGTCATACATTGTGACACTTTCAGCAGGTAAAGATGTTTGTAACAAAACTGAGGAGTACTGTTTTGTTTATTACAGGTGGCAAATTTGGTTTTGTCATTTCTGAAAGCTGTGATTACATTATGGTTCTTAACATGCATTAGCATTTCAGACGTTATTGCATTGTATACATCAAGCATGGAAATATGGGAAAATTGCCAAATATCACACTTTCATTCATAATAATAAAGTATTTTGCAATTAAAAATGGCTCATTACACAAGTGAGGTTGGATTGTTATTTTCATTTACAGGTACAACCACAGTCTCTAGCATCTAACAAACTATGTAACGTTGCCTAGTTTTCAATAACTGACACTTGGAACATTGCCACCCGGGTTCACACCGCGTAAAGTCATTAGACAATAGAAAAAAGAAAAGATTTCAAGTTCCTGATATCGCAAGCGCGTAGCATGCCATGTTGCATGCTTCAAGGCCTGTTGTAATACTGTGCCAGACAAAGGCCCTCACACTCACAGCGCGGCACGTGCCTATCCGAACTCTTAGCTACAAATATAAAAATAGGATTTGGCCGGGGCCCGCCTCCTCCTATTGGCCCTAGTGTGGCATAGAGAAGGTTTAGAATAAATACTGCTTACCACATGGGAAACCAAAAAAGAAATTAAAATACTTTTATCTCAAATCTGACGAAACCTCACTACAACTGCAGAAACTCAAAATGGCAATGCACTACAAATAACGGCTCTAAATACAGCCCCACATTAAAAGTGATGACCTGTTCCTGCTTCACGTGGCACCAAAGAAAAATTTAGAATAATTACACTTGCTAACAAAAGAAACAGGAAATTCAACCAAAATCCAATTTGAAAATAATTATAAAAACTGTTAAAAAATACATAACCTGCAACACTACAACTACTCTACTCACCAATAATGTTTGCAAAGCCATTTTTTAAATTTAATTTTGCCATCTGAAAACAGTTTGACTTTGTAATATTTTGTGGAATACTTTTAAAATATGTATGCATATCCCACTTGCGTTGTTTCATCAGAATAATATATTAACATGACACTTGAAGCGCTATTATGAAAGGTGAGGAGACTCTTGGCCAGTGCCATAGGCAAAATTGTGGCCATCATGAAGGCCAAACAATTTCAGGCCAAATATAAATTATTAGCAATTGTAATTGCTGTACATTCGCAGGATACTTTAAAAAATAAAAATAAAAGTTTGTGCAAAATATAATAAAACTCCAGCTATTCTTTCATAAATTTGTATTTTACAAATCCAGAACAATTCATTGTGGTAATGCATTTCTTGGGAGTATGCTTCCTAATAGATGGTAGCTCAGTCATTGCTCTATCACATGTTTTTAAAAGCAAAATTTTTGCCCTTTACTGACTTAAAACAATTCCAGTTTATAATAGATTGTATCATTTTAATATTGAATTTTTTAAAAATAACATGCTATAGTTCTACAGTCCCATCAAATTAATATTAAGCATGTAAGTGACAAAGTGAGCTGTAGTATTACGGCTCTTGGAGACGGAGAAATGAGGCAAAACAAATATACATTGTTAAAATGCATTCCACTTGAAACAACCACACATTACTATTTTAGCATGAAGTTTAGTTTGTCATACTAATAACAAATTTTGTCACCACATAAAATTAACTGGTTGTTAAATTGTGCCCTTGTGTATGGAATGAAGCACAAAAAATTTGCTATTTTGGGAGAGAAAAATTAGGAGTCCATTTAACCTTAAGCAATTTGTGTTAAGAGAGAGTTATTTTATTATAATTCGTTAAGGGTGCAGTTGACTAATTAACAAAAGATTTTAGGGTATGTAATGGGCAATAATGCACAATTTTTAGCTTCATATGTTATAAGAACACACAATAGTTTTACATTCAAATTAATAGTTGGAAGTCATGTGTTCACTGACAGGAACAGTTTTTTATGACTTTTAAATATTAGAAGTATGCTATGACTAGTTTCAAAATACAATCTAAAATATGCTTTTTCTACATTGCAGGGCATTTGAAGCTGAATAATTTAACATAGGCTCGTTAAGACCAGTTAACTTTTCAATACTACATTTTCATAATTAGTGTTTCAGCAATAGTTTCACTGCAATGTTTAAAATGCTTGAGCCATTTATAGAGAAGATAAAATTATGGTTGAGGAGTGCACCAGCAGAGTGCATACCATGCTTCGTCAGCAGCCAGCGGCCCTTACCATGGAGCTGGCACATCCCCAGTGTTGCCAAGCATTCGTGGTAGATGTTCTTCCTGTACTTACGACTGTAAGAAAGCCGAAGTAAAATGACATTCGAAGTGCGCAAAAATCTTTGAAACTTATCATATACCTAGTTATATCTGAAACTAATTCCCTAAAATTGTTTCATATTGTGGAAATTGACACACAGTTTCTTCATTACCATCATGGACTGGTTATTTTTTTTTAATACCTTAGAAAATTTAAGAAAAATATCTACTAAATGTTTGCGCATGATTCTTGAAAAGTTGCATTGTAAAAAGTAAGATGCTGTAACAGGTTAACGTCCTTGTTCTCTCGTTGTCTCTCTCAGCAAACACCAATGGACTAGCTCAGTGTGAGTTGGAGACTTCGACTAGGTAATAATGAACGTTTGTTAATACCAGGATTGCCAATAAAATAAAAGAAATTAATGCCTGGAGATTTATTGTTGTCTCGGCAAAACAATTGACACTCGCAGCTGACAAACAAAAATAACCAAGACAGAATTGCAGCCTTTACAAAACAAAACTTCTCACTTCGAGAGTTACGAAGACGAGAGAGAATCGTTACTTTTCTCTCCCGGCACCCTATTGACTCCTCGCACTGACAGAAAATAAATTTAATAGATATTTGAATTTAAATGTCCAAAATACAAAAGAAGGTTAAAGTCGCAGGCGCTGGTCGGTGCTAGTAATGTGATCACATGTTGCAGGCTGTCCGACTGACAGCTGACAAATCATCGTGCTGCGACGAACTGTTGTGATAACCGAGAAAGGTCGCACTTCCATATATATTGGTAGAAAGTTTCCTCATTGAAAACATATTGTTTTCGAGCAGTCAGTCACGTCAGCCGAAGGTGACCTCTGTAATTTTTCTCATTTCACCATGTTGTGCCTTGCGGTGGCGTCTGTTGTTGACGACGTCTGTTACTACTGATGAAATGAGGAAAGAAAAATAATAAATTTGGAAAAACGAAAATAGATGAAATACAAACAAGTTGCCATTGCCACAATCTTTCAAATATTACATGAATTAGTATCCTTGACTGAAATATAGACAATTGAAATACTTCCCTATTATACCAATTTATATATATATATATATATATATATATATCTGCAATGCTACAACGCTTATAAGTTTTTTGTTTTGAGAAATATATGGGGTATGAAATCATATGAAATGTAGAGAAAGGAAAGTGATTTTACATGAAGTTTGTCTTTTTTGTTGTGAGTAACCTGGTTTTCACGTAACAGGTTGATAAGTTACGAGGAATTTTAATCAAGTTGAATTATCAGGCATTGAGTCTAACAAGTACATCAAACTCTCTATACATTTTCATCACCAGACCTACATGGAAGAAATATAAAGATTCAAACCACCTTTCTGTTTGTAAATTACTAGCTTCACCTCACAAAACAGTACACTATCACATTCAGTTACTGTAGGTTCAATTCTCTGCAGGGACATGAATTTGAAAAGTTGGTTGATGACTGATTGGATTGAATCTTTTAGCAGTCTAGCTGTAGCATACATTTGTAAGCATACATTTTGACAGCCACAGCATTTTGAATGGTTAAATTTAATACAATGACTATTTATATATCCTGTGGATTACTTTTTAACAAATAACTGTAATATAATTAATATAAAAAAATTTAATCTTACAGTATGGCTACATATACAAATATAAACATCATCTGCAATAATATTTGGCTTCTACTTGGACAAAAATGATTGGAATATGAAATAAATCTCAACTGAATAATATGGAGTTACAGTTCATTGTAACATTAAAAATTTTACATTTTATAAAAAATTTAGCTGAAAAAAAAAACTAATAACTGTATGGCTAATCGGAAAATGATCACTCAATTAATCATTGTTTATGTTTATTTGACAAAATAATTTGAAATTGTAACATGTTTCATCTATAATGAAATGAAAATCAATATAAAACTATTTTATGGGAAAGTAAAAAAAAAATATTTCAACACAATTATTTTGGGATTTGTTAAAGGAATGACTCCAAATAAAGATGCCAAATGAAAGGTTTAGAAATGTTCAATATAAATATGTGTAAATCTTATAATCTGGATTTTCAAAAATAAGTGTTATAATATTTATATTTATACGCAGATATTAAATACTATTTATTATTCTATTATTATAATCGGGCGGTGACTCGTACGAGTAAGATGTGTTTCGTGTCGGCTCCTGCAAAACCTTCACTTTTCCTATAATTTAAGTGTTCGAATCACGGGAACAGTTAGACTTCTGGTGGTTTTATATGCCCCCCAGTTCAGTTTATGTGTATTATGTGATAAACCATTATTTGGAAAGCAAACATTCACAAAGTGTACTGGACCATGCGGGACTCGTTTCCATTGTCAGTGTATTGGTATGGCAAAAATCAGTTCCCTGCCCTTCCATGAATACAGTCCTGCACTAGCTCAGTCAGGTTACTCACAAGAATCTGGCACCATGTTTAAAAAAATTTTAAGAATGTACTTCCATTTTGGAATATTTTTCAGGTTTTATTTTTTATCTCCACAACAGTTACAAAAAACACAGACACGAATGTAAATATCTTCACTCAACAGACGACTTTCGAAAGTAACAGCCTCACAGTAGATTTTAAGCAATGTTCGAAAAAACTCGCATTGCAAGAACCATTCCGAAGGCAAGGGGGAGAAAAACACCTTCCCCCTTGATACCTAGCAACCTCCCACACCGCAGAAATAATTTAGTAGAGAAAGGCTTGTAGTCGAAAGTACTTTGAATTAAAGGTTGCTTATACAAAAGAGTTTCTAGCCGTGAGCGTTTGCGGGTGTAGGCTAAATTGTTCCGCAACAAAGTCTTCTTTTCAACGGTTGATAATCATTGGTGGATGAGTCCAGGGCTCGTCGCTCTCAGCTAGGCATGCACAGCTCTCCCCACTCCTTCAACTAAATCTATAAATAACCTTTGGCTGGGGCTCGTGACCTTCTATTGGTTAAAAAATATGTCACTGCGAGGGCTTCAAAACAAATATTGCTGATGGCAGGAGAAAATTAAAAGAAGTCAAGAAAAAAACCAAACCTCAAAAGTGATGCAACTTCGCTCGGATCCTGGGAACTTGAAACTGCCACGTATTACAGATAACAACTGGAAAAACCACCCCGCATTAAAACTGATAAAGCCCTTACTTCTACACTTGGCATGAAAGGAAAATTGAAACTATTACACCCACTGACAAAATAAACTGTGAATTTTAACTGAAAGTCAGATTAAAAACAATTATAAAAGCAATTAAAATTTATATAATCTGTAATACTACATTACCCCCCTTGATATGGGAAAAATTTTGAAGAAAACATTACCAAATTAAAACCTGTAAACTACTGTGACCTTGTTCCTACATACAACTTAAGCTAACCCTTCAAAACTCAAACTCAATCACACACAAGAAAATTTAATGTAACCTGTCACAGGAAAACACAATAGATATATGAAGCAGCTACAAGAAAACAATACATCATCCACTTATGTACAAAACACAGATATTCAAACATTCACAGGTAAGGTTGGATATATTATTATATTTCAATTCATAACAGACAACAAATTAATTCACAAAAAACTTATGTCACATTGTTGTATTAACTAACCACAATGTTGCACTAATATGTAGTTCAAAGTAGTTTAATTCCTTATTTAGTTGGTGTTAAATATGAAAAGTTGATCCAAGGTTTGGACCACAATCAAGAAAACAATGTGTAATTGTAACAACTTTCTTATACACGTAACTCCTCTGTGAAAACATATGCACATCTTATGGTATACTGCAAATGTCAAAACATTTTTAATATTATGGTACATAAACACTTCACTTGCAAGTAATACAACAATAGAACACTATTAAACATCACAATATTACAAGAAAACTATCTGCAAGATACCAACACTTAAATTAAAATTTTAAAAAACATGGTTCATAGTATTGACAGTATTATCTCAAAATTATTTTTTATCAAATATTATGTTGAGAAGAAAAACATTTGAAATCCTTTGAAATTTCTAAATTCCATTTCAATTGAGGTTGTATCACTTACCATGTCATAGTATTTCTATAAAAATTGCTCATATTTACTTTAACTCATCACTGGGATCAACACACAACATTTAAAAAGGAAGTGGACCCAAGTCTGCCCCAAAATTATAAAAACCCACTGCAACATTTACTTTACTGCATCTTAATACCTAGGTCAGTATTCACAACAAAGAGGACTCAGGCCTGTCCCACCCCAAAGCTTACTTAAGAGCGAAGACCCAATGACACAAACTGGAGCAATCCCTCAACACTACACCTCTATGATCGTCACCTCTTACTACACACATCACCTTGCATTCTTTGTCAAAAAGGAAAAACAGAGAACTAATAATTTCAATCTTGTATTTAAATTACAAGGGTTAAATTTAAATTATTTTCATTTTACTTTTCAAAACATAAACTTTTCAAAACTATTCACTTTTCAAAACTCACAACTGTTTTTAAATGTACTTCCCATATTTTAAATTGTTACTCTCCAAATTTTAATATTAATGATTATTGTTCAGTATATTCATAATACAAGTAATAATCTTCATAATAATACACAACCAAGCAAACTTTACCTTTGATGGCACACAAACAGCACACTGTCACAATATACAATTCACTTGTGCACCTAAACCCTTTACAAAAGCAAGCACTACATTTTCAAAAAACTTTGAAGAGAAATGTTATTATAAGATTGGCAAAACAACATAATTATATGATTAATTAATGTGTTCTTAATTCTACTACAAGTACAAACACTAATATCCCTATACATACACACTCGACACTTACAGCCATTGTTTTCATACATTACCTTTCACAAGTTTCACCACACTCAACATATTTATTTTTATTTTAAATAGTACTTACTCTTTACTGATGTTTTAAACTCCACTCCTATTTTATCACCCTCCTATTCGCATAACCCATACAGGCTATAGTCTCCTCAATTACTACCTTCCCTTTAAGGGTGTTAACCCTAACTTGATCACGTATGGCCATAGTGGCGTGTGCCTATAGGGACTGGACTGATCAGGTCTGGTCATCTGTGATGGGCCTATACAACAAAATGTCGCTATGGTTATGCAGCAAATCATTTAAAAAGAAAACTTATAATTTTGGCACATTGTTGCCAAAAGGTTAGGGCAGGCAGAGCTAGCTCCTAAAACTCTGCCTGAAGACTTCGGCACTGAAGAAGGTAAATATTAGAAATTAAGTACAGGTACAAGTCACGAAACAGATGACGGGATCTATTTTTGTGGGTGGGGCCCCATTGGACGACTAAGGGAAGAGTCGACACATGCCATCCACGAAAGACTAGATCGGAGAAAGATAGAATTAGAGCAGTGGAAAAAGAAGTAGGAAAAAATTCACAGTACAGGTCATACCAGCTTTCCTGAAAACTATTGGTAGCAGACGCCACTCTTTACGCCTGACCTGACAAATATTCTTAAACATTGGTCACCTACATATATACACCACCTGTTTCACTCTATCTACGCTTCTATGATACAGTTACAAGTTCACTCCTAACCTAGACACATGACAACTTTTCGTATTTTGAAAATTGTCACTAAACTACTAGGTGACAACAACCCACACTTGACGACTTTATGTTGCTCTCAACTTCCATGGCCTTAACAATGAAACATGCTAGTTGGCATTGTTTATTTTATACACATTATGGCCTATCACATTTTCAACTCTATATGGCTCTTCAAATAATTTGAAAAACTTGTGAATTTGTTTATTTGCCAGAGATGACAAATGGTGTGTGACCACAAGCACCTCATCACCTTCCTTGAACACGATAGGTTGGATATTCATATCCCTCTTCCTCCTTCTTTACTTAACCTTAAATTCTAACCATTGTGATGTTGAATTATTTATGTCTCTTACACTTTCAGCATCACTTCTTGAAAAATTCACCATATGTTGGAGCACAGTGAGGGGTTTACCCATACTCATGAGTTGAGTAGCCTCTGTCCCCTCATGCCAAAAACTATTTATTAATTAATACACATTGTTCACTATCATAGCCCAATGACTGTGATGTCCATTACAATACATCCTAAATAACCTTCCTAACTCTCACATAGTGCTTTCAACTGGGTTTGCAGCTGGATGGTACACAGCCGTAAATCCTAACTCAATCCCTAAGATTGAGGTTAAGGTTTTCCACTTATCACTATGAAATTGTGTCCCATTATCTGAAACATTTTCTTTGGCTGATCTACCTCTAGTACATAACAATCTAGTACCGTCTCGTTACCACCTGAGATGTAACTCACTTTATAGGGTAGAGTTTTACAAATTCGGTGAATACATCCATTAAAACAAAAATATATTCTACCCCACCTCTTCCTGTTGGAAGAGGGCCAAACAAATGTGCACATACTATTTATAATGGTTCATTAGCCAATACATGTCCCATTAGTCCTCTACATTCCTTATGGAGTACTTTTGTCAGTGCACACAGTAAACAAGACCTGATTACCTGGGCCACAATCCTATACATTTCTCAAAAAATACAGAATTGTTGAATATATTTCACTGTTTTAGTCACCCCATGTCTACACTCACTATGTATGCACTCTATGACCTCACTATGTATGCACTCTATGACCTCACTATGTATGCACTCTATGACTTCTTTCCTATATAGGTTGGGTATACATAAAACCCACTTTGCCCCTGTAGTTCTAACATTTTGGAATAAATACCCTTCCTTTGACATAAATTTCTCTTTAATAATATCTCTGCTCTCATTAGTTTCCAATTCCTGTACTATTTTCTGGAATTGAGAATCCTCTCTTATTTCTAACTTTAACTGCACTGCAATTTCTTTTAATCCTGAGTTCACCTGTTTCATGTGTTCTCTCAATGACCTAATTTAGAACTCCTTTGCCTGAGCCCCATGGATATCTGCCACTACCTGGGTCTTGCCAAGGACATGTTCAATATTCAAATTATATTCTTGTAGGGCTAATATCCATTGTGTGATTCTACCAAGTAAAAATTTGCAAGTATTTAAATGGCATAAGGCCTTATGATCCATTAATACAGTGGTATTCCTGCCATGTGTGTGTGTGTGTGTGTTTGCATGTGTGCATGCATGGGTGGGTGTGTGTGCATGTGTGGGTAAGTGTTTGTGGGTGTGTATGTGTGTGTGCGTGCATGTTTTTTTTCTACAGCTGTTTTCTGCTCGTCTCCCCATTCCCATGTTTACCCCCTCTGTAACAATGTTCTTAGCGGAGTACAAATTTTACTGAAATTTGGAATATATTTCCTGAAATAGTTCAAAAAATCCTATTAACCTGTTTACGATTACTTGGATATGGGTATTCATAAATAGCTTTCACTTTATCCACATCTACACGAATACCCTGAGTAATAATCAAATTTCCTAGGAAATTTATCTTCTCTTTCAAAAACTCAGATTTTTTTTAAGCTAGCAGTAATTTGGCCCTGTTTCAATTTCCTAAGCACCAACTTTATAATTTGACAATGTTCCTTGAAGCTTTTGCTAGCAACCAAAATATCATCAATATAAATAGTCACTAAACCCTAAAACCTCTTTGAGTCCTCTAATGAAATGACTCACAGAAACATGCAAACCAAAAGGTAATTTTCTCAAATAATAAGATTTTCAGTGATGAGGAAAAGCAATGTAATGTCTTGAGTGCTGTGCCAAAGTTATTTGCCAATATGAAGCTACTAAATTAATTTTTTTTTATATTTGCACCCTTCAAAATTTTCTAATAGTTCATCCATTGGTTCTGGTGACTCCCTATCTCGTACAATGATTTGTTTTAACTTTATGGCATCTAAACCTAACCTAACCCCTCCTGTGTTCTTTTTGACTATTACTATTGGAGTCAAATACTCTGAACTGCACCTTTCAATAATATCTGTCTCTATCATGTTCTGTACGTCCTGTCCTACAGCTGGCCTTAAAGTATATGCAATTGGATATGGCTTCAGTATAAAAGGTTTGTGTTCCCTAATTTCTAATTGGCACTCATATTTATTATTCAACCCTGGATAATTTGCAAATGCATCATGTTCACCTTCTAAAATTTCTATCATTCTTTCCTTTTCTTCACATGTTCCCCCTTGAAAAACAATTCTGTTGATATCATCTTTCATGAGATAATCCTGTTCAATAAAATTACATCTGTTCACACTTATTGTCTCCTCATCCTTAAAAAAAACAACTTGCATTTTACAAGATTTCTCCAAAAGTTTTCTTTTGCCAAATGGAATTTTAATACATAATATTTATACACAATATTCTGCATAATTTATAATCACCTCATGTTCTCTTAACCAGTTAGCCCCTAGTACCACAATGATGCTGAGCCCTTTTACTACCAACAAAGCAATCCAAATCATTTGTTGAGCTATAGTAACCTCTATGATAATTTGTTTCTTAATATTTCTATTTCCCGTAGCCCCTACAATTGTGACACTTGATACTGGCAAATTTGCTATAATGTGTATTTCACTTTTACTAAGACTATTCAGGAATTCCTCTGAGATAGCAGTCACTTTGCTTCCCGAGTCGACTAACATGTTTAGTTCGACTCCAGTATCAGTAATAAATCCCTGAATATATGGACATATTCCCCTTTTCCCTTGTACTAAAACTTCAGTTGGATTTTCCCCTAACAACATGTCACCTCCCAACTGTAATTCTGAATTTTGGATTGAAATTGTATCGCAAAAATTTTGATTGCAATTTGTTTTAATCATTATACACTCACCATTCCCTTGGTTTTCCATGAGGGAGGTAACCAATGACTGATCCTCCCTCTCTAAGCATTAAAATTTTTCTCCTGGTGTTAGTTCTGTTGCAGTTCTTACCTTCTACCCTTTAAACCTTCCTCCCTTTCATTTCTCCTATCCAGTATTCCCATCAAGGCTATTACCTCCTTGATATATTTGGCTCTCATTCCTAACATGCAATCTTGTATATGCCAATTAAAATGATGAATAATATGCGATATAAACATTTCATCTGTCATCTTATTATCCAAATATTTGGATTGCAGGTACAAGCCTTGTATATAAGTAGCCATTGAATAATTGGTATTCCCAAATTTACCTATGAATAAATAACGTAAAAAGTCGTCCTGCAATGAATTCCCCAGTATTTTTACAGAAAAGCTGCCTTGGCTTCTGTGAAACTCGTCCATTCCGATTCCTTCCATAGTGCCCACTGTGAAGCCCCTGCTTCTAACTTGTTTACAAAAAGTTGCACTTCTTTCTCTGATCCCCCTAAGTACTTAAATATTTGCTAGCACTTATGCATGAATTGGATGGGATTTGGTCCTTTATTGTCTCCATAAAATTTTGGCACTGATTTTTTTAAAAGAAGTTATTTCATCTGTAATCAAAACAAATTTATCCCCTTTTGGTACAGAGAATTCTAATCTCCTCAGTTTATTAATTTGCTCCTCACACTGTTGCCTAGATTTCTGACCAATATTTAACACTTCCTCCCTTATGTTTTCTAAATGCTGGCCTATATCAAGGCTTTCCTGGAAAATTTTTTCAACATTCTCTGTTAAGGTCTGTTCTACCTTTTGTTTGTGTAATTCATTTTGCGTTACTTCTCTAGTTTGCTCATGAACCTGTACCCATACCTTCTTTAATTCATGACTATTATCTAGAATTTTACCCGCTTGTGCAGACACAATTTCCTTTACCTGCAGTTGTGCTATCTCGAATGTGTTTACTTTTATTTCCAAACCCTTACAATTTTGTTCGACCATTCCTAAATTATCCTGACATATTAACAGTAGACTTTCATTTATTGAAACAGATTGAGCCAATCCTACCACCATATTCTCACACTGGTTTACCTTTGTTGTACAGTCCTCCCTAAACTCATTTAATTTTCAATTTAATTATAATTTAAATTCTGCAAAACCCTTTGTAATATTCTCTACTGCACTTTGTACTTTGTTCACCATTGCAGTTAAGTTTAAATCTAATTTCCTGTTTATCCATTTTTCCTGTTAGCTGTTGAAATTCATTTTTAAACTAGTTTCTCTGCTCATAAATTTTTTTCTGTTAGGAGCTGTAAGAGCATACTTGTGTCTGATTCAGTGTTTCCCGATTTACATTCCTAACCTCTGAACCTGAGAGGCTCTCTTCTACATTCATCACATTTAGATTAGTTTCCAGAGTCGATGTCTCAAATCCTACAAAATATTCTCCCTCACTTTCACTGACTAACTCTTCTCCTTTTCCAGCCATATTGAATTATATTAAGTTAACCTAAATGGCTTAAAAACAATTTACAGAGAAAAAAACATACTTTTAAACTTTGACACTAACCTATGTTTCTGCACAATTTAAATTTAAAAAAAAAATCTTCTTTGATGAACTCCCTGCGGTGAAGTGATACATGTTATTTCATACCTATCTTCTTAGCTCGCTGAAACTAGACATGGACATCTACTTCTTAGGAAACTCAAACTGATGGACTCCGGAACTGGTAAATGCATTCGTTTGGAAACTGTTTAGAAAAAAACTGCAGTTATTCTGTCCTTTTACAATTGTTGGACAGCAAGAATGTGCTACACCTTGTTACGGTTACCCGTCCCGCGGACGTGCGCTAAGAATGTTCCACTTCTCAGACGTGTCAAAATATGTGCCATGCGTTAGGGCACCAAGATTGTACCATAGCAAAATTCAATTCCCTGCCCTTCCACAAATACAGTCCTGCACTAGCTCAGTCGGGTTACTCACAAGAATCTGGCACCATGTTTCAAAAAATAAAAGGAATGTACTTCCATTTTGGAATATTTTTCAGGTTTATTTTTGATCTCCACAACAGTCACAAAAAACACGGACACAAATGTAATTATCTTCACTCAACAAGCGACTTTCAAAAGTAACAGCATCACAGTAGATTTTAAGCAATTTTAGAAAAAATTCTCCTCATGAGAACCATTATGATGGCAAGGGGGAGAAAAACACCTTCCCCCTTGACACCTAGCAGCCTCCCTCACCCGCAGAAAGAATTTAGTAGAGAAAGGTTTGTAGTCGAAAGTACTTTGAATTAAAGGTTGCTTAAACAAAAGAGTTTGCTGGTGTGAGCTAAATTGTTCCGCCACACAGTCTTCTTTTCAACTGTTGATAATCATTTGTGGATGAGTCCAGGGCTCGTCGCTCTCAGCTAGGCACGCGCAGCTCTCCACACTCCTTGAACTAAATCTAAAAATAATCTTTGGCTGGGGCTCACGACCTCCTATTGGTTAAAAAATACATCACTGCGAGGGCTTCAAAATAAATATTGCTGATGGCAGGGGAAAATTAAAAGAAGTCAAGAAAACAACCTAATCTCAAAATTTACGCAACTTCGCTCGGATCCTGGGAACTCGAAACTGCCATTTATTACAGACAACTTGAAATACACCCCCGCATTATAACTGATAAAGCCCTTACTTCTATATGTGGTATGAAAGGAAAATTTTGACTATTATACCCACTGACAAAATAAACTGGCGATTTTAACTAAAAGTCAGATGAAAAACAATTGAAATTTATATAATCTGTAATGTTACAAACCGATGAATAATTCTTCCGTGTGAAGTGCAACAATGGGACCAACATGTTTAGCCTTTCGCCTGTCACAATAGGGCGAGCAACATATAAAAACTCTGCTAATAATTCCAAAGTCTTAACCCTTACAGTTTCACTAATGGGCAATGAGACTACCAGTAATCCAGAAACATCTTTGAAGTTAGCTGCAAGTAATATTAAGATGTGCAATCACTGTTTAAAGTTCTCTGTTCAAAGAGAGATGAACTTACAGAAGAAATTAGTAAGTAAAAGGAAGATAATTCTTTATTATGTGCAGTTTTTGAAAGCCTACAAGTAGAAAATGATTAAAATAATGTGCGCCTCATGTGCAGCTGGAGGAGCTTCATGCCCTTTTTAAAAAAACCTTCAAAAATCCTACAGTGAAATAGTGGTCAATACTAGGGAAACATCTTCTGTTTCCATAAATAATATAAATGGTAGTGTACAGCAGTGAGGTTGGCAACACGTGCGAGCATGAATTATTAAGATCAGCAAGAATCACGTAAGCTGCTAGCCGCTGATGATGAAGGTTTCTTAGTAGTCGGCAGACATGGAACAAAGACATCAACAACAAGTGGGTCTCAAGCCAGCTGTACCTTGGAAACCCATTCAGTTAGGTGTCAGGAATAACGTGAACATAAAAACAGTTCCGAAAATTTCAAAACCAAGAATGAAGGCAATTTTTGTCTCTCTTTTTGCCCCAGAGGTACAAGAAGACAACATTGTGGCCTATGTCAATCAGGAACGTAATGCTTCCAATTTAAAAGTGGCAAAACTCAAAAGTAGATATAATTCTTATTCTTGTTTTTATATTTCAGTAGTCGAAGCAGACTTCTATCACATATTTAATACTGTCTTTTGGCCGGCTGGGTTTTAAGTTTGACTTCAAAATGATCAACTTTTCAATAGTCAGTGCTTCATTAACTGCAAATGAAGACCAGTGTAATGTGGCGGCAGGAGGAGCTGAAACAATAACACTCTAGATCATGTTCATGCAATTGGAGGTGCGGTGATCACAAATTCATGTCCCTTAGGGACTTTGAGTTATATTACCAAAACTATACAGGGCTTAAAACAACATCCCTTACTTTTTCTCAAAACGTAAACTGTGCTGATTACTCAATCATCTGTCTCACAGAAACATGGTTTAATTGTAACATTTTAGATTCACACTACTTTCCATATAACTACATTATTTTTCATTGACAGTGATGAGAAACTAACTAACCTCAATAGAGGTGGGGAGTTTTAATTGCCGTAAATCAATTTTGTTACCCACATATTGAACAGAAATTTAAACTACTCAAAGAAAATGTTGAGTCTATCAGGGTGTAAATTATAAGCAGTAATGTCAATAAAATTTTAATTGGTTATATTTATCTTACTCCATAATTAACAGCGGATGATGATAAAGCTTATTTTACTTTTTTGGAAGCTGAATTAGCTAATTACTCTCATCAATAATTATTGTGGGTGACTTTAACAATCCCGGAATAAACTGGAAGACTCTTCAAACTCAAAATATAGTTCATTATTACAATAAACTAAAATGTCAACTACTGTTACAATCATTTAGTTCCCTTAATCTCAAACAGTTTAATTTTTCTAAACCTGACTCTGAACTTTTAGATTTAGTTTTTGCTAATTTTCATATATCAGAGTTGAGAAATCTATTGACCCAATTGTGGATAGATTTAACACCCTGTGTTAAATTGTTGAGGCAATGAAGAGTTTGTAAACAACAAAGATAATAATACAACTACCTATAGATGATTACGTATCATTACATTTAGCGCTCAAGAGTTTTGATTGTAATCCCATATTTCAGATGGAAGATGTCAATTTAATGGTAGAACTAGTAATTTTCAAGTATTAATTAGTAATTTTGTACCTAAAATTAAACGTACAAAAAGTAGATACCCTGTGTGGTTCTCTCAGGTTCTGATCAGACTATTGAAAATAAAAGAGTATTTTAATAGGGTTTCTAAAAATAAAACCAACTTTGAATACAATTATTGATGTTTTACTGAATTCAGAAAACTCGTTAAATAAAAAATTAAAATAGACAAGAAAAATTGGCAAACCAGAATTAATGGCAATCTGAAAAGTAATCCCAATAAATTTCAGACTTGCATGAAAATAATGAAAAAATGGCTACAGAGCTTACAAATATGTTCACAGACTACTTTTTAAAAAGCTATGTTCAAACTCCACTTATTAGTAATATAAAATCCAATACTCATAGAAATAAATTAAATATGTGTCTTCCTAGCATTACACAAAGCATGGTGCTCTGGGCTATAAAAAAGCTAAAAAGTAGTAAAGCAACAGGCTGTGATGACATTTCCAATTTTGTAATTAAAGAATGTGCTAGTATGTTTACCCCTATTTTAACCTATATTTTAATAAAAGTCTTTCAAGTGGCATTTTCCCTTACCTATGGAAAAAAAAGCTATTGTGGTTCCCTTATTTAAAAAAGGAAACAAACCTGATATTACTTAACTATTTTTGTCCCCATTATTATTCAGATTGCAGTGAATGTTGTTTCTGTACCTGTGTGTGTGTCGGGTGGTATATGTGTTTCTGCGTGTGTAATTATATATGTATTTGTATTATATATCTCTGAGTGTGTTTGTGTGTGCATGTGTGTGTGTACACAAGTTGGAAATATAAGAAAGTTTTTCTACTGACCAGCCAAGACCATACTCTTGCTACTCTTAGAAAGTCTAGAAAAAATGTTAATAAAAATATTTAAATACAGAAATGTATGAATATACATTAAACTCACATGCAAAGAATATGACAATGACAGCACTATTCCAGTAAGAAAACAATAAAACAGCAGTTTACAAATGGTAAAAAAAAACTATAATTTTAAGTGAATGGTTAGCAGTAAAATGATTTTGCTAACGTAGAAAATGGTAGCAAATATTTTTTTTCTAAATGCTATATATGTATCACCCCTTTTTTTCCTTTTTCTCGGAAACTACATGACACCGGGGGTTCACAAAAAAAGTGTGATAACCATAACTATATGTCAAGTGTGCGAAATATGCTTCAAAATACTTTTTTTTTTCTCCCGCAGTAGACCTAGCAGATTATTTGTATGCCAGAAAACATGGTTTCAAAAACCAACATATAGTAAAAAAAAAATACACACATCACATCCCTCTTCAATGAATAATCATTAATGTGAGTAATAGAAAAATAGTAATTTTGGGATAGAAGGTTGCAGAGGGAGATAATGTTATTTTAATGGTTCCATTCTTGCTCCTCTTGGATCCTCCACCCATGACAGGTATCACAGTATAAAGTGGGCTGACCTGTAGGCGACCGTGATATCTCGGCAACCTTGTGTGATGCCCAAGTGGTCTAGGGCTAAGCATAAACACTCAGTAAGAAATAAAACATTAAAGATTCACAAATTTAATACAATGAACTCACTGATAAAACTATACATGACATTTGTGATGTACTTACTTGGCAATGTCGAGAGAGCTGACATGGTTAACAATATAAAACATATGAAATATAAGTGAAACCAATTCATTATGAATACTAATGCAATGGTGAAGAAGTGAAGTCTCAGTTGCAGCTCAACGGAGTCGTCCCAGGCAACGAAGTTGAAGAAATAAATTTGAAAATTCTTTGATGACTCTCATCATTTACAGTTCCAATAAAGTATTTTATTTCTAAATAATTGAAATAAAACAATTCTAATATTTTTTGAAAATAAATCTGAGTTGCTTGTATTTCTGCTTTTTTGTGTTCTATCATCCCTGCTGTATGGTCGCTGTCTTGAATTTTGTGTACTTCAAAAACCTTTCCTAAAATTTTGTAATTGATATATGTAAAATTCACATAAAATTTAAAATATAAATAATTTTTATGTTGTTAGTTATCTTAATTTGCTGACATTAATCCTGTGGTCCTTGATTCCAATCTCAGCAAGTGTAAATTACCAACGAGAGACCTGATTTTGACAGTAGGACTACTTTGTTCATAAATAATTATATAAATTATATTTCCTCTAGCATATATATTTTGTATTGCCAAGCAATGCCATGACTTGGGGAGGCAAACAATAGAGGTTGAAACATATATGACTGAGGAGAAGGGGTAACATGTATGCATTACATAATGATAATATCAGTGTGTATGTTTTTGGTTAGTGTCAACATGAGGGCTTATTGCCAGAAATTTGCACTCGCCAGGAGTGGAATCCTGAATCACAAGGAGTTTGGTAATAATTATTTTGTACAACATTTTTTATAAACTTTTATTAAACAATTTGTTTTCAGTTCAATAATTTAAATAGTTTTTTTATGTTATCTAAAAATGAAATTGCTTGAATACCATAGCAAATTTTTTCACGTAAAATCTTTAACAGCTAAAAGGCCGTAACAAAAACAGAATTGTTAGCTGTATTTAAAAAAATTGTAAATGTCAACCTATGTTTAATGTTTTTGTGAGTTGTTGCAATGTTTTTTTTTTTTTTTAGTTTGAAGCAACAGGTAAAGGATCATAATGCTTAGTGATAATGCCAGCTTATTTTTTTTTACTAAGCTCTCCTCCCATGTCAATAATGAGATGTTGACTACCTCCTGCACAGTCTTCCCTCAGAGTTAAACATAATTAAGACAAAATATTAACTTGTAATGTGCATATTGTGCTATATTCTGAGTAACACATCTATTTAATAACATGTAGAATAAATACCTACAAATTGCACCATTATCTATACAGAGTTCATTTATAAAACAGACCTTAATTTAGTTGAAAATTATAAACATTTATCTAACCTTTTTGAAATACAACATTGATAGGAATTTGTAGAACTGTAGTGTAAACAAAGCATTTGATAGTTGAAACAGAAAAGCCACATGGCGATATTTTTGTTTGCATGTCGTGGAAGGATACATTATCGGCACCTCAAAGTATAAATTAGGCTGGGCTTCAGAAAACTGTTAAGTAACCGTGAATGGACTACAGTGAGGCAGCTCAACTAATATGTGAGAGTAGCAGCATGCGTGGCAGGTGGGCAAAGCTGGTTGGATGCACAAAGCCAGCCGCCTAGCCTGCCTACCTGAGTGGGCAACAGTAGGGGACAGAGAAGTCTGCAACACAGCTGCAGGAAGCTGCCTTTTTGGCCGGCAAGGGTTGGGGGGAGATTCTCACTCACATTTTAATATTAGCAAAGTATTCTCCAACTGAATGCCCCAACTCACCCACGCAATTCTTCAATGCTGCTTAATAGTAACAAAAAACGTAGGACCATGAGCAAATAGTACTGCCCATATATCTAAGCCACTGGTAGCAGTAATGGTTGACTTCGTAGTCATCGTCCAAAGTTATGTAGAATAATGCTGAGAAGCATCGTCGACAATGGCACCATAATCACTACTGACTGACTGAAGAAGAGGTCATGAGGCTTATGAAGGTTTGAGGCATAAGAAAAATGGGAGGGGCTTATAAAGACCTAACCATGTGGGGAAGAGGAGGAGGGGGACAGGCGAGATGGTAGAAGGAGAACTAAGGAGGGAGGAGTTGGCCAAGGAGCGTATGCATAGCCAGTACTTGTATAGGTACTTCAAAATTGTTAGGCGACAATCATAATTGTCACAGCTGAAAGTCTTCTTTTAATTTGTCTACAAGGGAGAGCTCACTTAGCTCCAGTGAATCTGTCTTATTTCCTCAAGCAGTTTGCTTTATTGTACACACTTTTTGTTCACCAATCACTATGCAAAAGTTCCCCTCCTAAATTTTCATATACGTAGGCCTATAACCTATTAAATTTTTAACATTTGGAACAGTTTTGGAGACAAAAACCAATATTCCTGTGTTATACTTGTTTTTACTTTCTTAGTCTTTACATGCTGAAAAACACTGCATCATATATTTTTTTACTGCCTTTCACTATACTGGTCAAGTACATATTTCAGGAGACTTTCAAAATACAAATATAAATATAACCTGACTTACAAAACCCAGATTGAGAATAATATATCTCTTTAACATTGTGTTTTCAAACATAAACATAACTCATATTGACAACCCAGCAATACTTATTTTTATAGGCTATTCACAGTAAAGTGAGCACTTTTTGAAGCCCTCTCATTTGCAATAATTGTTAATAAATATATTTTATGTTAGCCTTAGACAACAGCTTTAGAGTCCGATAAAATATATAAACTATGTTAATTACTTATATGGCAATATATATTTTGAAAAGTGGTGGAAGGATAAAAAATGGCTGATTGGAAAAAAGCAACTAGGGCCTCAAAAGTGCTCAATTTACTGTGAAAAACCTATACTATGTTTGAATTAGGGATACATTATATATCTATATATATATAGATATAGAGTTTCTTATATTCCTGCCATTTAACACATTTGTTACGACTTCCCTTATTATATACCTTTTTGTTTATGTGACCATCCGAATCTGAAGTTCCTATCTTGCAATTTGTTTAGAAAACTCATCCATGTGGATATATACAGAGAAAGTAGTCATGTATGTAAAACAAAATTTCATGTGAATGTAAAAGTGTAATCTCTAAAAAAAAATTTTAACATTAGAACATAGGTTAATCGAGGGATGTATGCAGAGAAGAATCTAGTTCCCACTAACACTAGAAACAAATGGAAATCGTCACTAGATGGCTCATTTTGTATGCTCAGTCATATGAAGTGTTAGTCGTCTTTATTTTTTAAGTGTAGAAATCTAGTTGCTTGACGTTCCTAAATTGGAATCTAGAGGAGATTTCTGCATTTTTGCTTCATGATAACATATTTAAAGAGTTTTATTACATTATGGGTGAAAATCTACACATACTTACGATAAGAATATATTTACAGAACTGAAAACCTAAGAGATCAAATTTATTTTTTATTTTTTAAACAGTTGCGTTGCTCGTAAATTTCATAAAGTTTTGTTAACAATATCCTATAAATGGCCATACCATGTACATTTTTTGTAAACTGGCAGTATTTTAGGTTCTACATACATTTTCTCTTGACCCAAACAAATAAATTATATTTTTAAACAGTACAAGAATAATACGCGTATTTCGAGGAGCAGAATTCTCCATTTTATTTCTTACAAGAAGAAGCAGACGTCATAGTTCCAGCCGTTTCCTACTGGCTGAGATCACCTGACTTCATTAAGTTTGTATTGTAACAAGTTACTGTCCTGTTCTTTTGTTGTCTCGGTAAACACCAACGGACTAGCTCAGCGTGAGTTGGAGACTTTTGACTACATGAAAATAAAAGTTTGTTGATACCAGGATTGCCAATAAAATAAAAGAAATGAATGTCTGGAGATTTATGTTCGTCTTGGCAAAACAATTGACACTCGCAGCTGACAAACAAAAATAATCAAGACAAAATTGAAGTCTTTACAAAACAAAGCTTCTCACTTCGAAAGTTATGAAGATGAGAGAGAAGAGTTACTTTTCTCTCACAGCGCCCTATGGACTGCTCGCACTGACGAAAAATAAATTTAATAGATATTTGAAATGTCCGAAACACAAAAGAAGGTTAAAGTCCACTGGTCCATGCGAGTCACGTGATCGATCACACGCTGCAGGCTGTCCAACTAACAGCTGACAAACAATCGTGCTGCGACGAACTGTTATGATACCCGAGAAAGGCTGCGCTTCCTTATATATAAGTAGAAAGTTTCCTCATTGAAAACATATTGTTTTCGAACAGTCGGGTCACGTCAGCGAAAGGTGACCTCTTTTATTTTCCTCGTTTCACCATGTTGTGCCTTGAGGTGGCGATATTTTTAGTTTACTAATCCAGTGAAAATGAAAGGATGTGCAATCGTTGTTGACGACGCATGTTGTTAACGTCTGTTACAACTGATGAAATGAGGAAAGAAAAATAACAAATTTGGAAACACTAAAATATATGAAATACAAATAAGTTATTGCCACGACCTTTCACATATTACTTGAATTACTATCCTTGACTGAAATATAGACAATTATACTTGTACGTTGTATGTTGCGACGCCGAGGTTATAAAGGTATACAACACAGGTATCAAACAGTGTGTGAAGATTATGTAATTCTGGTGAATTACCCGAAGGCTTACCTTGTCTATATTCACGAGAGGAGTGAACTTTGTAATGCATAACTAGTGGAATAAAAAATATAAATATAGTACAACATATACGAACAGGTTCCGAAATAGTGTTTATAGACAACGTGCGTCGTCATTACACATGACACTGCGCAGTGCAATGTGGGAATTTCAGAAATAATGGTGGAGTTGTAATGGTCGTAGGTGTTTAGAATAGTTTGAAAGCATGAAAGTGAGTTTTAAATGCAATTCATTTGGTTAGTCGAGTTAAATCAAATAATTGTGTGAAAATACAATTGTTTATGTCCTAATATATACATGGAGTTATTTAAATTATGATATTTGTTGAGTAAGTAAGTACTATTGATTGGGTGAGTAACATAATTATTTCATATTTCCGCAATTATTAAGAATAGGGGCTATTTCGAAAATAATATATCGTGGAAAGTGGTATAATTCCCCTCTACTAATTACACTGAACACAAATTTACTAGGGTCATCAACATTTGAACAATAGAAACTCCAAAAACAATATTGGGGAGAGCTGGGAAGATCAGGGAAATTGTGGGGTGAAACGAGTGAAATATATGTACATAATGTAATATTCGTTAACGAAAATATGTTAAAATTGCAAAAAGACTGTACAAGCGTAGCCAAAGCGAAGCTTGGAGTTTCGCCATAAATGATTTTCATGTGTAACCTATTTGCACTGAGAAATAATTCGTGTGTGTGTTTTGCAATCATACATTTTCGTGCTGTTTGTAATATTGTATTATGAAAACATGTTTAATTACAAAAATATTTAACTGAAAATTACCTAAATTGACAATGTTACCAACACAATTTAGAAATATGATAGCGGGGAGGGCTACGAATTGGAGGGAACTTGAGGGATAAATTTTTGTGATGTAAACGTTTATAGATCTAGGCCTATTTTTTTTATATTTTTTACCCCAAAATTTCCCTGATCTTCATAGCAATGCCCACTATCATTATTGGGATATCTATTTGTAAAATGTTGATACCCCTAGTAAATCTGTGTTCTGTGTAATTAGTAGAGTGGAATTATACCTCTTTCAGAAATTTCCCCCCTTCGAAAAAGCCCTATTCTTAAGAATTACCCACACACACTGTCGTCATCCAACAATAGTGAAGCTACGTAGTTAGGTTACGGCTTCCTGTATTTAGCGCAGCAAATCACACGTGTATACATAAATTATACCTCCATAATTATGTGTTTTATCCCCATTTTCCCAGTCTTTGTAGCTCTCCCCACCATCGCATTTGGTTAGTATGTACTGTGAATAATGTGATGCCTCTAGTAAATTCATGTTCTGTGTGATAAGTAATTTCATTATATGTATATCGTTTTCTGGATAGTTTATTCTCTCTCCCCCCCCCCCCCACCCCAAACGCCCCTGCAAAAAACCCATACTCTAAATAATTACACTGCACACTTGATTCAAGTGTTAATTTTTACAGTTACATAAGCACTTAGGATGAATTCAGCTGAAAAAATGTTTTCAAATATAGGAAAATGCAGGAAATAATATGAAATAAATTATTATTCAATTGAAAAAATGAAAAGCTGGCAACTAGGTGTGTGTGTGTGTGTCTATATATATATATATATATAGAGAGAGAGAGCGAGAGAGCTGCAATGCTACAGTATTTAGTAACCATCCAAACTAAATTTCATGAAGACGCACAAGGCTTAACATACAAAATCTATTGACATTTGGAATCTCCACTACAGGAAGTGGTAGTCGTGGTGCTTCATTTCAAGACAAGTCTGTGCAAACAGGATCAAATTTTCAGCAGGATTGCAGACTGGTATGTCTTAGGGTATTGTGTCTTGGTGGAGAATGTTGGAAGTTGGCAGCAATGGCAGTTGGGTTATACACAGTGTGGTGTTTACACCTACAGGACAGTAGGATGGTGGTGTTAGAATTATAATGGTAACATATCTAATAACACACAACCACATACACTACGACTCCTGTTTACTACATTGTGGATACACACATTGAACAGAACAAAGATGGTGGGAAACATATAACAAACAAAAACAATATGATTAATACACAAATAATTAACACATTTCAAGTTTATTCCAATACCCGCCCTATTTGAAATGCCAGTCCTTGACCCTTTGCACAAAACAACAGTTTTTCTCTGTCCACAGCCTTAGTGAGTCTGCCAGCATTGAATGCGATGGTACACACTTATGAACAAGATGTCCATTCTGAATCTTTTCCCTTATAAAATGGTGACGGACATCAATATGTTTTGTGTGGGCTTGAAGCCCTCACAAATTGAAGCCAATTTCTTAGCACCTTGATGATCTACATAAAGTAGTGTTGGTTCTGTTCTAGAACAAAGTTCTTGAGTTAAATTTCGAAGCCATAGTGCTTCTTGTGTAGCTGCTGACATTGCCATATACTGTGCATCTGTTGTTGACAGAGCAATTATGGGTTGTCTCTTCATACTCCACGATACTGAAGAGTTGCTCTTGAAAAATATGTAGCCTGTTGTTGATCTCTCATCTGAGTCACCGGCCCAACCTGCATTAAAATAACCAACGATGTCTGGAGTTCCTGTAACAGTCTTGCCATCAAACTCAAATTTCCAAATGATGGTTCCCTTCAAATATCGAAGCATCTGTTTCACTGCTGTCCAATGTACGAACCCAGGATTGTGATTGTAATGACTTTAGCAGTTAATTACCTAGTTTATGTCCAGCCTGGAAACTTGGGCAGCAAACAAGAGACATCCAACTGCTTCTTGATAGGGTATATATTTCATCGTGTTAATATTTTCTGGATGGTTTAGCAACTTATCCTTGGTTAATTTTTCGTCTGGAGGCATGGAAGTTCCAGCTGGGTTACAATCCTTCATCTTGAACTGTTTCAAGATCTTATCAATATAACATGACTGATCAATCCAATTTTTTTTTTATTTTGTCTGTCTATTGTAATTTCAAACCCCAAAACATGTTTAGCTTTGCCGAGATCTTTCATTATAAATTCTGTCATGAATTGAGTTTTGAGCTCGTCTTTTGACTTCCTATCATCTGGTAGCAATAACTTGTTATAAACATAAAGGAACCATAGTTAAAATTGACTCTTCACTGATTTTGTGGTACACACATGGGTCAACCTGTGACTGGCTCAAACCCATTTTCTTCAAACTTTCATCCAGCTTCATGTTCCAAACTCGACTAGCTTGATTCAGGCCATATAACGATTTTCACAGGTGACACTTTACTGGATTCACCAAAACACTCTGGCTGTAGCATATCAATTTCTTCACTTAGGTCACCTTGCAAAAAAGTAGTAACTGCATCAAGTTAGTCAAGGTCCAAATCATGTTCTGCTGCCACAGCTAGTAAATACTTGATGGAACTGTAGTGAACTAGTGGTGCATAAGTCTCTCCAAAATCAATACCCTTCTGGGCATATCCCTTGATGACAAGACTAGCTTTGTGTTGCACAATTTGTCTAGATGTATGGTGCTTTGTCTTGGATACCTATTTACAGTTCAAAGGTTATTTTTTCACTTGGAAGATCAGCCAGTTCCCATATACCATTTTCCATCAAGGCCCTGTACTCATCATGTGTAGCTTGGAGCTACAAGTTTTTATCTGGGCAACTGAAAATATACCCTTCTGAAAAAAGATCTATAAGTTCCTCACATGCAGCAGAATATGTTACATAGTCCTGAAGAGTCTTCAAAGGCCTTTTCTGTCGTTCTCTGCGTAAAACTTGTTGTGGTTCTTCAGTTACAGACGTAGGGTCTGCTGAATTATGTACAACAGTAATAATCAATGGCCAGCCATTTGAGGTGGAACTAGACACAGGTGCAGGAATGTCTATAATTGATGAAATTACCTTCAAGAGAATTTACCCACATGGTACACCTGCACGTGTTAAGAACACTTGTGTGCTTCAGGACTATGGCAAAAATTCTATAGACACTGGGTGCATGTAAGGTCAATGTGATGTATGGCACACAGGAGAGTACACATCCGTTGATTGTCTCCAAGGATCACCATTGTTTTCTCTTGGTTAGGAACTGGATGGGTGCTCTATAGGAATAAAAGTGAAGGGTGTGTTGTAGGTGAGTGGTGCATTGGCACAGTTAGTTTCATAATTTCCAGAAATGTTTAGTGAGGAACTTGGTGAATGTAAGAGGCTAAATTTCAGCTAGACCCTACTGTTACACCATTGTGGTTGAAACCTCGTGCAGTTCAATATGCCCTCATTCCAAAGATTGAAAAGGATCTGGAAAGATTAGTAGTTCAGGGTGTATACTTATCAGTTATGTATTCTGACTGTGCCACACTAGGGATGTGAAAATATGGTTTTATTTTTTTGACCTTTTCCATTTATAAAAATCAGTAATTTGGGTCTTTTGTGCTTTTATTTTACACACACACACACCCACGCACACACACACACACACATATATATATATTAAACTGTGTTGTAACTGCAAGAAAACATGCAAAACTTTCAAATTAAAAATTTCTAAGTCACTTAAAATTCAAGGACAAGAAAAAGTACAACATTGAAAACAATTCTCTACCATTTTGATACTATACGGCAACAGAGTGCTATTGCAAGATGTTTGCTATAGGACATCAGTGAGAATGAGAGAAATGGGGCGGAGTTCATTGAAGGACAGGAGGAAGGTTTAACGGCTGGTCAGGATGTACAGGATGGTGAATGAAGAGGGGGGATGGAGAGGGCTACACTGCAAGCTAAGTAAAGGGGTGTTTAGAGGGAGAGGATACAATAGTCAGAAGCTTCAGAGGGTGTGGAGGAGAACGGAGCAGTGTAAGCAGTCCATGCTTGTGAAGTCTGTGAGGGAGTGGAATGTGTTGAGGGAGGAATTGGTATCTGTGAGAGGTGTTGGTAAGTTCAGGAAGGGAGTGGAAAAGGAGTTGGTTGGGTGAAGGAGAGGTAAGAGAGCTTGCCAACGGGTGGTAACCTAATTGCGAGTGTATGTATGTATTTCTAAGTCTACTTTTTAAATGTTTTTTCTTCTTTTTTTTGATGCAGTAAATTCTGGTCGTTACCAGTAAAAGTCCTTGTAATAAGTAAAATAACAACCTACGCCAAGTAGCACATGTTGCAATACTTTTAGTAATTTGAAGTGAGACTTTGGGAAGTTAATCACAATCATTGTGCAAATATTGACACATTTAAATCGCCATGGAAGTATATTTTAGTGTTAGTAAACATTATAACACTAAAATACTGACGCCGTCGGGTAAGACATGAGATGAACGATGACACAAATACTTACTGGTAATTTGGGCGCCAGCGGTGTTTCCCAATCACCGCACTATTGAGACTCAGGGTTCTCAGGGATGTTGTGGGTTCTGTGTGTCCGTCTCACCCATGCATACTTACAAACACGTTCGCAATGCTAAAATTTTAATAAATATCACTGACATAAACAATTGATAAAAAATTTGTGGCTAGGACACTGTCACTACTGAATAAAATAATTGAGTTCACTGTAGACGTGTTTTTATTGATATCGTTCATACACATCAACGTGCCAATGAAATGATTACCTCGGTCATGACTAGCCAAATCCGCTTGGGTGCTCCCCAGCCCGTAATTAATCTAGCGCACTCCTAAATGGATGATCTCACCGCAGAGCGTGAAAGCACAGCCTTCACAAGGGAAGCGAGCCGACAGCTGCTAGGGTGGACTGACTTTTTTTCCCTGAAGACAGGACACTGTGAATTACAAATGAAAATCCTTAACACACATTAACACGTGTGATTACTCGGCATCACTAACGCAAATTAATCAGGGCTCGTTCTCCACCACGAGGGTAGTGTGGTGATGGCCTATACACAGAGACAGTTAGGACGGGAATAAATGCACCTTACACTAATTACACAATTACATAGACCCTTGAATGAGACATGAAATAATATGGGACACGAGATGAATATTCACAATAAACACACACATGTGTAAAAACAAGCTTAGATGACACGGATGCCACTGGTTGAAGTTTGTATAAAACCACGTGGAGCAGGTGAAATTGCGATATTTCTGCGTGGAAACGGCAAACCAAATTCAGTCACAAAGCAGGAACAGGTTGTAGGAAAGGTGCTAGAGGTAGTTTTTCTAGGCACCTCTATTGTAAAGGGGGTGGAGCTGAGGGAAGTCAGGAAGGAAATGACGTATAAATCAGCATTTTGGAGGGCAAATACCAGAGATTTGGAGGAAATGGTTAGTAGTATAAGAGGTAGCACGGTGGCAAAGGTTGTTGTAATTCATGTAGGGGGATATGACCTGGCTCGAAGAGAGGTGGGGCAGGAGGTAGAGCGGACCTTAGGGGATTGCTGAGGAAAGTGAGGGAGAAGTTCCCAAGAGCTAGGGCAGTATTCAGTGGTGTACTGGTGAGGAAAGGAGTAGCCTGCAGGAAGGCAGTGGCTGCAAGTGAGGTATATGAGAGGGTATGTAGGGATTTGGGGGCTACATTTGTAAATAGTGGGAAATGGGTAGGCTGGGAAAGTGTAGGGAGCGACCAGGTTCATCTGGCAGAGCAGGGAAAGAGGATTTTAGGTGATCTGCTAGGTAGGGAAGTAGATGTCTGTATGAAGAGGGTCAGGGCCGAGCAGCAATTGTTGAATTAGCAATCAGTGAGAAGCAAGAAGGTAGAAGTGGAGAGAAATGGAGAAGGTAGCATTGATGAGGCCGCAGGTGTGGAGATAAGGGGTAAACAAAGTAGGAGGGCAATGCAGAGTATTAGCATAAGGATAATGGTGGCGAACTGTAGGAGTGTGTACTACAAGCTGGAGGGCTTCTGGGGAAAGGTTGAAGGATATGGGGCAAATATAGTGGTAGCTGTTGAGATTTGGCTAACAGAGGAAGTGCTGGACATTGAATGTAGGCAGGATAAGTTCACCATCTTCAGACGAGACAAAGATGGGAGAGAAGGAGAAATAATGGTGTGTGTAAGGAAGGGGCTGTAAAAATGGGTTAGTGAGGATGTTGAGGTAATGGAAATTAAATTAAGTGGTGGTAGTAATAGGAAGTTAACTTTGCTGGCAGCATATAGATCACCAGGACAGGGATGGCAGGCAATTGAGATGATCAAGGGGAGGGTCGATAGACTGAAGGACAGGCAGTGGGTTGTTGTAGCAGGGGATTTGAATATGCCAGGTTTGAAGTGGATAGAGGGTGCAGAAGAAATGGGCAGCATGATGCAGACAATGGCAGCACAGCTAGTCAACAGAGGGTTAGTCCAGGTAGTAGAAACACATACGAGGTGGAATGAGGAGGGTGTTGTGTCAGTGCTGGACGTGGTGTTGGTCAGACCGGGGAATGCTGTAGTTGATGCAATAGTATTGGATGGTATTAGCACTCATCATATCCCAGTTTTGGAAATTAGGATTGGCAGTATGAGAGAAGAGCAAACGGCAGAATGGTTGGTGTGGCAGTATGGGAGAGGAGACAAGAAGGGGGCAGAAATCTTCCTGAGAGATAGGTTTGAAAAATGGCCCATGGAGGAAAGTGTGGAAAAATTATGGAAGGAGTTTATAGGAATAATAGAGGTTATGTTGGAGAAATTTGTGGCAAAGAAAAGATTAGGGACTGGGGAGAGATCCACCATATTATGGACACAAGATTTTAAAAATTAAGAGGAAGTGTATACCTATACAATTTCTTCCATTCCTTGCCTTTTCCTTCATCCACCATGTTCTCTAAAAATACATTCTTTGTCTGTTTGATCATCCTTTCAAGCTCCCTACCCATTTGTTTCATCATTTCCATAAATCATATCATCCTTTCATTTCTCCACTTGGCATGTAATTTTCTACACTTCCTCTTAATTTAAAAAAAAATGGATGGTAGATATGTGGCAAATGACCAAGAAAAATCGGAGATGCTGCAAGGCCAGTTCTTGTCCATGTTTAAGGCAAAGGAGGATTGGAATACGGGGGCAAATGGGGATCGGGGGGTGTTTAGTAAGTTTAAGATGAGGTAGTGAGAGAGAGATAGATAAAAGTTAATTAGGGGTTTGAAGAGCTACAGGGCGGTGGGGGGTCAAATGGGATAGGAAACGCAGCACGATGTTCGCAGGGAGAGAGTTTGTGAAATATTTGGTAGAGCTGTTTAACAAGTCCTTAGGAGAGGGTAAGTTTCCACAAGATTGAAAGGATGCGTTGGTGGTACCTATATACAAGCAGGGAGAGAATGGGGGTAGGCCGGGTAGCTACAGTATGCAGTGAGGGTTATGAACAAGAGGAATTGGTTGAAGGAGTCACATCATGGTTTCAGGAAGGGATACTCATGTGAGACTCAGCTAGCTGAGCTATTAGAGGATCTGGTGCAGGTAGTAGATGAGGGGAAGCAGGTGAATGCCTGATTCATAGATTTTGAGAAAGCATTTGATAAGGTGCCCCATGGGACATTGATGAGGAAAGTGGAGGAGCTGATACAGGTCAGGAGGGTAGTGGAATGAATAGGGGACTTCCTCAGGGGATGAAGGCAGAGGGTGAATGTGGGGGAAGCAATATCGGAGGAAGGGAAGGTTAAGTCAGGTGTGCCACAGGGAAGTGTGCTGGGTCCTTGTTGTTTACCATAATGGTAAATGACAAGGGTTTGGGGATTAGGGGAAAAATGATATTGTTTGCAGACAATTGTGTTATGTATGCTTGAGGGGGAGGGGGAAATAGCAGGCGGACATTGACAAGATATGGTTGTGGACCAGGAAAAATAAAATGAAGATAAATGTAAGAGAAACTAAGGTAGCGAGGTTCACAAGGAAGAAGGTGATAAGCAGAGACATCTACAGATGGGAGGGACAAGAGAAAGAAGCAGCAGAATATAAGTATCTAGGGATTGTACTGCAAGGAGACCTCAGATGGAAAAAACAGGTAGAGAGGGTGGTTGCAAAGTGAAGAAGGGCTCTGGGTATGTAGGAAAGGGTTCTGAAGGGAGTCAGCTGTGAGGTAAAGAGAATGCATATGGCACAATGGTACAGCCAGTGTTAGAATATGCTGCAGCAGTATGGGACCCATATGTGGAGGTGGAGGTGCGAGAACTGGAAAAGGTGCAGAGAAAGGCAACAAGAATGGTGAAGGATAGGTGGAGAAGACAGGGGCAAGATGGTGAGGAAGAAGGGAACTATAGGCCATCAGTGATGATGAAAGAAATGCGGTGGATCTCATTGAAGGACAGGAGGAAAGTTGAACGGTTAGTCAGGATGGTGAATGAAGAGGGAGGATGGGGAGGGCTATACTGCAAGCTAAGTAAGGGGTGTTTAGAGGGAGAGGAAACAATAGTCAGAAGCTTCAGAGGGTGTGGAGGAGAACGGAGTGGGATAGGAAGTCCATGCTTGTGAGGTGTTGAAGGAGGAATCGGTATCTGTGAGGGGGTTGGAAAGTTCAGGAAGGGTGTGGAAGAGGAGTTGGTTGGGTAAGGGAGTTGGGAGAGAGCTCGCCCCCAGGCGGTATCCTAATTGCGAGTGTGTGTCTATTATATTGTACTGAAATATTCTGCAACTAAATTATATAATGCTAATGACGAACAAACATGTTTTAGTGAAGTAAACTTGTAAGGATTTCTATAGGAAAACACTTTTTAAAAGGTTGCGAATTTAACTAACAGAAAATTGCTTGTTTTGTAAATAATGTATTTGTAAACTGTTACCATAATTATTGAAATGCACATGGCCTAAAAAAGTCGCACTTTCAACACCTTTGTAGTGTGTAAATAATTTTTGTTTTTTTGCCTATATCGTGAATTCAACTAGTGTAAGGTTAACTTCGGCCAGAGAGAGATAGATAGATATAGATAGAGAGAGAGAGAGAGAGAGAGAGAGAGAGAGAGAGAGAGAGAGAGAGTGTGTGTGTGTGTGTGTGTGTGTGTGTCGATATGTTATTCCCATACGAGCAAAATTCTTCACTGCTCCATCAAAACATATCTCATGAAAGACTACAATTTAAACCACCACCCCCTTCACCACATCTTACTGCTTTTCACTTTCCAAACACAATTTCCTTTTTTACATTGCAATAAAGTAAACAGAACCCAAGCAAATGTAACTAGGCAAAAATAAAGCAGGTTGGAATGCCAACCTGTGACACGTTAATCTGCTGTGTTTACGACTTTTTGGTTAATATTTAATCGTGGTGTCTGTTAAATATTTAATATTCGATTAATTTTATTATGTTCTGTTTACATATATGACAATTGTAAACAAGTTATCCTGTCCAATCGTACGACACGATTGCGTGTTTACCATCGCACGTATAAGTAAAGGTCTTGCCATTCTTAAACAAAACACTCAAATTAAGCGCCGAAAATAGAGCATTGAATTTGTTCCATTCCCCAGCCCTGCAGTCAACTAGTGGAGTAACATAATGACTTGGGGCTATGCGGTTCGACGCATCAGTGCAGCGAACGGAAAACGGCCCAAGTTTCACTCCTGTTACCATGCTCACGCTTGTTTTTGGTTATGGTCTTTGATTTGCCCTTATGGCCACCATATGAATAGGATGGCGGCATAAAATAAAGTTTACTCATAGATGGTATGCAAGAATAACATTTCTAGACATGCAAAATGGTCACCTTCACCCCTTGAAAAGTGTTTTAACATTTTTCGAAAGGTTGCCTTGTATGACTTACAATTAGATGTTTAATTATGTAAATTTATACAAATAATGTACGGAAAGGTATGTAGAATGCAATTAAATGTAATGAAAACCACAATCTCTTTCCAGTTCAGTTGCAGCTTAAAAGTTAATTGACAGTTTTAAAGTAAGACAAACATTCATGTAAACTAAATTTTTTTTATAGAATACATCTAACTTAGGCTAACACATTTAAGGAAGAAAGCATGCAGTACAAGTTGCACAATATTGAATTATTTTTTAGAGGTTTTTAATATTTAAATTAAAAAATGTACATATATTTCAAACAAATTGGAGATATCTCGGTTAACTTCACCCCTGTGTTAATCTTTGCCTCATTTTACGGCATCCATCTTTATTACATGATAAAAAAAAACTGAAAATATAGAATGACCTATAACTTAAGAGGTAAACATAGGCCTTGAACTTAAAAAACACAATTTCTTTGCTGCACTTTTGCATGCCTCGTGGTGCACACTGAAATGAAATTATTAAACCCAGGGGTTTTATTGAGTGGGCTGATTGATAGGCTGTAAAAATTAACATAATTACACTTATCTCCGTATGTTATTACAAAAGTGAGGTTTGCTAGCCACGTGGTCGGTATGCTACAGTAACCGGCCTGTGGCGTACATTACTAACCTGATCATAACCTAAACTACAAGACAAAATATTAAAATAATAAATGCAACTTTCTGTGGGCAAGTACGAGCGCTTATATGTGAGATATATATATATACATAAATACTTCAGGATGCGCTGTAATGACAATGAAGGTGCAGTGTTTAATTACCTATTTTGGTTCTATGCATGACAAGTGAATTGAATTATATCCTAAATTCTGTACCTTAAAACCCACAAACTAATTTCTTAATATTTTTATGGCACATGATATGTGGATGATGCACGATGTCAAGCAACTGCCACAAATGGGAGCCTGGTGCAGCACACAGTGTGTGTTCTGCTGCAGAGATCACCAAGTTTATGTGAGGAGTTGCCAGATCTGTGTCGATAACGGCCAGCAGTCAGTACTCCAGCCCATTTCAGACACTCACAACATTCTCTGGCCAGGGAGTGGAAGATTCAAACATGTTTCTGGCAGAATGTACTCGCGATCTGCAATGCTATGGCTTCGGAGTAGAAGAGTGGCCAAACGTCATAAGCAGGAAACTGATAAGCAACTCCTGGAACTGTTGGCGCTCCACCATGGAGTATAACATGACATGGACTAAATGAAGTTCACCGCCTACTATAGTAAATACACAACGTTTAAACAACAACTTGCGCTGTTCACCGAGGGGCAGGGTCCACAGGAAAACCTGGAGGCTTTCGTCAGTAGCAAGATCAGCCTCGCCAACCACCACTTCCAATATCTCTCTCCTGAAGATGTGCTGGAGGCAGTGGTGGAAACAGTGCTACCAGAACACAGGCCTACTCTGCACCCTATGGTGTACAGTGAATAACAGTGTTTCATAAGGGCCACCATGAGTATTGTGCAGAACTCAGAACCTAAGCGCAGCTACTATCTGCACTCTTGCAATGGGAATCGTGTGAACAATAGTGACACAACCAGTGATGGTGCCACGAAATGCATAAGCACACTGGACCAAGGGTTTAATGGTTTGGGGGTCCAGCTTACCAGCATATCTGATTCTCCACAGGGAAACTGGTCCACATCCACTCAGCCACAAAGCGTTGCCAACGTCGAGGTCCAGTGTTCTGTGCTGCAGTGCCGTGAAGAACAATACCACTGGCACAAAGTGTGCCCCAACTAAGAAACAACGGCCACGGGAAATGCATCGATGGGGTGGATCACCCCAGGGGCCTTCCTACTCTGTTAGCGTGCCGACAACTGAATCTCCTACAAAGGTAAACAGCCAACCAGCCGCCTACTTGGGACAACTACTACTACCATTGATCAACTATAAAGGATAGCTGTATGTGTAGAGAGTGTTTCCACTGTTGCCTTAATTGATACCACAGCATCTCACAATTTTGTTCGCACAGAACTTGTAAGGTTTTCGGACATCCAAGCTATCATAACTGTAAAAGTGATATCATTGGTGTTACTCAACTTGACGTAAAAATTAGGGACATAGAAATGTGTGTTCCTGCTTTAGTATCTAGTGAAATTCACGAAGATATCATTTTCTGCATACCATGTCTTAATCAGGACGTAATCGTAGAAATTCCTAACTCTAGACAGCTTTGATCAAGGTGTTCTGGCCTAATATTACGCAGCTTTTTAAAGTATTCTAAATGCGAGAAAAGATGTTTTTGCACCTTCTGACCCACTCAAACAAACAACTTTTGCTGAACACGAAATCAAAACAATACACTATGATCTGCTCTGGATGCCTTCAACAGATTATGATGCACACCACCTAAATGTCATAAATTGCCAAATAGTGGAAATGGTTCGTGACTGCATAATTGAGCCATTAGAATGTAGATAGAATTCTATCACCTTAAACCCTGAAAAAAGATGGAAGGTGGCAGTTTCGTATTGATTTCAGACCTATAAATCAAATTACCAAAAGCGACCCACCCCCAGTTATTAGTGTAAACACTGCACTTAACATCCTAGGTAATGCAAAAATTCTGTCATCTTTTGATTCGAAAAGTGGATTTTGGCAAATACCAGTGAAACCTGAGGACAGGCATAAAACTGCCTTCACGGTGCCAAACAGCCATCAATATCAATTATACACTATACCTTTTGGGCTTAAGTGCGCCCCATCAACTTTTTAGAGCATGATGGTAAAAGTCCTTTGACTGCATTATTGGGAATTTTGCCATGGCATATTCAGACAACGTGGTCGTGTGGTCTGCAACCTGGGAAGACCACCTGCGACACCTGGCAATTGTGTTGGAAAAACTGGCAGTCAATGGCCTAACCTGTGCCAATCACAAATGTAGCATAGGACAGACCAGCATCAAATACCTTGGACACTTAGTTGAAGGAGAAGGGAGCCACCCCACACCAGAACTGAATATCATTTTAAAAAATACCCAGTCACAACCCCGGAAAAATGTCTGTGAAAATTTTTGGCTAAGTTAATTGGTTAAGACAATGCGTGCAAAATTATGCAATGGTTATAGTGCCACTCACTGAAATGCTCTCACCTACAAAAAAATGCAAATGGGACATAAACATGCCGAATGCGTTAAAGGAAGTTAAGTACCGTTTCTCACTATGCCACGCACGCTCACGTATTGACACTATACTCCACTTGTACTTACAAACTGATGTTAGTCAAGGAGGCATTCAGTTGTTTCAGTATAGGGATGATCAGGAACATTGCATCATTGAGTACTCCAGTGCCAAACTTGGCAACACTAAAAAACACTACAACGTTAATGAAAGAGAATGCTTGGCGATCATCTGGACCATTAATATATTGACTATGATACAAATGTGGTATTGTGTTGTACACTTGGGCAGATGGGCCCAAGTGTACTTGATACCATATGTGGTATCGGGTAGTACAATAGAGCGAATGTGGTCTATCGTATTACCCGATACTATATGTGGTATCAGGTAATACAATAGAGCGGATGAACTCTATTGTAGTTTGTGATACAATTGCCTAGAAATGCTGAAAAGTGTTCCCGCCCGAAAACCCCCACATTCCCGTGGATGCAGCGTTGGATTGTCGTAGGAAAGGAATGGGGCAATAGAAAAAACTAAATGACTTCATCGATGCCATATTGGTGACATCATAACAAAAATGTAAAAATTGTGGTATCAGGTTCTTAAATAATCCCACTCTGCCTTCATAGTAAAAGTACAAGGAGTACATTAAGTTTACATTCCATTTGTTACAAAATGTACAATCATGATTTGCTAGTATTGTTTTACTCCAAAACAATTGCATGTAATAAACATTTTTTTTTGTAACTGCCATTCCAGGTTACAAATTACAAGTTCTCAAAAGAATGAAAATGGAATACTTGTGATCATTTTTTCCATGGATGCTTAAAATATCTCAAAAAAAAATTGTTTGAGACAGTGCTGTTAAAGGTAGGGAAAGTAACAATTTTTTACAATGTTTCTATTGCTAAATCATTCTTTCATAGTTCATATATATCTTCTCTTAGTTTATTGCCCTATTTCCTGAGTAGAAGCAAAATGTAAATAATAAAATATACATAAATACATATGGCACTCTTAAATATAAAGAAACCTGAACATGAAAATACTTGCAGGTAGATATGTTGTTGCACATGTGATAATTAATAAAATATAATTTTAAAAGGCCATAAAATACTTTACGATATTACACTATGAAAACAAAAAACAATAAAAACACTGGTGCACTACACCGCACATGCTCACACGCGGAACACATTTGATGCATATCACAGCTCTCACGTGGGCGGTGGGTGAAGTACAGGTGGTGCGGGACGAACGATCTGAAGGGAATGCATGGCACATGCCCCGTCCTCTCCTGCTGAAATACAGATGAGGCGCAAGCTGCCTACATGGTTCGACTTGATAATTGCAGTATGGTGACTGTATTATAAACGGCAAGTGGGCGGGGGGGGGGGGGGGGAATCATTGCTGTGTAAAATATTTTCAGGCTGCCAAAAATAATTATTTGTTTTGGTCAACAAGTGTACAGTAAGTACTGTGCAGTTAGGATGTTACATGGATTCCTGTGACAACTACAAAAAAATATATAATGTTTTTAGTGTTGAAAAGACAAGTAAATCAAACTGTTGATGCTCATGCCCAGCCACTCAATCCTGTAATAATAGTGTGGCATGAGTTACTGTAAATTACAAATTAGGTATTAAATTGAAGAGGGGTAGTGACTAACATTGGGTTATTAATGTATGTAGTAAAATAACTGAGGGGGAAGAGTGTGGTATACCATACGTAACAGATTGAGGCTGGCAAGAATAAGAGAGAGAGAGCAGAGTGAGGCAAACAGTGAGTGAGTCGTGTTGGTGGTTTATTACGACTAAGCAAAGCTAATTGGAATTGTGTAAGTTGTGTATTAACAAGTAAATCAAGATGGAAACATATATATGTATCCTATGGTCTAAAATTAATTCTTAGGAAGGTACACATGTTTTATATTGTTAATGAAGAGATAGTTTATTGCAGTACCACAGGTGATTACAGTGAAAAAGGTGCTCGCCAATAAGAAGTTAGGTTTGGAACCTTCCATTACACGACTTTTATATGAATTTTTATATATATTTATTGACTGGTTTTTGTGTTTTTGCAAAGCAATATTCGGAGTGTATATTTCACTTGCATGACCATAAGCCATTTCAGTTCATTAGTAATATTATGTCGTATGTCGATCATGCTCATGTGATCTGTGGCGGGAGTACCAACTAAACCAGCGGGCTCCGCACCAATTGCAATTTTAGTAGCATCCAAACTTTGTTGTGGCGTGGTACCATCGCCATGCTGCCCTGGGCCTCCGCCATTTTGATTCTCCATTCATTATGTAATTCTGTTTAATTAACGTCAAGTACTGGAACCTTTGTTTTTCTAGCCCGGAGTGAGACTACCCCACATCTCTGGTCCATTTGTTCATGGCCAGAGTGTAATTATGCATTTGTAATTCCATGCAGGCCATGTGCCTTTTTTTCTGTACCAGTGGTCGCCCACTTAAATGGTGAAGTGTAAACTTAATTGCTCCATAAACGTATTTAAAGGTAAATTAATGAATGTGTGTTAAAAGCTGCATTCTTATTTATCTTTAGTCGTGTTGCGACCATTTATCCTTAAAGATGCACCAAAGTATGTATTTAATGATGACGTGGAGAGGCCTACATCCCTTTGGGTGTGAGTGGCTTTTGGGGAGGCCGATAGCCCCACTAGAACAGGCATTGTACAGGATTTAGAGCAGCAAAGTCTACAGCAGCAGTACTTCTGGAGTCGGAGGACATTGGGGGACAAGCCACAGTCCGTCGGCCACATGCCGCCTGCACCTTCTTGTTCTCCCTGTGCTGACACCCTACCTGGAAAATCTCATAGAATTCTTCATCGTACCTATCCAGTACCTTTCTTCTCCAATGGTACAGCCAACCATAATCAATTCGCTGCCCGACATGTGGGGCTATTTGAATGACGCCGCTTGCTTGTTCGTCAATTGGCGCTGCTACTAGTGGCTCTTTTCACGAACATTCATCAGCCACTTTTCTACGTCAATTGGCTTGCCCAAGTGTAGCTTGTCACGAAAATTAATCTGCCACTTTCCTATGCAATTGGTTTTTCCAGCTAGGGGCTTAACCATCAGGAATCACTTCCTGCCATTTTTCTGCCTGTAGAATAACTGTATATTTTCCTATGTGTAGCTTATCCTGTTTCATCAAGTGTAAAAAGTCCTGTACGTTTGTTAAATGTACACGTTCCTCCATGACCAAGTGTTCAAGGCTGCTAGACTCCAATTGTACCCCCAGGTTCTTTAATATTTTGCTACTGGCAAATTTCTCCCGAATTTCACGGTATGCCACTTCTGGATGACAAGGGGGTGCCACATGCCAGCAACAAGAAGTTGGCGCCAAAATCATCATAGCAACAGCATCGGGAATACCGTTGCCTTGGGTCTGCGCATCACGCTATTGATCACGGACTCCTGTGATGTGAGATCTACCACCATGTTGTATTCATCCAGGAACGAGGTGAGTGCAACACCTGCCACTTTCTGCAAACAGTGCTGCACCGCTAGGGCAGGGACCGCCTCTTCCATGCAGTGTCTGTGTGGGTGATAGCAATGCGGCCATATGGCCTAGTGCATATACGGACTTCTACAAAGACAACAGACACTACTGCGTCGTGCTGCCACGATGGGATGCATCCGCATCGCACATCCGCATGAAACATCCAATGTGGGTTTTCATTTCAATGTATAGGCCGTAACATGCTATCAATGCGGGGAATTAATACGTAAGGCCTTGGACATATTTACTGCCCACCATCCCTGCTGCAACTGTTGATCAAAACCCATTGTATTTGACCCAGAATGGATACCAACAGCAAGGGACACACACTGGGAAAACAAATTCTGTAAGCCCGCAGTAAGTCATTTCGCACCCTCATCTGCATTCAATGCCGTCTCATTTCCGAGCCAGTGTGATAATAGTATGTACATCCACAAAGAAAATTGGTACACAGGTGACCTCATGGTCATACTGAGAGATTGCCAGCAGTCACCATCAATTACGGGTTTATTTGAACCACAATAGTGTGCTGGAAAACAAGCCCAAACATTATTATTCATGCTGCAACTAACAAAAATCTTAGTGCTTCAGAGATTACGACAAAGAGAGCCAGCTCTATTAATCACCTCACTATGCATTATGACAGCCACAACGCCACTTTCCAAAGCGGCAAATCGACTACTAGATGCCAGAACACAACTCACTGCCACGCCCACCTTGGTGTTGGTAAACAATGTGCCACACAGACAGTGGGGAAAATCAATACTGGCTGCAGCTGACACACCAACTCACCATGCGCCTGAGTGCAATAACAAGTCATCTCCGACCACACATTCCTATACTGTAGCGGAATGCGGAACCTCGTCGCCAACCTCATGACCACCGCACTACTGCAGATACTGCCCAGTTACGAGGTATCACTGGCACAGTGGGTGCCGTAATCACCCATGGAAGTCCATTCTTCACGCTGTCAGACACATAGAGGCACAGTGCTATCGGACGAGTGAGAATGTCACAATACCTCAACAAGCATCGGTGTGTCCTGTCTCCATTGTACGAACTGAGATGTTGTGCCTATGACAGAATGTTCCAATCATACCACAACATGCTGCAATTAAACCATGAAAACCTGCATCGTGTTCACACCAAGTGTCAACAACAGCCACCCAGCAGGACTGATGATCAGTTTGTGTGCAAGGTATGCAATCACTAGTGGAAGCACAAACCTTCAATATCCGACAGCAACCAACAGCATCGTGCAAGCAATTGTATGTATGTGTTCGCCGCAGTGCAACTGAACATTGCAAACTCAATTTGCCCTGCTTAATGTGTGAACAGTGCTGACATTTCACGCGGCCACATCACCCATGTCCACGTGATATGATAAAACTAGTGTCCAGGCCGCCCAGGCCTGAAACAAATGCATAAACATTGTGACAGTTGAACAGACATTTCATTCCACGCCTGGCAAAACGAAAATCATTTCACTATCATTCATGTCTGTGGTTCAGAGCTGACGGTGTGCGCTTCATCTAACCATGTGTGCTTGTTTGCATTTGGAACATGTGGTCAACAACTTTGCGCATAACGGGATGATGGGTAGGTGTACTATACATGCTCCCTCCAACCCTCTTCATTCATCCTGCCGAATGTCAACAACATCGTGTACGGGTCTCGTCATGCCACAAGGACAGCAAGGCATCCATCATCCTCACATTGCAAACTAAGAGCATCTGAAGGAGTTGAAAACACTGCACAGAAAGGAAAAGGAAGTGTGCTGCATTCACTAACAGAAGGGTCGCCCGAGGCTCCCACGTCCAATGGGGATGCCTCTGAAAGTGCTGCTACAGCAGACTTCAGCCTGCGAAATATTTTTTCGCCAGCAAAAGCTATCACTAGAGACGCCACTGACTGTGTGAGAGCCGGGCCACCTGCAGCCAATAATAGCAACAAGGTGATATTCATGTCTATTAGGGCAATGACTCCTCCCAGACGCCCTGCATCTCATGGGCTCTCAGCGAGTTCATCAGCCTCTAGGTCGGCTTCGCAGGATCCGTGGGACTACAACAACCTATGCGCAATACGATGCCACCATTGTCATCAGGGAGAGAAGCAGCAGCAGTGACATGACGGGGTCAGAAGAACTTTTCTCCCCCCTCCCGACCTTGTCTAACTAAATGCACACGCATAATGCGACGAGCCACATGGTAATTCCTTCCTATCCCTACTTGTATTTCGATTAATAATTATTCAAAGTGTTTTATTATATGCCACAGAGTTTTATCAGGATTAATTATTTGTTTAGATAGTAAGTTGTATTCGGGAACCATCCCACTAGTTCCCGGCTCACTTAAAAGTTGTTCACCAATAAGAGGTTAAGTGTTGTGTGGGAACCTTGTATGCTATAAACATAATATTTTATATATTTTTATTATTGCAGGGGTTTTGTGTTTTTGCAAATCAATATTCTTAGTGTTCATTTCACTTGCATGGCCATGAGCCATTTCAGTTCATTATTAATATTGTGTTGTATGCCGATCATGGTCACATGATCCGAGGCGGGAGTACCAGCCAACCAGTGGGCTCTGCGCCAATTGCCATTTTATTAGCATCCAAACTTTGTTGTGGCGTGGTAGCATCGCCATGCCGCTCCGGGCCTTCGCCGTTTTGATTCACAATTCATCGTGTAATTCTGTTTAATTAATATCAAGTACTGGAACCTTTTTTTTTTCTAGCCTGGAGCGAGACTACCCCACATCTATGGTCCATTTGTTCACAGCCAGAATGTAATGATGCACTTGTAATTCCACGCAGGCCATGTGCCTTTTTCTTCTTCATCAATGGTCGCCCACTTAAATGGCGAAGTGTAAACTTAATTACCCAGTAAAGTGATTTAAAGGTAAATTAATCAATGTGAGTTAAAAAAAACTGTGTTATTATTTATCTCTGGTCGTGTCTCGACCATTTAACCTAAAAGATGCATCAGTACGTATTTAATGATGGTGTGGGGAGGCTTACATCCCTTTGCGAGTGAGTGGCATTTGGGGAGGCCGACAGCCCTACTAGACCAAGCATTGTACAGGATTTAGAGCAGCAAGGTCTACAGCAGCAGTACTTCTGGAGTCGGAGGTCATTAGGGGACAAGCCTCAGACAACTGGCCACATGAACCCTATACCATTGTGCTCTCCCTGAACTGGCGCCCTACCCCGAAAATCGCATAGAATTCTTCTTTGTACCTATCCAGTACCTTTCTCCCCCCAATGGTCCAGCCAAGCGCCATCAATTGGCTGCCTTGCACGCGGGACCTTTTGAAAAATGTAGCTAGCCCGCTCATCAAACAAAACTATATATAACATGGATTCCATACTGTCGTAATATAAAACGACTGTGTTTTCGATTAGAGATAATTTACACACATAGGATATATAATGTTTAACACTATAATAATACTAAAGACTGTTCATGATAAAGGAAGTACATATTAAATGTACAATTAATAACAATCACTGTCTATAAGAACTGTAATGGTATAGTATACACTAGCATGCAGGCTACCAGTTAAGTTTGGCGGCGAATTAATAAGAACAGTAAGTTCTCAGATGTGATATATCGAGAGAGTGAAATGTAAATTTTTGGCTACTGAAGTAAATATATTGTTTTTTTTTATACACATAATAACATTAATTTGCAAATTATGAACATATTTCCTTTCCTAAAGATTTCACAATTTTCCCTTGGATGGGGAATGAATAAAGAAAGACTGTCTATACCAATGTTAATTCTACATATATCGAAACGATAAAAAGTGAGAAAGGAAGTAAACCATAGAAAAGACTTTCAAAAGTG
This sequence comes from Dryococelus australis, assembly GCA_029891345.1. Classification (NCBI taxonomy): domain Eukaryota; kingdom Metazoa; phylum Arthropoda; class Insecta; order Phasmatodea; family Phasmatidae; genus Dryococelus; species Dryococelus australis. The sequence continues at coordinate 244,028,314 of CM057009.1, forward strand.
CTGAGTTAAATATGAACATCCTATAATATCCTAGTCAGTAGTAGTTAAAATCACAGAAGGAAATGCTGTGTTATTAATGGGTGGTAAGAAATAGTTTTCATGTAAAGTAATATTAAATTTAGTTTTATTTTTGGGAGTCAATTTGTAAAATAAATAACATTAAATAGTTAGTTTACATTACAATTATCAAATACAAGAAATACATGTTAATGTTGATGCCTGGTGGTTTTGGAGCATCAGGAACATGGGGAGGTTGATAGGAAAATTGGAGGTTAACTCTTCCATCGTGCACCAGCTTTCAGGGGAGAGCACGAGTTGCTCATATTCGGTCGTGCGGCCGCTCGCCCACATGGCCATTCCTGATGTATGGCGTCTCATTTGCTGCACTGCTATAATCAATGTACAATGCCTAGGCTAGTGATGGTTGTTCTGGCCCCCTTCAAATGCTGTACTCACTCCCAAGGAAGTATTCTGAGGTCACTTCCACACCATTCGTTCAGTCATATAAATTGCATTAAGTGAACATTGGTAATGCAGCAGTGACATGGCTGTTGTAATTTAATACACACAGGCTTTTACCATAACGTGATTTATTCACAATGAGACAAGTGTCTCCATGCCCGCCTTTGACTGTATGCTCAACATACCGTTTGACTACGAGGCAATAGAAAATCATTGTGATCTACGAACCGGCAGAAAATACATTCTGAAACATGAAAGACATTATTAGAAATTAAAACTACATTCCTACACGCATATGTAACACCAATCTTATTCGCGTGTTTGCGGGATGATCTGTTGTATTTACCCTTGTTATGACAAGGGTCTTTATGACTGACAACACTTCACACCACGACACAACATAGCCTCTGGCCACAACCAGCGCCTGGGGTATAATGGCGAGCTTGTGGATGGTGGAGCTTTGAGCGGCAGCCATTTGAAACAGTGGCGCCACTGGTGACGGGGTCGCCAGAAGGGAGACAATGTGGACGGAAGTCGACACCAAACAAGAAATATTTTTGACGCCCCAAGAATATTATCGAATTTTCCCTTGGGCCCTGATTGTCCAGTTTCAAAACATGGGGTTAAGGAGTATGTGGAACTGCCAGATCCTTGAGTATAATTCATTGGGAGGTGGTCAGTAGCCTCAGAGACTGACTTTCTTCATGGACTTCTCCACAAGTTAAATAATTCCAGATAATGTACTTTTGACCCTTCAGGTCTGAAAACAGGCAAGATGGTGGGTATTTCCATCAATTATGTTAGGCATTTTATTATTTTTTTAAAGATACAATTTCTTGGTAATTGGATGTTAAAAATTTTGTACAAACTTTTAATGAAGAAAGTAACAGCCATTTTGTGATCAACACAATTTATTGAAATTCAAAAAATTGTTATAGTAACTCAGCCATTTTTCGAGTAAAACTAAAGATATCTGTTTTAATGCTGATATGCAGCTTTTTTTTTTTTTTTTTTTAAATATGTAGTCCACTTTGTAGTAAAATAGTAGGAAGGTTAGGAAAATAAAGAGTCTGAATAAATTTTATAGAAAGACCTATAAATAGTGGAAAACACATTTAGAAAATTCACTTTTGCGTGAAATCTAACATTTTGTTAAAAATCGAAAAGTCTAAATCTTTGCAGCTGAAACCCTTTTGTGAGGAACTGAACCCGGATTCACATGTACATCGATCATTCCAAACAGTCAGAGTGGAATACTAGAACTGCCAATCAGAAGCCGTGCTCTGTTTCCGCACGAGTCACCTGGAAAAAGTGAGCACACAACGATATTTTCTGCTCGCAGAAAGAGCAGACTTCGGCAATATTTCCCAGAAATTAACTAATTCTTATTTTTTATACTACTAATGTCTTGAATAATCGACATGTATGGATGCAAATTTATAGATTAGTTCAATCTACATATTTATAATGAGATATTAGAATGTAAATTCAAATTTTTTCAAATGTAATTTAAATTAACGTAGTTTGAAAATGAACCGAAAGGTAGCGCTAAAGTTTAAATTTTTATGGATGTAAAAATAATATGACCATCTCTTGAAATGCAATATTAGTAAATAAGTCGCTTTGTAATGGAATCAATAAACTAGAGCGTAACGACGACAGCAGATAGTTTCTAATCAGTAATTTATTTTAGAATCTTGTGTGTGTGTTGGGTCTCCAGAGGTGCTGGGGTGTGTTCGTGTCCCACCTGGGAGCAGGTAGGAAACAGGAACTGATGATGTGCCTGGCTCCACATTCGGTATAGAGAACGAGTGTTGATGGTGGTCGTATGGCCTACGGCAACTCTGGACACGTGGTTAATATGAAGACGACTTGAGTGAATTTGTGTATTATATTACATAAAGGTAAAATATTGCCTGTGGGCGAAACTGTCGGCCACTTCGCATGCCCATATAACCACTGAAAATGTCCTGGTTAAGGGAGGCAGGCCCCATAAATGTACAACACACTGAAATACACTTGTAAATCCGAAGGCTGTTATTAGGGCGCAGTACTAGATGAACTCAGGAGAGTTAAATGCAATAAAACACGTCTAATTATTGTGTGACTTAAAGGTACGATGGAATGTTACTGCACTTGTTAATGTATACCTTAGTTAAGTGGACCCGGCACTCTGGACCTACTGGTAGTCGCTACTGCTGGGAAATATGGAGTGGCGTCGATTTCGCCACACTTCCGGCGTATTCGGCACCAAAATAAAAATATGAAACAAATGTGATAAGTGAAAATGATGTTGTACATAATTAATATTTCTAAACTAAAACACATTGGTGACATACTCGTGAATGCCAGAGCTCCAGATATGGCTAAGATTGTGACGTCATGAGAATGCCGCACTGATCTTACAAATTACGAATTATACAGGAAAATGGCTACCCAGAAGCTATGCTTACATTTGAATAACCATCGGTTCTGCCTGCTCTGTTTGGTGTACATGTGAATCCAAATTAATTTGGAGCGATAGAAACTTTCATGAGAAAGTTGGTTTCGCGCGATGGTTTAATCACATTTTAAAATATATAATGTATGTTTACTATTGTTTATATTTGGTGATTACTTATTCCATAAAAATTTGGAATGTTTATAACAGTTAAAATATCAGCTTTTCTTCGATATTGTAATTTATGAAATATAAAGAGCCGGTTTCACCAACACATCTTAAAATTAAAGTAATATTTAAGCATTGAATAAGCTGTGCGTAGGGCCTTGTACTGTTTCACCAACATTAAGATCGTCTTAAAATGTTTAAAGCAGCTCTTAATTTAGGCAGCCGAAATAGGATGCCTAACTATTTAAGCTCTGCTTAAATCATGTGAACAAATTAAAAGGAAATGGCTACTACTAAAAAAGTTGTATGTTGATAACCCCAAATATTCTATAAAGTATTTAGTTTTATAAATTAAAATAAATAAAAACAATAATTTATTGGGTGTCAAAGTTATTGAGTCTGGGTGCAAGTCTTTATTTTTTTAAATAACCTATGTCGATGGTCGAATACAATATTCGTGGCAGGCATGTATTTGTTGATGTACATTTTGCACCTATTTTCAAGAAGCAAGCCCAATATATACATAGGAAATTAAGTGTAAAGGTAGGTAGCTGATTGATAAAATATGATTTTATTGAGTATGCATAAGCAATGGAAATACCTATTTGAAATAAATGGAAAAAAATATTTGCCTTCACTACACTGCATGTATGTACTATATTAGGCCTAAAAATATATGTATGATTACTTTGATTGCTTTTTGAGACTGGACATAATACAATGCATTTGCACATACGTTTTACTACACATGACAAATTTGCAGTACTAATTTTGCACACATTCGACATTTTGAATTAGAAATTTAACGAGGGCACAATTAAAGATGTCGTCATATTTATTCAAATTCGGGCACTGATTGTTTCTAAATTGCACATGAATATCGCCAACGTTATTATCAACAATCTATCACAATTTCAGAAAGTTCAATTCTGGTTAGTGAAGGAAGCCAAAACGAATCTTTAGAACATACCAGTAATGTCGTACATAAAACAGTTTTATTAAGGTAGAAATATTCATGATGGCCTTGTAGATTGTAGTAAATGTAGGCCGAGTGTTGTTTTTTGAGGGCAATACGATTTTACACAGAATATATATTACATTTAGGGAGTATTTAATCTGTGCCTAAACAAGACAACAGTTTCATTTTAAAAATTAATCATTACCCTAACGTATTATTGTTATAAAGCATTTATATATAAATTCTTGAATGAAGCTACTTAAATATATGTAACGAGTCTAAAACATTACCCAAGTAGATAAAATATAAAACAACTTCTGACTAGTAAAAAACAGCCCAGGGCTAATATAGATCATAACTTATGCTGCGAAAAATCGTACTTATTGTCACTGATAATTAATAAAAACGATCACAAAATGTCACAGAATTACAGCACAACACTTTCACGATATTAATACAGCCTCGAAAAACGAATAACTTATCTATTTACGAATGGAATTTTAACAAAAATAAATTTTGGTACGCATAGTTAGTTGAACAAATTGAGTACAGATATGTTTTTTGTATATGCAGTGACATTTGTTTTAATTGATTCTTATTATTCGTCAAGGAAAAGATAAAGCTTTAATCGTTTATTGTAAAACAGATATTTGGCTAGGATTCGTAATGCTCATAACAAAAGTAAACATAACATTTTAAGGGAAAAAATGTTTTTTTCTCCTTTCGTTGAAATAATTCTCATTGGTTCGTTTAGTCACATGACCACGATGCACCACTACAATCATGAGAATATTTGCAACTTGTTTCTTTAAGCAACACCCAGATAAGATATTCTTATATAACTGATTTTTATAATGGCGAATCACCTCGACATCCTTTAGCATCACTTAAGCTTAAGTATCACTTTGCTGGAACCTCGTTTATTCCTTGTTGGTGAAACCGGCCCAAAATATTTTATGCTGGTTCAATTTGTTAGTGCAAAATAACACGAATAGGTGTTAATATGTCAACACCCCAAATTGTTGTATTTACTCCTGGATATCATTCAAATGAATCAATTTGTATTTTATACTAAATAAAGTATTAAATGTCATGAGAGAATTCATGTGTATTTTTGTCAGAAAACCTTACACTACGTAGCTCTGTCTTATACATTTGTTTTTGAAATAGTTTGTTTATTTGCATTGCTGGGCTGTGTATAAGCTCCCTGCCACATCATTTGAGAAGGGCATCGAACAATTGCTTCTCACATGGGGCACTTATATGAAATGTTCGCCTCTTGAGAATGATGAGCTCTGACTCTGTACAATGCTCAAAGGCCTACATGGTTTATGGTAACTTATGCTCCGGTCATTTAGAAATCATGGCAGAGTTGTAGGGTGGCACACACCTCAGTTAACAAATGGTTGATGAAAAAGAGTGCAGGCCCAGAGCGGCGTGATACTGTGGCCAACCCACGGGAAGACGAGATACTATTGACTATGGCTTGGTGCCGAGCTCCCTGGTAGGCCGATCTCCACTGCGCAAACATGAAAACCAATGATAATTAAATAAAATGCTAATGTTAGTTAATGATGTAGACCAGGGATTCCCAAACTATAGTTTATCATGCCTCCCTCCTGCAAAATAACTATGCCCCCCTTTTCTCTTCATTATTATAAGGGAAAAACAATAATGAATAAAAGTTTTATGGCCCATTTCACCAACACATCTTAAAATCTAAGCACCACTTAAACACTGAATAAGCTGTCCCTAGAGCCTTGTACCGTTTCACCAACATTAAGCTCTTCTTAAAATGTTTTAAGTAGCTCATAGTTTAGGCAGCCGAAATCGGATGCCCAACTCTTTAAGCACTGCTAAAATCATTGTATACAAATTAAATGATAAGTGGCTGCTACCGAAAAAATTTGGTGTAGATGACCCCAAATGTGTTGTAAAGAATCTAGTATTATAAATTAATTTTTTATAAATAAAAATTAGATATTATTGTGTATCTAATTTGTTGTGTCTGGGTGCAAGTCCTTATTTGCTGAAATAACCTATGACGATGGTCGAAAACAAAACTCATGGCAGGCACTTTTTTTTTAAATTTGTGCATTTTCCACATATTCTCAAAAGGCAAAACCAATATATACATATAAAATTGAGTGTAAAAGCAGGTAGCTGATTGATAACATATGATTTTATCGAGTACACAAAAAAAAAAATGGAAAAAAATGTTTGCCTTCACTACATTGCATTATTTTTACAGGGAAAATATGTCTACATTATGCCTGTAATTGCAATATGTAAACATATATTATTACTTTAATTAAATTAGATACTGGACATAATATAATGCATTTACACTTACATTTTAACTACACGTGACAAATTTGCAGTACAAGTTTTGCACACATTCGACTTTGTTTTGAATTATAAAAGCTTACGAGAGCCCAATTAAGTATAAAAATTCGAGATTGCCTTTTATACTGTAGTAAATGTATGTCAAGTGTTGTTTTTTGAAGGCTATACGATTTTTACATCGAATATACATTACACTTAGGAAATATTTAATCAGTACCTAAACAAGACAACAGTTTCACTTTTAATATTTCATTAACATTATGTATGATTATTATAAACGATTTAATATATAAATGTTTGAGAAAGTTACGTAAATGAATGTAATGAGGTTAAAAGGTTAAAACATTACCTGAGTAGATCAAACATAAAACAATGAACATTCTGACTCGTAAAAAACAGCCCAGGCCTATATATATAGTTCTAATTTTGCTGCGAAAAATGACACTTCTTGGCACTGATAATAAAAATGAGACCACAAAACATCACATAATTGCAACACAACACTTCCACGACAGTAAATTAGCCTCGAAAAAAAAATGTCAATTCATGTACATAATTTTAACATAAATAAATTTTGGTATGCGTAGTAAGTTGAACAAATCGAATACACATATCTTTTTTGTATATGCAGTGTCATCTGTTTTAATTGATTCTTAACATTCGTCAGGCAAACGATAAAGCTTTAATTGTTTATTATAAAATACATATTTGGTTAGGATTAGTTTTTCTCATAACAAAAATAAACACAACATTTCAGGGGTGTGGGGGGGATGTTTTTTTTTCCTTGCTTTGAGATAATTGTCATTGGTTTGTTTAGTCACATGACCACAATGCACCCCTAACAACATGAGAATATTTGCAACTCGTTTCTTTAAGCAACGCCTAGATAAGATGTGCTTACAAAAATGAGTTTTATAATGGTGAAACTCGTCGACATCCTTAAGGGCTACGTAAGCTTAAATGTCGCTTTTCTGGAACCTAGTTTATTCCTTGTCCGTGAAACCGCCTCTCAAAGGTTTTATTTAATCATTAAACTTTAATACTTATTGAACACAAATGGTGGTGAACAAATCAATCAATGAGACAAATGAGCTTGAATATTTTTAACAAGATACCCAATTCTTGGTTGAATAGAAGAAATTGCACAATGTAAATCACTGGCAATATTGAGTTTGTTGTCATGCCAACCTTAGGGGGCATTCCCCCCACTTTGAAAATCAATGATGTAGACAAATGGAGTGCTGATGAGTGAATGGAACATAAGAACCCTTTCATTTAAATATAAAAGTTGCCTAAACAAAATATAATACTTCACATGTGACACAGGTTGTGTGCTTAGGACATAACCTCCAAATGCACATGTTTTGAAATGGAGCTGCGACAGTTCCTTACTGCTCCCTTGTGATGTTTTATTGTTTCAAAATGCCACAAATTAAATGCCATTTTATATGTATGCATAATTTACCCTTGAAATACTAACTAATTACTAACTCAGAAAAAGCAAGATTATCCTACCTTTGGCTTCCATGCACAAGTCACATGACATATAAATAACTTACACTCGGCCAGAAATACTGGACCATGTTTCGTATTGCTACTGGAAATACTGGTGTCATTAACTGAAAATGCAATAGTGCCTGCATGCAGTCATCTAGGCTTGTGAATTAAATATAATAAAATATTTGAGTACTGTGCTGCATCTAACTATTAGCACATGTTTAGACACAGTATTTTTGTGTATGCACATTTTACGAACATAGCTCTTTTATTATTTACACGACTATGAAACCCTTTGAAATTATAATAAACATAACACATTTGACCTCACTGCTAGCACTTTCAAATTACTTACGTGATTCGTATGTAGACATTTGGGAAATGAAACACAATATATTCAAGTGGCATGGCAGCACTTGTACCTATAAAACGAACACATAACCCTCAATTTTAATATACGCACAAGACCTTGCAAAAAAAATAAACACGTAAATAAACAACACATCTCTGCCCTTGTTGCTGCATTGGCGCAACCAGTGTAAACACACGGAGCATGCTTCAAGATGGTATAATGAAAATAAAATCATGAAGCACTGCATGCAAACAAATAATTAACCAATACAAACTACTGTGCATAATATATAACATAACACACAACCTGAGTTGCAGTAGGATGAACACCACGCCAGTAGTGGCTCACTCTCCAGGAACTGCTCACCACTTGGATCCAGCGAAGGCGAGGTGTGTCTGCAGGCCTGGTGGGACTGTTTTCAGCTCAGAAGTGGCGCCTATCTGCAACTAGTCACATCCCCAGGTGGTGGATCGGGGATTCCCATGTTCTGGGAGTCCCAGGAATACTCAGATACTGGCTCATGGACCAATAGGCCGGCTCGACAGAGTCATCGTCGTGGACGTCGATTACCTGGGTGGCTCAGTTGAATATGGCAGTAGCATATTGGCAGGAGGCGGTCCAATGATCAAGGCGCAATGAGGGAGCGATATCCCGAGGTGCTGAAACCTTCGAAGAGTGGCGAACCTACCTTCTGCTGGTTTCTGCGGGTTGTCTTCTGCAGATGTGTGAGGAATAGAATTGAAAAGCATTGGATTTTATAATCACCCCGATTTCAGCCTTCAGACCTGGGCCAGCGTATTAGCCTCCATCATTGGTAGCTCCTGGATGCCCAGCCGAGCACGTTTAAGTACTCACCCGATGGACATTCTGGAGGAGGAAATGGGGTGGTTCCCCTCTTGCAGGTTCCCACCTTCACCCATGGCGTGGAGACCCTGATGTCGGCGCAGAAGAGAAAAGATGCCATCGTTGCCATGACTGGGTTGCCCAGGTGTTTTACGCACTCGACGAGAAGCAGAGGGCCCTGCAACAAATACTGCAGCCGATGTTGTTTTGCAGGCAGCCTGCACAGGAACATTGGTGGCAGTTTCCACCTCAATGGCACATGTGGCCCAAGCATGCACCCACAAGGCCCACCCCTCTCAACTAGTTCTTCTGTCGTATTAAATCAATATTCAGTCCGCACCTGCTTCTTTCCTGTAGCATTTTCACTATGCTCTTACAATTTTGTCTTTTATGTCAATATGGGTTTTACTGTGTCTGTTGGGATTTTTCCATACCCCTTCTAGAATATAGTTCCAGCTATAGGTACACTCAGGGAGGTAGTCATTGCTATAACTCTGGCCATGGCTGCCAATCCCTCTTGCTGAGAAGCATACCTCCTTGCATGAATTCCCTTTCTTATAGGTGTAAGGAGGGCAGCTCTGAGACACAATTAGCTCCTGTCCTACTGTTAGTGTAAACCTAATACTTAGGAATAGGGTAGACTTAGATAAAACTATAAACAAATACTTTATTATACAACACTGGCTCATGCACACACACAAACATAGACTGATCGCTGCAAGCTGGTGCCCTCTTGTGACAGTGCGATGGACTGTGATGTTTTGGCAGGTGGCATGGTGAATGGTATGGGAGCTAACACAAGGCTCATGTCAACCCCCCCCCCCCTTCTTACAGAAGCCATTCACTCCTCCTGACACTGCTACTCATCCTAGCTGCAACATGTGGCTGTCAGCCGAAGTTTCTCCCATTGCCACAAATTGTAGCAGCTACGAAGTTGTTGTGAATTTAAGTGGACAGGGCTGCTTCTTCCACATGACACGCCGGGTGTGACGAGCCCACTTGGATCAACATGGAGTGGCGGAGAGTTCACTCTGTTCCCGACTCGATGCTGCTTCTGTTCTTGACGCGATTTGGCAACAGCATCTCTCAAAAGGGGCATCCCGACATGTGATGGTGTGCCCCCTTGCCTCGGTGCCGATGAGCCTGATGATAATGATGTTGATGATGCTGGTGTTGAAAGTAGTGTGCTTCCCAGAGGTGTCACGATGCTGTCTGTTTCCAGATGGCTTGCCTGTTGTGCTGTCACGTATAGCCTGAGTCGCTGGCAGCAGAATGTCTAGCGGTGTATTACAGCTTGTTGCTGCAACGTCTGCAACTGTGTTCCCTGTATATGTAGTGGCGTCGGATATTGCAGGTGCTGGTGGGCTCGGCATTGCATTTTAGGAGTTGAATGTAGCCATGGTATCTGCGATGTCGGGTGGTATTATGGCACATTCACCCTTATCGCCGCTTGATAGTGGGTAGTGGAGACGCTGGCGCTGGCCAGACAAATGTTGCCACAACGGAATACTACTGTTCTTGCATTCATGCAAACTTCGTAGCATGAGTCGCCCATTGATTTTGTGATGACATGCAAGCCACTGCACTTTTCGGTGAAGCCTGCACAAAACCTCCTTTTTTCAACTGACTGTAGGTGTGTACACAAATATAAACATTCTGGTCAGGTAGTAGTTGTGGGGGGTTGGGCCGTGGTACACAGTCACCCACTGAGCTGTGTAGCGGTGCAGGTTCTCTTGTGCTTCCTGTATCACTTGCTCTTACTCTCCTCCTGCGCTGCTGCTGCACACTCTCACACTGTTCTGGAACTCGCTGGGTAGGGGAAGGTCATGGCCTTGGAGCTGTTGGGCTGGCGTCATCCCTGTGGCCCGATTCACACTTGTGCACAGTGTGAAAATGGTGGTGGGCAGCTGTTCTGCCCAGGGGCCCATTTAACAAAACTACAAGTTACGAGTTAAAAGACTTCTAACTCGTGAGTAGTAAAAAATTCGTTTTTCACAAACTTACAAATGTTTACTGGTATCTACAAGCCAAGTTTTACAAGTTACAGGTGCATTTTTGAACAGTTACAAGTAGTTCGGTTTTACGAAGCTACAAGCCTGCTCTAAACCCTTGTAAAAATATCATTTTCTTGTATGAATGGAGAGATGGGTAGAAATTTCTACAAGTTATTAATTATGGCTTATTTGGGGTCAAATTCAATATAAATTGAATTTTTCATACTTTGTTTTTTTTAATCATAAACACAAATGTTTATTAGCAATTCAGAAGATTAAACAAGCATAATGACATTAGGTATCAGAGATGTCGAAGAACATTTCAGTTAAGAGTGGATATGTAGTTATTTTTTTGTGTGAATACAATGGCTTCAACAACTTATAAACCCCGGATACAATTAAATTATGTTTGATATCTCTAGTTTATATTAATGGAATATCCTTTTCATTATCGACAGACAAAAGTATCATGCAAGACAAAATAAAAACTTCTACATAAATGTTTATATCACTCATATAAGCTAAAACGACTGTAGTAATTTTATTTTTTGGCGCATGTAACATAAAATATATCTAATGTAACAAAATAGTATTGTTTCAATTCTTACCAATGTAGTGTTTTTCCTTAAAATTCCCCTAAAATGTATTCTTTTTTAGGTTTAACCTGTTTCCCGAAATAGGCCAAAAGCCATCACACTGTTTGGAATATTCTCACATTTTTATAATTTTTTGGGCGCCATTAACTTGGAAAAGTAGCAAAAAAGACATCTTTAGTGTATCTGACCTTGTTTAGTGCAGTCAGTTTATTTTTATTTGATTTGGAATTTTTGTTTACTTGTAAAATAAAGACCTCATTTTATAAAAGAACTAGTAATTACTAGTGTAACGAAATTTTTTTTTTTTAGGAAACAAATTACGAGTCCTTGAAGAAATTATTGCTCTTTGTGAAACAAAATCCTAAAGTATTTGGAGATAGCACTACTTTTAATTTGTAACTAATAACTTGTAAACTTGTAGTTTTGTGTAACGGGCACCAGGACGCATGGTTGTCACCCATGACAAATGCAATGGAATTTTCAGTTCCTGATTGTGTCTCTCGGTCAGGGTTGCACATGCATGGTAAACTGCTGTTGTATAATGCATCACGCCCAATCTTGTACACATGACCCGCCACACATGGCTGGTGAACTGAGCCCTGTTATGGCTAAACATAGTTCGTAAGTATCCCCAGCGGGTGAAATACTCGTTTTCTAGAACCTTGCCTACTGCTCGTGTCCGTATTCTGAGTACTGGATGTGCCTCTAACCAATGCGAAAACAGATCCATTACAACCACAATGAATCTTTTACCTGTAGATGTGAGTTGGTAGGGCCCCATAAAATCCAATGATACTCTTTCGAATGGCTTGTTCGGAGTTCTGGGTTGCTGCTGTTATGTCCCATCAGTATGTCGGCTCTTGTAACGATTACAGGTGGTGCATTAGCATACAAAATGGTGCATTTGTATGGACATGTCTGGCCAATGAAAATGTTTTTATACATTGTGGCATGTTTGTGCTGCACCGAGATGGCTGGTTAAACTGTTGGAATGAGCGTATTGTAACACTATTTCACTTTCCATGGCCGGTACATACACACACCATGTTTGTGTGTTTACTTCTGCACTGTCAATCACATGCCACTATCGGTCACTCGTGCACATCTGGATATCCATTTCTGCGTGATAGGGTAGACTATCTGTTTGTTTATAACACATTCCTTTACTGTGGACTAGGTAAGTGCCGAAGGCAATACTGTAATGTTCGCTTAGTGCACGTTGGTCAACACAAGTGTTTCTGAGCTAGGGGCGGGGGGAGGAGAGCAAAGCACTTGCCCACATTACATCCTGCATGATGGACTTTTCGCATGAGCAGGAAAGGTTGTCAGCGAGTTGACTGTCTTTGCCTGCGATGTGCTCTAATTTGAAGTCATAGGCTTGTGTTTGGAGGGCCCAGCGTGTCACTTTACTGCAGCTCTCTTTCATGCGGTGCAGTCACATTAGGCAGCAGTTGTCGGTCCATAGCATGAAGCGCTGATACTCCAAGAGTACCCTGTATTTCTTTAAACTTCAAACTACTGCCGAACATTCACAATCGTTTACGTCGTACCGCCACTCCACTGTACCAAACTTGGTGCTTGCAAAGTCAGTGATGTTGCATATTGTCATCGGAGAGCTGGAACACTACGACTCCAAGTCCTTTCTCACGTGTATCTGTTTGCACATGTAAGTGGCGCCCTGGGTCATAGCGTGACAATGAGGTACATTCCCTGAAGCAGCTTTTCATTTTGTCGAAACTACATTGTTGCACATTTTGCTACTTGAAGTGCACATTCGTGGACATTAGCTCTGTGAGGGGTACTGCAATGATGGAGAAATTTTCAATGTATTCACGTAGTCAGTTGACGAATCCGAAAATCTTCGTCATCTGCTTGTGTGTTGTGGGAATGGGGTAATCCTCGATGATGTTTAGCTGTTCTATTGTTGGTGTTCTCCTGTTCTCACTGATTACATGGCCCAGAAAATGAATATTCTGCTTGCCGATGTAACACTTTTTGTTCGCGCATGTTAGGCCGTTGATTACCAATTGTTCGAAAACATGTGAAAGATGGTGGATGTGGTGCTGGCCACGACTTCGACCACAGAATGACATCATCTAAATAAGCAAGTGCACATTCACCAAGTAGACCATCCAGCACACGCGCCATCATCGCCTGGAATGTAGACGGGGCACATTTTAGGCCAAATTGCAGGTCGCAAATATGAAATCAACACCTGTCGGGGTGGAAAACACAGTTTTGTGGTGATCTGCAGGTTTCACTGGAATTTGTCAGTGACCACTACGAAGGTCGATGGTGGTTAGGACCTTCGCACTCCCCAAGGTGTTCAATGCATCTTGTGTTGTAGATGTATGTTGGTGGAGTGCTGTACATGATCAAATTTAGCAGGCGGATGTCCACGAAAAAGGGTAATGTTCAATCCATTTTGGTTGCCAGGGTGATCGCTGAGTTGTATGCACTTTCCGATCGCTCGATTACTTTTTCTTGTAACATTTCAACCAGCTGTTCTTGAATGATCTTGCACTTGCCTGGGTATTAACACCTCGATCTGTCGTCTATTGGAGTGTCAGTGGTTAGCTGAATACCGTGTTCTGCCACTGTCGTACGTCATAATGGATCGGCCACAGTAAATTCACCCCTTCTCTCATTTAACAGGTGTTGCATGGCGTCACGATATTCCTACAGTACTGAGTAGGTGCATCCCCAGCTGGTCGGGGTTCCAAATTATATACGGTCCAGCTTTCCTTCCATCCGAAGTGAATTCGCCATGCCACAGGTTCAACCACCATATTTTGTTCTGCCAGCCATGGAGTTACCATGATGATGTCTTCCATGATATTATTTGACATTTAAGCTGTGGTCACAGCATCGATGTCACATAAACACGCTGTTAATGCTACTTTGTCGGCAATTTCACCTGTATATTGTCGGGTGGCTAGTTGGATGGTGTGTTGTATGGGTTGGATGTCGGTCCCATTGATGATGTACATTCGGATGAAATTATGTGAAGTGGCTGAATCGATCAATACTCGGCAGAGTATTGTTCACCAGGACAGGAATGCAAATGAAACGACTGTTATTGCCTGTAATTTGTGTGAGAAGAATCTGTTGGGGTATAGGATCCGAATACTTTGATGGTGACTTGTGGTGAGTGATTTCAGGCTGCTCTACCCCCGCTGACCATTTCCCTGTTGTTGTGGTTTCTGTTCTTCTTTAGGGGTGAAATTCGCTCAAGTCAGGCAATAGTTGTTCCAGTGCGGGGCTCTGCACCACCTGCAGGGGCGAGGGTCTGCTTGGATGTTTATATGCTTGGCCACTGGTAACTGATCTGGTTGTGGTTTGTTTTGTCATGGCTTGACTCGCAGCTGTTGTCGATATGATCGGCAGCCTCGTCACTGTCTCTCCTGAATCACTGTTTTGGTTTTTAACTGCTGTTTGATCGTGGTGCAGCTGCACGGTTGGCGACGCACTCGAGTGATGATGTTGACAAGACTGTTAGCAAGAATTATTGTTCCTAGGTGTGAATGGCAGTTGTTATGGTGTGGGCGGTAATTCGGACACACAGAACTTGTTACGAATTTCAGTATGTCCCATAGTGGCAATACAAATGGTACGACCTCAGTAGACAGTCTTGTCCGTGCGAAGTTGTATAAGGATTTATCCATCTGCTCCTTCATGATGATCTGGCTGTGTGCTCAGAGGGATGTGAACGTGTTCGAAAACCGGCACTTACAGTTTCTGCTGAATTCTTCACATGTGAGACTGTAGTAAGTGATTCCATGCCACCATATTTTGGAATATTTTGGTCTACTTTGTATCTGTTGAAACTGCTTTAGCAGTCCTGGAAGAAGTCTCAGCGGTCTTCACTTGTACCGGAATATGTCGGTAAGAACTGAAATCGCAACAGTGTGGTGTGTAACTGGTTGCAACAGTGGTGTTTCCTGGCTGTTCCAGGTACAGACATTACTGCATGTATGTTGTTAGTTACAGTTGGCACTTCTTGTAGGAGCAGTGTCGACTGTACAGGAAAGCAAGGCAGAACCAATTATGGTGTATTCAGCTGGAGTACAACGTTCTCAAAATGGTAAACATCATTGCCGAATTCCCTTTTGTACTGTTGTTGTGGTGTATATGCTGTTCCATTACTTGGTTAGACTCTGATGTTGGATGACCTGGTGTAATCTGGAGTTACTGGTTCCGGAACACACAGTGTGCAGTTGATGTCGTGCACATGGCGTAGTGTTATGCAGTCATGCAGAGTAATAAATCCTTCATGGTAGACATGTTTGCAGTCGACACATGCGAAGGGTGGTTGTTGCATTCCTGTCACACCAGCTTTTATGGGCACATTTTCTGAGTGTGCTCCTAAGTTGTGAGGATGGTTATTCCAATTCTGTGAAAATTGCAGAACATGTCCACAAAACCAGTGGACAAAACTTATTTACTAAACCCTTCACTTGTTGAGGGTTTGAGGCATACATACACATATCTTCCATTTTGCCTAAGCCGACGCATGCCAAAGCACTGTTGCAAATTTATGTGTTTGTTCTGTCTATTTCCTCTTACATCTAATTAATAGCTGCAGAATTGTGGCAAATACAGTTGTTGTACTGTATTAATGCCAGCAAGAATGGGTTTGGTATGAATCTGGGCACAAGCATTTCCCGCACAGTGCAGCAGGTTTGCCATTTATGATATGCCAGTCGAAATGTGCCAAGTCTAGAATGCGACACAGTTGACATGGAGAAGACATATGGTTTACTTCTGCCAGACCACGTGGTTCCACGGCTCGCGGCTATCACCCATGCGATATGATGCGGGAGGGGTGATCCTGCTGGCATGGTATGATGCAGATGGAGGGGGGTGGCAAGTAGTATGTTCCCATCTGCACTGGACCATCCCAAGATGGCTGCTTTGGTTGTCGTCTCTGGTCCTGGCTGACTTCCGTGCAATAGTAGACAATGGTGATTTTGGCACCAAACATTTTCCACTCTCCTGTTTCAGCTTCTAGGTTCTCAATATGTTGTGACACCATTCTTTAGGAAAATGAAGGTAGAAAATATTCTGAAAATAAACATTAACACTTTGCATAGTACACTTAGAAAATGGCGGGAAAGGTGGGGGCCTGTACCCCTATTGTCAATAGACAACCCGAATGAAGATGCATACACCATGCGTTAATTCAATGGGTTTTATTTAATTTTCCTCCAGGAAACAACTTACAAACACGTATCTGGCTTAACCCGCCGGTAGAGTAACACTGTAAAAAGGCATGTGGCCACAAACAATTAAGTTGTAAAATAAAGTCTTCCCAGGCAATGCTATTCCATGAGAAGGTAGGAGTGGAGAATCTTGGGAAACAAAATAAACGTTTTTCCGATATGCTAAAAGTCTATTGTAGTGAAAATGACCAGTTCAAGACTTGATGTGCCGTCCAAGCATGCAAAATGCGACCCCGTCGATCAGCACGTCCACCTCCTCGAGACATGGTAGAATGACTCCGCTGCGGCATGCTGGCCAGTTTGGCGGGCAAGCAAGCCATGTGGACTACTTTCTTATGCACAAAACTCTGCAAAATACAAACATGTTTCTCTACTGCTTGTAACTCTTGCATAATCAATTACATAAGATACAGAAACCCTTTAATACACATAAAACACTGAATGAAATGAAATGGGGATGAAACATGTGAGAAAAGAAAAGTAAAGAACAACAGTCAATGGTATGCTGAGGCCCACGGGTGCACTTAAAACATATTAGGGCTGTTCTTATACATGTTGTGTGACTTGGCATCAATGAGTGTTTCTAAGTTAACGAAAAATTAACTTTCTCCTGATTTTACAGGAGCTACTTTCCAAACACGTGCGCACGGGCGCAAGTAGATGCGTTTTGAACCTTGCACTGACTTGCTCTGCACTTGTGCCCTCGCCACGAGTCCTTAAATTACCGTGCTGGCCGTACTTGGGAAGTAGCTGGTTGAGGTAGCTGATGCGGTGCACTGCTGGACTGGTGCGCACGAGCATCCAGTAGAGTGCTGCTCCCTGTAGCAGCCGCCGGGGACAGCAGGTAAATGGGCTTGAGGGAAGCAGCTGGTGTCAATTGATGCTCCCTCCCTTTTTTTTTCGAGACTGTTTACAGAAATCTAGTCACTTGCAGCAGGAGCACCTTCTATGCTTCCTGTGGCGAGGACATTGCACGTAGGGCTCTCTAGATTCTTACAGTCTTCTGATCTTCTGCTGCAGCTGTGGGCAAAATTACCCTCTAAGGCACGCTGTGGCAACACTGCATGTGTTGCAGATCTACGACGACTCTCTTCTCCTCCTGGAACACCTGAGAAGTAGCGATCCGGCCAACCCGCTACTCCTGCTGTCCTCTTCACTAGTTGCTTCGTCACCTCCTTTTGCCTTGCTATCACTGAAACCGGTTTGCGACCAAGTAGCAATTTTCTGGTAAGCCAGTCCTGTTTCCCGACCTTCAGATATTCGTCCCCTGCCTTGATGGTAGAGGGCATTTCCATGGAGGGGGTTAGTTCCTCCCTTTCCACATCTCCTGGCGGTAGTATCGGGGCTTCCTCCAGTGTTCTAGGTTGCATGGTAGCGATAGACGGTGCTGCACTGCCAGACTCCAGTACACAGGTCGCCAGGCTCACCCCCATCAATGCAGAAGCATCGGGTGACATCGGACCCCCTTTATCCTCTGCCGATACACCTCCCGAAGTGCTTCACCATCTTCGAATGCTGGGATTTCACCATGGGACTTGTCAGCACCTCCGCCATCGTAGGGTGCCTGGTTCTACACTTCCTCTTGCTGCTGTCCCTCTCCTTCGTGCTTGCTATGTACACTGGGAGTTCCTTTTCCCACTCCCCTTTACTTTTTGTAGTCCGTGGCGGACGTTACGACCAGGTTCTATGTGGTGATGGCTTGACTCAGACCCCCTGGTGAACACCGTAGCATTCGGCGTCGAAATCTCGTCGGCATCTAGTGGTCTTGCCTCGTCCTGAGGTCTGGGACCATATTCCACCCCACTTGCTACCTGCTGTTGCTTGTTGTGAACTTGGCCATCCTGGCCAATTTCCTCCTCTTACTTTTTTTTCCAGGAATGTCTTGGTAGGCTGCCTGAATATTGTCTGATGCATTCGGATTGTTTTCCTCTCCAAGTAATTTGTTTGATCTATCGCTTGCATTATCCAGTGTGGGCCTGTCCACCTCGGTGCTAGTCCTACACAGAAGTTCTTATTTGGCGCCCGATTGTGGATGCACCTTAATATAGACAAACTGTCCTAGTAATAGTGTGGTTGGCTGTCTGTTGCTTTGTGGCAGCCACAGGGCTGCATACTGTACCTATTGTTCCATCTGCTCGCAGTACCTGCATCTGCACCACTCCTCCCATGCACCACTTGTCTCGGTCGTGCTACTATCTTTGGCACGTGGACAGTTCTGTTCGCTGGGTAGCTGGATGTTTTCCCTCAAAAGTACTCGTGCAGGGGATTTTCCCATGGCTGCATTTACCCTGCAACGGAGCATGAAGAGTGCGGCGGGCAGGTGTTCTGCCCAGCTGGTATGTTGCTCGCCAGCACGCAGCCAGAGTTGCACCTTCAACTCCTGGTTGCTTCGCTCTGTGGGGTTCACGCGGGGATGGTAAACCACAGATTCTAATTGCTGCACTCCCCAGATCATGCTTAGCTCTCGCCAACGTTTCCCGCTAAACTGTGTGCCATTATCCATTAGGATTTCCCTGGGATAACCCCAGCTTGAAAAGAATTTATTTTTCAGGATTGTTGCTATTTGTCCCATTTGTGAACTGTTGATCGGACACGCTCCAACCCATCTTGAAAGGCTGTCAGTTAAGACCAAAATAAAGTGTTTAACCCCAGCTAATTTGAGATAAGGTCCCATCAAGTATAAACAGATGGTTACAAATGGTTTTTGTGGCTGCCTAGACTATTGTTGATAGCCATATTTCCTGCATGACTTAAATAAGTTGCATTTGTTGCACTTTCTTACATCATTCCTTACACAATGAGTAAGGTCTGGCCATAAAAATGCAGTAAAACATTCTTTATCGTATGTTCAGCCCCTGGGTGTTCCACTTTTGAACTCAAATGTGCATGTGTGTAATCCTGTTCTCGGCATGCCGCAGGCACATTGAGTCTCCACGTCGTCTTGTCACGTGGCGAGCACGTCTCCATGCACCCCTCCATCAATCACCATCCTTCTATGTGTTGTTCTTCACATTTATTTCACATCTACCAGGCGAATGCGCAGATCGCTTGTGACATAATTATTTAATTGTACAGTTCTGCTACAAGCACATCATTCTCTACCATATCTATCCTGTTTACTACTGCCTCCATTAGTGGTGCTGTTTAACAAGCAGTAAGGCTTCCTCCCACACTACTTCATCTGTTACCGTAACGTCTGCACTCGGAGTTCGAGACAGTGTATCTGCGAGCTCGTTATTCTGTTATTCTGTTATGGCTATTCAAGTCGTATGCTTGCAATTACGATGCATGCCGGGTTAATTTGTTTCTTGCATCTCGCATGCTACTCAGCCATACCAGGCAACGATTGTCAGTTCGCATAGTGAATCGTTGTAATCTAAGTACATCTGGTACTTCGTCACTGCCCAGATTATAGCAAGGCATTCCCGCTCATTTACATCGAAGTGGCGCACTGCACTACCCAGTTTTGAATTTTCAAAATCTATCACACATTTTTTCCTTTGTCATTGTACTGATACAACATGGCACCCAGCCCATCCTGGCTGTCATCGGTCTGCAGGAACAAGTAGCATGCTGGGATATATCAGGTTAGTGTGGGGCACGATCGGAACTTTTCCTTAATAGTCTGATAGGCAGTTTCTTGCTCGCTACCCCATATGTACAGTTTCTGCTGTGACAGCTGGTCGATGAGGGGTGCGGTGATGATGGCAAAGTTCTGTATATATTTCTGCAACCAGCTGATGAGCTCAAAGAATTTTCTTAGCTGTTTGCCTGTGTACAGCACTTGCTGACAGTCAATAAGTCCCAGCTGTTCAGGGTTTGGCCTATTCCCTGACTTGTTCACTATTAGGCCTAAAAACTCTAAGTCAGTTTTTCCTAAATGGCATTTCTTCACCACGCATGCCAGACCATTTATTTCTAATCTCTCGAGATCGAGTGAGAGATGGTGCAGGTGTTCCTCCCACGTCTCGAACCAAATAACAAAATCATCCAGATAGGCGACCTTTGAACTTGCCTATGACGCAATCCAATACTCTCACCATCATGCTCTGGAAAGTCGCTGGGGCACATTTGAGGCCAAAGGGCATGGCACAAAACTGTTATCTGCTAACATCGGGGGCTGTGAAAGCGGTCTCCTCCCGGTCCTCCAGGCGTACTGGGATCTGCCTGTAGCCACTACTTAGGTCTAATGATTTTGGCCCTCCCTTAGGAACTCAATGTGTACTTGACACTGATGTAAGGAGGTATCGCGCTTCATGTGGCCTGATTGATGGGCTTGAAGTCTACATAAAACCTACAGGTCCCATCCTTTTTTGGCGCTAACGTTATAGCGGAGTTGTATCAACTTCAGGTCGGTTCTATAACCCCGTGGTTAAGGGAATTGCATGCTCTGCAACTGTAGTTCTTTGTAATGCATCATGATCTGCAAAATTAATTTTTCTTTCTCTTAACAGATGCTGAAAAGCTGCCTGGGTCTCTATAGAAATGCTGTGTTCAAACTCTGACAATTTAACTGCTGCTACACTCTCTGTTCTACAGCTGTCTACATCATTGTACAGGATACACCTTTCCTTAGCCCCAAAATGTATGTGTCGTTCTGCTGCCTGTACTATGGTTATTTGCTCTGCCAGCCACGGCACTCCCAAAATGGCATCTTCAGTAATTTCGACAGTGACTATTGCAGTTGTGATCATCTCAAGGCATCTAATTTTAATACTTACAGTGGCTTGCCCTACAGTTGAATTTGTGCATTAACTCTTTGCCAATTGTATAACCAGTCCGGTTGAGGTAATGTCGTTACTGTTTATGAATTTTGTTTGACACACATTTTGTGATGTGGCTGTATCTACTGGCGCATGACATAATAAACCATTCACATGGACAAGGACCCTTATGAACTTAGCACCATGGCTACTGACTTTATTAATGAGTACTTGTTGCAATGTCACCCTTGGGCAGTTACCTGGGGAGGGGTAAAGTTCACGGCAGGCGACTTTACCCCAACAACCCATTTCCCTGCTGGTCTTCGATGCTGACAGGTCTGCTGCGGCAGTTGTCCAGGTGGGGATTCCATGGGCAGTCGGTGTGCAAATGAAACAGTCACCCCAGACTGCCAACACAGCATCGGGGGTGGATTTGATCGATCCCACCAGACGAACCTGTTCGTGCCCTGGTATGCACTCACATTTTCCACTTTGCTACCACCTCGTGCACAGTTCGGAACACTGTTTATGTTTCTCACTCTCGACTGTTCTGGTCTTCTTGCTTGATAATTCGACTGGTTTCCTCGGTACTGTCCTCTGCGTTCGTTCCTGAAGTCGCATGGCCCATGGCGCACCCATGCGCCTCTCATCTCCGATCGTGGTCCACACATGTTGCGCTCCAGAATGATTGCTGCTCGCATCACCTCTTCTAGTCTGCTATTGAGCAGTGCGACCAGAGCTGTTCTGTATTCAGGAAGGGCGATCTATGCGACCACTTCCAGGAGTCCTCATTCTGCCAGTTCCAGGCGAAACCTCTTTACCAGATGGTCGCGGAAGATCCGACATGGGTGCACGATACATGGGAGCTTGGCAGGGCATGTGTTATGTCTTGGCGTGACAGCCCTGCTCCAGCATGGTGCAAGGCAGGTGTCAGTGGTTGGCATGGCTCACAGCTGATTGCTGGTATGCATTGCTGGGAGCAGGAGCGGGGAGGAGATTTTTCTTTTCTTTCTTCCCTCCACTCTTTTCCTCCTCGTCCTCCTGGAGCGTGAGTGATGTGGGCAGGGGGGAGTTCTTCAGCCCCTTTGTCCTGCTTGGTGCCTAGTGGGTCCGTCGAGGCTGACATCACAGAAGCATTCCAAAATGGCAGCCGTCTGCTACCATTCTCATTGCTTCCCTGCAGTTGCTGTGATTGTGGCGTCCCTTCACATTCTGCACGCTTTTCACACTGACGATGTGTGTTGCCTTCCTGGCATCCTGGGGAATCATTATGGCGTCCCACAGCTCTGGTTGTAAACAGTTGTTCTTCTTCACACCTTTTAGGTGTTGGCATAGGTCAGCTTAAGTGGGAAATTGAAGATAGTGTATTTTGAAAATTTTGGAAAAAAATTGTAAAAATAAGTAAGTTGGGTTTGAAACCAGGAAACTTGTCAGAAAGACATAATTCCTAAGTCGGGTGCCATTTGATGTCATGATGGTGGAGCAAAGTGGTTAACTTTAAGGGTGGGGAGATTGGGTAGGTATTTTACCACGGTTTCGCACCTAACCTCTAGTGTTGATTGTGGGTGCTATACACTGCAGGGTGCAATGCTAAATTGGTCATGTAGAGCAGACTCCTTCTTCCAGGGTCATGTGCCCACAGCTATGCCAATATTTTCCCGTTGGTGCTCTGTCCGTTGTGATTAATAAAATACATTACCAGTACTATGCTTGTAATGCAGTGAGGTCTTGGGGCACTCACACACCCATATTTAGGTAAATGAAGGAAGAAAACACTCTGAAAATAAACATTAACACTTTGCATAGTACACTTAGGAAATGGTGGGAAAGGTGGGGACGCATGGCCCTATAGCCCATAGACAACCCGAATGAAGATGCATACTCCTTACGTTAATTCAATGGGTTTTATTAAATTTTCCTCCAGGAAACAATTTACAAACACGTACCAGGTTTAACCTGCCGGTATGGTAACACTGTAAAAAGGCACGTGGCCACAAAGAATTAAGTTCTAAAGTAAAGTATTACCAGGCAATGCTATTCCATGAGAAGGGAGGAGTGGAGAATCTTGAGAAACAATGTCAACGATGTTCCGATATGTTAAAAGTCTATTGTAGTGAAAATTACCAGTTCAAGACTTGATGTGCTGCCCAAGCACACAAAACGCGACCCCTGGTCTGTGTGTCCACCTCCTTGAGACATGGTAGAATGACTCATTTCTCTGCCGTGATGTGCTGGCCAGCTTGGTGGGCAAGCAAGCCACATGAACTACTTCCTTATGCACTAAACTCTGTAAAAATACATACACATTGCTCTACTGTTTGCAACTTTTGCATTATCAATTACATAAGTTGCAGATACCCTTTAATGCACATTAAACACTGGATGAAGTGAAATGGGGATGAAACACGTGAGAAATGAAAAGTAAAGAAAAACAATAAATGGTATGCTGAGGCCCACGGGTGCATTTAAAACATATTAGGGCTGTTATTATACATGTTTCATGACTTGGCATCCTTGAGCGTTTTTTAATTAATGAATAATTAATTTTCTCCTGATTTTACAGTATCTACTTTCCAAACACATGCTTGCGGGCGCACGTGATTGCGCTGAATCTTGCACTGACTTGCTCTGCACTTGCACCCTCACCACGAGCGCTTAAATGACTATACTGGCCTCACTCGTGAAGTAGCTGGTTTTGGTAACTGATGCAATGCACTGGTGGACGGGTGTGCACTAGCGCCTGGTAGAGTGCTGCTCCCTGCAACAGTCGCTGGGGACGAAGGGCAAACAGGCTCAGGGGAAGCAGCTGTTATAATGTTTTAGATAACTATGCCTCGCTGGGTCTAATGGTTGGAGGACAGTCTCTGCCAGCCATGCGAGAAGCCATATGGCAACATCTCCCTGGACTAGTAAAACGATGACCAGCAATGCCCTCAAACAAAAAATCTGAAGTAAGTGTCTGGCATAGAGCAAAAATTTAGTTAATTGAGTTAGCAAACAAAGTTTACAATCGAAGAATACGAGGAAATAAAAGAGAGTCATCAACTAAAGTTACAACAGGAACAAGAAAGAACTAAACAGGAGAAGTTTCAAACAGAACTCTTAACTTTTTAGATTCTAAAACTAAAGACAGAACTTAAGTAACTAATGTGTTATCTGTTGTTGTTTAGTTCACAACATCTGGTTTTTGAGTATATTCAAAGACATTTTCAATTAAAAACACTAGGCACTTGTGTTAGTCACTTCATTGATTTTAATAAGGCCTACAAAAATAACTTGTTTATTTAACATTTTAGTTAATGTTAATGCAGAATATTTGTCATAAAGAAAATTATAAAACAATATAGTCTGTTTGATGTAAGGCGAAAGTGCACTTTAACCTCTTCACCAATAAGTTCAAAATAATTTATTCTTTCATGTAAACATTCCGGGCGACAAACTAAGTCCTCATAATAATTTTCCCCTTAAATATTAAAGTGTAAATTGCCTGAGCTTTTTTTTTTTAATTCTTTAATAAAAATCTTTGCTGTCTCATCACCATCCCAAAATATTTAGTTTATGTTTTACAGTTACAGTTTGATCCCAATAATGTAACTTAAACTGCTTATATCAGCAGGTTATTATTTTGTAGAGAAATTCAGAGAAAATCGAGATTAATGTGCATGGTGAAACATAAAACACAGATAATTTTGATTTTTTTGCTAGTTAATCTCGATAAACTATCATTATCTCAAGTAGTGTAACCAGCCCTAAGGGTGGATTAACTATATTGTATTCTTAAAACCTGACTAGAGTGAGACTAAATTTAGTCGAAGGATCACCGATGTACACTATTGGCAGGCTTACTGAGCATGCGCATAGCAGATTTTCGTCTCATACATAATCTTTACTATTAAAGGATTAGGTATCACATTTGAGACAACACACATATTAAAAGTATCTTCAATTCATTCAAACAGATATTGTTTCTTTACCTAATTACCAAATTTCCCATTAATTGGAACTTAATCAATACTTTATCTAGCTTACACCCGCATGAAAATGAACGAAATTGTCGTATTTTACATTCACCATGTTTCTGATGGCTGCTTGGCTGGACCATTGGGGTGATTGGGGGGATGAAGGTACAAGAAAGGTATGGTGAATGATTACGGAAATTTTCCTGGGAGGCACCACCTTGGGGGAGCACGATGATACAGGGATCCTGTGGCCGACGATGTGGTGGTTGTCCCCCAAAAGTCCTGCATCATTTGAAGTGCTGGTGCTGCAGAAATCGATGAACTAAAGCCTGTAATGCATAGTCTAGTGTGGAGTGTAGGCCTCCCCCAGACACCACTCACTCCCCAAGGAATGTAGGCCTCCCCACGCCATTATTAAATATGCGTACTCCATTTAGTTTGCAGGCTACATGGTTGTGATGTGACCAAAGATGAATAAAGAACTGTGTCTCACTTATGTTACTTAATTTATACTTAAGATTCCATAATGGGTACATACAATAAGGGTTCGCAATTTAAGTGGGCGACCACTGAAACAGACAAAGGCACAAGGCCAGCATGGAATTACTGAACACTTATGCCCCGGGCCATGAACAAACGAGCCGGGGATGTGGGGTGGCACTCGCTCCAGGCAACGAAAAAGCAAAAGTTTGAAGTTAATTACATTATATAAAACAAAATTACATAATGATCGATGATGAAAACGGTGAAGGCCTGGAGCGGCTCGACACTGCGACCACCCCACAACAAGGTTAAAACGCTACTACTAAGGGGTTGGGATAGAGCCTGCTGGTTGGCTGGAATTCCCACCTACAATCATGTGACTGTGATCTGCATATTACATAGTGAATGTAAATGGAATGAAGCGGCCTGCTACCATGCAAGTGAGATGACGCACAGCAAATAACCTTATTTAATATGTAATATATATGAAGAAAAATATAAAAGAAAAATATCACGCTCATGGCATGAAGTGATGCCATACAAACCTAACTTAGAAAACGTTCCACATACGCCCAAACTCGGGTAAGATGCATGACACATATTAAAAGAACACTGAAACACACAAGAAATGCTTTTGTATGAGGTTAGGAATATTTGGCCATGTGGTTGGCCATGTTGCCATTCTCCCCGCTGTTATGTATCTCTGTGGATACTGGAAAATACTGGACCCCAGTATTTTGATACTGCACATGTTGTAATGGGATAGTAAAATAGACATAGAAATAGGTACAAACAATTTGGCAATGGTGAGGCGAATGCCCAGTATTTACATGTGATATGGGTTTACACAGAAAATAAATAAATAAAAAAACTCGTGTACATGAGGGCACTCATGCACACAAATATCACTGAATATAGAACATGGCAAACACTGGCAAAAATAATTATAATATAATTTAAGATCACATCTCAGGTACACTGGTGCACCTTATGCACAAAACGGAACGTACTCTGGCACTGACAAGATAATATAAAAACTAAAATAAAACAAAACACATATGATGCACTACAACATTTAGCAAACACACATGACATTCATAACCATCAAATCATACAGAAAACTAGAGAACCCATCTCACATGCACACATGTGACACTTATTGACATGACGTACTGTATACACCTGGGCAGTGGGCGAAGCTCCAGGTAGAGCATGGCAAACTGTCTAGAGGGACTATAGGCCGATGCCAAATGCTCCCCCCTAAACCTTTTGCCGCCTGGTGACGCCTTCTCCTCAGCAGCAACATGTGGTCGGCAGTTGAAGATTCCTGCATGGCCGCAGGTTGTTTTTGCTGATTTCCCTCATTGTAAAATCTCGTCTTATTTCTGCAGGCGGCACCACTGTGTCAGTTGCTTTAGGTAGCAAGTGCCTGTAGGCCGTGCACGTGGCTCGTCGGATGGTGCGAGCATGTTTGGAATGTCAGGGAGCAGAGGAGTATTCCCCTGACCTCGTCTCGTCACTGCTGCTACTGCTCACACTTGGTGGATGATGGCTGCATCATGTTTTGCATAGGTCGGGCTGGTCCTGCAGGTCCTGTGAGGCTGACCCAGAGTCTGATGGGCTTAATGAGAGTCATGGGGATACAGGACGTCCATGAGACATCACAGTGCTTGCAGGCGGAATGGCTATTCTCGTCCGCAGTTAGCCCAGCTGTCAGGCTGTCAGTGATATCCCTGAAGGCAGTTGGAACTGGAGAAATAATATTAGTCTCGCTGAAGTTGGCTGCAGCAGCACTTTCAGACAACTCCCCATTGGATGCAGAAGCGTCTGGTGATCCTCCTGTCACTGCACGCAGCAAACTCTCCTTCTATGCAGTGTTGTTAGTTCCGGCATTGTTGGCTAATGCAGAACTGATATTTCTCCCATCATCTTCAGCTCGGGGCGGCTCGATGCCGGGCTTAGCTATGCCAGCATGGACTAGGCGCAGCATGTTACGATGATAAATCGCTGTTCTCCTGCTACTAAGATGTATCTTGTAGCAAGAATCTCCCACTTGCTGAACGATTATGTGCAGCCCGCTCCATTATGCGGCAAAACCAGCACAGTATTATTTTTGTCCAGCCGATTGGGGGTTTGTCCGCAAATACATGTGTTGCATTGTGCTCAAGGGCTGTGGATGGCGAGATGAGAGGGGAAGTCATAGAGCAGTGTATCAGCGTTGTTGCTCTCTCGCTTCTTTCTGCATTTGCTCTCCCCTTTACTCACTGCTTTCTCCTGTGTCTGGAGGGGTGGCGTGCTCCCTTACCCTGTTTCTGAACTCTCCTGGGAGGGGGAGTTCACGACCTTGGAGCAGCTGTGCTGGCGACTTCCCTGTGGCCTTATTAGCCTGGTTCCGCAGTATGAAGAGGACTGCCGTCAAGTGCTCTGCCCATGAAATGTGATTTTCTTCTATATGAAGACGTAGTTGAGTCTTGAGCTCCAGATTTCTCCTCTCTTTGGGGTTGGCCGAGGGTTGTACACTGCAGTGACATGCTGTCTTATGCCCCACTTAGTATTGTAGTCACACCATATGCATCCCACAAATTGAGAGCCATTATCACTGAAAAGGATGAATGGATATCCCCAGCAAGTGAAGAATTCATTTTTCTATTGTTTTGCCCACTACGCAGACTTGTGCACTGAAGATCGGGTAGGCCTCTACCCAGGGCAAAAAGAGGTCAGCTGTCACCACCATAAATCTCTTTCCTGATGGTGTGCCTGGGTAAGGCCCCATTGGGTCTAGCACGACAGTCTCAAAAGATTCACGTGGCTCGCGCGGTTCATGTTGTTGTAAATTTTCATTTTGTCTGCTTTTCCAATGGTTGCACTTGTCGCCACACACACACACACACAAAGGCACGCACATGCGTAGAAAAGTTGGGCCAATATAAATATTTTAGCATGTTCTTGTGAGTCTGTTCAGTGCCCGGATGGCTGACTAAGTCACTGGCATGTGCGTGAGACAGGACAAGGTCATGCAACAAGTGTGGAACATAAACACGCCACATGCTATTTCCATTTCTCGCATGAGTCTAAACATAGTCATTGACCACATTCCAATTTTCAATTGTTTAGGTTCGCACTTGTTTCTCGCCATTTTGTGGCAATTGGGCTAGACATTGAGCTTTAACAACATCATTGTGGATTGATATTAGTAGTGGTGTAGTTGGAAGTATCATTTTGCCTGGCCCTGCACTTTTGCATTGTATTGCATTATCACACTGCAGGGAGGGTATGATGTCTTCCTACACCTCTTCGTCACATGCCACTGTAACATCTGGGGAACAGTAAAGGTGGTCGGCTAACTAATTTCACCCTTTCCACGTGCTACACTTTAAAATCATAAGACTGAAGAAACAGTGCCCAGCAGGTTAGCTTGCTCCTGCTTTCCTGTGTATTGTGCAGCTAGAACAAACATCTATTGTCCGTTCGAACCAATAAGTATTGGTATTCTAATAACTGTTTGTATTTTTTGAACCAACATACCACGGCAAGGCACTCCCTCTCGTTAACATCATTGTGCTTTTCCACTTCGCCAAACCTTGCGCTGCTGTAAACAATTGTCTGGCGGACTCCATTGTCTGCCAGTTGAAAGAGAACCACACCTAGTCCCATTCGCTTGCGTCTGTATGTATATGTGGTACATTGGGCCATGCCGTGCAAGAGCGCGGCACTTACGGAATTTGCATTTCACTTCATCAAAGCTGTTTTGTTGTGTGGCATCCACTTAAATCTTATGTTTGGTGAAATCAGCTCAGTCAGCGGTGCCGTGACAATGGTGAAACATTTTATGCATGCCCTCAACCAGTCAACAAGCACAAAAAACTTCCTGGGCTAATTCCGGGTTGTGGGGATGGAATGAGGTTAATTAACACTGAGCTGTTCCTCTGCCATGTGGCTGCTGTGTTCGTTCACAAGATGACCCACAAATTGAATGTAGGCTTTTCCTATGTGGCTCTTGCGCTTGGTGCAACTTAAACCATTGATGGCCAGGCAGTCCAGTACAAGTGTGAGGTGGTATATGTGTTGTTACCACGATGACGACCAGATGATGACATCGTCAGGTAAGCCATTAAAACTCTCACCATCACTGCTTGGAAAGTGGCCAGAGCACACTTCAAACAAAATGGCATGGTGCTTAACTGGAACCGTCTGCCATCAGGTGCTGTAAATGCTGTCTTGTACTGGTCAGCTGGGCATACTGGGACCTGCCAGTGCCCGTAGCTCAGATAGATTGTTGTCATGACTTTGGTGTTTCTGAGCAAATCGAGGGTATCTTTTACGGTGATGTACGGTGGCAGAGCACTCTTCGTCACCTGATTCAGCTTATGGAAATCCATGCAAAAGTGCCAGGAACCATCTTTCTTTGGAGCCAAAGTAATAGCAGAATTTAACTCACTCTCCGTCTGTTCAATAATATCCTCAAGTAGAATTTCAGAAATTTGCTACTTGATGATAAACTGTGAGTAGTATTTTTAAAATAATTTTAACAATTTATTATATAAAGCTTCACATGTACAAAATCACTAAAAGGGTACGGTAAAAATCGTGAATTTTACCATATAGATTTTTAAGTTTTATATATATGCCATCACATTTTTTTATAAATTACCTCAACACTCAAAACTGGCAATTCCAAAGTCCGCAAAAGCAACAGCGTATGCAATTGCATCCGCCTCCGGCCGAACCAGTTATGACAGATACGACCGCACTATGACTGCACTATCACTAAATTGTGATTGACTTGCTGTTTGATTCAAATTAAAACTAATGTTTAATTAGTTGTTGTTTGTTTCAGTTTAGTGTTTAATTGAGTAGCTGATTGATTCATATTTAAATGAATGTTTAATTGAGTTGCTGTTTGATTCAAGTTTAAATCAATGTTTAATTGAGTTGCTGTTTGATTCAAGTTTAAAAAATGTTTAATTTAGTAGCTGTTTGATTAGAATTAAAAATAATGTTTAATTGAGTTGCTGTTTGATTCAAATTTAAATTATTGTTTAATTGAGTTGCTGTTTGTTAATGTTTAATTGAGTTGCTGGTTGATTCAAGTTCAAATTAATGTTTAATTGAGTAGCTATCAGTTTCAGTTAAAAATTAATGTTTAATTGAGTAGCTGTTTGATTAAAATTAAAATTAATGTTTTATTGAATTGCTGTTTGAGTTAATTTACAAGGGTAAATGAGAGAGTGTAGCTGTTTGATTCAAGTTTAAACTAATGTTAAATAGAGTATCTGTTTGATTCAAATTAATATTAATGTTTTATTGAGTAGCTGTAGGCATAGTAATATTTTTATAATTATTTTATTTTAAAAATAAATTATATTTATTTTTAAAAAATATTTATTATTTTTTACATTACCTCCAGGAATCATCTGTCTCTTTGAGGTTTAATAAAGTGTTCAAACTTATTCAACCAAAGTGAATTTAAGAATCTGTTTGTCTAGCAAAATAAAGTGTGCATTTTGTTGGAACGGCCAAACACATTGTAAAAAGCTCGTATCAAATGAGGTTCGAAATAACAAGAATGTTTGTATATTTTGGCCATATCCTTTTCTCCAATCTTTTCTATCTGAGCTTGTAAAACGCGATTGCAAATTGCATTCGTGATTACTGAATTTGGAGAAGTAATTTTTGTCCCATTGTATCTGAATTTAAGGTAATATGAACACATTGAAAGTCACTTGCATTTGGTAAAGTGTGTGCACGGTTACTCTTGATTGAACATGCCAAATTATGAGCTGGTTGTTTGACATATTGTCTTATGCTGCACAACGTAGCAGTTTTTGTTTTTACAGAAGTTGTAAACCCAGTTTTCATATTTCCTGCACAAATATCGAGCAAGTGAATGAATACACTTCTCCAGCTAGCGGCATATTCCTCTACATCGAGAGTGAAAAAAGTCGGTCTGAAAAACAGAGTATCAATGATTTCCAATTTAGGTACGAAGTATATATCGACTAAATTTTTTGCGCTAATGTACTCTTTAAACTGGTTGTATATGTAGTCTCCCGATTGGAGTAGACTATCAACTAGATTGACAAATCTCAATTACAATGTCAAGTATTCGTTCAAAGATAGGGCAATAGGCGGTATTGAGACTTTGACCGATCCTCGAATAGAGTTATGATTACATTCGTATACAAACACATTGTGTAATTTCAATTTCGTGAATAGAGGAGTGCCGTCTTTGTTCCTTGCCATTCCTGTCGAATGATATGCGTGTTCCATTGTGGTTTGAGTGAAATAATAAATCAGCGAGCAGTTATGCGATGACTCATGAATGGCATTTTTGCACTTGCACGTGAGCGAAAGCCGATGTTGGTCGTTAATTTGTTTTTTTTTTTTTCTGCGAAGGAAACACGATTCATAAGTTTTACAATGACCAGAGCATTGGAAATTTTCAAAAATATCTACAACAACCCAGAACTGCAAACTTTGGACGAATTTAAATGGTTTTACACGTATTTTGGCAACTGTCTCTTGGAATGCATTTACACTCACGAAGATGATGATGACAAAGAATCTGACGATGATTTCGAAGAGGAAGTTGACATTGATCTTAATAACAATACTTACATTTCGTTAAAGTTTAAAGATTTTCAGGCCACGTTCCCAAACACCACACTCGAAGACTATCTATATGTCAAACGACTGTAATTTACGACAAGTGATTCATAGAAGATGTGAAAATAAATTGTAAAACATACAAATTAAATTCTTTTTTAAAATTTGTTTTATTTGATTTGATAACGATAATATACATATGAGGTTTTTTTTAAAGTAAAATACTACATCTGGCTCGACATGACCACCCTTTAGAAAAACCCACATCTACTATATGGTTGATAATTGTTTTTGAATAACTCCTCTGTGAAGGTTCCATTCTTATGATATTTTTTCCCTTCAATTTCAGAACAAAAAACAGTCATGTCAAAAACCTCACCATTGGTGAACATATTGATTGTATCACTAATAGATGTGTCAGATGTGTGATTTATGCGTGTGTTGGTTGTGACGACTGCATTGTTTTCAACCTCACTGTTGAACACATTGACTACATTGTCCTTAGCGTCGCTGTTGAGGAACGAGTCGATTGTGTTGTCACCAACGTCGTCGTTGACTGATGTATCGATGTTAGTGTCACCAACCTTGCCCTTGATTGATCTATTAACTGCAGTGTCACCAACCTTGCTGTTGATTAATGTATTGGCTGGGGTGTCACCAACCCCGCTATTGACAAATGTGTTGACGGCACTGTCCACTACCTCATCATTGACAGAGATGGGAAAATAGACGCGTTGTCATTCATCATTCCGTGTTTGATGAATGTGTTGTTCACAGCCTCACACCCCACATCTTCCACCCCCATCGCGGTCGAATGTGTCCCTCCCTGTTCTTTATATTGAATGAATTTCATCAGGTTAAAGTACCACTGTGTTGGTTCACTAACACAGCCATTATTCTTTGCATATTTTCTTCCACTCCCTTATGTAGGAATCCTGTAAAGACTTTATCCGTCTACTGATGGTGTATTTGTCTACATCATGTTCTCCATACTCGACAGTAAATGCAAGTAATTCTCGAAATCCCTTATACCTTGCATTTGTGCATTTATACACCTTATAAACTCTTTTACATAGTCTTTACTAGAATACCATTTTGAATCCATACTTCCAGACTCAGTAGACTGTGCTGACTCTTTGAAGTTCGAGGTATGAGTGCCTCGGAAACTGTGACAATGTTAGTAACAATACACAATCTTTTATAACTGACGTCATAGGAGATTTCTTTTTTTTACTCCCCCTCCCCCATCCACCTATCTACCTTCTTTTTTATTGTTTTTTAAATCAATGGATACATATACAGCTTCTTGTAAAAAATAAACATTTCAAGCTGTGAACTACAACTGGGTGGATGTAGAGACTCTGTGGGTGGAATGGAAAGATTATTATGCCATGTTCGATACATGTATGAAATCGGCAAGTAGACATAGGGGCCATTCTCATATTAACCAACTCTATCCACCACAATTAGATAAATTTTATGAAAAAATAAACATTTTAGCTTATAACATTGTAATTGCAGTCACATTAAACAATTGCCATCGTAATTCACAATGCAATACATACATGACAATAACATATTCATTTTCATTTTAAATTTTGGTAGTATTTCTTTCTATGGTGAGAAAACAATGCCAAAATCGAATTCAAGGGATGTAAATTACGATTCAGTTTATCAAATCTGGCAAACGACAACAGACTTGTTTGTGCCGGAAGTCTGAACCAATGCACATTTTGAAACTGTTTAAACATATGAAAACCAAATTAAATAGTTTAAAAATGTTGGGCCGAGTTGAAGAGCATGTTAAAATAGTAATAAAAAAAGGACACAACAACTGGTGTTTTTTTATTTGTAACACACTCCCAGCTATAAATATGTGGACAGTTTCAGTAGCCAGCATAACAAAGTGTGTGGTGAAGTGAGAAGGATGGCACCAGGAAGATCAAAGATGTTCTTTGCAGCAGTTTTAGTGTTTTGCTCAACAAACACCTATGCGAAGAAATTGCCATTTTGCTTGCCGACATCAACTACAACAGAAGATTCAACCACGGTGAAGGTAATTGATGATCTTTCATTTTTGGTGCAGCAGAAACGGGTCGTCAAATGAGAATTGATTTGCACAAAGAGTAGAGACGATATTTCGGATCTGGTGAATTCCTATGACAAGGGTAAAAAGTTATTTTCAATGGATGATGAAAGTGTATTTCCTTTGCCATACTTTTTCTGCCTCTTAACTGGAAATTTATTTGACTTCGGGCATCATATTAATATTTTTACCAATATTCACTGTTCTGTGGATAAGTCTCAAACACAAGACAATAAGTGGCTGTGTACCAATTCGACAGAAGGAAAAGACATTCTTATAAACATGTATACTGGAGGAATACCAATGTAAAAAACCACTATACATATATAATTATGTAAAAAAAATAAATGTAACTTCTAATGCACTTCTTTCTTTATTTGGCATATAAATCCGTAAATAAAAATATGAAAGGTTCGCATCGTCAAGTGTGTCAAATTTGCTGACGATATTATACTATATTATAACTCGGTTGAGTGCATGCTGTATTACACATAAATATGTTTTAAGTTGATTTGCACTGAGTTGAATGAAATTTTCATGCACGCTGATCGGAGAGAGCGCACATAACTTTGGTTGTTATATACTTGAAGATTTTTTTCAATAAACCATTTGCTGTTTTTTCTGCGAGCTATTTACAAAAAAGCATTTTTCTCTGTTATTTATAATAAACATATTACATAATAAGCGATGAACAACAAACTAGAGACCGTCGCGTTTCTTGTGGATTGTATTTATATCAAAGTATAAATTTTCACACAATTATTTTCAAGGCAAAGTATTTTGGTTATAAACTACCAAGAATTATCTACAGTTTTGCATTACCATTCCCTGGTGCATGCTGAAAACTGAAAAGGTGCATATCAAGCATTATTTACAGTTTAGCACTACTTATTACATGATATATGAACTACATTACTGAAAGCATACAAACTACATTACTGAAAGCATTTCTTATATAGAAGAAACAAAACAAATAACTAAGAATAACCTCCCTGGAACGTGCTGAAAACTGAAAAAGTGCATGTCATGTGATTGCTAGAAACGAGTGTAAATTTATCAACTCGTCGATAAATATAAGTCTTTGCTGAACTAAATAATTTTAACAAGTGGGCACGACCTGCCATTCTGTATAATAATTTTTATTTTCTTCATAGATGCCTAGTTAAAATATTATCATTTATCACCATTGAGATGTGACATTAGTAAAAAAAATCTTTAATTTTATTTTATCTTAATGAAATGTAATATATAATAAAGAGTAAATTAGTTCATTATACTCAAGTTAAAATAAGTTGGCTTTTTGGAAAATGTATTTTGAAATAGAAAATAGAATAATGTATTGTTGTAATTACAATTACATATTTAGCAAAAGATAGGGCTCTAATTTTAATTATAAAGTATTAAATTAATTAAAGGTATGTTCTTTACTTATAAACTAAGTAGATATCTTTGAGATAATACGTTTAATTTATTTGTCATTGTTTACAAAAACATCATATTTTTTTGATAGTTACTGTAGAGATAATTGGACATTAATAAATTAATAGTGAAAACATCTTTATACTGTATTATCTATGCCTATGTTGTGTAACATAACACCAAATTACTTTTGACACTGATAGTAATGACCTCAAAAATATTATAATAGGCTGTGTTGCGAGAGACAACCAGGTGTAAAATTAATTTTTCCAAGTCAGGTGTGTACAAACAACAAAAATGGTTTCGACACAATGGATTTATTCGTGCCAGTATTAGAAACATTTAAACAGAACTTTAATTACAAAAATAACTTAATTTTAATATGGTGCAAATAATGTGAAAAAGCTATATCCGAAATATTGAGTGAATATACTAAAAAAAAGCAGTTTTTCACTTCTTTATTGCGAGTGTGTAAAACTTGACATTACATTAGTAGGCGGTTTTCTATATTTTACTGTCGTAGCTATACTCGTATTAGTGCGGCTATCAGATGTATTTTCTTATAGATACAGGAATTTCTGTATATCTGGCAGCATCGTATTTATAGTACGAGTGAGTGAGAGGGTTTTACGACACAGTAACAGCGAGGTTTTCAGTGCCGATGAGGATTAAACAAGTTAAATGGACGACACAAACATCCATACCCTGACCGGTGCAACCGAGTACGCAATTGGAGTTGAACGAGAAAGTAAGAAAGAACAAAATATCGCTGCATGGCCATAGGTCTCCCAACTGTCTCGCGCTTTGTATTCTGCAGTTCCCGAACGATTTGCGACTCATGTCACTATTGAACTAGGTAGGTCAACGATCCCTACAGTTCGAGGCAGTGTTGAACGAGCGAAAACAAAGATACAGATAGATAGAGGTAGATAGATAAGTATGCATGCTGCTGTGTGGCCAGTCGTGGTAGGGGGCGATAACCTCTAAGGGGGGAGGGGGGATCTGCAGGGAGCAACGAACGACAGATTATCTGAGCATGCACAATGGTGCACCTGGCATAGTTACTGGTACCGAGAGAATGACTGACCGATATCACAGGAGACTAGTTCTTTTTTGTCGTGGTGAACTATGGACCCAGTTCTTTTTAAAGACCAGTTAAAAATGAACTGGTTGTTCGTGAACTACCCATCACTAATTTTTAATAAGTCATGTATCACTATATGTTCGAATTATGTGACCACTAAGTTTATCTATATTATACAATAAATGTTCGGATTTTATTCCTTAACATCGCGATTTCGACATTAATATGCATGTGTGTTGTTTGACTGGTAAGTTTCTGGAGTTCAGATTATTTGTTATTTTAAAAAGTTTGTAGGTATATTTGTTCACCATTTGCTTTGTTTTACCGAAATTAATTATATTTCTGGTATTACAAATTTAGTTATTTAGTCTGGGCACATTTTTACACAGAATTGTAATAATAAAACAATAAAAACACATTGTGTAGGGAGAAATTTTATTACAACTGCAGTGAAATCACCTCATTCTAAGTTGGCATCAATGACGAGTAGTAAAATGTGTCTTGCTACAATTTGAATATAAGTAACATAACATATCTACCAAGAGATAGCACCAAAGATGTTTTTAAATAAATTGTAAAATAATATTAATATAACTTTCATTTATTAAATAATGTAAAATATATTTACATGCATTTCTTAAGTTAAGTAGTATTTCGTTTATTCAAAGAACCTGGGAGGAAAGTCTTCCAAAGGCATAGTCTGTTACTCTCCTCAAGAAAGCAGGTCAGTCATCAGAGCTTTTAGGTTATAGGTATCACATCGTGTTGTAGGTAAGTAGCAGTAAGTAATATCTTGTTATTAAGTTTAGTGTAAAGTTACATTTGTAAAAGTATATTAATGTCATGTTTAAACTCCAACAAGGACAACATTACTTAAATTGGTCCACATGGGACTTATATGTAGACTTTAAATTTACCCACATGTTGGGGATATCAGTAAGTTTGAACTTTTATAATTAATGAGGTCCACATGGGAACTTGCAAACTTGAATATTTGTATTTTTACAGTATTTTTTACACTTAAAAAATACCTATGTGACTGGACATCAGTACATTATACAAACATTTTATGTTCACAAAATCTCACTTACTCTGTCTTAAAATTTGGTTGTAACTGTCCGTTATAGGAAGAAACATAATGTGCTGGCACCCTCATCGCCAACTAACATCGGGGGCATTTGTGCAACCATACACCAGTAACATGAATCACATGGGGTTTCTCTTCAAGGAAAATGACCATGTAAACAAGACATGAAGATGACATGCACATGCACTGAACATTTCCAGCCAAAGACAGTGACAGTCTTCAACACAGAGGTGGCATGGGACTTTTTTTAGGTCAGTCTTTTAGCGCACAGTAACTAACACCAGTGAGATTGTGGCGTACTCTGATTGGTTGATCAATAAAATGAAAAAAGGGGAAGAATAGTCAATTGCGGAGTACTCTAATAAAGTCTCATGGAACGAATCAAACATATCCATTGGGCCCTGCACAGGTAATCAGTATTCAAAGTTGATCTTGTATGCCAAAGTTTGAATATTAGTAAGGTATATAGGGACAACAGTTAAATTTGTTTAGTTCCATGCGATTATACCAGAATATTCCACCATCGATAATTCTCCCCCCCCCCCAAAAAAAACACAGACTTTCAACAACCAGTCAGAGTACATCTTTTCATTTCCCCTCCCTCCCCTCTTCAAAGTTTGCCTTCATGGCAGCGAAATCTGGAAAAAAGACTTCAGTCAATGCCGAGAGCTGGACAGAAAAACACATGTGTGTGTGTTTTTCTGTCCAGCTCTCGGCATTGACTGAAGTTTTTTTTTTTTTTTTCAAATTTCTCTATCATGAAGGCAAACTTTGAAGAGAGGAAGGGAGGGGAAATGAAATAGTGCACTCTGATTGGAATTAAATTATAATACATTTTCTTGGAATTAAACAACAGTGATTACAACACACACACTTGTAGTTTTTCTCAAAAGTAAACAACTGTTGTTACAACACACACAATTGTCATTATTTCTCGAAAGCAAACAATTGTGGTTACAACACACACTTTTGTGCGATGTCATCATCCAAGCCAATAATTGGATAACCCCCCTTTTTTTCTGCAACAGCCAATCAGAGTACAGTATCTCATTTCCCCGAACTTCCCTCCTGTCGGTTTAGTTTATATGGGGTACAATCTGAAAAAAAGAAATCAATCAACAATGAGAGCTGAATGTGGAAACATTACTCTTCGTCCCAGGACAGCAGTGGTTAAAAGGGCGGGGGTTAAGTATAATAATAAATATTGTTTTATTTTAACTCGTGCTCCAAGTAATGTAAACATTTGCATTTTTTTATCACCCACAAATATATAACTAAGCAACACTTCATTTACATATTTAAAAAAAGATACTTGCTGGAGAACATTTTTCTTTGTATGCCCGTTTACCATTATGATGATACTTGTACCAGAGTTGACATGTTATCCGACTCTGCAAATGTCGTTGTGTCAAAAAAAGTCTAGGTATATCAGTATGTTAAGCTTGATGCTGCTGAAGAAACTCTTGCTTCGTATGTCCGTTTACCATTGTGATAGTACTTGCACTAGACTTGGCACGTTATCTTACTCTACAAAGGTCGTTGTGTCAAAAAAGTCTAGGTATATCAGTACGTTAAGCTTGAGTAGATCACTTTGTACGCTCATCATCATTTCGATGATGGTATTTGTACCAGATGTTGTGTAGCCCGTGTTGTGTAGCTTCAAAAGAGTATCTGAAAGTATGTTTTTTCCCACACCAGTCTTACTGTAAAGTACCAGGGCATTCAGCAACTATTTGCCTCGGAAATTGAAAGATGTCATAAACTTCATTAGAGTGACTATCAAATCCATGTTGAATTCACCATATAAAATCATGGGTGCAAATCCAATATACACATAATCCAAGTACTCGGTGAGTAACAAGTCATCTTCAGATGTGGTTTGGTACTCTCTTGGGTAGACGTTCAAGTGTTTGTACCGATCGCAAAGTTCTTTGAGATGATGCCACTCAATCTTTGGCTCAATGTGAACAGGAAGGAGAACTCGCGAATTTTCACAAAATGATTGTAGTAAATTAGCAAGGTCCTTTACCTAGTTCATGTACACAGGTTGGCCAACGTGTTCGATAACAAGTTGTTTCATATCATCGTAAATTTCAAAGCGATTTTCACATAAATATCTAAAAAAAGGTCCATCCCCATAGGAATTGTGAAACCTCATATGCAACAACCACGAAACGATACAGAATACATTACATACGAATCCATCCTCGAACTCAGTCAACTCGATGGACGATTCGACTTGCCCTTCATATCCAAACTTCAAGTATTGCACCATAAATCCGAAATTATCCTCATTGAGCGGTTCGTTTCTATCACCCATTGCGGACATTGAATTTGACAATGGCGACATTCAAAAACTGGCCTCTGTACGATCTGGCGGTGACAACGCAACATCTATCGGCGAGGAAGCTTAGCCGCAATTTTTTTCAGTTTGTTTGGCATTATCCTCGGCAATGAGTTGTTTTCGCTTTAAGTGCAAAAATTTCTCAATGGATGCATAAAAATAATTCATAGATTGCGAAGTGTTGAACAGCGTTGTCGTTCTTTCATCATCATCATCAATTTCCGTACCACGATCATGTTCGTCACCCGAGTCTCCTTCTCTACCGCCAATCCCACTTTTGTTTCTTATGCCATCATTTAACAAATCACAAAACTGAAGAATGTTTTTCGAGTTGAAAATAAAGTTGGCCAAACCGAGTTGTTTCGGCATGTGTTGCCCAAAAATGGAATGTATAAATGGAGTAACTCATTTCAGGTTCACCGCGTATTTATGAGTTAAAATATACAGCAAGTACACAAACATCTTGAAGGCAATCGCGAATTTGGTGCCGGTAATAATCTTTAACTTGTCTACGAGTGTTGGAGGCCATTTGTAATTTAGAGTCAAATCATTGAATGTAGCCACAACATTTTCATCGACGTAGTCGAGGGGTTTGAAATCAGGTTCGATTAATGCATACTTCTTTCCCACTATGTTTGAAAATATCGGGCAGAGTAACATCACCGTCAACTTGTGTTATTGCAACCACAATAAGAAATGTGGTAATTTAAGGTAGATGTCCAAACACAGGTCTTGTACACGAGGGAAATGGACCAGGGTGATTATCGGTTTTTGGAACGTCGTAACGGTGCTTGATAGCCACCAGCACGCCAGGGAAGGCGAAGCTGTTTCAAATACATTTAGTAATGGGTTAACTACATACCCATCACGAAAGACTTGGTATCCTATATGATCGAGAACAGCCTCGTGCTCTTGTATTTCGAGAATAAAGGACAGCTCGCTTTCGCAAACGATAGAAAACTTTCCATTTCCGAACACCAAGTTGCTAAATCGCCTCGTCAATAAAATGTCCGAAAAGAAGAAATTAGTCACCTTACAAGCTGTCGCTGACGACGATTTCTTTTTTTTTATTCGAGGACGAATCCCCATTATCACCACAATCTCGACCATTGAGTTCACCAAATATGACTTATTTGTACACGTTGAAAAGGTTTGTCCAGTTGACAGGTCCTTCACATAAAGACGAAAGCAAAAAGAAAAGAACATCGGTCTTGTAGAATCCTACGTACAAGTGATTTATTACATTTTCGTGGGTGCACCAACCACTCAAGATGAACTTTGCATACCGGTTCGGGTTGAAAAACTTGAACACACATCCGATCAGCTTTATTAAATTTTTACTGTCGATGTAGCGAACGAGCAATGAAAAACACACTCGTTACTTAACCGCGATTCACCATCTCCGATAAAACATAGACGAACAAGTCGTAATTTTCTTTAAACGTATCCGATGATGTAGGTCCACATAACCGTTTTTGTGGAGGATAGTCTTCATCTCCATCGTATTCAAATTCATAATCGTATTCTTCGTCTCTACTTTGTTTCGAACCATTTTTGGAATATATATGTAGATGCTGATCTTGCCATCGCCGTTGTTGCTTACCCAAAATCCATTTGTTCCGCCATTCATTTACTTCAACAATGATGTTAAAGTTTTTAATTTAGTAACTTTTTGCTTTGCAATAACACGTGTAGAAAGTGTAGGCCATGTAAACAAAAGTTTGAATCTTCAGCCAATAAACCATCTATGAATGCATGCATGAAGTTTTCCTTGTAAAGATCAAAGTCAATGTCGGGTTGTCGTATCGCCTCCTCGAAATGATCAGTTACATACAATTGATTTTTAATAAAGGGGTAAAATTCACGATCGTAAAAAGGAACCTGATGTTCGGCTCTACCTAATGCATACTCGAAAAAGATGACGTCGGATGAAATGTCCAGTTTTTCCACGGTAAGAAAGTGTTCTCCAACTGGTTAGTGTCAAACTGAAAATTTTTCTCGATCGTGCTGATCTATACAATTCGTACATCTCGGTAATTACACTCTCTTCGTCACTTCCACTTAGACTTTCAATTTTGTGAGTAATTTCTCCAACAACACACATGGCGAAATACTCAACGATATATTCAAATCCCAACCGGTACTCGGCCGATCCAATGGATGACTTTACCCAACCTTCCTCGCAATAACCACCAACGTCGTTTCCCGTTTACACACGACGGTCATTTGCCGCAATCGACTCCTCGTCATTTCGCATTTGCCTGATTGCCTGATCGATGAACATGTATGGTCTGATGTATTCATATGTCCGAACGAGTTTTAAAGAAAAAACTTCTCGTGATGAATCGCAAGTTATTGAAACTATGATGGCTTCGCCCTCCTTGAAGGGATTGTAAAAGGGAACAAAAGACATGAGCTCATCCTTTAGAGTCCATATATTGATGGGACTTAGTTTTCTGAAACGATCATACATGCTCAGCCATTCGGGAACGTGATCTCGGATGGTGAGCAAGGAACACTGTGCCGGATTGCCCAACTCAAACTTGAATGCCAACCCCCTCGTTCGATTGCGAGTAGATGTGAGAAAGATGGCAAAAAAAAAATACATGGGCACTAACAAAATCCATCACCATGGGTAGAATTAGGGCCGATGTGTCACCAGACAAGACACCTTGATGACAATCTCAATCACACGATCGCGACAAACGAGGTTCTATTCGTACGAGTCGAAATTGTGTTCCTTGTCGACATCAAAGTCAAGATTATGCGTTGGTAAACCAAACTTTTTTTGCACAACCAGCCCACTATTGTACTCTACCCCGCGTTGTTTTTTGCCGACCAATGAGCAAAGATACACTTTAACAAAAGATCGTAACCAAAGGGCGAAATTTCCTGCGGGGTGATTTTACCGAGTTCACTGGATCCAACAATCGAGATGACTTTTTTTCGATCGTATTTGGCGTCATATCGGCCGACGAGTTGCATTATTATGCGATCCAAATCCGCATCGACGGTTACTTGGCCAATTTCCTCGATGTGTTTGACAATTTTCCCAATATGTTCCCGCTCCTCGTCCATTTTACTCGAGCCAATAATCTTTTTCTTGAAATAAGCCGTATATCAGAATACTTACAAACAAGAACGAGACAAAAATGTTGATAGAAGCGTTATAAAGGAAAAAAAATTGGGCCGTATTCTCTCGCCAGAAATGCAGAATACAAACGGTTGAGATTATTCCGCAAGTATTCGTTGGTCTCGTCCGACAACATTGACGTGTTGTGTTTGGCTGGAAGAAAAACAATTTATTTTTCCTCTTATATACAATGTTACACTGGTAAAAAAAACCTTTTTAAATTGTAATTTTTTTACAATGGTGGAAGCGGGCGGGGGGGGGGGGGGGGGGGGTCGTGAGGGGGGGGGGGAGGTGGATGAAACAACTATGTATTATGAAGAAAAGGAGAGATTTTTATTTATTGAAAATATATTCGTGATTACAGTTTTCATCATATATGCATATTACATTGCCACATTTTAAGCAGCTGAAAAACGAACCTGTTCCAAAATAATACAATCCGAGCGATGATAAACGTTCTCTATTATCCTGGGTCATTTGTCGCCAATTCTCATCGTTTCGTTTGCGCATTACAAGTATTAATCTCATCAGCGATTCATCTCGATGTTCTTTTTTCGAAAACAGTCTTTTCGCATTATCCTGCTAAAAATAAAATAACCCTAGTCTTTTTCCGTACATTAATCCTTGTAATCGTAACCGATCGTTTCTGATTGAAATTTGTAAATAAGTTTTTACATACTTATACGAGGTTGATTTTGTTCATCGTTGCAAAAAATCCAGGCATGTTTCCTTAAACGAAATTTTCACGAATAAAATGCAAATATACATGATTAACTGTTTGAAAAAACACTTTTGTAGAATTTGATGAACTCTCCCAGTTTCTCATGTCTCGAATGTTGCTTACATTTATCAAATTCACCACTGCTATCATCCCCCTCGCCACCCTCGTCGTTGTTGCTTTCAATTACCCACCACCAAGTGGTTTCGTTTATCGAAATAAGTGTTTTTTGTTTTTCCTCTCGGCCCAATATGTGTAATTTCAACTGCCGATACTCGAGCGTTAGCAAAACTATCACCGCTGGGTTGTTATACATCTGTGAAATATTTTTCTCATCTTCGATGCTCGAATGTATTAATACCATTATATAATATAGCAAGAAGTTATTTTCCGCGAGTATTTTAAGCATTGATTTTT
The DNA here is from genome assembly GCA_029891345.1 of Dryococelus australis. Lineage (NCBI taxonomy): Eukaryota > Metazoa > Arthropoda > Insecta > Phasmatodea > Phasmatidae > Dryococelus > Dryococelus australis. The sequence goes on from CM057009.1 coordinate 244,073,231, forward strand.
TGTTTCTGTATCCATCGAGGAAGATAGGATAAAAAAATCCAATTTTTCGAGTAAACTCTGATAAAGATTGGCGTAATTATCATTTCTATTGCGATTATTTTAGCCGGCCAACATTAAATGCAACCATATCCTCATCAAAGCCAATTTCGAACCTCTTCATCCCCTATGCATTCCGGGAGTCATTAAAGTTTCGCCATATTCGGGTACGGTCACATCGAAGGCCGACCGCTTGTTGAGAACGTCCATCACCATAGAGATGTTTTTTCGCACATCGTTTGGATGGCGAACGTATTCATCTTTAATCATGTTTAAAATTTCCATCGATGTAATTTTTTTTTCGTTTATTACACAACGAATGTACTAAATATTCAATTTCCAATAAAAATATTCCATCTGAATCTTCAATGTGTTGCAATAAGAACACAGTGTTGCATAAAGTGTATAGTGCTGAAACAATCAAAGTTGTTTTTGGCGATGTCACGAGCTCTTTGGCAAACTCAGGTTTTAGAAATGGCGAAAAAAATTAATGAATAATTCTATACATGATAAGGTTGGTAATTTTTTGGTCTTATAAAAACGTGTTATTTTTTTTCGCACTCTCGGGTATATAGGCGTCGGAAATCACAGAGCAGTCATTCGTGCAGTTTGCAGTGACTGCGAGAAGTTTCCAAGTAATAACTACCTTGACTATTTCCAGCGACGAGGTAGTATTTCAACAAGATGTCTAGTGAACGTGGAGCTGAACCTAAAGTGCATCAACTACAGCCTTTGAATGGTAAACTTGAAACTGAACCCATACAACACTCTTCGAGAGACGACTGGAGACATTATCAACAAGTATGGCGTTCAACATGGAATACTGATAGTGACACTGATTATGAAGAAGGAGAGGTACTTTCGACTGATGAAGATGTAAAGGAAACACAAAAGTTTTGTATAAAAGAAGCGAAAAAGTTTGATATAAAAGAAGAACAAGACTTCGATATAAAGGAAGTGCGAAAATTTTGTTTAAAAAGGAAAAGACCAAGTAGTACCAACAGTAGCGATGTGTGTTCAGGATCTTCAAACGAATCTAGTGAAGAGGACAGAAAACCTACTGTGAGTAGAAAAATGCCAGAAGAAAAACGCAAGCAGTTGGAAAATATTAATCTAGCTTCTGTTTTAGTTATTGATTTTAAATTTGGCAGATATCGTGGGAAGAAATATCCATTGGAGTTTGGATATGCTACACAATGAGGGACAAAAATGTTGTATATAACTAGACCCGTTCTATACATACACTTGGTAAAGAGCATGTCTAACGATCTCGAACAAAATCGCAATTTGTACATGAAAGAGCATGGAATATCCTGGGAAATTAACAAGAAAAACATCAAACTCAAAACAGTTCTTTCAATTTTGAAGGAAATATGGATTAAATTTATAACTGTAGCAAATGAAGAGCAGGCTAGATATTTACGAAAAAAAAAATGAGAGTGCCCAGGAAGAAAATAATCAATTGCCACCTGAATGGTTCAGACGGACATGAAAAAATTCCGCAATGCCATTCTAATCAAAAAAAGTCTTGGGCTTGTGCCCTACCCGTAGTTTGGTTGATTCGGGATCTAACTATTAAAGATGTGAAAAGGGCAATGGAAGATTGCAATAAATAATTTTTTTTTGTGCATAAACAAGTGTGTATATATAAGGAAAATGCAAAAACTCATTTCGTATCGAAATGGACATTGAACAAACACAATCACCCCAGGAGTGGGCCGGGGACTGTGACGAGATCAGCTTCTGAAAAGAAGCTACAATAGAAAATTTGTCATCGCCGGAATTTCTCGAAAATTCAATCAAGCAACAATTTTGAACGAAATTCCACAGTGACACTACATAAAAATATCATCTACGGATGAACTGGATTTGGATCTGGAAAAAGCGATGGTCATCGACATTCAATTTGGCGTTTATGCTGGTGAAAATATTCCCCTAAAATTTGGATGTTCTACAAAAAGGGTATTTACATGGCTCATGTTCAAAGACCAGTTACATTATCACCCCTACGTACGAGTATGTTGGGTGATTTTGGGCAAAATTTGTACCTTTACTGGAAAATACACGGCATACCTTGGAATCTTCCACGTAATGATCATCATCAAATGATGAACATTGAAACACTTCGCAAAATCGTAAATAAAAGTGGGATCCGGCACATCGTCGTGAGAGGTGTTAAAAAATACACTTTCAGGTGCAGTTGGGAGTGCCTGCCGAGAAACTTGTAATAGCCACGAGGAAATTTCCCATCGAATGTGGCACCTGTGGTTTTCATAATCCAACTACATATCAACAAAGATGTTCTCTTGTAAATGTAGATTTTATTTGGAACTATTTTGTCAGAAAATTTAATTCTCGGTATAACAACTCTTGTGTAAAAAAAGGAATAATTGTATTGTGGAAAGTAATCTGTTTTTGTATGTATATATGTAAATAAATATTTTTGTATGTCATAAATGAATCAATGTACTTGTAAAATATATATTTATAAAATAAATAACTAAATTAAATGACTTCATTTTTTTTTTCATCATAAGTTATAACCCACCTAAAAAAAAGAATTATCATTCATCCCAGTTATACATTACAAATTTCATGCATGAGAAAAAATTTCAGATTACAATTATTTTAAAATTGGACAGTTTTCATACGAATCTAAAAATTGTAATTTAAAAATTCGTTACAACGACCCACATAAATTACCTCCACAAATGTTTATGGATTTACCCACTTTTAGCACCGTTATATTCAACATGGTGATTCGCAAAGTGACCAACTTGTTTTATGTCGATCCGAGTTTATCGACTCGTTAAAACTTGAAAACGATGGCGAGGGGGTTATGTTGGCGTTTAATCCTACAGAAAAAAATTAAGTTTATCAAAATGATGATAAAATACTTTTTGCATATGTCGCATTTTCGCTAATATTTATGAAAAATTTTCTGTTTGCATCACAATCTCATCCCAGACCCCCAACCCCACCCCGATCATCACCCAGATGCCCACAATTGCAAGATTCCAATCAAACACATACACTGGGGCAACAGATCACCTTTCCCGATACTCCAGCACCTCGCCCAAAATCCCCGCATCATCATCGTGTCTCGAGAACAAATGTATTCGAGTCTATTCCACAAGCTCGCATTGACAAAGAGTCGAATCACGGTGATGACGATGATGGCTGCCTGGCTGATGACGAAACCAGAATGTACGAGGGTAATTACTTACTATCTGAAGGTTTCGATATAGAAGAGAGGGTGGGATTACCTTTAATCGATCGTCAAATACCACCCCATTCTAAAACCATCGACGACAACTCTGAAAATCTTTTATGCCAATCATTCAAACACAATCGTACGGTTAAAACAATCAAACAAAAACTCAAAGAGGAATACCAAGAACGTAGACGATTGGGTCGTCGAATTTCGCTCAGCGACGTTGATAGTTGCCACAGCGATGAGATGTCTACATCTCCCGAAATGACAATGCCTAAAATGAATGGTGATGATGATCAGATGATGGCGGCACCTGACAATCAAAACGTTCCCAAAATTGGTGACAAACATGAGAAAAATCGCATTCTCAACGATAATTTTGTGGATAAGATGTCGACTTCATCTTATTCTGCCGCCGGGCCCATATCTACTCTAGGCTCGAGTATTTATCGGGGTTTGCAGGATTTATCAATTATGCCAAACGGTAAGATGATCACTATGGTATTTAATAACGACTTATTTCCCGATATTTTAATCACCCAACTCGGTTATCCAGAAAAAAAAGGAGTTCAGGATTGTCGCAGATAATTTATTTTTCGAAGGTCAAAATAGGAGACCGGGTGTATATGGTAAATATTTAAACTTTTTGAAACTCAATCTATATCCCGACGAAAAGAGTTTTTGAAGAGATTCAAGAAAACATTTTGAATTCGTTAAGCTCCGAGCATTATTTACAAGAACTAAATTTGTTTTGTAATGTGTACACAAAACAGGGTAAATTTTTATCAAACGTCCATGATAAATACAAGTATGGGCTCGCAGTTTGCATTTAGGGTAATATTGTCGAATATTTATTAAATAAATAATTTCAAAAACATGAACACACACACACACACACACACACACACACACACACACACACACACACACACATATATATATATAAGAACTTGTTCATTGCAAAAACAAAGGAGACGAAGACGTAGCCGTAGCAGGAGTAGATCTCCGAGTCCTTTGCATAGAAGAAGAAGTACTAGTTTGAGTAAAAAGTTAAATAAACCTGCTTATTTTTTCTGTATTTTCCTTGGTGTTATTGGCGACAACAACCTCTTTTACAGCTCGAGCCAATAATTGTCTCTTGATAACTTCCACGTCGTGTTTTGTCAAATACTCGATGTGATTCTGAAACATCCGTTGTTTACCCTCGCGTGCACGGGAGAATGTGTTCGTAAATAAAATCTTGAAAAATTTCCACAAAGGGCATTTTAGAATACATAATCATTCTGTAAATACAAAGTTCGTTGATGAAGGGGGTGTGGGGCTGCTCGTTGACAATGGCAACTGAAATTGCATTTGTTGCCAGTTCGTTGAAAGTTCTTCTATATTTCTCTTTCACATTATTCGTAATAGCTTTCCTGTTGTTTTTGTATCCCAATAACCCGGCAACGGTTTTTACTTTAAACCGTATATTATTTTTTATATCCAAAAGATAAACAATTTTGTAGTTGTACAAGAAATTATGATTTTTCTAATCCAATAACTTATCCATTTCTTTTAGTTCTCGTTGGTAAGAGCACTTTACAGATGCACTGTTTAGCGCGAGTTCTCGCATTCTGATCTCTGTTTAAATGTAGCGGCATTTATATTGCCTTATCCCCCTCCTTTTTTACACTCAGAAGAAATATATATATATATATAAAAAAAACCTTATATGTATTATCTTACTTTATTTTTTATTTTTTCAAAAACGGATACATTGAAATAATGTTGTACACATCAAAGTTCGTAAATTTATCGTGTTTTGTCGTATCGTACATCACACGATCTTTTCTTTTATTGTCGTATAAACCCAACATGTGACCTAATTCGTGAATGAGTACCTGTTGGTAAAAAGATAGGACCATTTATTATTTTTGTCAAACCATATGCTTTTGTAGGGAGGTACGAATTCATGTGCGCATATTGGAACTTCGCCATCGAATGGGTCTCCATCTCCGTGGTCGCGGCTGGCGAACTGAATAATACTGACGTTGGAATCGTTTCTATTCGTGTACATAAAGATTTCAGTTTCAAATTGCCTATTTAACACTTGGAAAATTAATTGTTGTGTGCTTTTCAAAATCGATTGTTTATTGAGATACAAAGGTATTGTGGGAAATAATATTCCAAATTTAATAGGAAATTCATTTTCACTTCTCTTGTAAATTTCTGGAATAAAGTATCGCATCTCTGTGGAAAAATAAATTAAAACTACGATGACCCCAGTTATCCATAGTAATAATAATAAATAATTGAATACATGCATCTTATGAATTATTATTATCTTTGATATTTTGAATTTCATGAAAGTTTGTCAGGAAATTAACGTGGGTTGATGGGAAACATCTCGGTACGTGTGGTTGAAATTCGAAAGCACTCAATATCATATCGGCCCTGCATTTACAATAGTTTAATTTAAAATTGGACGACGCTGTCATATCACTCGCGACGATCCCATCCTTGCATGTGTACGGAGTCTGAGTCCCATCATCATTCCACACGATTGGGTAAGTCGAGATACACGCCCATTCAATTTCCAAAGGATCGGAGTTTTTCAACACTCTGAGTATTCCGTGTTTGGAATCCCACGGAACAGTGCATGATCAATGGGAAGAGGTTGTGGGTGATAGTTGAGTTATTGTTGTTGTTGTTGTTGCTGTTGTTATTACTGCGGCAGTGTGGTGTTTTTATTCACGGAGTGAATTTGTTTTCATCGCAATCGAAACTCAACTTTGATAGATCACACAAAACTTGGCAATCTGACGAATCGATACAGTGGAACGGTAGTGATAGACAATCGACTGTTTTGTGAAACATGCCATTATTTGTAGATTTTTTTATACTCGATTCGATCGCCATAGTTTTCAGGAATCATCCAATGCATTGCGTGTATGCAAATAGTAGCCACGGTAAGGGAAATACAAACACAACAAATTAAAATAAATTTTTTCATTAAAGCATTTTTTTCCACTCAGTCAAACAAGTCGTTTTCTGTCAAAACAGACTAAATATAGCAGAAATTTATCCCAAGTATTTGTCGACTATTATTATTTTCGCCTTTTTCGAAAAGCCCGATTTCAGTTTTAATTTCGCCCGAATCCGTGTCCACCCCCATCGATTCGTTAGGTTCTTTGATATTGGCTTCTATTTCGCTCAATTCCTCCAACACAGGCTCGTCTAAAGTACCTTTGAGACTGGTTTCCATTTCGCTCAATTCCTCCAACACAGGCTCGTCTAAAGTACTATCTTCGAGTAATTGCCGAGCTACTTTTTCCTCGCTTTCGATTTCTGTTTCCGACATGCTTTCACTGATATATATTTCGACGGGTTTGGTTATTGGCTTTTCAATTTCCAAGAATGTGGGTTCGGGCTCGGTTATGTAGGAATTAAGTTCCACTGGTACCGTTGTGGATTCGTCAGCAGTATTTACAAGTTCGATTTCTGTTCCGTTTTCGCGGAAATTTAAATCAGTCTGTGTTATAACCGGTTCATCAGAAAGAGTGACATCGGTTTCGGGTTCATTTAATTCGCTAATTTCGAGCGGCTCGTTCTCATCGACATGATCTTCGAGGTGAACAATAGCCGATACTGTGACTTTGTTAAAATTCTCTCAATCATTATCTACGTTATGTAACTTGCATTCATCTTCGCTATCGTAATCACCATCATCTTTACCATTATTGCCCTCGTTTGCATCTATCGCGGCCGTGTTCGGATCGAGCAGATCCAACACTTGGTCGTTTTCCACGTGAAACTCGTTTCTAGTTTTGTCACCTTCGACCTCCCTGATCGTAGCAGTATTTTTCGAAACTTCGAAATAATCATTAAGGTTGACCGTCTCTTCTAAAAATCTCGATTTTTCCGCATCGTCAAAAGTTTCTTCAATATTATTTAAACCTTGTATAAACACTTCGAGAATGGATTTTGTAAATTGATAAATGATAAACACATAAATGGGCGAATTATTTGAAATGTCGTCAATTAAGTCGAAAAATTCTCCTCCACGACGAAGGTTTATCAGTGTTCGTCCTTGGGAAATTGTCTAGAAATTGAGTCACTGCCAAAATAAACCGGTTTATTATGAACGGGCGTTTATTCCGATCGTCGAGAACCACTTGGTCTATAACTTTACGCAAGAGAAAAATGACAAAATCTATAAACGAGTGTTGATTGATTACCTCTTTTAAAATCACGTACACTTCATGTGGTTTTTTTACATTGAATATACAATTCTTTGTCGATTTTGGTATGCAACGACTATTGGCTATTTTTCCATCTTGTGTATGATGCAAAAGTTTATTATATATTTCAGTGGAATAGTAATCATCGTTTAAAGTAGGATTTTTTTTTGAGAATCGAAAATAGTTTCGATGTATTTGTTTATTTCTTCTTTATTTAGGGCCATGATTATACCTTATATACAAGAAAAACCATACACAATTACATACAAAAAAACACAATTTACAAATGTATAATTTTTAAAAATAAAACATATTCAAAAATACACAAATTTTCCATCACACAAAGTCCACAGTGGGCGATACATCTTGAGAAAAGTATCGAGTGAACCACATCCTTCACCTCCTCTAGAAAATTTGGTATATGGTTTTCGAGGTCGTGGATCGAGTTGTGAATAGGTATGGGGGTAGAAATTGACTGCGCAAAATCTGGTATTTTTCCACACTTGAAACAGAGATATGTTTGTAATTCCTCAGCATTTTTGCACTATACTCAACGCACACTTGTAAGGTACTGTTTACCTTTACTGGTATGCCCTTCATACCAGCGTATTCCATGCACATGTAAAATAGGATTTCGGATGGTTGATTTGGTCTCGTCACTGAAACAAGTTAGCTTACACAGAGGTCCAAAAATGTAGTGTTGTAAGCAATTCGTTTCAATGTCGAAAATAGCCAACTCCTTTAGGTAAAATGTTTGAAGAATTTCAAAACCTTGAAAGTCAACGATGCAAATCGAGTGAACTTCATCACTACAACAGAAACAAGAACATTGATGGCAGCAGCTGCAGCATCACCATCTTCACTCTCTCGCCATCCATCGATTTCCATCGCATCACCATCATCACCCTCTCGCTGTCCACCGATCTCCATCGAGGAATTTGGCCGAGACGATTTCTCAGTCTCTGATGTATGCGAAGGCTAATCATATATTTCGAGACACTGAGCATTGTATCCACAAATAAAACATTGACAGAAGGCAGGTTGGTGGGCACATGCTCCATGTTTATCACACCTCGTCGACATGATGATCTTCTCGACGACAGAAATTGATTGATGAGGTTCGATGCGTTCCTGCAGGTATGCAGTTGCCAATATGAAAAAAAAATTATTTATTATTATGTTTTAACTATACATGAGTTGATTGAGTAAAATTTTCTGAAGGTCGGTATCACACAACATTTGTTTATTTACGCAATTCAACGTGGACTTTTTTTACCGTGCCCAAGTGCATTTTGAGCTAATCTCGGATCGACCGCACTTGCACGCACGACAAAATTATTTCGCCAAGCATGAAACAACACTTCCCGATCGGGCCTCACTCCTGCAATTTTTTTTACAAGACAATGTAAATCAAACAGAGATTTTTGTATCGGGTGACAAAGAGTCTATTCAAGTTTTTGTAAATAGAACATGATGGATGATTCACAAACGCGTTCAGCATATGTGTAAACTGAGAAGGAATACACATTATTGTTGTTTTTGTTTTAATTCCAGTTTATTCACTTTCAATCAGTTTAACTTGACTCATTGTCAGGGACAAAATTTCGATTTTTCGCCTACCCGTCTTGTACAGGAAATCAATTAAAAGCACCAATTCCCCTTCCGATGAGTAGGGAGTGTTCGAATCATTTAGAAACTCGGTAAGCACATTTTCTGCATAGTTGTGCTTTTCCTTTGCGTTATTTCAAGACAAGACTTTTGCACTTTGGTCAATTTGTAGATTGTTATTCTTTTTTATTTTGATGGTGATGGGACTTCCGTCACTTAAATACAAGATCTGCGCATCGTAGTGGTACAGTTTAGCAGCGTGCTGATAAGTCGAAGTGATCATGGACATTTTAAAGGGTATTTGATAAGAGGGATCTTGACATTTCAGTTCGCTCACCAATGTGTTTCAAACAATGGTGCAATATGCTCGAGTTTTTGGTAAATACCCAAAAATAAAATATGAAACTAAATCTTGGAAATTTGCCAAAGTACCGCCATTTTTCATGAAATTCATGTACTTTAAATGGGACCTGATGCATCGTTCATGTCTTCTTTCTTGAGTCTTGAAAAAAAATTAATGGATTCGAATTGATCAACATTCTTATCATACAAAGATGGTAAAAGAATAAATTTTTATCAGTTGTTGAACAATGTTTTCGGGAAGACTATCATTGTATCGTTTAAAGAGTGGATGAATTATATTTACCGGCACGAAATGTTTCTCCGACCAACTGAAGCCTAATATCGTTAGAGATGTATAAAAATTGGCATGTTTTCAATCGATATTTATAATTTTATCGTAATCTACGAAATAGGCCCATTACTTCAGTTCTTTGTTCAACGAAAAAGTCGTGCCTATTGTTAAAATATTTTGTTTCTAATTTTTGTTGATTGTGATACTAGTGGCGGCTGCTGAGGTAGGGCTGCGGGGTGCAGCCCTCTTAATAAAATCTCAGAATGCATACCTCTACTTACCTACTACTCAGTAATTAATACTGCGTACGAATACGAAGGTTATTTCGCAGCCAGTGTTGTTAAGATGGACGAGACTCTTGTCATGAGAGAAATGTTCTTGGAAATGTCAAGTGGTGGGGCGGCAGATTCTTCGCCCCGAAGTGCGTAGAGCTACTAGAGAGAGATGACCATAACATACGACTAGGGGTGCTACGGGATGGAGGAAAGACTCCAGGGGCTTGTCCATTTTCAGCCAATCGCATGTTGTAAGTCGGAGAGAGCTAGGCTCACCCTTGCTCAAACAAAAAAAAATGTTTCCTGTAACTTGACAAAGCTACCAAAACTACATGTCTTGTAAGCACACTTTCGCGCTACACTCTTTTGCAGTTGTTAAATACAATTCTTAACAATGCTTGCATTTATTTCGAATATTTTATTTTTATAGACATCGTTCAAACTCGCATGAGCTTCAAATATAGTGTGTAATACTCTGAATAAGATTGTTGTTAAATAATGATGAGCTATGAGCATCGGTCAGAAGCAGGGTTGAATTGTTGTTAATTTCGTGTTGTGTAAAATTGTAAATAATTGTTAATTCGGCGAGCAACATCGTAAACCTTATTACGACAAAGATTTTCAATTACAAGAATAAACTAGACCTTCAGAATCTGGGACCAGCAATGCCACATTTAAATATAATTAAACAACAAAGCCACGGTAGTAAATTGTATGTAAACTAAAAAATTCGACGTAAGTACATACAATTTTGCGGACTGGCTATGTGGGTGTAAAGTTGGAAATGTGTTGTTTTGTTTAATTTTTGTTGCTAATGTAACCTAATGATGTTGCATGAACTGTCAATAGGGTAAAATATTTGGGAGACAAAGTTAAAATACATAAATCATGTTCGCAACATATAAAAAATGCCATAAAATTTTCATTGCTTGGTTAGATAGCGTGCACATGTTGACGAATGGATTTTTTTTACAAATATATTAATTATGATATGCCATTTTCATCCTCTAGATTTAATTAGACATGAATTTCGTATGTACTGTAGGCTATGTAAACTAGTATTTGGTTTTTAAAATATTTGTTTTAGTATATTTAAGTTATTATCATTATTAGTACGGTAGAATCGGTATTATTATATTATCTCTCGTCGTCTCGTGTAACGTACCACACCAAGTAGGTACTGGTTGGAAGGCATATAACCTAAACAAACTTAAAACAAATACATACCTGTGGTAGTGATTAGATCTGAACCAGCGGCCACGGCATGTTGACCATTACAAATCGGGCGATGATACATCTTTCTTCAAACAAACACACTTATATTTTTTGTATTTATCTACATAAGCTACGCTTACTTAGGCATGTCGTACGCAATATCTTTATCACTGTGCTCATTTAAAAAATGATATTTGTAATGATATGAGTTAGGATCGCTACAGCCCTCCCAGTTTCAAAAGTAACCAGCCGCCACAGTAGTGATACATTTGTTTACCTGATTTGGACACGAACTCCACAATTTTCCCACAGAGTTGGTAATTACCAATGAATGTACGGTGTCTGTGCTGTGTATGAATGACACATGAACCTGTGTAACACGTTGAAATAATTCATCAGTTGTTATATAGTTTCTTCGTACGTGGGTTTTCTTGCCGATAGAGACGAAATATAGTTGTTACCCTTATCGTCATCATCCGAATCGGCCCTATCGCCATTGCAGATATCAGGTTCGTTTGAAATATCACAGTTTAAAAACTGATTTTAAAAATCAAACATCCCTTTATACCGGTCGTGGGTTTCCATTTGGAGCAGCTTTTTCTTGATTGCCATGTTTCTTTTTTTTTGTATTTCCACTCGTTGCAAAACTACAAGCCTTTTAATCGCGGGAAGATTAGACGAGAGAAGAAGAGGTTTTACCCAATTTCAAGACTTTGAGTGCGATGTTCATATTTTCACAGATATTCCGATATTGGGCCGGTTATTTATCCTTGCATCGGCCGCACTGTATTTCACAAAGAGTTTCGGGACGCACAAATCTTGCGAGTCGGTTGAAAAGTCCACTTAGAGGAGATTGAATCCCGTATTTAAAATCGAATACATAAGAGTTAGCAGGAACAGGTGTATGTGGTTGGCCTTATTCGTCAAAATCTTGCCAATGCTATTTTGAATGTTGTTGACCGATTCGTCCACGATGGCATTTCGTTGAAAATACTGCTGCTGCAACATGGACGATCCAAATTCTTGCGGAATAAATATATTGTAGGAACGATATTTTACTGTATCTCGTCGCGGATGTCGTTGGAACGTTTGGATTTTACAATTCAGTTCGAAAAGGTAGTCTCGGAACGAATATGTGTCAGGGAATGGTGAATGGAGATTTTCGGTTGTATAAGAGGGAAGCAAGTGAGACCCAATAACTGCACAGCCCCGTCCACATCACTATTCAACACTAAATTCTGGTCGTTCAAATAAGGCACGATTACAAATCCGCTCGTTATATACCCTTCGACGATGATGTAAGATTTTACACATACTTTTATTTTACTCGCGAAATATTTTTTTGTTATTGCCGAAAAATGGTTACAGATGCTGTTTAGAATGTTTTGCGGATCGGTCCTGCAAATTAGTCGCCGAGGCCTTTGGTGAATTGTATATGATTTAAATTATCCTACTCACATCATAGTAAGTTTCCACCGCATCGTTTTCTCGTTTCATATTCAAACCCTCTTAGGGAGCATCTTGCGAAAAACCAAACGAAGTGTTCAATGTCGGCGAATCGTTGGACCCGAATGAAGCTGCATTGACGAAGTTTGCCATTTTTTATTACTAATAGATAGAATTTACATGAAATTCGGTATAATGTATACTTTTTTTTCGTATGTTAGTCGTTTACATATAATTATATTGGTCAATATTTTCAAAATGGTAAGGTATACCAATACTAATACGGCTTGAAAAAAAAGTGTTTCCATTTCCATCTCACAACATCTTATGAGTCAAGGGATAAGAAAACAAAAGGGTTGATGGAAAAAATAATCACTTTAAAAAAAAATGACTACGAAAATAGTGGCGATGCTTTTGACAAGTCTACTAATTTTATAATGTAATGCAATACAATTAAAAAACTATACAAAATATAGATGATGTAAAAATAAGTGTCGATTTATTACAGACTTCGTAACAATTGCTTGAAATTTTTAGTAATTTGGCAAACAATTTGAATAATTTCGAAATTAGACAGACAAACTCGTTTTAATTAAACTATGTAGCTGCAAACTATCGCATTAATTTCATAGATTCGCTCGTAAATGGTAGCGGTGACAAACTGGAGAAAAAAGGATGCGAGAAAACTACGGTAATTGTAAATACGTTACCAGGCTTCGGGGAAGCCATTAATATTTTACTATCCACACCCTTCTCCCAACAATCGTATATTGGATATTTAGATCAGGCTATAAATACGATGCATAACAGGCAAATTAATATTGCTTCTCCTTGTTATGGCACGAGTAAATTTCGGCTCACGAGGGAAAATGTGTTTGATGAGAAACTTGTTGGTTTGATGAACAAATATGATGAGCTCAAACATGAGAACCAAGAAGGTGAATAAATGAAAAAAAAAAAAGAAATAGGGAAAGGACACCTAAACACTTTTTTTTAACATTTGTTTTTTTTATTTAACAATTTACAAACAACATAATGTAGTTGACTTTGAGCACATTTTTTTAAATGTGATAGTGGACTCCTTGACTGCATTCGCAATTAAGGAAATTTATTTATTTATTTTTTCACTTTCGACAGTCATCGCAGCAATCTCGCAGCTAGATGTGGAACGAACTTTTGGAATTGGATATCAAAAATCTCGTTTATAATTCCCTTTTATGTGCAAGACACATTTTTAATACAAATTACCCATATAGGGACCTATGGATAAGTTAATCTAGTTCCGCAAGTTCAATTTTATCCCCACTCCTAATTTGGACAACCAATCACATTGTGGCATATCATTTACCCTCCCTTCTCCTCCTTTCAGTTTGCCTATATGGTGGAGAGATCTGGAAAAAGACATCAGTCGACGGCGAGCGATAGAACGAGAAATATCATCAGCTTCTCCTCTTCCACCTCCTCTCCAGAACAGAAGAGAAATAATTTAAGTACAAAAAGGTAAGTAAATTAATATACAGTATATAGTATATAAAATATTATATATGTATATATACTATATATACTACATCATATATATTTATTAACTTACCTTTATGTACTTACCTTATTTCTCTTCTGTTCTGGAGAGCTGGAAGGTTGATGTGTCTCTGTCCTGAGCTCGCCGTCGACTTAAGTCTCTTTTCCAGGTTTCTCTGCCAAATAGGCAAACTCAGAACTAAACAAGGATAACACAGCTCATCCAAGGTACATTATTATTCACTTTATTTTTACAAGTCGAGTTTTGAATACTAATTATTTGTATAAGGCTCAGAAACATATTGGCAAATTTTCTCCGAACTAAACATACTTTACACTGTCGCCCACACCTTGCGAGATAAATGAAGTTGAATTTTACCCCCACTCCTAAATTGGACAACCAATCACGTTCGATGTGATTACAACACACAGCGATTGCAACACACCCCTGCAAGTTTTCTCGGAACTACATCGAAGCGATTACAACATTCCCCCCACTCCAACTTTCAACAACCAATAAGATAACAGTATTTAATTCCCCTCCCTACACCCCTCCTTTCAGTTTGCCTATAAGGTGGAGAGAAACCTGGGAAAAAATCAGTCAACGCAAGAGATGGACCAAGAAACATCAACTTTCCTCTATTCCAGAGCAAAAGGAATAAGACAAGTCCAAAAAGGTAAGTTAATTAATATATACTATATATAAGCTATATTAATTAATTAATTAACCCTTTTGGTTCTTACCTTATCTCTTATCTGCTCAGGGAGAGGAGTAAGCTTGTAGTTTCTCTGCCCACCTCTCGCCACCGACAGTGGGTATGACGTCACACTCGTTCGTCGACTGTGGTTATGACATCACACTCGTTCGTCGACTGTAGTTATGACATCACGCTCGTTCGTCGACTGTGGTTATGACGTCACACTCGTTCGTCGACTGCGGTTATGATGTTACACTCGTTCGTCGACTGTGGTTATCATGTCACACTCGTCCGTCGACTGCGGTTATGATGTTACACTCGTTCGTCGACTGTGTTCGTCGACTGCAGTTATTACGTCACACTTGTTCGTCGACTGTGGTTATAACGTCAGTAGAGCAGGGTGGGAGTGTCAATTGCATCACACAGCTGCAAGTATTCTCGGCATAGCACCAAAGCAATTACAAGACACACATTTGTAGGTTTTCTCGGAACTGCACCTATGTGATTACAACACACAGCGATTGCAACACACACCTGCAAGTTTTCTCGGAACTACAGCAAAGTGATTACAACATTCCCTCCACTCCAACTTTCAACAACCAATCAGAGAACAGTGTTTCATTACCCTCCCTACACCCCTCCTTTCAGTTTACCTATATGGTGAAGAAACCTGGAAAAAATTTCATTCTACGGCGAGTGATGGACCAAGAAACATCAAACTTCCTCTATTCCAGAGCAAAAGGAATAAGGCAAGTATAAAAAAGTAATTTAATAATATATACTATACATAAGCTATATTTATTAAATAACTATTTTTTTGTTCTTACCTATCTCTCTTCTGTTCTGGGAGAGGAGTAACCTTGATGTTTCTCTGCCCACCTCTCGTCGTCGACTGTGGTTATGATGTCACACTCGTTCGTCTACAGTGGTCATGACGTCACACTCGTTCGTCGAATGCGGTTATGATGTCACCCTTGTTTGTCGCCTGGGGTGACATCACACTTGTTTGTTGATTGCGGTTATGTCACACTTGTTCGCCGACTGAGGTTATGATGTCATGCTCGTTCGTCGACTGTGGTTATGACGTCAAATGAGGTGGTTTTTGTGCCATCTCGGAAAACAAAATCCCGACTTTTGACACTGCTTGGATGAGTTGTTTAGTTATATTGAACAATATTGTTTACTCGACTTTTATATTGCAGTAATTTCTAGTTTTTTAAATTTTATTGTTGCAAGTGTTTGTTTTTATTTTACCAATGATAGTTTTTTGTATCGTTTTATTCGACTAACTTGTTGCACTTCTTATAAAAATAAACAGTAATTGAAAAACATTTTTTTATTTCATTACAAAACTTTTCAAATGTAGTATAAACATTTATCACACCCATAACAAACGGTAGAAAATTCTTTCTTCGCATTTACATGTCGGTAGAGTGTATTTTCCTTCAATCTCGACAGTCATCGTAACAATCTTGGAAGCTATGTGTAGAACGAACCTTTTGAATTTTGACACGATAATATCATTTATGGCCTCAGCCAATTTTTGTTTTCTATCTTTATCCAGGTAATTTTCTATCTCTCATATGGTTTGTTTAATTTTTTCTGGTAATACCTTCTTTGATTGTAGGAAACTATAATAATTCAATTGTGGTTTCAAATAAAAATTTTGCATTTTGGTTATTGTATCATCAGACAGGTATCCCATTTTCATACTTGTGTATCTCCACGAACAAACGAAAAAATGCAGATTGTAAAAGTCGATAAATTTCTTTTCTTCGTCAACCATAATGCTTTTGTTGGGAATATCGAAATTTCTTTTTAATTTGTATTTGCGCAGCCACCACTGCACCCTTTTCTTTATTTTAAACGTAGATCATAGAACAAATAGGTATAGCTGATTATAATAGTGCCAGAATTTCAAAACATTTTTCATATCCAAAATCTTCATACAATTTTCGAAATCATCCACTCCTATGTATAACCTTGATCCGAAACATACCATTGCATCATAATAATTATCCACAGTAGGTCTGAAATATACTATTACATCATAATTAGTATCCTCTGTAAGTTTAACAGTTATATAATCAAACAAAAATACATTTATACCAGAAATTTTTCTAATGGCTTTGCGAGTCGAGAGCTTGACAGTTAGCTTTACCATCCAGTAGATCCAAAACGGCCTTCACCCCGTTCGCTCGGAGCCAAGGCTAATTCACGACTTTCGAAAATAATAGGTCGTGTATATGGAAGAATTAATAATTACGCAATGTGGTCTCCTTTATTAATGGCCAATTCATTCGGTGCAACATTCCAGATACAGATGTGTAGTTCTTCGCTATAATCGGGATCGCACACTCTGGCATAAAGTTGAAGACCTTGTTTTCTAGTCGATGAACTAGGAATCATGTACCCAAAATTACCAGCAGGATACAGTAATCGAAGACCCAGAGGTAGTGCACATCGTTCTCCCAGAGCTGAAGTGATATCTGCGATGGCGTATAAATCACAAGCAGCTGATCCTAGAGTTGAATATTTTGGAACTCTTGCATCTGGATGAATCTTCTCGTAACAGAGAAGAGGACTATTGTAAGGTAATGTGTGGATCGGTAGTTTATCCACACTGAATAAAATTAGTTACTTGATGTATTATATATATATACAAAATTTCTAGTCTTGCTTATTTTTTTGTTTTTATTAATTACCTTTTTTAAATTGTTTTTATTAATTGAATTTTTTTATTTGTTTTAGTCGAATAACATTTGCTCGTTTTTGTAGCCAAATTATGAGCCGGATTAGTTGAAATGTAGTGAATACAAGCATCGATGAAATTGATCAACTCGGTGTCTTTTATACTAACACCATCTTCACGAATGAGCAACAACATACACATGTTGCCCCTAACATCAAATTCGCAACATCGTCCATTGAATTGATTATGCTTTTATCTTAGTTTATCCATGATGATGTTGGTGATTTTGATGCTGCTACCACATCGTCATACACCTTCAACTTCTGCAAAAAAGGCCATCCTTTTCTTTTTGCTTCATTTTCTCCAGGTTTGTAACTGTCTATTTTACACCATATGAAATAACAACCCATAATGATTCGATTTATCAAACAGTCGACTTTTTTTTACGTGGTCATTCATGAGGTCAATTTGAACACCTATTTTCCCTAATGTTTGCTGTCGAACGGTATGCGCCAATACAATTCAACTTACACAGAGTTTTGGGACGTGGTAAAATCAATGAAGCCACCATTTCGACCAACATTCTGTTGTTGGTGTGTAAAATTTTGGCAATCTTGCATTCTTGTTCCTGAGCACATTGATATTCCTGTTCTGCTTTGTTTTCACATTCAAGTGCGAGTAAACATTCATGTTCTGCTTTCCGACATTCGTGTTTGGTCTTTCTTCGTTATATAAAGGCATGTGTTGAGAAAAATTAATAAAAAATATGTTCTTTAATAAAATTTTAATTTTTAATTTGTAAAAATATATTTTTACTGTCATCTTAGGGTTGTGTGGCATCATAACCTAAGTCGATGGATATAGGATTAATACTATGAAGGAGTGTGATGTAATAACGTAACACAACATATATAAGATTAATCCAATGAATGAGTGTGATATCATAACCAAAGTCGATGAATGAGTGTGATGTAAAGAAACCTTAAGGCACTGAACAGATGTGATGTCATAACACAAGTCGACAATTGGATGTGTCCAATGGTCTGGTAAATGTGAAGTTAATAATAATGTAATTTTGGACGAGTTGTTACCATTGTTCAGTTCTGAAAAACTTTACCAGAGTATGTTGTGAATGGCATTCCTTCCCCTCCTAATTTCAACAACCAATCATGTTGCAGCATTTTATTTCCCCTCCCTTCGCCTCATTAAAAAATTGCCTATATGGCAGAGAGATCTGGAAAAACGACTTCAGTCTACAGAGAGAGCTGGACAGAGCAACATCAACCCTCCTCTCCACAATAGAAGAGAAATAAGGTAAAAATGAAAAGGTAAGTTGCATAATATATACTCTATAGTACATATATAATTATATATACAGTGTATATACTATATTAAAAATACTATATATTATATATTTACTATATATATAAATAAAGAACATATAATATATAGTATATATCATATATAATATATAGTATTTGTTAATTCACTTACCTCTTTGTTCTTACCTTACTTTTCTTCTATTCTGGAGAGTGTGAAGGTTGATGCTACTCGTCCATCTCTCGCCATCGACTGAAGTCTTTCTTCCAGATCTCTCCGCCATATAGGCAAGTTTTAGTAGTGTGTATGGAAGCAATATCATGTTTTTACTCTGATTGCTTGTTGATTTTCCCCACTCCAAAAACAACAACCAATCATGCTGCGGCATATAATTTCCCCTCCCTTCCCCTCATTTAAGTTTGCCTATATGGTGGAGAGATCTGGAAAAAAAGACATCAATCGACAGAGAGAGTTGGACAAAGCAATATCAACCTTCCTTCTCTCAAGAATAGAAGATAAATAATGTAAGAATAAAAAGGAATGTTATTTAATTTATTCTATGTACTATATACTATATAGTATATAGAACATAATATATATAATATAACATATAATATATAATGTATTATATATAGTATATATTAATTCCCTTACCTTTTTGTTCTTACCTTATATCTCTTCTATTCTGGAGAGAAGAAAAGTTTATGTTGCTTGGTCCATCTCTTGCCATCGACTGAAGTATTTTTTCCAGATCTCTCCGCCATATAGGCAAATTTTAGTAGTGTGTTTGGAAGCAAGATCATGGTTTTATTCTGATTGGTTGTTGATTTTCCCCACTCCTAATTTCAACAACCAATCACATTGCAGCATTTCATTTGCCCTCCCTTCCCCTCATTTCAGTTTGCCTATGTGGTGGAGAGATTTGGAAAAAAGATTTCAGTCGACAGAGAGAGCTGGACAGAGCAACGTCAACCTTCCTTCTCTCAAGAATGAAGACAAATAAGGTTAGAATAAAAAGGTAAGTTACTTAATATATATATTTTTACTATATACTATATAATATTTAGATCATAGTATATATATAATATATATATAGTATATACTACATATTAATTCACTTACCTCTTTGTTCTTACATTATTTATCTTCTATTCTGGAGAGAAGGAAGGTCGATGTTGCTTGGCCCATCTCTCGCCATCGACTGAAATCTTTTTTCCAGATCTCTCCACCATATAGGCAAATTTTAGTAGCGTGCATGGGAGCAAGATCGTGATGTACTCTGATTGGTTGTTTATTTCCCCCACTCCTAAATTAAAAAACCAATCACATTGCAGCATTTAATTTCCCATCCTTTCTTCTCATTTCGTTTTGCCTATATAGCGGAGAGATCTGGGAAAAAAAGGACTTCAGTCAACTGAGAGAGCTGGACAGAGCAACATAAACCTTCCTTCTCTGCAGAATGAAAATGAAATAAGGTAAGAAAAAAAAGGTAAGTTTCTTAATATATACAATATAGTATATAGTACATAAAATATATACTCTATATTATATATTATATTTACTATATTATATATACTATATATTATATGTACTATATATAAAATATATAGTATGTAATATATAGTATATATAGTATATATTTATTAATTTACCTCTTTGTTCTTACCTTATTTCTCTTCTATTCTGGAGAGAAGGAAAGTTGATGTTGCTAGGTCCATCTCTCGCTGTCGAATGAAGCCATTTTTCCAGACCTCACTGCTATATAGGCAAATTTTAGTAGTGTGTATGGAAGCGAGATCATGGTGTATTATGATTGGTTGTTGATTTCCCCCACTCCTAATTTCAACAACCAATCATATTGCAGCATTTCATTTTCTTTCCCTTCCCCTCATTTCAGTTTGCCTATATGGCAGAGAGATCTGGAAAAAAAACTTCAGTCGACGGAGATAGCTGGACAGATCAACATAAACCTTCCTTCTCTGCAGAATAAAAGAGAAGTAAGGTAAGAATAATAAGTTAAGTTACGTAATATATACTGTAGTGTATAGTATGTATACTATATTATATATACTATATTATATTTACTATAATATATTATAGTATATTACATATACTATAATATATATACTATATTATATGTACTATAATATATATACTATATTATATATAATATATAGTATATATTAATTCTCTTTCCTCTTTGTTCTCACCTTATTTCTCTTCTATTCTGGAGAGAAGTATGGTTGATGTTGCTTGGTCCATCTCTCGTCATTGTCTGATGTCCTGTTTCCAGATCTCTCCTCCATATCGGCAAAGTTTAGTAGTGTGTATGGAAACGTGATCGTGGTGTACTCTGATAGGTTGTTAATTTCCCCCACTCCTAATTTCAACAACCAATCACATTGCAGCATTTAATTTCCCCTCCCTTCCCCTCATTTCAGTTTACCTATATGGCAGAGAGATCTGGAAATAAGACTTCAGTCGACGGAGAGAGCTGGACACAGCAACACAACCTTCCTTCTCTCCAGAATTGAAGAGAAATAACACAAGAATAAAAAGGTAAGTTACATTATATATACTATACAGTATATATATATTCTATATAGATACTATATAGTGTATTTACTTTAAAGTATATATTAATTAACTTACCTTTTTATTTTTACTTTATTTCTCTTCTGTTCTGGAAAGGAGGAGAAAGTGGATGTTTCTCAGTCAATCGCTCGCTGTCAAGTGAAGTATATCTTCCAGATCTCTCTGCCATATAGGCAAATTGGAATGAGGAAGGGGGGGGATGAAATGCTTCAACATGATTGGTATGTCAAATTAGGATTGGGTGGGGTGGATGTCGATGTCGACATACTCTGTTAAAATTTCGTGGAACTAAACAATAAAATATGTAGTTTCCTTCAATATGTATTTTTTATTTAATTTGCATGTACAATTGTTTATTTTTATGTTGAATTATTTTATAACAAATTTCATATTCCAATCATCATTATTGTTGATAGTAACAATATTCCCATCATAACCATCGCTGATGTTACCGCCATCACTATTGTTGTTGGTATCATCGTCAAACAAGCAAGTCACTTTGTGACGAATGACTTGTAGAGCACTAGAATGTTTTCTCTACTTATAAAAACCACGGCAATATCAAAGATGTATTATTTGTTACTGCAAAAAAAAAAAAAACTAAACTATAAATACCCTAACTCAGATTGTTACTATACCCTGTTCGAGTAGACTGTTGACGATTTGCTCTGCCGAGTACTGTGTGGGTGTTATATCATCAATTAAGTAACCAATTTCACATGTATATATATAGTATTTTAACAGAGTCGAGGGTTTAAGGTTTATAGTTTTTTTTTTAACTTTTGTCACTCACATTTATCGTCAATTTCCACTACTTGAGTCATGTTGGTTTTACTGGATTTTTCTTTTGGGAGTAGAATTGCTAGTTTTCCACTATAATTCACCATAATTGTATAGTAGGGTAAAATCAGCAAATATCGAACATCTCCCATCTCGGTCCATTGGACATATCGTCCAAAAGAAAAATTGTGTATAAATCCCATCAAGTCTCGAAACATTATATATATTTATTCCTCTTATCATGTATTTAATCAATATCATTGAAAATGACCACCATGGTTCTTTGCGTTCGCCGATGGATGTTTTAGTGTCACAGACGTTGAAAAAATCGATAAATGACATTGGGTGGTCGCCGACTTGAATTTTTACACGATTTTCTTAACCTGCGGCATGAAGATAATCATAAAATACGTTTTATGTGAGAATTGCGTATTTAAAAACAAATTTCGTGGGAAAATCACCTACTTGGTCGACTTTTCGGAACCAATTTTTATACTGGAGATGTGTCGTTATGGAAACATAAATCAATTGATAAACATCCAGCTGATTACGGATGCAGATTCGTCAGGGTCACCTATGAAAGGACTGGCTATCCTCTCTGATATTACATTCACGGTCTATGCCCTAGAATACGAAGAGGGTAATAATGTTGATACTGGATTCTTTCCTTCAACACCATCCATTCGCATCACGGGTCGATTCACAAAACTATGTGAGTGAATGAGTCTAATCAGAGGGAATGAGAAGGGAAATATGAGGCAACCTCAACTCTACCTCATGTGGTTCTTGAGGCAATCTTGAGAATGCCTCAACTTTGCCTCAAGATTATGCTGTAATAAAATGAAACATTACAGGATAATCTTGAGGCGAAGTTGAGGCAATATTCAAGTTTGCCAGAAGATTATAGCAACATTTTTGCTTCACTACCCTCAACTTTGCCTCGCGTAAATTTTACTTGTTGCACTTTTTTGTTTGAAAATTTTTTTCGAGTCTCGAGAGAGTCTCACTTGATGGATGAAAAATAAAAAAACCAACAAAATAAAGCATGTATTACTTTTTTTATCGGGTGAAATACACATACGATAAAAAATAAGAATAAAGAATATAAGAAATGGAGTATATACGTCTTGGTTTCTCAGGTGAAACACACACGCAATAAAATGAAGTACTGAGTGTTGGACATTACCCTGGAATGAGCAAAAAAACAAAACTGGCCAATTGTTAGCACAAAACAAATGAGGTATATCCTCAACAGTTGGTGGTTTAGGAAAAATTTAAAAAAAATCGTGCTTTAATCGAGGTGCAAAACAATATTGGTATTTACATCGTACAAACAAAATTTCCATACATTTACCGTCGTTCGAATCGCAGGGCCATGTATCAATTTAAAACCAATTCCGATGATCTGTGCTGTTTTGTTATTCCGAACTTGAAAATGCACTCGAAGGAATCAATTTTCAAGTTTAAAAACATCCTAGAAACTGACGAAATTGCCGAATTGGAAATCCTGTTCAAGATTATTGGGTATCACCAGTACATATAAAAAAAAATTTCATTCCATTCTGGATTCGTTTGATTCCCTGATTGCATCGTTCCCAGAATCCCTTGGAAAATGGTATCGCGATTAAATATATTGGATAAAGACGTGGTAGTACTGTCAAATTTATGCCAACTGGAAGAAAATATACACATTTTTACTCTTGTTAGAATCGTGCAAAGTCGGTGAAACGTGCATGGTTGACGAACATGCTATTTAAGCCTTGGATGAGCAAATTTTTCGCTCCATCAAGCAAACATTAGTCGAGATTCAAAAGTTTCATCTCTCGAATCGTCCTCTTTGACCTGACCAATGTTGTGGATGGACAAAAGGAGAAATTCATCAATCTGGGGTGGGATACCGTCATTTTACTCAAACGAGATCCAGTGATGCATCCAGCCTCGATCGTCGTCATCGATTGAGTGGCTTTTACGACGACAGATTTACTGTTTGTCTCGCCGTTGATCCTGAAGAATCAGAATGTCGACATCGACGGAGATACTGAATTATTGTACGTGGTTTCGGATGTGGTGGCCGTCAAGGAAGCTATAATCAAAATGTCTCCCATTTAGAGTATTTATATTCCTTTTAATAAACTGCGGTTGAAATTTACCGAAGCTCATATTCTGTACATGCATAAACGAAACTTACCCAAAACACACGAGTTTCACCAATTATACGAATTATTTCGCAACATTTACACTTCGAAATGGTTCGATGACGACACGAATCGCGAAGCATTAGACAAACTGATTGTCGACGTGCCCCACGTTTACGAGTTGGTCGAACGAACGGCAGATATTTTGGAAAATTTTTGTCTCTTTGTTTATTTGAAATACGGCTCGAGGAAAACATACAATTTTTTGCGAGGTGAACCTGGAAACTTACGAGTTGGCAAATGGCATCACAAATTTTTTTTCACGATGAATCGCTCCCATTTCTCTAGTTAAAACCACCGAGTTTATTGGACGGAAATGTAATTCGCATCGTTTTGAAAGGCGCCAAAGGAGACATTTATCACTACCTGGGACTCGTGGATAAATTGGTTTCGCTCGACGGTATGCTTGAATTTAAAGGCGCAATCAATTCCTCTAAACTTTCCTTGAACGAAATCGTGGCCGAAATCGATAAGGAAATGTATCAAATGTGTATAAATGCGCACATGGTTCCCCGACTCAGTCATAATTCGTTTATCTCGGCCATCGAATGGAATGGTTTAACTTTGAGAGATGATTGTTTGTATTTAAATGAAAAATAATTTTAAATAAATCAAAGACTTTGTTATTTCCCAGGCAACGTTTCACAGAATCATTCATGCAATACGTTGTGCATACTTTGTGAATTGTTTTCGTGTGTGTGTGTTTATATATATATATATATATATATATATATATATATATATATATATATATATATATATATATATATATATATATATATATACACATACATATAAGGATACTCACCGAAAAAAGGTGGGCAGAATAGAGAGAGGAGGAAAATTATTATGATAAATTTCGAGTATGTTTTTCACGAACATGGGCAATGGCCCTCCAATGCCATGCAATCTGCGTTTATGGGATTGCGAACGGCATGTTTCGAAGAGGCGGGTATCGTGGAATATATAGGTTCGAGGTATCCAGAATATAATTTGTTTGAACCGTGGTTGGCAACGTACGAGTTTTGGCTCAAGGTGATGAAACAACGACCGAAACAACTTAGCCAAGCTGATTTCTTTTACACGGGGGACAACGATACGGTTATTTGCTTTTATTGCAGCTGCAAATATTATCACTGGAAAGAAGATGATCTTTGGATACAACACATTTATATTTACTCGATGATTGAATGTATGTATGTTTACTTGGTAAAGGATAACATATATCCTATTATGACTGAAAATTTCTAGGATGGTAAAAATGTTTGTAAAATCGACATCACAGACGATGATGTCGATGTTGATGCCATATCTCAACTTTTGCAAAACAACAAAAAACAACATACCTATCCTGAATACAATACATGTGAAGCACGAATTAAAACATTTAAAATAAAACAGTGGCCTCCATATATAGTTTAAGACACGAAACGCCTAAGTAATGCGGGGTTCTTTTACACAGGTTTCGGTGATCGAGTGACTTGTTTTCATTGTGGTAAAAACATTTTAGAGTGGAAAGATGAAGACGACCCTTGGATAGAACATGGTTTTTGGTATCCCGAATGTAAATTTTTCCTTTTGGATAAAGGAAAGGGTTTCATCGACAAAATTCGACTGGAAAGAATACAATGGCTTAAGCAAAAAGAGAATGAGGAGATGGCAAATTCTACAAACAAAGATTTGGAGAAATGTGTGAGCGGCAGCGATAATTCTACAAACAACAATTTGGAAAAATGTGTGGGTGGTGGCTGAAGATGAACGACAAAATCCATTTTTATGCTAGATTTGTTGCCAAAGAGAATTGAAAGTTGTTTTTCTGCCTTGTGGTCATTCGATTTCATGTAGCGAATGTCTATTTTCACATTCCAAATGTGCAATATATCGTTAAAAAAAAATTGCTGTAAGTAACATGTTCATATCGTAAATAAATATATATATTTAAAAAAATCATTTTTTTATTTATACATTTATTTTTGTCAATTCATTTGATACATATTTTTTTCACAAACACAACTTCTTCATCAAACAGGGAAGCAAACCAAGCAAACAAGACATTTTGATTAGTTATGTAATTATCCAAATTGAATCCATTGGTGATTTCAAACGTGTTTCTTCTCTTGACCAATTCCTTCGTAAATGGAATGTCTGCGGCGAGACACCATTTCATTTCGACTTTGCAACACAAAATAGAAAATTTTTGCAGGAACTTTTTGTGTATGTGAAGTAAACGTTCGGCACAAAGTTGTAAGACGGCCAACACATTTTGTTTGAACGTATGCGGGTCGTTGTGTTGGCCGTTGTAATCGAATAACAACCCATACACAAACTGCGAGTATGGAGAGCGGTCTAGAAACACTTTATTTTCTTCAGCGTTTGTACATAGCACATTAGTTCGTTTTCCAAGTCGATGGTATACATCGATTGGAGTAGGTTATTCTTGTTCTTGTTCTTTTAAGGGCGATGTTCCGCCAGAAACTGGAGAAAATCAAACGATCGAGTAGACACTGTAGTCTTCCCCACACCCGAAGTAACTTCAAGAAAAACAACTTGTTTTTGTCGGGCAAAAACTCGCAAAGTGATGAACATCAAACTACTACAAGTCAAACTAAAGACTGTCGTGGTGATTGTAGACATCATTTCATTTCCAAATATGAAATGTTCATAGAGTTGTAAAATTAGTAATTCCAAACAACCGACGCATAATCCAATCAAATAGATCGGAGACAGTAAATGTCTTTGCCAAACAATCAATGTTAGGGTTTGAATGATCGAACCCAAATTGATTGTCAGTCCTGCTATGATGATGAAAATGTTGAGGTATTCTTCACGTAAAAATCCATTGCTGATTACCATCAGTATCGAAGTAATCAGCCACATGATATACGATGCGGTGATACATTTTTCGAAAACATCTTCTCTTTCCGACATGGTCGATGATGATCTTCTGATGAGTTGGAGGAGATTCGTTCAGATATATATATATACACACACACACACACACACACACACACACAAGTGTTAAAAAAAACAAAACGAAAAAAAAAGACACCTCTACAAAAAAAATTATATAGTAAGGGATTTCATTTTTTTTTCTCAGTCTCAAATCAGTGTTCTGTGAGTGAAGAGTATGGAATTTAGGCGAATTAATTTTGCAGGAAAGAACATATTAATGATCAGAGTTTCTCACAGTCGCTGCCTGAAAATACGATTAAATTTCAAGATAAACAGTTTACTAACGAGGGTGAGTTGGAACCATGCATTTTATTAAAATTCATTTGTGAGGAACTTCCGATTTGTGATACTCTGATTTATTCCACCAAGATTTTTCTTCGTGCACAATTTTCGAAAAGGACACGAGTGTAATGTAAATTTCGAAACGTAATAATTACAAGCAACGGAAAGGTTCGTACATTACCGACAAGTGAATTTGAGATTGAATTTTACGACATGATGAATCACCATCTCCATAAAGTGTTAATGTCAAAGGGATTGGATCCGATATTGACGGAACAATTTCTCACGCTGTTGACGACCGTGTACGAAAATCAATGCGATGGCGAAAATTTGAAAGAGAAAATACTGCAGAGTTTGCAGGCGAAACAGATCACGAAGGCACGATCCAATCGTGTGAAGCTACGATTGATGGATGCGTTCAATTCTTGACACATCCACCGCAAAACCCCGCGAGATTTGGACGAAATCACCAACAAGTTTGCAAACATGGATGAAAACTGGGTTCGGATGATCAACCAGTATTACTTACTGTCTGGCATTGACCCGAGTTCGTCTCTAAACATCAACGTCGCCAATTACTTGGAGCCGAGGCAACAGGGAGCGCTCAACATTAAACATTCAAACATGATAATTTCTGAAAATATTAACGGTGCTGAACTGTTTGACTGGACGACCAACGATTTGGTTTTCACACACAATGCCATGTACGTAAACACAACTGCATCGTACACGTGTTTCAAGTACCGAGTGTGTATACGCAACGACATGTTTAACAAATTTATCCATCGACAATATATCATGGCCTACGAGTTGGACTCGAAACGTCCTTAGAGTTCGGTGTCGGCGGTGATTTATGTACACCGCGACTGCAATTATGCATTACTCGAAAAGATGTCCGAGACAAAGAAAAAGATGTGACCAACGAGATATCCGTCGATGAATCGGAAAAGACGACGGATGTAAAGAGGTTGAGATTGCGCCACGTAACATATAATAATAAACACGGCAGTGTTAAGGATGTGTATGCTGTCGTTTCGGAAAATGCATTATTGAACATTTTTCGAGATGTTCAACTTCAGTTCTCTGTTGTCGCAACCACTTTCTTCAGCGACCAATCTTTTTTCTACGTTCATTTTTACGTACGCAATTGTCTCGAGTCGAAATTGTACGAGATCCTACACAAATGGTTGGAAATCCTATCCATGTGGCCCAATTCGAAATCGTTCTGGGCCAAACGACCACAGGCTCAGTTGATATACACGAGCAACACAAAACTCTTGTATTCGCATGAAGATTTGTACTTGTACAATCACCTATCTTTGCTCTTTGTGCAAAATTACAAGATTATTCCCTTTCCAGAAGATTTACACGAAGAAACTTTTTGCTTAGTCACCTTTATCAGATTGTTGAAAACATACATGTCTTATGAAAAAAAAAAATTATTTATTTCACATATCTTCGAAAATCTCGGGGCCTGGTGAACGTCATCAGCGAAAGTTGAATTGAATCCGTGGCAGATGCGAGTATAACTAATCGAGAGTTTCAGACGACAGACGCCTTAGGTTTGGCCACAATATTAAACACGCCAATTTTCAGCGGAATCCAAGCCGAACATTGCGCCGTGGAAATTAAGTAATGAATGTGTGTATGTAAGAACATTTAAAAAAAAATGATTGTTAAAAAAACTACCTTGTATTTTATTTCTATGCGCGGTAACCAACAGTGCCCTTTCATTAACTCTACTATTCAAATCCAATAATACAGAACTTTACGATTTTTCTAGTTTAAATCAGAAAAATTCGACACCTTTTATGAGACGAGAGGGGATACAAATTCGTATGTCGGTGATACAATTAAAGGTGTTGTTAATGAAGGAACCGTCAGTATTGGGAAAACAACAGCACCGACAGAGACCTTTTACATCATCACTTATATCAGATTGTTGAAAACATACAAAACTTATGAAATTACAGAGGAAATTGAGTAACGAATATGTATATATAACGACATTGAAAATACAATGACTGTAAAATAACTACCTTATATTTTACATCTATGTACAACAACCAACCGTGCCTTTTCATTACCTTTACTACCCGAACCCAATAACACAGAACTTTATGAATTTTTTAGTTTAAATCAGAATAATTTAACATTTTTTAATACACTGATAGAGGGAAATGTGGAAAGTGACAATAATGATGATTTATTGGGGCGAGATGCGGATACAAACTAGTACAAATCTATTGGACGTGAAAAATGTTTCAAATTATAGTGTGAAACCAAGTGTCGGTGATACAACTGAAGATGTTGTAACTGATGGAAATGCCAGTATTGTTACTCGAAACGAGACTAGGGGTAATGGAATTATTGGTAAAATAGAAGAGGTTATTAGGAAAACATCTACACCGACAATAAAATAAACAGTTTAAGATGCAGATTATGTTTCCCCGTGGTTTATCGACAGTTTTGGCCCTGATATGTTGTCGAAAATGGAAGAACATAAAAAGACGATCGAAAAAATTGTAGAAATTTTTCAAGAGGCAAATGGTGAAGCTAAAAATAAGACATCTCTCTCTTTTGATCGCATAAAAAATTAAGCTATTGTTCAAAGTGTGTGTTTGGTTATTTGGGGCACAATTTTAGGTATGTGTATTCCACTCTTAAGATGTGCATTTTAAAAATGTGCTCAGAGTAGACAAATGTCTTCATTGATTAACAATCACCTTGGTAGATAGTGTACTTAAAAAAATAAACACGAATAGGTCTATTAATTATTTTAAGAAAATTATTTACATATAAATTACAAAAATAAACATATATAAATAAATTACAATAAATTTTTTTTTTCACATTTGTTGTTCCATATCTTTTAGATTTATACAAAATGCAGCGAACTCAAACATTAAATACTGCTCATTACTGCTGTATAGATACCGAAAAATGTCAAATACTGTTAGGATTTCATCCCGGCATTTACATAGCGTTTCTAAACCGGCAGGATCCATGATTTTATGATTCAAAAACTTGCCATATTTGTTCTGGAGTAGCAGGAAGGGAGATGTTTGTTTTGGTCCAGTCATCTGGTCGACACGTTCCATGTTTTCTTCTTCTACAGTGGAAAGAGTGTATTGGATCACCTTGTCTGTGATCAAGTACCACGAATTGAAACTCCCCCCCCCCCCCCCACCCTTTATGATTTTTGCGAACAATCTTTTTCAGTACATTGCCATCTATCGTGAAAAAGACATATTTTCTCAATGGATCGTTTCCAACAAATGGAATCTGAAAGCTTATTTTAATCTCGTCGACATCTTTCAAATTGTGAGATTAATATTTGAACCGAGTAGATTAAACAACTGAAGGTATTATGCCAACAGTCGGATAAAGTTGGTACTTTCATCATCTTCGGAGCGATAATTACTCGCGTTCACCTTTATTTGATCGTTGAAATAAAACTTGAAGTAGTTACCATCAATTTCACCCAACATTGAAACAAACGTTACTACGGAATTATCTACGACAGTGCACTGTAGACATGTTTTGTTCTTGACCTGTCGATATTTCACAGCTGGTTTCCCCTCTGGTTGTTGGCTGATTGGTGCTTGAATAAATTATTCAATGTCTTGAGCTTCTTCGTCATCGCCACAACTTTCGTAATATTTTCGCTTGACTGATTTGCGATCTTCAGCCATGAGATTAGTAAAAATATTAGCGCTATTGTCGAGTTGACACGGCTGTGGTTCGGGCTACTGCTGTCGCTGTTCAGTAGTTTTACATGCCGAGTTTCTTCTGAGCGACTGGTAAAGTAATAACAATTAACATCCTCTTTTATAGCCGCGATCTCAAAAAATATTATTTTACTTTTTTTTTATTTATTAATTTCAATATTTTTGTTCCTTTTTTTACTTTTGTTCAAATTTTTTTTTATAGCCAATGGACTATAGGTATTAGTCACGAGTAAAATTGCACGTCCGCATGAATTTTTTTGCAGGGTCCTTAATCGTGTCGAAAAAGCAAGGTATTTTTAATTGCTTGCATCGAAGCACATTTATTGGCATGTACTCGAACCGCGATCCATTATTCAACTGAATCAATCGATTTTGTAAATTGTCTGATTGCTCGGCATTCACAATACGGTAATCTCCATCATCCAACTTTTCGTCCACATCCTCTGTCCTAAACTAGCTGGGTACCATATCGGTGTACGTTGTATTCATCGCTCTATCCACTATCGATCCATTACACCAGACAATCAGGTTGGAACCGATCCCTCCAAACAAGTGCGGATGGCGCGGAAGGCAAATGTATTTGTTATCCAAATAAATTGTATTACCCAGATGGGGATTACAAGCGGCTACTTCCGAAGGCATACAGTAGGCACCTCAATACGACATGTGATTGATGATTGTTTCGGTCGGAATAAACTTGTATTCGAATTCGCCATTGTTGTCGTTACAAATCGAAGTGCAAGATACCGGCTTGTTTTTTCTCGCCCAGGTAATGGCCGAATCAGCATTTATTTTGTAGAAACAACTCGTCGCCATTTTCGCCGTCATCTGCACTTACATTCTCCTTCAACACGACAGTCGGTAGTTTTTCGAAACCAGTCAACCAGTGTATGTAATTAATACCAGATTCTAGGTAGTTTTGCGAGAAATTGGATCGCCTGTACACCAACGATATGCGAACGGAAACTTGAACAATGAATAGTACGAAATCAAATAAAAAAATTATAAATACCGATTTATCTTTTCTTTGTATTATTTTTCCTTTCCAAACTGAAGTTCTTTTGTCAATCGTCTGATTTCACCCTCCAGTGGTTCGCGATCGTTTTTCGATTCCTCTACCGACATGTTGTTGCCAGTTTTGTCAACGGTTGGTAGAATCTGGCGCACTACCCAATATCTAAAATCTTTTCCAGTCGACAATCGCGATTTCATAATCAAATTATATAGGCCTATTTCCGTGAATAAAATGGTTTCGAATATCCATGATAGCTCGATGATGGTACTTTGCCCGTTCATCTACGGGAAACATGTCTCCGAACGGTATCGTAAGTATCCTTGTAATCCGAAATTTTTGCCTCATCCTTTCCTCGAAACCATTGTTTATTATCCCTGTCTAAAAGAAATGAAATTTGTTATCATTATATATTAAATATTCCATATTTTCTTATATGTGTGCGGGGTAAATTCCTTATATATATATAGAGAATGGGTTGAATGAAAAAAGAAAGTAATTATAGTTTATTTTTAGTCTTTATTTTAATTTATTTTATAAAATACGTACACTTTTTTATTAATTTTCATTTTGATTTCAACAAATACTCTTGCATTTTGGCCAGTGACAAGTGATACCGCTCGGGAAAGGAAAATTGCATCCAGATGGGTTCTTCTCGATGGCCTACAGGATTCACTTTGATGATTTGCGTCGGTGTAGGTAATGGCAGTGATGGTAGTGGTGGCGATGAAGAAGATCGAAATCCCGAGGTGCCTCGCCGTGTATTGTAAAATTCATCATTATTTTCATCTCTCGGTACAAACGATACTATCATGTGTGTCATTATGAGTAGTTGAGCTATACAAGACCTTTTCTCGGCTTTGAATGTCGAATTTCCTACATTTTCCAACTGCACAAATATATCTCCTCTGTAGTCTGAATCTATAATTTCATCATAGGCGTATCTTCGATGGTTGAATGCCAGCCCCGAACGACTTGTAACAAAACCGAAATAGCCTTTGGGTATTTTACACGCCAGGCCGACATCGACATTGGCTACTTGGTCTGGTTGAATTTCAATGTCGTGTGTCGCCTTCAAGTCGTACCCAGCTGCTTCTTCACTACCGTGGACCAATTGATTTTTGAACCATGAAGGAACTATGAGCACCATGGTGTGAGACAAATTGTTTCTACACCAACAAATTATACGTGCTCGCCAAAGTAAGAAAGAATCTATTTTTTCATTATTTTTTCTTACCAGAGAGTGAAAAAGGGGGTATTGGAAATCCCCCCCCCCCCCCCCATTTTTTAATATAAATTCTCTAATTTTACTATCGATCATGGCAATGTTTGGAATAGATTTTTTTAATCTCTTGTTGGACGATAGAGTTGTTGAAATTTTCTGTAAATTTTGTTCTGGCCTCATTCCATGTGACAAAGGATTTCAAACCGGATTCGTCATAAAACTCGTACAGGGTTACATCGTAGATATTACCCCAATATTGATATATGGAAATTAGTTTGCATAAATTTACCGAGTGATTGTCTATATCGGGTGATTTGTCTCTTTTTTAAGGGCTTATTTATATACTTTATTCGAGCGGAGACTCGCCAACATCATCATTATCATTCATCTTCATCTTTCTATTTTGCAATTGACGTAAACATACCTGTAACATAATTGCGAAAAAAGTTTTGATTGCTCCCTGAACATCGGGATTGTTGAGAATCTCAAGGAATTTCGCTAAAGGGTCGTATGGTCAATCAGACATTTGTGAGATAAATTCATTACACCATTCATGTAGAGAAGCGAGTTTGGGCTCATTGTTAAATCTATCGATAAATTCTTCTATTCTGCCCTCTTCGATGTTGAAAAGCATATCTTTCATCAACTGAAAAAGTTCAGGCTCTCAGAGCTTTTCGAAAAGATCCCCTTGCATACGATTCCAGATGGAAACATAATTCTTGTATAAGTATGCAAACATAAATGAAATGCTCAAGATACAAAATTTATAACCCCGGGTATCTTAGGTATTTGTTTCACTTCTTTATATATATATATATATATATATATATATATATATATATATATAAAGATATTTGCAAACATAATAAACCCTTTGTTATGAGTAATAAAAAGTTACTAAAATATATGAGGTAAAATAATAAATAAAAAAATATATTTAGTATACTTTTTTATTCAGTATTTATAGATTTTTTCTTTTTACACTTCCTTTTTTCTT
This sequence comes from Dryococelus australis, assembly GCA_029891345.1. Classification (NCBI taxonomy): domain Eukaryota; kingdom Metazoa; phylum Arthropoda; class Insecta; order Phasmatodea; family Phasmatidae; genus Dryococelus; species Dryococelus australis. Next base: position 244,107,876 of record CM057009.1, read on the forward strand.
GACAACGTTAATTAGATTTTCATCTACACAGTATTTTTCGTGCAAGTTTACGAAAATCTTTGTCAAATTACAACAATATGTTTTCAACAATTTTCCTACATAATCAAAGAAATCAAAGTAATTGTTATTTTCATTGTATCCGTGCAATTGAAAGTCCAATATCCACTTTACGTACTCTTTCACAGATAGTCTCAGCACTCTGTTACGCTCGAAATCATTTCTTAAAAACATTTGTGGGATGGTATAGATGTTCAATTCGTTGGCTCGACACACTGGTAATGCCAAGTTGGTTTTTTTTCACTGTTAATGAGGTCTGTGAGATTGCCACCATCGTTATTTCCTTTCTCGTCGCTATTGTTTTGAGGATTTTTATTGTTATTTTCTTAGAATGTTTATTAAAGGAATTTGGAACTGATTTTTCCACCCGACCACAGACATTTCCCGTCAAACAAAAACCGTTCTTCACGGGTCTCACCTTGTCGGTAAACATGACGAAAATGTGATATTTCCAACAAGTACCATTATCATACCAGTACAGATCGAATCCGTTAAAGTCGACCATGTATTCGCCGCACAGAACACTGTATGTTTCCTAGACGAATTCACGAAAGGCGGCAAAAAGAAACTTCCTTTTTTTTTCTCACGTCCTTGTGTAATCTGAAGGAATTCAATCAGTCTAGATTCGATATTTTTATTCGGATATTTGCAAGAAATTAAATATGTGTTTTAGTGATTCAATGACGAATAGACCGCTTCGCTCGAGTGTCTCCACATTTAATAATTTCATGGCTTGGTTTTTATTTTTGGTGATTGCATAATTTACATAAGTGTGTGTTGGTTTCAATATAGTCTCTCTTCTTAGTTTGAGCGGCGACATTTATGTACAGATGATTTCACTTGGTGTGTAACTCTATAGAAATTTCCGGAGTCAGTAACTGTTTGACCAATTCCGAATCGACAGCTTTGCTTTCACTAGAACGCTCCGATGCGATCAACACGATATATTCATCTGCGAGAATGGTCGAATGATCATCCTGGTTTTCTAGCTTCTCTGTTTTACTCGATTTTTGTTTTTTGTTTCGATGGAACCGCATCTTTCAAAGATTTTTTTCTTTTTTGCTTGCAGGAACCATTTTCCTCACCGCTATGATGGGCCTAGGTGGAATCTTCCGTTGATGATGGCTGGGTTGTTGATGGCGACAACCCCTCATCTTTTTTACGTCACATTTTCATTTGTAATTAGTTTTTGATTTTATTTACTTACGGGTTCGCCAACGACGGCGTTTGGGACTTGAACCTCTCTAGCCGTTTTCTATGGAGCAGCCTACGTAGTCAATGTTGGCTCTGTCGTCTCTGATGCGGTTGCCGCCATCTCTTTCGACATGGCAATCTTTACAATTTCCAGAAACAGGTTTTGTAGTTTACTCAAACATCACTTTAACGGTACACTTTAACGACTTTCTGTTCTAGGTTATCGAGATCCATTTTCCACAGATAACTAATATTTGGAGTTTGTGGTTGCATGTTTTCTTATATACAAGTTCGCATTGAAAAAATAAATATTTTTTTCCCACTTTTTTGTTTTCACCTTCTTTTTTTACCCCTTCATAGAAAGGAAGACATTTTATCATTGTGTTTTAGGTACAATTTATCGTAGGTGCCGGTGGTGGAAATCCCATTGTGACAGGTCGTCAATTTGGCAAATTCTCAATGGGGCAGGGGATCGGCAGTCGTCTTTTCGACGAGATGGATATTTGGGTAAAGAAATTAAAGATTTTGTCGTAAAGCTGACTAAATAAATTGCAATTTTGCTTTGTAGATTTTCAAATAGGGTGTTGACCAAGTCCTCTACACGACAGAGTAGATTTAAGTAGTGCTCGAATTCCCTGTTTGAGCATGAGTATGAAATCTGGGGCAGAACAGAGTACTCATCTCTCGAATCGAAATTTCGAGGTTAATTCATTCCACATCGTGCATGTCGCTGTCAAAGGGAACAAACGTGATTATGGATTTTCGTATCTTGGAAATTAACTCTATCAAATCGAAATGGTAGTGGGTAACAAAGGGTGTGAAACGCCTGTACAAGACACCCGAATTGCAAAATGAACTCTTGTTTAGTATCAGGGTTCGAGATGTGTGCAGATAGAGTAGAATGTCCAAGTTTGATTCGTAAATGCAATTACACAAGTAATAACATGCTCTGTACGAATGTGGCTCGAGTTCTGCAAAATTGCAGTTGACAAACACAACGTCCGAGTAATCGTCGAAAATTGAATCGAGGGGAAGGTTATCTACATATTTTGAAATTGCAATTTCACCATAAAAAAGAGGGATTCTCTTTGTATAATTTCCGACAAGTGAGCTAACAACAACGTGCTTTCGTCTTCGTCATTTTATCTATGCATAAATTTGTATATATACAATGCATGGTCTTATTACAAGAAGTATTTATAAGGTATTACAAAAAAAACACACACCTATGTAAAAAGTATTAATGATATGGGAATGTTGAATGTAAACGAATTATTGTTTGATTACATCACCATCAAACTTGCAGAGAATAAATTTCACGACTTGGTTGTATGTTTCGGGCTTTGGTACTACATCGGAGTGGACGATTTCGAAGAGCGTTTAAAAATTTTGGGTGCAAAACACATTTTAAACGACTGGTATTACGATAATCAAGTGATGGAGTTCCAGACAGAATCGGAGCACTCTAATAAACTGGTAAAAGGATTCGATGTTCTCTATGAAACAAAAGGCATAAACGTCGGCTACAAAACTAAATTAATTAATTACTTTGAACTACACAGCTTGTTTTGTCCATGGAAAAACACGAGTCCATCACTACTTGCAGCTGCCATTAAACTTTTATTATCACTATTACCATTCAAAATATGTTTTACCAAGATATGTTTCCAAGCCGATCGTGCAAAAAATCGAAACCTACCTCACGAGCAGTTGGTATCTGGGATGAAAAGAGAAACTCGCAGAAAATGTAGACAATGTTTTCGTGTCCAATCACGAGAGATCCGTTCCCCATGTGTCGTCGAATATCGCCGCGATTGTTGTTGAAAGCAAACGAAATTACTCTCCTTTCGAGTGCGATTGTAGAAATCGTTTACGCCAAGATGATGCCAATCAGTAACTGCAGTAATGATTTGTAAAATAAATTATTTTTTTAAAAATGGATTAGTTTCGACATAATCCTCTTGTGTGTGTTGTAATCGACATTACCCCTCCCCCACTCCTACTTTCAACAACCAATCAAGTTGCAGTATTTCACCTCCACTCTCTTCCCCTTGTTCCAGTTTGGCCTGTATGGCCACGAAATCTGTAAAAACAGACGCCAGTCGAAGGCAAGAGATGAACGTGGAAACATCACTCCTCCTCCCAGAGCAGAAAAGGAATTCAGAGTAAGTATAGTAATATAATAAATATACCTTATATATAATAATAATAACAGTTATTATTATACTTATTCCTTATTCCTCTTCTGCTCTTGGTGGAGGAGTAATGTTTCCATGTTTCGCCGCTATATAATCCAAACTGAAAAGAGGGGAAGGGAGGGGAAGTGAAATTCTGCAATGTGATTGGTTGTGTGAAGTAGGAGAGGGGGGATGTCGATCGTGGAGCCCTCTGGCAAAATCTCGAGGGAAAACGAATTTTAATGGGAGAATTTGCGGAGTATAAACACTCAATGTCCATTTAAAGTAACCGTATTATGATGTTGGTTAGTAATGAAGGTGTTAGTTTTTTTTTGGGCTAAGGGGAGTCAGATAAACTTTTTATTAATAATCAATACAAAATTGAATTTTGGCATTATATCAATTTTGGGGACCCCAAATTGAATTTTGGAAAGGGAACAATTCCGGCCACTCCCTTCAAAATTCAACCACATTCTCATTGATTAATTTTTTTTACACAGTCTAACATTACTTTATGTGAGTTTTTATATCCAATAAATTATGCTATAACTTTCCCCTTAAATCAAAATTGTTCGCTTCCATTACGGTTGACCGGTATGAAAATCCAACAGTTGAAACTGTAGAAATTTGACAGTGGAAAAGACTGTTCAACCGACATCATTGTGAGTGACAAGCAAAAAAAAGTAACTTTTTTCGATAATTATTATTTTTTTATGATTTATTTTTTTATTTCACACAAATTACATTTTATTCAAGACTTTCCGTGATGATGTGATTATGTTACGTACAAACGATACAACATGCTCCGAGCCCACGGCATCCAAAATGTGCACAATGTTATTATGGCAGCATACAATATTTTTGATTCCTTCAGCCAATCTTTCACACAATCCAAAATATTCACACCATTCGGGACGTACCCGTTCCTGTACAGTTCCCTGGCATTTGGATTTTTGTCGTTGAGCTCTTTCAGAGATTTGGTGAGCGATCGATGTTGGCATCGGGTGAAGGATATTTCTTGGTTTGTTTCATCCAGCACATGCATGGTCAATGTGTGTAATAAATTATCAGATTTGGGTTTAACGATTACATCTTGGGCAATGTTGACGATGGATTCCCGTCTTGCTTTTTCAGAATCTTCTCTGCAACTATCAATTCTTCGTTTGTAGTTATCAATTTTTTGCTGTCCAATATCAACTATTTGTTTGCTTCGAGTAAGCCACAATTCAACACTTTAATTTTTTTTTTGTCATATTGAGTTTGTATTGGCCGTTTTTTTCCTCAAGGAGGGTAAATCATCTTCATAGACCCAATCAGTGAACTTGTCAGCCTCTGGTAGTTTCGAGTGTGTTATCAGAGCATATAGGCCAGGCTGAGAGATGAAAATGCTATGCAGTTGCCAGTTGGAGGGGATGTCAAAGGTATTTTGAGATAGACCCTTCAATTTTACCCATGTTCTTTACCATTTTGGTTTGATAAATCTTATAATTGCATTACATGGTTTTTTATACCTAAGAAATAATGCAATATCTATATCTTTGAACCAAAATTGTTCGATTCCATTACAGTCGACCAATACAAAGATGCAACATTTGAAACTTTGGAAGTTTGATAAATGAAAAGACCACTCAACCAACGACGTTGTGAGAGAATTATATCTAGTTTCTTATATATAGAAAAAAATTGATATTTTTGTAATTTTGTTTATTCCATAATATTAATTTTGATAAATAATAAATATAAAAAATGAATTTTAATGGGAGGATATTTTCATGTACACCCACTTTGAATTTTGGAAAGAGCCTCTTTTTGGAGTGAAGTTGTTAGTTGGAGTGGAAGTCAAAAATACCTTTCAAATTCGACCACGTTCTCATCCAATTAATTTTTACACTGTCTAAAATTACTTTACGTAAGTTCTTATATTCAATAAATTATGCTATATCTTTTCCATTTGAACAAAAATTGTTCGATTCCATTATGGTCGATAAGCATGAAAATCCAACATTAGAAACTTTGGACGTTTGGCAATGGAAAATACTGTTTAACCAACGATGCTGTGAATGAAATGGTGTTCGGTTACTTATATATACATACAAAAATATTAATTTTATGTAATAATAAATAAAAAATTGAATTTGTAACAAAAAAAGGGGGGGGGGTGTCCATTTTGTATAAGGACCCTCACCTATAATCTTTCTTCAAAGTAACCTGTGGGGTTGGTTCATAATGAAGGTGATAATTGGGGGTTAAGGGGAGTCAGATAAGCTTTATGTTGAAAATATAAAAAATAGAATTTAAAAAATGGGGGACTTTTCATGCACACCCAATTTGAATTTTGGCATTATACCAATTTTCCAGACCAAAAATTTAATTAAAAAAGGAGGTCCATTTTGTATAAGGACGCTCGCCCACAAAGGGTCTATTAGTGTAAAAAATCCAACAGACAAAGTTTTCGAAATTCGAAATCTAAAATGAGCTCATGTCCAATGACATTGTAGGTGCAATGGTTGTTGCTTATATATAGACAAATTGTTTACAAAATTTTTATACAATTATGTAATGAACTAAGGTTTATTTTTTTAATTATTTATTTTTTTGTTCAATCATTAAAATCATACTGTTGATAACATTGTATAAGTTGAAATTCCTTTGTTCTATCAATTGAACGATAGTGTTTATAACATCATGCACATTGAAATTCTCAGCATCTGGATCGAATCTGATAAATGTGCAATTTAGTTTTTTCTCGATGTGTTTTTGTCATTCGATTTCATATTCAATGTTTCTGTATTTGTGATTATATTCGTCGCATTCGACTACAATTTTGTAATCCAAAAGTACAAATCTATTCGGTAATTATTGATTGAATATTGTAACTTGTAGTTCAGATGTTTGAAACAATTCACAGTTAAGCTGATGTAATCTTGTTCCTTTGTTCTCGAAATGAGATTCAGTTTCAAGCCGAATTCTTTGATCAGTTTTCGTAGTGGGTATTTCGATGTGGGTATTCTCGAATTTTGTATCAATACATTCAATCCTTTTTTAATGATGAACATTGTATGTTGTTGCCAATTAGAGGGGGTTTCACGGGTGAGGGCCAATCCCTTAACGTCTGCCCATGTTCTTTTCCATTTTGGTTTGACCAAATTTAAAATTGCATTATGTGGTTTTTTATATCTGAGTAATGAAACTATATCTTTCCCCTTGAACAACAATTTCTCATTGCCGTTATTGTCGATGACCCCGAAAATCCAAAAGTAAAAATTCTTATTTCTCGACAACTGGAGAACCCTTCTAATCAACGACATTTCACTTGGAATGGTTTTACGAAATTATGTTTAATTCCTTATAAAAACCGGGGATTTTATATCAGTTGGTATTTTAGAATACAGATATTTTCAAAATTATTTGTATTAAAGTAAAATTCTTGAATTTTCTTCAATTTCTCCCTTTCATTTAGTATGAGTCGTAACAAATTATTTTTTATGCTTTTATTCTTATTCACGTATACATAACCTTTAATTCTGAATTCTTTAGCAATTTGCATCAATTCTGAAACTTTCAAGTCTTCTAAATTCTTTGGAATTTTTTTCTGAAATAAATTTATAATTAACTATTTGTTCCAACAAAGTATCTCTGTTTGAATTACAATATTTTATTTTTTGTTTTTAGTACTTTTCCAAAAGCTTTTAATTTTCTTAAATTTAATACTTCAATTTCAGTTTTTTTTAATAAGTTATAGTTTTTACATCCGGATGGTTAGTTTCAACTTTGTCAATCCTCTCTATGAGTTCTCGTTTTCTTTTATAGGAATATCCTCTGATATTTAATTGCTTTGCCATTTCCCTCAATTCAATACCCTTTTTACTACAATGTTCTGTATTCTGGACGTTATATTTCGTGAGTTCATATTCGTTAGAATATCGAATCTAGCTCTTTTCCAAACTGCTTGTATTATTCCACATGAGTTATTATTTTTAAGATGAAATTTTTGAGCCGTTTTTACAATACCTCTTAAATAATTCGGCAGCCGAAGAGATCTCCTCTCCAACGATGATTCAGTTGCAATGGTTTTGTGAAAAGCTCAACGGCTTATAGATACAAAAATAAATAAAAATAATTGTCTTTTGACTGGTAACCTGTAATTGGTACCCTTTCAAAATTCAACTTTTGTATATTTTTTAATAGAAATTATAGTTGAATTCTAACTAGTTTACCATTACCCTAATACGACAATTATACCATAAAGGGATAAGAGACTGCAAACAAAAAAACTTATTTGATAGGCCTAAGCGTTATTTTTACAGTTTTGGGATTAATGTTGGCCTATTCTGATAATTAGACACACATAATCTGGTTTTGTTTTGATAGGTGTGGGGGAAAAAAAATATATATATGTATAACCAATTACTACATCAAGAGCAAATGAAAAAAATCATTTACAAACAATATATAAAAAGATTTTATTTACAAAAAAATACATTTGTGTAATATATAATAAAGTTATAGACAATGTGACTTTTTTTTGTCAGTCATCTTCAATTTTACTGAAGGGAATTTCTCCACTTTGCCACTCCAATCCATGGAAACGTTTCTCCAGTTGGCCCACGGATATGGAGATTTGACCTGCAGCAATCCAGTCGAACTATCTCTTCTGTTGTGAACCCGCACCAAAAACTTTAAATGTAATGTCTTTAATACATTTTATTTCATTTTCGTTGTTGTTTTTGGAAGTCATCCCATTTTGCAACTACATTATCTCGGAACCACAAACTCAATAATTTCGAATTTCTATCTGCACACATAAATCCACGAAAGTGTCTCAAAAAATCATAATGGCCTGCATTCCCATATATTACTACCAGAGTCTTAAATGATGGACATTTTTGTAAGTTTTTTGCATATCCACAATTTCGATATAGTGATCGAATTTGCACAACTTCTTTAGCCATTGTATTTGATGTGAACCTGCAACAAATACTATATATTTGTTGTAATGGCTCCTTATGAATTGAAATATTTCTCTTTCAATTTCGTCATAAGGGATTACAAAACATGCTGTATGTTGATACTTGCGAGTGTATCAAGTGCTGGCTCGAAAGTGCGTGATTTGTCTTGGCCGATGCCGTCTTATATATACCCACTGTGGTCGTGATTAATTTTTTTTTAATGCCTCGGTGGATGCTTGCATAACTAGCTGAAAAAAAAATATAATAGAAAAAAAAAATGACATTAGATAATTCATCACATCAAAGATATATATGAAAAATATTCCGTTGTTACTGTAAGTAATTCTTTGGACGATTGGGAATCATTTTGCAAGACCAAGCCAAAATTTAACTTTATCGAATCTAGATTTTACCATAGCGACCAACAGAATACCGAATTTCTGTTGGTGAAGCACCACCCGGTAAATTTTCTAAACATGAACTTTCTACGACAGTGGTTCATCAGCGTAAATAACCGCGAATGGCATCACATTACTCACGAAGTTGCCCAAATTTATGTCGATTCTTTCGACGCGTATTGTGTTGTAGTGGAAATTAAGGTATTTTGCAAGTTTTGCACATGTCATTACCTTAAAAATTTGTTTGAACAAGACAAAGTTTTTAATATTTTTACCAGCAACTGCGAATTAATAGAAGGTTATTATTGGGAAACTACGTCGTTATTTTTGGCCACATGTTGTCTCTTTTTTTATTTTTCAATACACATCCGTTTTTATTTATCATGGTTTGCTCTAGTCTGTTATTTTCATTGACGTTTCTCTTGATACGAAAAAACATGTTACAATTACCAAATGCAAACACTTAAAACTTAAAAAAAAAAAAATATTGGGTGTGAAACCATGTATACATGAGGTCTTTTCCCTCCCAGAGAACATAACAGAATGGACACTCTCGAGTTCAAAAAATTTGTTTATTCTAACTACAAGAAAAATTGGATGTGTAGAAGCAACTCGAACAGAAACATTGACGAATACATGGAGTTGATTACAAAGTTATTGCATACTTGGACAATGCCACTACATCTGACGGCTCTTCACGAAGCATTTTTAATTAATCTGTTGCATGATTATGAAAAAAATGCGACATTGATGGGCGAGTGAGTTAACTGATAGATTCGTGCTAAGCATCTACCAGATCGTATCAATCATTCAGTAATGAGTTGTAATTGATATATTAAGTTTTTTTTTTTCGTTTATAGTGTTTGGTACATAATAGTATTTTTTAACTTCGACTGGTATGTCGTAAACACCCATATTCAAATTATGCATCGAATCGTCTAATAAAATGTACGGGCCCGTCGTTATCGGAAGTTGTTGGCGAACGATAGATACCGATTTAGTTTTTCTGTGCAATCAGTACAAAACTTTTGCAAATTAATTGGCTTGCGGAAACTGTTCGATAAACATTTTCGCGTACACCTCGTTGCCCGCCATCCACAGCGCCATTTAAAAGTATTTTGCCAAAGTCGCTATGAAATGATTGGCTCCATGGAATTAGTTTTTACGTTCATCTGTTAAAGTGCCGTCTAAGTCGATGACTGCGATGCCTTGCGCTGGCTTTTTTTTTTTGTGAATTTTCTTTTTTTTTACTCTTTCATCGACCAGTTCGCGATCGTCTTCGTCTCCGCTGACGATTCTCTGATTGCGAAATCCTTTTCTCATACCACTGTATCTGGAATCACTAACCACATCGGAATCTTCACCATCGCTTCTGATTTGTAAAGCAGAGTTAAACATGTCTCTTACATTTAACAGGAAAAATAAATGAGGAAATACGAGGATTATTCGCACAAAAAATAGTGTCTAAAGTATTATCGATCGATCGGCAATTATCAAAATTGTTGTCATCGGATAATACCGATTGAATTTTTGCGCACATTTTGCTCGGATTGTTGAACAATGTAAAAACCTTGAGAAATGCTCATCCGTGTGTATCGGGTCCCTTGTATTTTATCTGATGTTTGCCAAGGCGGTAGTGAATTTCGGCCAAACGAGTATATTTATCTACAATGATCGTGCTTTTTTTCCCTCCATTTCTCGAAATGAATTTCATGCGTGCGGAAATTGTTCGGTTATTGGAATTTAGGTACAATCAGTTGGAATTTAACTGGGGCGAGACATTTGCTTTCGATCAACTTCAACGTATCGTAAAAAATATTTTTGGCAGCAGCGTACTATACCTCGAATGTCATCTCCACATCCCCCACGATCGTTAACTGATGATCGTCGAATGTTTCACGGAACTCGTGGTGCAAGCGGCGCTCGGTTTACGCGAAAACATCTGGTTTTATGGAGATTATGCACCTTCTTCTAGAGTGGATGTGATTCGATTCTTTGATTATTTTGACCGATAATTAGAAAAAAAATAAGACTCTCGGTAAAAAAAAATCTTCACTCAATATCGAGCATTTGAATTATGTGTTAAATGGTACAACGCCTTTGATTCAAACTTACACATCCGATGGCCGAGTTTTATAAACGCTGGATAAAAGCACGAATGAAATCGTATGGAAATTGATAATTTTGAAAATGTTTAATGTTTGATATGTATCTCAAATATAAATTTAATTTATCTTGACTAGTCGATCTGCTCCTTTCCATCGATTCGTCATGATTCATTTACGTGGATGAATTTGGCAAAATGGTCCAACTACCATCGGAACTGGAAACCATCGAGTCTGAACTACAAAATCGAATTTTGGTAAATTATTTTAAAAATACCTTTGATTATGTCTACCTCATTGCGCGGGTGGTTATATTGATGATTTTATTTGTGTTGAAGCAGCTGATACTGGCTGGTATATTTCAAATACATTCATTGGCTTTGAAAGTAATCATTTGATTATAATTTTTTTTCCTAAGAGAGAGAGAGAGAGAGAGAGAGCGAGGGAAAGAAATACATCGATAGATTCCTACTCGATTAGCATCATTGTTCAAGCTGTATTATCGCTTGTAATATTGTTGGTGTATTTGTTTTTACAACACGCGAAAACTCCAAAATACGATCCCGTGAAATCGGGTAAAGATTTTTAGGTTGAACCCAGTCACAAATTAAAAACTTAAATTTGTTACGTTGTGTAAAACGAATACGTATTGCGAGTACAAAGTTATTGCGATGGCAGCAGAGAATGCAGAAAGCTCGAAAATCGAGGTGAATTTTATCGGTGAATCGGACAAAACACCTCACGAACAGGAATGGAATTTCGAGAAACAAAAATGGTTCAAATGCAGTTACACGCAAACACTTTCACCGAAACTCGTCAAAGTCTTGACGGATTATAAAATCCAGCTACGTTGTGATTTAAATCCCTTAAACTTTGTGTCGATCTCCCCGAAACTGAACATTTCCGAAGGCCTGCAGTTGATGTACAGTGAGTGTAGTAATCCGAACCAGGTCGATTACATAATATACGAACAGTATTGCAACTTGATGAACATAGATGGTTCCAAATCTGCAAACAAAAACAAAGAACTCGAGGATATGTATATGAGAAGCGGGTGCGATCGTAAATGGGTTTTGGAAGTATGCCCAAAGAATATGATTTTTGATGGCACCGCGTGCCGTACGAACAATGATGCGATTAGGATAGAACGGGATATTGACAACGTTTGTGTCGACAAATTGAACGAAATCAGATTGCCTTACGCGGAAGATGCCTACATCGTTTGTAATTACAGATTACCAGAAATCGTCAAATGCGAGCACGGACTTTCTAAAAGCCAAATAAACTGTCTACAACCCGAATGTTTGCAAAACGAAAATGGTTATATTGTGCATCCGTATAAGATCAATGCCTATTTTTGCCGAAATGGAGAAGTCGAACACTTTAAAGAATGTGATCAAAAATTAAAATATTTGTATTTCGAATGTGATAGATGTCACCAGACTTATCCCTATGTCTATAAAGTTTTCAATGTAGACTCCGGTAGTTGTGAAAATCCCACCCTCAATGTCCTTGCTGTGTCCTGTCATTTTCCCGAAAACCCATCACTGCAGTTACGGTTTAAAATAGTATCGGATACGAACAAATTGATTTTATCCACACAACGCGATAGGAATAAACAACTACAACTGGCCATTGAAAATCAAAAAAATTTTTCTTAAAAATGGCAAAATAGTGCGTCGTAGTGTAAGAATGTTGACTCACAAAAAAAAAATTGATTTCGGTAAAGTTCCTTTCGAAGAAAGTATAATTTCCTTTAAACCTACGCTATAATTAGAATATAGGAAATACACTGTAGAATCAAAGTTGTATTTGGCGACATTTTTCGCAGGTGTTTTCTTGATGGATTTTATGAAAATCATCGATGCCAAGAAGAAATTTTCTTCGATTTTATACAAGGGGTTTATAAAATACAAAAAATTTTATACCAAAAAATATTTGCGAAAATCTAGTAAAGATGTTGCAGATTTGGCCGATAAGATGAAAGATGGTTATTTAATTTACTTTATTGTTGCGAGAAATACACTACAAATTTTTTAATTGTACCTTCAATTTTCACAGTCTTTTAAATTTGTTCCCAGTTGGCTCGAGGCGATGAGACGGTACCCGGACCAAAAATTGATTTACAACTATCCTCTGTTACAAAATTATTAATCTTCACAATTTTTTCCCAGGAAGGGTAAATTATGTAACATATGCATTGGCTTTTTGATAAGATCCGATCGCGATTCTTAAATTGTCGCATACTTCACTGATAATTTTCTTTTCGGCAGCCAATTTAAGCAAATGCATTCCAGCGAGAGAAAGGGCCGCTTTTACTTGATTGTTGTCGTATGTTTGTTCCATGAATTCTTTGAAAAAGTGAATACTATAAAGTAGTTCTTTCGGGTTAATGGTTTTACTATTTTTTTGCCCCATTCCTTTGCCAAATTGATGATGAATTCATCAGACAATGGGGCTGTTTGGTTCGACGATGGCGATGAATCGTTTTCTTCCCTCGTGGCATATTGTAACTCATCGGGTAATGTAGCGACTTGTGGAACAAGGGTTAAATCCCCCTCGGGAGGAACGTTCATTTGAATTTGAGTCGTCGGGTCGAATTCGACTGGTGTGTTTACCTCATTTATCCCAATTGGATCGTTTCCGTTACCGCTTCCCCCAGCCATCACATCTTCATTCGAAGGGATTAAAATGTGCGGTCGTAAGGCATTGAACATTAAATCATCGAGCGATGTTTGTTGATTACAACACACAGACGAGTTTTTAGGAGACTGGAAGGTTAAATAATCTGATAGGTTGTAATCGGGCGAAATGTTTTGAATCGAAAATGGCGGAGTTGGGGATGTAGCTAATTCTCGTTGTTGTAGTTGTTGTAATTGGGGATTATCTGTCACAACTCTTGTTAAAGTCGATTGAATTATTTGAGGTTTTACTTGCATTGTGTCTAAATCGACCAAGGAGACATCTTGCAAATGCGGAATATTCGTCGAATTGAAACTGGACTGTTCTACCGGCTATGATTTAAAATGTTGTGGTATATTCGCACCGATCGAAGCCGCGACTTTTATGCGTTTGGTTGGCTGGTGTACTTTTCCATTTGTAAAATTGAACGTGACATTTTCGTAGCCTATTGATACAAGAGGATTTATAGTATCAAAGTTACTCAATTCGTTTTGTGCCCGTGGGATCGTTTGCGCACGAATTTGCGACTGATGCCCTTTCTTGCACGTGCCCGTGATTTTCAAAATGGTATTTGTCAATCACAGGAACTTTCACCTTGAATAAATCTTGAACCTCGTTGCTATCGGCTAGGTAAAAATAGAACAGCAAAACATTTTGCAACACCGTCAAACCCATATCGAATGATTTAATGACGTTTCGAATTGCTGCATGGGGATCGAAACTGAAAACTTGGATTTGGTTTTTGAAAAGTAAAACAGTCATTTTATCAATAATCGTAATATATAGGTGTTAGTAACTTATGTTGTATTTATGTTTAATCTCGTCAAGTTTAAAATCCAGTGTTGGAAGTTATTCTTTTAGAACTATGTATTCAGCACCGCCACTACTTTTGAAAGTTTCCGAATTTAGTGCCTGTTCAATGAAAGCTCGTAGTTCACAGTCACCATTATACAATCCAATCATTGCTTGTGCGGAAATATTTGGTGTTTCAACCAAAAGCATCCAATCATCGACTCTTGTCGAAGTTTTGTCGTATGGGCGGCCTAGTTTTTTCTAGTATACCATTCTTGTACTTTTTCTAAAATATTTTGTTCATTAGGTATATAATTTGGGCTAAGTTGGTTTTGCTCTAGTAATTGTTGTTGTTGCTCGTCAAGTATGTAATTAATAGTTTGTTGTTCTTGCTTTGGTAATTCTAGTTGTTTATTGGGTTTGTAATTATTAGGTACGAAATTTGATGTGTATTGATTTTGCTCTGGTAATTGCTGTTGTTCTTGTACGAGATTCATGAATGAATAGTTGTTTGAAACATCTGATTGAAACACCATGTCCGTGTCGAAAACATGAGGTCTGTCGAGTGCCAATAGTTCATTTAAATACACGGGTGATGTCTGAACCTGGTTCATTATCAGGGTTCTTTCATTTTGCGGTGGAGTCTTTTGACGTTTTACTTCACGCACATTGTTGGCGTTGTTGGTGGAAGTCGAATGCGAAATTCTCATTGCCCATTAATTGAAGATGCTGTTCTAATTGGTCGATACCTTGCGTTCGCTTCGCCAATTTTGTTCGACGAGCACCAGCCAATGTGTAGTCGTAATAGTTGACCGATTGATCCGACACTGGTGACATATTCTTAAACAAATATCGCACATTATCAATATCGGCTTTATGTAGATTTATTAGAAAATTATTCTTTATAACCATTAGGCCTAAATCGGAACTTTTAAGGATGTTGTGATTCGCTAAATCAACATCAAAGGTGTGAATACGTTATAAATAAGAACATTTTCACCGACGATTTCGCCAGACATGATTTTCACTCTTATATTAGGTATTATGGTAGCTTATAATTTTGAACATATGTTTTCCCAACGGGAAGTATTTGAACTTGTCGAGTGTAACGAATATGACGAGGAAAATATATCTGATGACAAGAGCACAGAACTCAAACTCATGAGTTAGATACACATACAAAATATATAAATTAAGAAAACTTGTAAAAAATATTTTTTTATTAATATTCTTTTATGAAAATTGAATGTTTGCACATACATTAGATACATCGCAAGTTTTTTTATTCATCATTTCGATAAAAAACAAAGACTTTTTATAAAATCCATCGAACTGTTCCTTGAAGGTGTTGAAAGTTGCATTCTTGAATGTTGATTCACTCCGTGGTAAAAATTTGTGTCTGAGTCCGCTGACGACATACATTTTGTTCTTTTCCAAATTGTCCGATATTATACGACAAAGTTCGTAGTAGATTTTTTTCGGTTGTTGCGTTTTTCCAAAGCTGCTTTCATAAATGCATCGAATGGAGATTGCAAAGGTGGAACTAATTTAACGTGTTTGATGAACGAGTGGGTGTTAATTACAGGCTGTGCTTCGATGGATCCGTTCAGCCACATTTGAACAAGAGTATATGCGGTTAGGAGATTGTGTTGTTCGAGGGTTCGACCAAACTGCGATATATTTTTCGGCAAGTCTTCATATTTCGAATCGAGGGTGTATTTTATAATTTCCACGTACTGATAACGGACCGCTCCATCATTCACCATTTCCGATTCTAGTCGGCCGAGCTCGGCGAAATGTGTAGCCACTCGTTTCATAGCCACCGAAATATTTAACACACAAGGATAATCACCGACCGCCTTTTTTGTTTGCGTGATGGTCGTATGGATTTCCGTCAAAATTTCCGCGAATCGAGATATGTAATTTTTTAGTTTTTGCACCAATTCTTCGTGACCATCATCTGGCTCTCTTCGCATGCAGATGCGAGGAATGGACATTTCAGTCATAGGTGGATGTTGTTATGGAGGGGGAGGAAAAGAGTTTAGTAGCTGAGAAGAGGACTGCTGGTTCGTTACGAGAATGTCAGTGTCGGTGCACTGTGGTCTGAGTGGTTGAAGTTGCAACGATGGAAACAAGGTTATTTGCCGTTGCTGTTGTTGGTGTTGCATGACGATAAAAAAAGAATCTTATAAGTACTGCGAAAAACCCAGATTTTTAAAAAAGGTGGTCTGATTCAGTTTACATGTGGGCCGAAAATCGCATTTGGCGAACACACAAACGTGGAGAAATTATCTCAAATGCTGAACCGTGCCGAATTTTTGTCATCTTCGCTAGAAAAAACACAAAGCACTTCGCAGAAAGGCGACAAACTTTTAAATGATTTAGAGACTACGTTCTTTGGTTTAGGTGTACAATTTTCAAGTATTTTAATGGAGCAGGAATCGACACTGGCTGAAAATCAATACACTATTTACAAATCGTGGTATCGAAAAATAACCTCGAATATTTAACGGCCCAGTTTGAAAATTTAATTCTGGGTTACTTTCGGAATCCCAAGAATGCGAGCGATTTATTTGGAGGAGAATCAAATTCGGAGATTACATCCGAGCTGGACCCCTAGCGAATCGAACCCCAATTTTCTTTCAAGGATGTACGTTGCCGCGACCAGTTGAAAGCAGAACACAAAATTTTAATTTATACGCAGGTGTTTAACCCAGGATTCAATTTTATAATGTTTTTCGGTCATCCAGGTACGGGTAAGAGTACACTGGCCCATGCAATCGCGTCCGAATGGAAAGCCAAACTATACCAACTCAACATCGGGCAATTATTCTCGCCCACAATCGGCGATATCGAACGCAAATTAGCCAATTTGTTCATGATGACCATCGAGAACCAGAACCAGCTATTAGTGATATTTCTGGACGAAATCAACTAGATAGTTTCGCAAAACTTGGCAATTCCACCCCATTTACGAAGTGTGGCAATTACACTACAAACCGGTAAAGAAGGAGATGTTCAATGAAAAATAATGTTTTAATTGTAGCTGCAACCAATTGCATAAAAGCAATAAGATCTACAATCTTCAACCGAACCCATGCCTTTTACTTTATCAACTTGCCCTCGGAGGAAGAATTTCGCGGCGCATTAATTGGTCTCTTGCAGTTGTTTAAGAATCACCATCTTAAGGACTGGGATGAAGAATACCAGCGTCGGGTGATTGATAATATTTCTCTACCACAATACCTCACTTTTCGAAACGTCATGGCCATACATGATATGGCGAGACTGGAAAACTTTAAATACGAGCCATTCTCGTTCGCAATCGTCAATCAATCTGTACTCGTACAGATACCAAAGGAAAATTACATGAGTCAACACATTTCGTATGAAGCGGCGCTAAAAGTACTCGAAAATGCAAACGAAATGACGATGTTGACTTTGCATCTCGAAACCACCTATGAACTGTGCCGGAACAGCATCCTGACAAACGATGGAATTTTCTTCAAGCCAAACTTGGATCATTTCAACAAATCAATTGCTAATACAAGAACAATGAATGAAGAAGACTATAACAAATTTCAAGATGACAAGAAGTAAAAACCAAACAATTTGATTGATTATCGATTGTGTAAATTAAACATTTCTCAATCACATTTTCGTCAAAATCAACTACCAACAGTAACTTGTAATTCGACAGGTTTGCGTGCATTTGCAGTAGATACATTTCGGTGATTTTCCGTCCTCATGTGGCCGAACATAAATTTTTTTCGCTGTTGAATATATAACGATAAATGTTTTGCTGCTACGAGTACTTGTTTACTTGTGATCCTAATACATTATATAGAGGTCCCAGTCCATAATCGCCGCGTGATTCTTCGAAATTCTTTGGCGAACGTTTCCAATCGACCATTATCAAATCCCCTTGCTTGGACTTGAAAAGCATGTCGATGGTTCCACAAAGAGCGAAATCAACATCTCGTACTCTGAGCTCCGAGGCATAATGTGTCCAGCCATTGGCTTGTCTAACATCACGGTCGAAATCAAAAAATTGTGTAAATGTATCATCTATCATATCGGGTAGGTTTTGCTCGTTCGATTTGTAGTAATTTTCGATATTCGTATGTAGTTGAACTCCCAAATCAATGACTTTTCGGCTGATTTTTTTTCTTTCTTTCATTTTCCCTCGATTGCAGCTACCTGATCGTCATACGTTCGGAAATCAGTGTATGGCCCGATGGAAAACTTGGGCGAATTCACGATGTAAGAGGCCATTTTCTTTGACTGAAATTTTGGAAACACATGTCGAAGCAGTGATAAAGGTTTTGCGTGGATCATAGTGCACCGAACACTTGTGAGTTTTTTCCTCTAGAGATACCAAATCGTACAAAGCTCCCAGTTCTATATGCCCCAATATTGTTATTCTCTTACGAAAGGAAAACAATTAATGTGAAACTAATAGGCACTCTCGTCTCTTTATATACCCGTTTGCTTTTTTTGTAATAAAAAGAATTTATATTTTTTTTTCAGCACGACAAAGTTTACAAAAGAATGTAGAAAAATATTAAAATGTTCAAAAGTTTCCATAATATTCATTCGCAACGAACACCAAACATTGTTCAATCGTAGCGCCAAAGAAACTTGTCTTTGAATATTTTCGTAAATTTCGAGCTGTTTGTAAAACGAGAGTAAAATTGATTTTAAATTAAAAGTGTACAACTCGTTGACTTTTTTCAAGACTGTATTGTATCTATCGGACGTCTGGTCGACATTTTTCAAATAGAGTAACAATTCCCTCTTGTCATTGTCGAGGAATTGGTCCAATCGGGTCTCATCGTAACTCTGATTTTTTCGAATAAAATAGTCTAGAGTTTTTCTACGTGCAACATCTAGATACTCGTAATAAATGCGGACTATAGAATACAGATAATGATTGATAAACTTGAGTGTATCAGACATACTCTTTATTAATAAGAACTAATTAAAAATATGGGCTTAATCTTTTCAATAAATTTCGAAGAAGAGTACTTGAATAGGGTAAAATCGAAATGCGCTGAACTTCCGAAAACTTGCGTGGATGACAAATCGCGACTTGATGAGTTGTGCATTGCGACGGACAACTTTATTCGAAGCAAGCAGATATTTGACACATCTCATACATACGTCAATTATGTCAATATTGTGGATTGCTGGACAAAATTAAAATTGAAATTGATGAGTGTTTACCTTTCAGAGATTCGACGAGATTAGTAACGATTACTTTGGCGATAGACTGCACGAGTTTTTTAAATTCGAGGAAACGTTGATGAAACAACTTAGAGACGAAGTCACAGACAAAAACACGGGAATATACAAACTAGTCAACAAGAATTGAGTGTGATATAGCAACAATGTGTTGAAAGTCTGGCATGTTCAATTCAAGATCGGTCAATAAATTTACATTAATGGGAATTAATATCCCTCGATCCATCATGGTGAAGAGCGAAAGTATCGGTTTGCCATTTTGCATTATGTGTGCAAACCACTCGTTGAAATCATCGATTACTCCAAGCAGAGAATCCAACTCAGAGTTCAATTCGAAAGAATAGATGGGGTTGCCAAGTTAGCGGAAAATTACGGTACAAGCGATACGCTTACGAGATAAGATCCAACTGTTTGTTTAATGTGGAATTATAATTTTTTTTTTGTTCACGTTAGCCACAACTCCTCCAGATTGATTTTGCGCATCGATCGTAAATAATTTTTTGTTTTTCAAATTGCGTGGAAAGTGATTTGCAAAATATACAGTTAAATAGTCGGTTAATGAAAGGCTGGTAAGGGAATTCAGTGGGCGATCAATTATACGATAAATTGCCAAAAATATTTGGTAGTAATTTGAAATGCCGATCGGTTAAATTGGGTATCTGCGACAAGATTTCTTACACCTCAAACAGATTGAATATAGGCTTCCTATTGTCCGCGCTCGTCATTTCCACTTATCGTTCTTTTATCCTTTAACCACAACCGAAAAAAAATTATTAGGTAGGCGGCAGAACCCAAAATATTGACCCCACAGATAAGAATTAATCCGTACTATAAATACCGAAATATATTTTTCGTATAGTCGAATATGTCACCGCCAAAAGCCACAAAATTCTCCACGTCTTTACCCAATATATCGGCGATCGCATCCGTCCACGAGGCATCGACACAACGATATTCCACGTTGATGTCGGTCACTGGAAGATCGTTTTGAACGCTGTCACAATGAACGTACGCAACGTCACCATCCGCCCCCAAACACCGGGCGTTTTTTGCTTCGTCGCATAAATCCAAGTAACTATGGTTGGAAAACGTCCGACAACAGAGATGATTGACTTTACACACTTTGAGTTTTCCATTTTCGTTTTCGTAACGAATGTGTCCGCTTATCGCCTTCCTGTACCTATCGATGTAGGCCGCCAGACCAGAAAACACCGATGGTAGAAAGAAGGGTGTTAACCGACAAGATTTGTTCTCTGAGAGAAAAAAATGTTTTTTTTTTTTTTTTTACTTTCGTGAGTTTGGAATCGGTCATGATTAGTTTTACAACATCGTTAGTGGCGTTATTCAATGCCGGATTCAACGAGTTTAGTTTTTTGGATCCGAGCTGAATTTTATGCAGCACATAACCTGGTCAATTTTTTATTTCGTACAAAAAACTTTACTTAGTTTGTCGTTGAGACGGATGCTAGAATCGATTTGGCCGAAAGCGGCGTCAAACTGGCCTTTTTTGATATTGCTCACAAATTCGCCAATCGTGGTGTTGGCAATTCGTAATGGTTTTTTTTTTTTTTTTTTGCAATCATTTTCAAGCTATACAAAGATTGATTGTTAAAAATATTTTTAAAAATTGAATCTTTTGGTACATTCGGGACTAGTGAATGTCGAATCATTGCACGTTCATCCGCCTTGTCGACATTACCGGAGAATTTAACAAGAACCTTCAACATCGTTATGTGGTTATAATTATTTTTGTTATAACTCGCAAGTTAGAGGTTTGGCAAGTTTGACGGCGACGACGGTAAGATTGACTGCTAAGATACAATTAGAAATAATCAACAACCCGGTGATTGGTTCCACACAAGTTTTAATACTTTCTATAAACAAGAGTATGTTAATGACTACCGATATACATATTGTAAGCTGTTTACTATTATTACATTTCGGGTTTAACAAATAATTTAAGTAAAATATTATCGATTATTAGAAAAAAAAATATTCTTATATAATTCCTTTAAAAAAATTAATATATACATATATCTAATAGTTATTGTTCTATAGCGTAAATTTCGATTTGGTAAAAGGAAATGTTAGTAAATTTATTCTAGTTTGGTTGTTTTTTCCAGCATCCGTATTTCCACGTTATCAATCAACACACTGTTCTTGTAAAAATCCAAATTTCATATATATGCGTCTCTTTTGAGCGTGGTTTCGCATGGTAGAGATGTTGGTAAATGTTTTGGCGGAGGTGATTTTGGTCGAGGTCGAAAGGTATGCATGTTGTTTATTGCTCTCTTATGGTGGTCCACTACTTCGTGTATTGTATGCAAGTGATTCACAAAAAAAATGTGTGTACGAATATCGTCACAGCTCACCAGAAAGATGATTACACATTTTTTTTTTCTGTTTCCTTACTTTTCTTTTTTATTTATTTATTTTCTTTTGTTTTCACAATTCACGTGTAGTCGATAATATACGCATCATATACAATATTTTGATTACATATTCGAATACAAATATAGAAATAAAAAACCAAAATATATGTTTATTATAGTCAGCATTACCCCAAAACGACAAGAACCCCGTACTGAACTCTTATTTTGCATTTTGTTTATACCGATTTAACTCTGTGTTGTCTTAGTAGTTCCCGCAGATGTAGTTGTTTTTAACGATGCGCCACTAGTACCAAAATGCGTAGTCATGGATGTTTTGAGTTTATCTTTAAATATCGAAATCACAAAGGCCAGAACCCCTAATATTAAAACGGCGCCAATACCCATCCATCGATATATTTGGTTTTTATTATTTATCATATAAATCATTATGTACAGGCTTATTATAGTAAATAATACGTTGCCGTCGTCAACTTCGTAATCCATTATTAATTGATTATCATTACTGTTCAACTGATGCATCATAAAAGTGACGGGAAAAGGAAATCTATAAACTTTACACATATTCAAGTAATGAAAAGCACGAGTGACTGGCAAGTGAAACATGATTGAAATGATTTTTTTTATTTGTTCGTGTAAAAAAGAAAATTTTCATTCAAATAATCGACGCAATTGGGTTTTTCTTTGTACTTGAAATCATAACCAAACGATTTTATTAAGAATGTACTAATACCGGTCAATAAAGTACATGTTTTAATAGTTCTCAGTGAAATTTCAGCCACGTTATTATCATAGTATCGTACATCAACGTATTCATTGTCAATTTCGTTGGCGAGGTAAATTTTCTTTGCGATAAAGGCCAATTTGCGTATCGAGTATAAATTTTGAAGGTGGTTCGTACTGATTACAACTCGTTGAAGTTGTCTAGGTAAACGAGCAATTTCGTATTAAAGCAACGTTGTATCCATTGTCTTATTTTATCCGTGGGTTAATCTTGACATTTATAAATTTCGCATTTAACGTCATGTATGAAGCGGAGGTAAAGTATTTTCCCTCGGAATTAATTCCGTTTATGATTTTTGCACCAACGCCATATTTTCGCCTAATCATCGGGCCATCAAATTCTAAAATGGATAGAGGAGTGTCGGATTTCACACTAATCGATACTTTGTTTGTATGCACATCCTCGAGAAATATTTTATCGTTTTCGAAATACAGAGTGTAATAATAGGTTTCGATTAAATTCTCCGAGATGTTTTGTACGTTGTCGGAATTATTGTGAACCGTGCTGAAGGCAACCACGTCGGCAATACTTGGTGTGCACTGCAACGAATCGAAACTTTCGTTATCTTCCATTCGAACTTCTTTGGTCAATTCCAGAGTACCCACATGCACAAACGAATAGTTTTGATTAAATTTGTACTTTGGCATCGCATTGAAAGAACGATTGGAATATGTGATGCATTTACCCAAATTTACTGAAACTTTTATGAGATCGCGATTGGACCGCGAAGTAGACTGTACTTTATAGGCGATGGTGTAGCCCGTTTCGTTCATTAAAAATAATTCAGTCACTTTTAGTTTGAAATTGTTTATCGTCCAAGCATTATACATACCGATGACAGAATCCAAATGGGCAATGCACGAAAAGGAATTTTCGGCATGAGCGTTGTCGTGGTTTCTGTCGTGGTCGGCATAGACACTAATTTATTGTTTATTCCAATGACTCCGGGATGATATGTGCAAAACTCTTGGCGAATTTTCGTATCGGAATTTGCATACATAAAAATGCAAGCTATGACCCAAAATTGACACCATTTATTATAGTTTTGGTCGGATTCGTAAAAACAGAGTTTGGAGCATTGGCCGTTGAATTGCAACATCCATTTTTCCGTCTTGGCCATCACTGCTTTTATCAAATCAATCACAAAGAAACCATTATCACCTCTATCTCGAGATACCAAACTCGGAGTCCTTGTAAACATGGGACCGAAATGTAATGGGATTGTCGGATGCTCCAACATCCGTTTCACTTTATCAATCACCGCCTTTGAATCTATATTGAAAAATTCTTGCAGGGCAATAAAATCCCGACCCGAAGAATATATATAACCATAGGCTCGGAGAGTTTCGTGAAACACGTACCCTCCGTCGGGGTACAAACCTTCGTTCGAAGTAACCACTTGGAATTTCAATCGCGATAATACATGTTACATTGTTTCGGTGTCGATTTAATTTTTTTAATTACCATCAAATTTGGGCACCAACGAATGGCACCGCCATCATAACTGCATTTGGTCCCGATCTAGGCCAACCTATACTTGTTGTAGATGTGGGTAAATAATTTTTTATCGTGCTAACCAGTTGATTTCGTAAAGTTTCATCAATTTGGTCAAATAAATATGCGTGGGTAAAACTTAAAAAGACAAGAAACTGTGGCTAGGAAATATAAAATTGATACCATTTTGTACCCCACTGCCGAGTATAGTCTGTTGGTGGCATCGGTAACTTGATGTGAATGGTTTGTATGCCAATTTTACGTAATTCCAGACATCCCTTGATCTATAGTACTTTGAACGTTCGTTCATTGTATTAATCATCAGTTTCTCCAGAACTTCAATAATTTTACCAAACTGCTCGGTGTCTTGTAGCCAGTCATATTGAGGTAAAAGCATATCGTTAGTTTCAAATGTTTTCATTACGAGATCGTTACTGTCATCAACATTTGTCGACAAGTATTGTTTTCGATAACGTTGCATTATCTTTACAATATGAACAACATCTGTTTCTATTTTATTAATTTGGACAATCACCTTTATGGTGTATTTTAAGAGTAAAATCATGAAGCTCGCTAAAATAATTTCCAAATTTATAAATATAGGCGTAACAAACTTTTTGTGAAATTTTAAAAATAACGTATGGTTATGATGCATGTCTTATTTATTCAATATCATATTTTCAACTACACTCGCTGGATTGGCACTTGTTTTTTTCCCGCGAAATTTACATAATACAATTTCGCCACTATCATAACATACATTGAATTCCAAAATAAAAACGAATCAACTGCAATGTCTTCACATGGCGCAAGTTTGCTCATCTCGCGAATAATTTCGTTTAATTTACTCTTGTCAATTATGATGGAATAATCGGAAACATCTCTTCAAAGATATGTCCATCTTCAGTTACCAAGACCTTTGGCACGAGTTGTTTATACGCTGAATATCGACCGAGATATTTCACTGTCATGTCGGCCAATGACACTCCTTGTTTGAGCTTTGGTTTAGGGATATTTAACTCTTTTAATACTTTAAAAAATTTGCCAATCAAACTTCAAATCGATTGTTTTTTCACTCTTTACTTTGACAATCGTGTCCTTGCAGAAATACAACACACCATCGGTGGGAAGTGAAATTGGCAAGAGAGAGCATTCTGATCGATGGAACGTGTTTGCATATATAATTTGTCCTCATTCAAGCGGTACAAACCGGTCGATTGATCAAAACGGCCGTATTTTTCCACAAGGAATGTTATGAATCGAATTGATTCCAGAATATAAATTTTGTAGATGGTGGAAATATAGATTTGATGATTTTCTAATACCCGGTTCATATCTACCCTCGAAACGTCGATTTTACCCAACACATCGATGAGGACGAAAACATTGTTGTTTTCCAATTCCTCGACGAATGTGATGACTCCATTTGAAATTATGCACCTGAACTGCGGGTGAAAAGGGGACGAAAAGTAATTCGGGAGTGAGAAAAGCGAGTCTACGCTCGCCGTCTAATTTATTGGCATAATATTCCGATCGTTCACTTACGGCGACACCTTCGATAAAAGGCTGTTCCTCCACGTGATAGGGCCAGATTCCATTGATGAAATCGGTTACTCTCTTGGATTCACCACAGAAGTCGTAAAACAATTCGTCGAATAACATTTCGGGAAGATGGTGTATGAATGTTTCGATCAAATCACACATTTCGTATTCGACAGTGATTCGATACATGTTGAGTAGAGATGTTTCGTCAAATACACTATCAAAAGTAATTCCCCCGCCTTGCTATTGGAATGTACATAACGAACGATTTGCAATGTTTCTTCCAAAGTGATGAGCTTCAAATCACAAATATCGAGATCAATTTCCACTGTTTCGCTCCAACCTACAGGCACGATCCCGCCCTGATAAAATTTTAATTCGACCTGCCAACCAAAGTAAATATCGAGTTGATAGGTAATGATACTAGACTCATTTAAACTTAGGATTTGGATTTCCGCCGATTGGGGGATTGGAAAATATTTTGCAGGCAAGTTTCTTCATCGTGGCTCGGTGACGATGATGACAATTTGTACAAAGTTTTAATCAGTGTAGGTTCGGTTTTTCCACAAACTGATTAGATTTTGCGAGGGTGATGGGCTGTTGGATTGAAAAATCAGTTTCGTGATTGATCTTTCGAGGACATGTGGAAATTCATTCGAGGATATTTCCCGATTGTTGTTGCTGCTCTCTCATTTAGTACCAAACACTGCATAATCTTATGACTCGAATAAAGGAAATGTCCCTCTTTATATACAAGAATAAAAAAACTACAGCCAATATACCAGCGATGGGAATCAAGTTGCCAGTTCTGGCGATGGTAAAAAATATTTCATGACTAATGGTTAATGCTATCAAACCAGTTAACAACCTATAGCCAAAATTAAATATTATTGGAAAGACAAATAGTATTCTGTTGACAATATAACAATGTCATATAATAGTTTATTTAAATAAAATAGTTGAATATCGAAACACTAATGAGTTTGTCGATTGTGCACACTATTTCTTTTTCATTGTTGCTCAATCTGGTCGGAGAATGTTTTCAGATTGTTGTATCAAACGTCACAAAGCTTATGACTCGAATAAGAGAAATAACCCACTTTTATATACAAGTATTTAAAATATACAAAAACAATAACAAAAATATAAAAAAAAATATATTTACAAAAAAACAACCATGTATGAATAATGAGGTCATCAGTACAAACCTTCAGAGGAGTAGGATAGGTTAGACATCACACAGTATTGGTTCCAAGTCGATGTAAAGTTTATGACATAAAATCATCCTAAATACATTACTATTCACTTTGCAGTTACAAGACAAACTTAGAATATTAATTTGTTTTTATGGAAACTAATGAATAAGTTTGAATAGTTTCGTGTGATTTTGTAAGAGTGCTCCATGATTGGCATCCCCCCAGACCTAATTCCAACAATCAATCACATTGAAGCATTTTATTTCCCCTCCCTTCCCCTCATTTCAGTTTGCCTATATGTCAGAAAGATGTGGGGAAAAAAACTTCAGTCGACAGTGAGAGCTAGACAGAAGCAAAATCGACCTTCCATCTCTTCAGAATAGAAGATAAATAAGGTAAGGACAAAAAGGTAAGTTAATTAATATATACTATATAGTATATATAGTCGATGTTGCTCTGTCCAGCTCTCGCCACCGACTGAAGTCTTTTATCCAGATCTCTCTGCCATATAGGCAAACTGAAATGAGGGAAGGGAGGGGTAAATGAAATGCTGTAACAAGATTGGTTGTTGAAGACAGGAGTGGGGGAAATCAACAACCAATTAGAGTGGACCATTATTATTATTTTTTGAAAGTGTGCAGTTTGTGATGATGGGAGGGGTATTATTGCAAGTTTACATGCAATGAATAAGATGTATTTTTTCAGTGATTTTTTATCAAACACTTCGATTTACTTTTAAATAAAAATTACACTTTTGGCGATTGTAGTTTTTATTTTAGTAATAATTTGTTTGTACTTGCAACATGAAAGTGCTTTACCTTCAGTCTCGGCAAAGTTCAAATGACATTGTTCAAATTTCAGATATCCAGTTTTCGATACATTGAAATTTGAAAATAAAAATTATGAATGTACAAGTGATAATTGATCGAATGCGATTCTAAATAACTCACTACTTGCTTAAACTGTAAATATCATAGATCCATGAGCCATCATTTCGATACTGACGTCACTTTCATAGATCTCAAAACCAGTATTATTAAAATAATTTCCCGCAACAAAGAGCCAGGTAAGGGGTATTGCATGTATTTGGAAGATAAAGGCCGGCGAAATGCATGGCCAAGAACGGCGGACAATGGATGCTTACCTCGGATGGTAATGATAATTACTTGTGGATTTGCGATTGTCAATATCCAAAAATTTTCATTTCTGCAAATTTATATGCTGATTGCACAATATTTTCTCGGTTGTCCATTCAATTCAAAGGCTACAAACACCAACGATCCAACACAATGGAACTTCTTTGAGGAAATTATCTGCGAATGTGATCCCCTGCACAAGTTTAAATCCTTTGCTAATGGCGGACCTTTATGCGCAATACCAACATATTTCGAGGATACACATAATGATTTCATCGATTCTGTACCAATCAGACTTGATTATCTAGATGCAAAATTCAAATCCTTATTCATAAATATTCGACAACAAAGGATACCAGATCCTTGCGAAATTGATGCCTTGTCTGGCGAACGGATTCTCGGCGATAAGGTCGGATCACGAAACTGGAAAGGCATGGTTGAATGTTACTCATACGATTCACGTTACATCCCCGTCACTTTTGAGCACGATTACCTGCTAAACAATAATGGTCGATTAAAGAATGGAATTGTTAAAGTTTCAGATTCACAATATTCTTTATTGGTTAGAGATGCACATACTGTCCAAAAAAATGTATCATACAAACCTTTAATTGGTTATGATTTCAAAGTTGAAGAGATAAATATATTGACTGATTTAGAGTTCTTAAGAATTCCTAGTTATCCTTTTGTCACCACAACAAGATCCTTATCATCCCTGGTATTTTTATACCACGCTCCTACAGACGACCCTAATTATCCACTTATTGGTGAATCGCCTGAAATTGTGGATGTACAACCTATATTCGTGTGCTACGAATTCATGGCATACGGCCATTTAAAACAAAAAAATCCTACGTGGGGTGAAATTATTTACATGTTAAACTCTCAAGATCTCGATTACCTATATTGGGAAAATTTATCTCAACATTACCACAAAAATCGCATTGAACAAGTTGACAAAGAACATCTCAACAAATGTGATTTCAATACATATTTCATACCCCCGATGTTGACATGTCTCGATGGAAACAATCATCTAACACTACAAATGCTCAATCCAAAAAATACAGGAGTATTTATTCACGACCTGGCTAAAAATATCGCCTACCCGATATCTTTGAATGAAAATTTTGTTAACAAGTATCGTGCATTGGTTCCTCAATACTCTCTCGAAACATTTCAGTTCTGATACACTCCCGATGTATATCTCAATTGCGACATTGTCTATGGTGATATAGTACAGCTCGATGAAGGATTTTTCCAGGATATCAATGGACGATGTGATTTATCAGCTTTGAATGAAAAATCTCAATTCGATCCTTATGAAATCGTATCCCACAACAAAGTCAAGTACCACACGAATTTTCGTTTTTCATAAGCCAACCATCCTAGTCATGAACATTGAAAATTCACTTCTGTATGTATTTTTCAACTTGCAAAAAAATATATCAGCGATACATTTGGTTACTTTAAAAAACGACAACTGGGACTATGTTTTATCGAAACATTCTCTAAAGTTCCACCAACTCAAATTTACAGAATCACATTGTATTTAAAAATTGAAAAAAAAAAACCACTCGCATCAATTTCCACACAATTCATGACTGCATATTCAAAAAACGAAATCAATAAAACTATCATGTTGTCAGCATCTCAAGACTACCCTTACACAATCCAAGTATACACGTTGCATCCCTTGATTAATTCGTTGAGACATATTGGAAGGAAAAATGAACTACAAGAAAATCATAACTATAGACTATATGCAACAAATATGTATACTCGGAGAGGTTTGGATTTTATAATGCCTTGTATTCGAGAACTCGTGGAAACAGACTGGAGGTTGAAGCGAAAATTTTATTTTATCAGTTTGCATATGCGGTAAATGATTGCTGTTTAATTTTTTTGGAAGATACTTATTTTTGTTCATTTATAGAGAAAAGAAATCCTACCAAAGTAGAGCCTGATTTGCAAAGATTGTTTCTGGTCGAAATTGAAAACAACGAAGATGACGATCGCAAACTATCATTCACCACCAAAGAGTTTCTATCCGATTTGATCAAATGCGAATTATTTTGGCAGTATTTTGCATATCCATAACATAAACCAAAAGAGACGTTAATGCTGCCGTTTAGAACGATCGATACCCAAGGTTGGTTTACGACTTATAGATCGAATATCGCACTGGTTGAAAATACATTGGTTGGTTCGCAAAAAATTAAAAAAAAAAATTGAAAACTTTGTTTATCACACACTTTCCTCGCTATCGTGTTACTTGAGTAAATGCAATCCTTATTTTCTAATCATTCAATGTCCTTTCGCCGACATTCACTTGTCGGAAGTCGAACAATCGGTGATGAGGAAGGGATAAATTCCTGATATATCTCCTTTACAAAGGTGTTTTGTTAATGTAAAAATTGGTGAGGAACCACAAGAAAATGGAACTTTGGTAATGTTTGTAACACTGTGTTATCGTGTGTTTCGGGCAGAAATCTTCAAAACCCAATTTAGAAGATTCATTTACTCCATCGTTTTTAATTCGAACCAAAGTTCCAAAGAAAAGAATAACGATGACGAAGGTGGTGGTGGTGGTGGTGGTGACAAAAGAATATTACGTGTTAATAAAAAAACTTTATTAAATCCAATAGTGGGTTTTGTGATGGGAAATGTGAATTTATGGTGTTACCATCACGATGATATAGAAAATTACATGGAAAATGCTCTCGAACATACCATTAGCTCGCCCATAAAGTTGTTGAAAAATCGTTGCGATTTTAAACAATATTTGAATAAAATATTAAACATCGAAGTGGTAAAAATACAACTATTATTTCGCACGAAACTACACAATCTGATAGTCGCATCGACATTGTCTTATTTCTCATTTAAAATAGGTATGCTGATTGGCCAAGACATAAAATCGGAAGACAAACACGAATTGTTGTTGGTGTTGTACAATAATTACCAATCCTGGTTGAATTATCTAATTTCAGCACTAGTTCATTTGTGAATATGGTAGGTAAAAAAATACAAACATTTAAAATTGTTTATCTTATAATCATAATTTTTACATAAGATTCACAAAGGAATTCCAAAAATCCGAGAGCAAGTGCACATCATGATGGGATGAATGTTATAATATTCAGTACACATGGGTTTTTCTTTAAATATTGTCCCGGTAATAGTTCCTGGATTGAATTGTAACGAGCTTTGAATATATAAGTGTGTTAAATTTCTTCCTGTTCTTCTTCTACTATAAATTGGACATCCTTTTTAGAAACGGGATAACACCAATTTATGTTGCGAACAAAAACAAAGAGTTTGATGGCCTTGCAATTTTTTTGCACAATAGATTCGAGATCCAAGATGCAATTTCCACGCCGCTCTTCCATCTCGTTTCCACTATCATCATCGAAGACGTAGAACCAACAGACGTTAACATCTTCTGCCACATATTCATATACTTTGTCGTGAACACAGTTATTTCTCGGTATACTCGA
This sequence comes from Dryococelus australis, assembly GCA_029891345.1. Classification (NCBI taxonomy): domain Eukaryota; kingdom Metazoa; phylum Arthropoda; class Insecta; order Phasmatodea; family Phasmatidae; genus Dryococelus; species Dryococelus australis. The sequence goes on from CM057009.1 coordinate 244,139,516, forward strand.
AAAAAAATGAAAAAATTACTAGTTAAAGATTTATTTTATTTTACTCTTGAAAAAAAAACATGAAATAAAAAACTCTATATAAATACAACACCTTCCTTTTAAAATATTTTAGTTCTACAACCATGCACGGGGAATTCTTATTTTGCCGTTACTTAATTGCCGCTACTTGGCTCATAAACATAATGTGACTTTTCAACCTTGTCTCAAAAATAAAATTCTCAAATGCAAACTGACTGGCCTCTATGGTATTCCATCATGTTCTCGTTTCAATCACGTTTATTTGGATTTGTGCCATTATCACAACTTGAACTATACGACTTCTATAACCATGGAGGATCGTCATATCTGCAATATATTTCCCGTGATGCTGTGATCTTATTTGGATTTGAGATTACTCCATCATTATCGCGGTTATTGCGATGACATCAAAATTACATCATCATCCTCATCATCATCTTCATCACCACCGTTGTTGTGCGAATGTGTGATGGAATACTGTATGGTGAAATATTCTAAAAAGAGGAGATTAAACATGGAAGATTATTCGATTACAAATTCCCAAATTCATGGTTATTTTGTCGAAAATGGTCGTTTGTGTTGGGTTCTCTATATATTGACGAATAATTGCGAATTATCACACATTCGAGTGAGTCATCGCTTTTGCATCAACAAATAGAGTTACGCCCAAACAATTAAAGAACATTGTTTCGAACTGATTTTGCCCATGGGTAAAGAACCATATGAGTTTGTTCGCCGTAATCCTGAAGGTGAAAACTTTGAAACGATCTTGATTTGTGTACTTGACACTCTTTTGAAGTGGGTGATAAATACATTGTCTACGATCATCAACTTTTTGGATATGTATTAAAATGATTTGTCGGCCATATCCGGCCCATTGATAGTTTCTCCAATAAACTAAATTTCTCCCCATCAATATTGTTGATTCGGCTGGTCTTGTATGCATTCGACAATAATGAAGAACAGGCAGAAAAGATTTTTGCGACTGGCAATTGGTGCAAGCTCGTTTCCATAACGAATATGTACAAAACGTAAAAAAAGAAGAAATATTTCAAATTTGAACCGTAAACCGTTGACTCCTCAGATAGGCGATCGAGATTTCTTTTGGCTCGTCATCAGACCTGTACCGAAGAACATTGACAAATCCACGATACCCACAGATTATTTGGGATTTTTGTTGTTTTTTCGAAAAAAAATGTCGCCATCGATTCGTTCAGTCGTCTTTACTCCCTAGTCTCGGATGTGAACCTGGCCATGAGCACCGATTCGTGTAGGATCGACAAATTGATTTCCAAACTGATTGCTAAAGGGTACTGGTTGCCGCTGGACGAACGCGATATCGCAGATATGAAAAACAGTACTTTTACTGGTCACTTGTGCATGTTCAACTCGACATTTCCCTTGAATTACAAGTTGAATCCTAAATTGAAAGTGAATAAACTATGCTCAAAGATTCAATGGTTGTTTGGTTTCATCCAGATGCTTGTGTTTGAAGGCATATTCAACTTGAATCATTTCCACGGTATGCCGTTCAAGATATTTGTAGACGAGGTGACAGGAAGAATAGACACCACGTCCGCATTCGAATTGCTGTGGATGGCGATTCGGAGCGTATTTTGCCTCTGGATAATTGTTGCGGACCGCACATCACAGAGGAAATACGATCCAATATGGGAAAATGGCCAAATTGTTCACCGCGATAAACTACTTGAAGACAAAACTAAACACAAAACCTCTTGTTCGTTTTTTCGAGCTCGGTATAGGAAACGTCGATGTTTACCTGGACGTTGTGGAATGGAAATCACGGGACGGCTAAGGCGAACATTTAGAGGCGGAAGGTAACGATGCGAGGTTCCTGAAATAAAAAACGGTCTTTACCAGTTATCTGCAACTCACCGAAGACAGGTATGCGATCAACGCCAATAAAGACATTCCGACCATACACTGTCGTCGTTTCCGGATGATTTTCAACCACGATTCCAAAATCAGATTTCGCATTCGCTTGAGTAAGTACTCGGTGCCCGTATTTCTACCATTGAATAAATCCGAGACGGTATTTGTTCAAATGCACGTGTATTGTGGCGAGGTTCATTCGACCGAGCCACTGGAATATTTCAATAACCCACACTTTAACATAAGTGTGTCGACAAACATGTACAGAATATCATTGGCAGTTGACGACATCGACATTCTATCTCCATGTACGAAAATCGAACGAGTAAAGACGAACGTGTATTTCGTACCTAATATCCATCTCATTTTCGAAGTTGTTGTAGAGTCCCGGCATCGATTATATGTTGGTTTAAAATTGAGCAATACATCATCACAAAAGGGAATAGCTATGCTTATGCCCATGAAAGCTGATTATATCGATTGCATGGCCTCGATCTATTCGGTTATCAGTCGATCACCGCTGATGCAGTTGAAAGAAATGAGTATTAATCGAGAAAAAAATTCCCAACAATTATATTTTACGGCAACTCGTCGACGGCGGTGTTTAAAAACATTGCATCTGATTGTAAAAGCATCAGTTTTATGAAATTCGACAATGTGTTGATACACAACTTGCAAATGATTGGGTGTAAAGTTGCCATTTACAATATTCTCAAGCGAGCTGTTTCTTATGTTGAAAAAGAACGTGGAATTTGCCACTACAAAAGATGTTTCTGGTAATGTCACGTTTGATTTATACGAAAAAGATTTGACTTGTGTCAACATGAAAAAATTGGACGAGTTCATTTCATTTTCAAAATTGTAATAACATTTTTTTATTAATAATGTGTTTTTTTTTTTAATTTTTTAAAATGAAATAACAAAAGTGATGTGATATATTCGGAACATTGATTTATTTTTCTTTTGACGATTGGTATTTTTAGCCCCTCCTCCCCCATGTAGTTCAAATGCAAAACATCAATGGTTTGATGGAGTGGTTTGGAATTGATGTTGGCCTGGGCGTCTTTTGGATACAGATTGTCCAACTCGACATTTTCCATGTTGCCCAAATCATGCCTGAGTCCAGATCCCGTACCGTAAACCAAGTTTGAGTTGAAAATTTTTATGTTTGCCACGCATCCGAGCACATTGGAGTTGATATCGCATGGGGGAAGGTAGCTAAGGATTGTTAAAATGTCAAACATGGGAAACCGTGCCAAAGGAACCACATATTGTATCATATTTTTGCCATCCTCCATAGCGACTTCTGTGTTTGGCAAAGAGGTTGTTATGTCATGGATCCATTTTTTTTGACAATGTCCATATATAGATATTTTTGGTCGAAAACATATTCACTTTAGCCTTCTCGATACACGCTAGATCCAAAACAGAAGCCCATGTTAATCCATGATCGATCACGTGTATTGGTAAAAAGTTTGAGTTTATTGGTACTAGCGATGTTTTCGGGATATATAGGATACTCGAATAAAGTGGCCAATTTCGACGAATCGATAAATTTACAGTTGTTGTTGGAGAATAGATTCATGAATGTTTCAACCGAGGTTTTCAAGGATGGGTAACAAGGGACATTGGCCGACCGAAATGCTCGTCTTTGAAATGGGGCTTAGTATCGCTTTGTTGTATTTTTGAAATAAATTATAATCGACGTTGCAGGAATCTGACTTGTGAGTCTCGCACAATCCACCAATCAACAACTGTTTCACTAGCTGGTATGTTTACACTGCATCGTTCGTTATTCAAGAAACAAATAGGTGTCGATTCCACATCGACGGAACTGTTACAAACGTTACTGAGGTTAAGTTTTTGATGAATGTAAATTAGTGGACAATATCGAAAAATTTCATTTGATTGATTGAGATTAATAGTATGATTTGATGAATGTGCACTGGTTTCGAAAATATATTCGAACTACCCTGAACTTGAAGTTGACTCTGTGACTGCAGTTTTGTTATTTACTTATATATATATCTAAAAAAAAATACATAGGATGTCCTTATTCACCGGACCAACAAACTTGGATTATTCAACTGCTTCGAGAAATGTTTTTGAAATACAAAAAAATATTAACTTATAACGAATATTTGCTGCGAGTGCCGAAAATATTCTCATGTATAGGTAGAAATTAGGCAAGATGTAGAGTTACAAAAGACAAACTTGTTTTTTTGTTTTAATTATTGCTATCAGGTTCGTCTTAAAGGTGGAAAACGATTCTGTGACGCATCTCGATGCAATCTGCATTATCCACGGGGAAAAACATGCACACCTCGAAATGTCCCTAAAATAATCAAGAGTAGTAATTCAGATGTGACTGTGTGCCAAGGAGGATGTTTTCCAACCAAGAATTCCGAATCGATATATCACGGATCAAATAACTATTGGAGCGACCGCTGCGATTCATGTATGTTGGTTCACAAGAAGTTTACCTTTCGGGAATATATGATTATTGGTGTGTAAAAGAAGGCAAGATTATTCCGCACGTAAACAGGATAGGAACTGGTTTCGATGTCTATTCTTCGCTATATGTGACAGAGATTGGTGATGAAACAATACACTTTCGTCTAAACTCGTATTATTGCGATAATTTTATCATGTCTCTAGAGGGTGACAAATGCACAGACCATTTAGATAGTAAAATTATAGGCGTTTTCATCGGAAATTACTTATACAAGATTATCGACTATAGTTTAGTGGAATTGGCTCATGGAATCGATCCGTACGATGTAAAGAGCCTGCAATCACCACCAACGGGAAAATTTCCGTTTACATCGCGGAATGGAATAACTTCGTCAATCACGAGGCGTTCTGCATAAATCCAGACATTAAACTCAGCGACATAGGCATCACAGAAAAAACCCCGAGACATTTATTTTGGACCACAGAGTATGGGGGAGAGGGGTAGGCTTGTGGAGCCTTTGATACTGACCCGCGATTTAGAATCCATAGTTTCCGATAAAGATACTCAGGTTCGAATCGGACCGCAAGCCGATTCGGTACCATTCCACTTGAAATATATAGATAACAGTAAACGTCAAATGCTCGGTTTAATGGGTGGTTTTCCGACGAAATATCCCGATGATTTATCCAATGCAGAAGATATTTCCGACATAATTGCCGATACTATAACCTCTTGCCTCCAAGGATTGGGCAATAACGAGTTCCTACTGCAATTATTCGGTGAGGTTGGTCTGAATATGGTTCTCAAGACCCTAGTCAAACACATCGGGTCCACCATGATCGAAACGGGTGCAAAGATCTTGAATCGTCAGTTGGGAATTTATTTATTCAGAGCCTTGACGATATTATTTGTTACAAGAGCTGTCATCTCGACTGCTTTTAAAATGGCGGGATTCGCTGTTAGAGCATTTGCTGCAGTTTCTCTTTCTTGGGTGCCCATACTTGATGTTGTATTGATCATGACTGCAGTCGCCGAAGTGTTTTGGCCATATTCGATCCATTCAACTTGCAAAACCTACAAGGTAAAGATTACATAGATGATATATCAAAGCTGAAATTGGAATTAAAACAAAAGACTTGGGGTTTTCGAACAATGGAATATACACAGATCATGTTCGTGATGATGTGAAAGAATGCACACGAAGGAGTTGTCGATTTATCGAACCATGTTTCCACCCAACCATCTTTTATCGATAATTATGCCGACACCGGAAAATTAGAGGCCTTTTCAAAAACATATGCCATATTTAACCCACCTATTACTGGTATTCATCCTACTAAAGTAGTAAAAGATAACGATTTAAAACATTATTGCAATTTCGTTTACAATAACTACTGGCCCTCAACGTCAACTCTAATGGATCTCGTATCGATTGGAACAATATGGATGTTAATGATGATGATATGATGTTGTCAAATCAATTGAAAACTTTTAATGCACAAAATCCAGATCAAGTTTTTGACCTTACACTCTACACATTTAAAATGAACTCTCGAATAAATATGATCGATAGAGGATTGTATTTGCTAGGGGCTTCGATACTGTTCGCGGGAATAACTGCATTTTGCACCAGCAAAACAATACATTTATTTATTGTATCAGTTAGTTTATTAGTAATGGTTACCTTTAATAAAAATGTCTACTTTTTTCAAAATTTATAATAACTAAATTGAGAGACTTTCTTAATCGGTAGTTGTTCTTCGCCACGTGTGGGTAGAAGTAACAAGTCATAGAGTTCATCAGGTGAGTACTTGGTGTGATGTAACTGTCGATCCTTGGCTAATTTGAAAATCTCGCACACTGTGTTTACATATACCTTTTTAATTTTTTTCATCCCTTTCTTGATGAAGGTAAAGAAATATCCATCTTCTTTGCATGATAAAACATTTTTCGTCAGCCTATCGATAAAAAGGGCAATTGATTCATCGTCATCCTTATTTCCGACTTTGTTATAAGTCATTTCAGTCGACTCTGCGATAATGTTGACGTTTATTTTCATAGCCATCTGGAGCACTTTGATGTGTTTCTTTACTTACACCAACTACAGGTTTGCTACAACACTCTGAATACCGTACTATATATATATACACACACACACCAAGAGAGAAAAAAACAGAGAAAATTTTTTTTTAAAGATTTTTATTATTATTTTTTCAATAATGACTTACATAAATGAATGCAATATGTGCTAAAAATATCACTATGATTATGATTTTCATAATCGTCGTTATCTGCGTTATCTGCATAAATACGACAGTCATGAGGGTCGGCATAATCATATATTTTATAATCATATATTTTAAAAAAATTTGCCAATCGAAGGTACTGTATTGTAAATTTTCGTTTCCCAATTGCAGCTTCTCTTTACGTTCATATTTAGTAATTAAAGTAGCAGTAGTAGTTTTAGTTTTCGAAACATTTGCATTTTCAATCAAATTGTTGGAAAAAAATATAATTTTTTTCAGCAGCTGCTAATATCGCGGCAGTCTTACCACCTCATCAAAAAGGTCAAAATTGCGGGTTTCTTTCACCCGAAAATTGTTTTCAAAGTGAAAGGTGTTATTTGTATTATGTAAAATATCTTTTAAATCTTTGTCGTTTTCATATAAGTATAATTTTATGTGTAGCGGGTGGTCGTGAAGTTTTTTTTCCCCACGTTGATGGATAAAAATTTTGTATTAAAATTTATTTTCATTATCTAAGTAATCTATATGTGGTGCTAAAATACCCTTTATACCCGAATGTTCCAAAGAGATAAACGGGTATGTTTATTTTAAGTTTTTCTATTTGAGTTTCCCCTTTTATTATTCGTATTGGATTTGTTTCTTTCAAATTAAAATATACTTTCGGACGAATATTTTTATTGTTGTATTTCGATTTAGAAAACAAACACACTGTAAAATGGTTATTTTTGCACAAATATTTACCCAAAGAATTCCTAAAGTTGGTTCATATTCCTCAGACTCCCAACATATGACCACAATGGATGGTCTATCATCTAAGATATTAAAATTGGGAAAGGGATTGAAGGAATTGTAACAAACACACATCTGACTCGTTTTCGCCGCCCTGATCAACTCTTTGTTGAATGTGTCGAGATTACTAGTTGTGTATAAATTCGAAGGATATTTGATCATATATTGCGTGGTTAAAATAGTATATCCTTTTAAACATGCGAGCCTATCTGTGCCGCAAAATTTTGTATGCGAAATAGAAATAACATTTTCACCAGTAGGTAGTATAGGGTTCCTTGTCGAATACACATACATCATAATTTTATCATTTATACCATGAAAACCATTGATGTAAATGCTATCTGAACTATTTCCTCTCTCAATATATTTAATTATTTTACTCGAACTATAAACGCATAATTAATTCAACATTTTATCATAATGATGGATTTCGTCGTAATATGCATTTAATTTATATTTCTTCAGATCGTTAATGCTGGTAATTACCACCTCGTTATAGAAAGCATTAAAATAACTTTTCATAAATCGCAATATGGTATCGAAGGAAGCTATCGAAATATTATGTATAGAGTAAATCATAATCGTTAGAATCTCATTGTCCAATTCTGTATTCAGCTGTAAATCAAACTGGTTCGAACTTTGCTGATCACCACAATATACGTATGCCACATCCCCACGGTTATTGTTATGGGTATTTGAGGTATTAAACTTGAACAACTCGCTATTCTCTTCGATTAATTGTAAATTATCTACATACGATTCAGCAGTAATTTTCAAGTTTTCGGTATCTAAAACCAATTAGCCTTCTTCGGACATGCTAGAGTTTTTGTGGAATACCAATTTTGTGTTTGCGCCATTCTCGAATTGCAAACAATAGTTCAGAACTTCGGGGGTAGCATTTGAAATGAGACGAGGTTCCTTTGAATATTTTCAGCGACTTGGAAACCTTTACCTTCGTTAAATAAATTGGCTAGATATTTTTTGAAAACGATACCACTATCTCCCGTGAATGAATCGATAATCTTCACCAATAGTGTGTATTTTCCATCAGGTATGGCTTCCAAGTACTTGCTCAAATAATACAAATAAGATAATATTGCTTTGAGTAGTACTATTCAATGACAATAGTGTTCGTGATTGTCATGCATGTTGTCAATGGTTATTTCTCCCGGATCTTTATCCTCGTAACTGGCAGAAATCACCGGAATACCAACAAAGGATGAGAGGTTTACGACATAATGTCGACCATCAATCACACTATAGATATATTCAGTATTTGATGGTAATTGTTCGTTCACCGAAGGTTTATATAAAGATGCCGTGACCATAAAATCACCATTAATGTTAGCATTCACATATTTTTTGGGTTTTCACTTATGACAAATCGTAGCGTTTTATTCGACCTGGTCGTTTGGACAATCGCTTCGTTTTTGTTTCTGTCGTAGAGCAGGGATGTGTTTAGATCTCCTATACAAATGTATTGATACATGGAACTATTGGATGTGGTGCGCATTTTATACGAAACAGCGGTAAATTATCGTTTAGCTTAGCCATCATAACAAAAATGGGCATGTATTTGGTCCATTGGCTTTTAAACGTGGCCAAATTCGTTAACAAAACGCGGACAAATTGTTTGCAAACATTACGAAAAAAGATGAAAATTAGAGAACGCGTAAGTGTCGCAATGTAATTGATTAACGCATCATTCGAGTTTAACGAAATGCTCATTTTATTGATAGCTATTACATGAACTTTCCTACGATCCACCAACTATAATTCGTGGTTGTTTACTATGTGCCAATTCAAATCTACTGGTGAATAAACAGCTTCCCCCGAGGATTCAAAAAACCCCTCATGACTATTTTTCTCGTAGTTATTTGGTTCGAACGAAAATATAACATTAGCCATACTTACATCTAAATCTAACATTTTTGCCTTTTTAAAAATTAATTTGGAAAAACCAATTAATAATGTATTAGTGGAAGGAGTGGAGGAAGAAGAGAAGGATGAAGAAAATGGGTAGGAAAACTGACGTCAACCCAGGGAAAACGAGTGACCTGCCAGATGCCCTGTCCTACTTCCCAACATTGGAGGAGAAAGCTGAGGAAGAGGAAGGGGAGACATATACCCTCCCACTCAAGTAGAATTAAGTCCCAATGAGCAAATTCATCTCCTCCAGTTGCAGATTACCCAAAACCATTTCTCGATAAGCCAGCAGGACCCCAACGTGCACCGTCTACTGCGGGAACAGCCACAGCGCTTTGAAGCCAGGAATGACATTGTGTGCACACAAAGCGACCAACCCAACGTTCATAGGAAAATCTGGGTTCCACAACAGCTGCGAGCCAACATCTGACGCTATCACCACGACCACCCACAAGCTGGACACCTGGGTACTTGAGAAACTCTGCCAGACATCGGGATCTGGTATAGCTAGGGCGGAATAAGCCGCAACGTCCGACAGTATGTCAGCAACTGCATTACGGCTAAGCCGACCCGGTTCTCCATCCTACTGCATGACCAAAGGAAACACAAGACAGCGTGGACCTATATAGCTGCCGATCTGATGAGACCATATCCGCTTAGCATGAAGGGGAACAGTAGCTAGTAGCTACCGACCAATTCTCCAGGTCGGTGGAGGCCTTCCCTCTACCTAGACAGTAAACAGCCCCAATTGTGCGAAAGATGGAGGAAGAAATATTGGCACGCTGGGGATACCCGATAGCGATACTGACTGACAATGGCACTCAGTTCACGAGTCGCCAACGGCAGTCAGTATGCCAGTGATGGGGAGTCGAGTTGTGGACGACTCCTCCATACCACCCCTAGGCCAACCCCACTGAATGAAGGAATCAAGAAATGCCTTCGTATTATTGTGGGGAATTACCACAGTCACTGGGATAAACATATTCCCACCATATAGTTTGTCGTACATCACCAAACTAACGATGCCGTAGACACCAGCACAAGTACACTCCTCCTGGGACAGACCCTATGCCGACAAGGCGACTGGCAATAGGAAAGCGAACCCACCAACATGCGCCAGAGGACATCCGGCTAGCCACACTAGCTTGTACTACTACTGCCCAGAAGGCCCAGGATGAGTATATCTGCAAAAAGTACCCACAACCGAAGACAGCAAGGCCAGCAATCAATTCAGTGCTGACCTCGCTGACAAATGGGGCATACCTTACTGTATTGTCGGCAAACGAGATAATGTCTACTGGGCCAAAGACATTCGAGGAAGGATTCGGAAGGCCACCCGAAGGCAGTTATGACCCTATCTGGGGGATATGCCACGAATTGAGCACGAGGATGTCGTAGGGGAAACATTGGGGGACTTCGACAATGAGGACGAACCACTAAACCGAAGTACGGCTCTAGAACTCGACCCAGGACTCATGAAGAGGCCTGAAGCAAGACCCTTCAATGCTGAACTAGCACCCAGCTACGTGCCACCATGGAGGCCGAACATCGAAACACGCCGAGGTGCAGGTAGCTTAAGACCACTGCCCTCGACACCATACAGCTGCGTGGACGAAGTCGCAGCACGATGTGACAGAACAATCCCGAGCTGTTCCGAAGTGTCATGGTGGAGCCCATGAGACCGCGAACGCCACCAGACACCCCACCGATCTAGTTGCATCAGCAAAAGGTCAGAAGCACCCTCGGTGAGGGGGGTAGAACCAACCCGAGCACCTACCCCCCACCTAGTCCAACTCTTCAGCCTGGGATCAAGGCCATTCCACCTTCTAAAAAGGCGATCTCGAGCTCCGACGAGGAAGTGCCTGCCGACAGCACTAGACCACTGGACAATGAACTCGTAGAGAGCTCGCAACCCATCAGCGCCATTGAGGACAAGATACCCGATCTGTCCCTCGCTCAATCGGTTGCTGATACAGAAGGTACCAAGACCATCGATGCATCTGACTACCCGACACCTGGTGTAAATCTTGCAGTGGAGATCGAGAGCCCTCTCCCTTCCACTGCCTCGTTGTGGGACCTGGACGTTGAGAGCATTGATGCCTCAAACTACCCGGCCCCATGACGATATGCTTCCGCAGGCAAGGTGGAAAGCGGTCTCCCACCGGAACTCCCTTTTCCTGCATCAGTGGAAAAACGTCCTGCCCTACGGGTAGGAACCCATGCATTCAGGGTGATGGTCCCTCATGTGTCGCTCCCCCGAACTGCCAGAACATCCCTTGTAGCTGTGACCCCACCATCAGTTCCGGCTGATGCAGACGCCACAACGCTGCATGCCGAGCCTCAATGCATGATGCCACCTCGTGCTGCCAAGGCAGACTCTATGCCTGGCCGGTACCGAGTGTCACCGTGGCGACCCACGTCGAGGTACATGTTGTCATACCCACTGTATGCCGAGCTACGTCCAAGAGTAAGGCCGGTTAAACCCGCATACACAGAATCAAGTAAGTGAAGTGCGATGAAGAATGTATGCACATGTAGTTGTAGACTACTACATAAAAGCAGAACAGGACTCGTTACAGACCTGTAACCAGTGAAATTTAAACTAGCTGCCAGTCAAAGACAGTGAAATCAACAGGATCATTCACAATTAGTCTAGATTGAAATAAAGTGTGCATCCAGTGTAAGTGCCTACCCAGCTGTCACTAAGCAGGGTAAGTAAAGGAGCCGGTGAGGTAGATGTAATAACCAGTTATTAGACACTCGACTATGTGCGAAATAAACTTGTGAAAACAGCAGTCAATGCGCTATAAGTGATCGAACCAATATAATTCAAACTTTTTATACCTCACCAGCCACAAGGTTCCATGTGTAATTAGTGGCCGACAGCCCACATAAATTGCATAGAATTATTTAGAGACGCTCACCACAGTGCCGGTAATATCTACAAAGGTATAACGCATAGATGCTCACCACAGTGGCCGTGATAAGTGAAGACAGAGACTTCCATAGTATACATATTAGAATTAACCTACTATTAAAAAGGACTCTTAGATAAGTGTTGATTTTGTATAAAGATTTGATGTGTAGGTACACAATTAAATATGACCAAACGTTTTACAGAGTACTGGTGAAGATCGCCTACAAGAAGAATGCCATTTTGTAGGAGAGCATTTTCTGCTCTGTTTGACTTTGGTATTTATTGTGGGTTTACCTTGAACATTCTGTGAACTTTCAGCATGAACAGGTAAGATAGATGGACAACCGAAAGGTACAGGAGGAAATTCAATTTTTAGTACAATGACTTGATGTGTAGGTCAACTTGTATATATGACCATGAGTTTTGACAGTGTATGTGTGAAGATCACCTACAAGAAGAATGCTGTTTTGCCGGAATGTGTCTTTATATTATACTTTTGAATGCTCATATTCATTTTCTAGTGTTCTTGTATGTTTGCAACATCTTTGCACCACCAAAAAAATTGAACTAGTACTCTGAGCCACAGAGCTCGAATGAACTCACTAATGTGACACCAGGTGTAGATATCTTAAATTCAAGGGTTTTGTGCGTTTTTTTAAAGTGACCTCTGTGTGCCATTTGCATGAATTTCATGCATATTTTATTGAAGTGTACTCGCATGTGTGTCAGCTCGGCCTTCAGCCCAGTTGATTGAAGGCCTGAGGTTGGCGAACAGTCAACCTGTCCGTGCGCTGCAGACCTTGCCAGTTGTTCCTGCCAGTCTTCAAGCTCACTCCACCACTTCGAGTACTGGGGCACTCCGACTACTGTTAGATTTTCAGCAGCCCTTCATAGGCTGCCACCAACTGCTCAACAGTCTTCAGCAGCCACCAGAAGATTTTTGTAGCGACCAGACATTCCACACAACCATGCTACTAGAGCAGTGGGTTAACTTCTTTGTCTCATACAGACACCCCAGTTATAGTTAGTTTTGTCTTAAGCAATCTTTGTCAGTTTTACTTCACTTTCCCTAACTAGCCTAGGACCACGTCACCTACACCTAGCTAATACAGGTTTACTTCCAGCCACCCGTCTGCTTGGCAGGAGAGCACGAGTAACTGTGCTTACTAAGTGATTAATAAACACAGCTTTGTATCTTCTAACTACGAATCTTATTCATAGAGTACTTTTCAGCCAGCTGCTGTGAGAACCTGGAGTCAAGTACCGCTGACCAGAAACAGGAGATTTTTATTATGAACTAGCTATAACTGGATACACACTTTCAGGAGGCTCTAGTTCTGATACACACATATTAGATGGCAATCTATTGTATTCCTACCAAGTATCCAGGTGCTGGATGAGTAGAATATAGGAGCCCCAACAACTAGAAACACTTCCACCCAGGGTGAGACAGTATGCCTGAGTTGTATCCCTTCTGAAGCACCGAGGTGCTGGTGGGTGTATTTGCTTAAGTGCTACGGCCTGACCTTGGTTGGGAACTCTCACCCAGCAGTAGTAGTGGTGACCCACACGGCTTCAATGCTTCTGGTTCGCCCGCCAAGGTGGGGGGCCTTCTGAGGTACCGGGCTCGTGCTACCAGCCACTACTGGGTGATACTATTCTAGGGTTACTCGTTTCTGTGGTGCTCGACTCACAGTTCTCAGTAGCCACACCCACTCTATGCCATTTAAGGCTAGACATGGCATAAAGGAGGAAGGAGCAAAGGATTGCTCACCTCGTTGCCAAGCAGCAGGGTGGTTTAGCTCCTCCTACTGTTAGTCGACAAGTAGAACGAGATTGTGCCGCTTTACTAGGTCACTATAGAGACCTACGTCTGTGGTGTGTGATCCGAATACCTTCTAGTCTTCCCCTATTTGTACGCATCCTGCCTGCTATCCCGTCTTGAGTGGGGTAGTAAACAAGACAAAGGGATGCCTTGGGATTGCGAATGCTACCTTCTGGAGCTCAGCAGCAACGAGGTGGAACAGTAGATTTTGTGTCATACCACCCAGCGCCCTTGCTACCGCCCGGCTTGACTACGCTAGACTCAACCAACTGTTCCCATCTAGCCCTCGTCCTCAAGACATTGGTAAGTCTCTTCTGCTAACACCTCCCGCCTGCCACAGATGGCAACTAGCCATGCTACTAGCAATAGGGCAGATCAATACAAGTGGCTCAATAAATGTGAGATCGAGAACATTGTTCCCCTGCACAAGGCTACGTGCCTGTTTACCATATCTATCTGAAAACGCCAATAATCAAACACTGAACGCACAACCGACCTAAGCACATCAAAGCCACACGACCACGACCCAGCCTTAGTTAATCGGACAAACGCTTGTTTTTATATAGGATTGATGAATCCCTTGTGTTACCCCGTGGGCGTAAACATCGCATATACTCTTCTTCATTATGTCCTGAATTAGTGCGTGCTCTATCTCCACCACTAGGTTTAAGGTTGAGTTGGTCAATTGCTTGTCTTAACTGTTGCACCGATGTTGTGTGGTGGCATGTGCAGTTGTCATTGCTGGATAGCTTGACTAGCAGCGGATTTGGATTTGGTGCATGTCGCAAACACTTCATACACAGTGGTGATGATTCACGGTTAGTTGCTGCCCAGTTCAAACATCCCAGGTCGCTTAAACGGTGCTGTTGATATCAGAACGACATGATGTCTTGACGTTTCTTCTGTCGACCATGTGGTGTCCGGCTCGTGGCTAACACCCACATGGCTTGTCACGGTAGAGGTGGTTATACCTTCCTGATGCATCACAGATGGAGGGGATGGCAGGTGTTGTCTTCCTCTCTGCTGTGGACGAGTCTAAGATGGCGCTGATGTCTGACATCACAAGTTGTTATGAGATGCAAAATGGCTGACTTTTGGTTAATTCTCAGACAATGGAGAATGGGCGCCAAAAGTTCCCATGTGATAATTTTCTACTTTTTGGTATCGAATTCCTTGGTGTGATGTAGGAAAAATGGTGAAAGTTCGTCAGTTTCGAAATATAAAGATCCAAGGCTCAAAGCACTTATACACATGTGCACACATTGTCACATGTGGTGCACAAGAAATGGTGCAAAAATTTGCGTGGGATGGTTTGGTAGGAAGATGTTGGAATTTTACAACGAAAATTAAAGAAGCGAGAGTTGGTGTTTGTACACACGAACGCAAGATACCAGAGTGAGCAGCAAGGGGTGTACAAGGCACAAGCCATTGGGCATTGCTGCAGTGTGCTCTATGCTGTATTGGTGGCCGGGCTTGCGATTGTCTGTAGTGTGTTAGTCTGACTGAAGATGTGGCTTTAAATGTGTTGTTCTGTAACATGCGAAAGTAAGTACCTCTACACCGAACAATGTGATGTTCTGTAATTTGTTCTGTACCAAGTAATAACAATATAATTCTCTGAGTTTTACACTAGATTGTTGTACGTGTGAATTAGTGATGGCGTCCTCTATGGAGACGGCGAGCGATACCAACAAGGTCAGTTTAAGTCCGGCCAAGAAGCGACTAAAGAGGAGGGCGCTCAGTTCTTCGGAAAAAACACATAGTTCTCAATGTGATAGAACTGAATCCAGGCATGCATATAGATGACGACATTAAAAAAGCAGCACGTTCTACTGGAATAAGTCCCGCAAACAGTTTATCATGTGATATGTGAGTACAAATCCCCGCACACCTAGAAGTCACCTAAGAAAAAAAACAATGCCGGAAGTCTACAGAAAGTGTTGACGGGTTCAACAGGAATGTGATACGGAGGAAGGTACACTGGTTTTACTTCCGTAATGAACTGCCAACTGTCGATAAAGTTCTTGCTATTGTGAATGATGACCCCGATTTGCTTGCTTTTCGGAGAACCACATTTTACCATTTATTAAAGGAACTGCACTTCAAATATGTTAGACGTGGATGAGACAGGATGCTGATAGACAGGGATGATATCATTCTATGGAGGCAACGTTATTTGCATACCATTAAAAACTGAGGGGTGAAGGACAATCAATTTACTACCTTAATGAAACATGGTTAAATGCAGGACACACATGAAACAGCATATGTGTGAATGCTACTATTACATCATCCAAACAGGCATTTCTGACTGGACTATCAACCGGTAATAAAGGCCCTTCAGGCAAAGAAAAAGCCTCATAAACACACACATTGGGAGCAAGTTAGGCTTTGAGGAAAGGTGTTTGTGGGTGTTTGAGTCAAAAAGGACTGAAGATTATCATGAGGAGATGTGTGTGTGCTGATTCCTTTGAGAAGTGGTTCAAAGGTATACTTCCTCGACTTGAAGATAATGCTGTTATTGTGCATGATAACACGCCATATCATTCCCATAAGAAGGAAAGAATTTCCAATGCAAATACTAAGAAGGAGGATATACAGGACTTGCTAACAGCAAGGAATATTGATTTTGAAGATGGCATGATAAAGAAGGAATTGCTCAACATTGTTAAACAACACAAGTTAGCATATAATGCGTATGCAGTTGATGAAATGCCTAGGGATGCGGGTAAGTGTGTTCTACGAATTCCCCATATCACTGTGAACTGAATTCTATAGAACAGGTTTGGTCCCGAATTAAAGGATTTGTTGCAGCGAAGAATAGGCCATACAAGTTGTCGGACATTAAAGTACTTCTGGAAGAAGCAATACAAGCAGTGACTCCAGATGTGTGGAACAAATGTGTATGCCATGTGGTCGAAAAGGTTGAAAGTGAAATGTGGAAACTGGATAACATTAGAGACGAGAAGGAGGATACTCTCATTATAAACCTTAATGATGACAATTTCAGTTCATCTGATTGAACGTGATTGGTGTTGTGTGTTGTCATTTGCGATATGCATAGTGATGATTAAAGTTCATTTTATGTCATTAATTTGTTTGTGTATTCCAGAAATGTCGGTGTTCTGTTCGTGAATAACCAGTATGTTTCTTCTTCGTTTTTGTTTGCTTGTTGTTTCACGTGTTACCATTGGCATAAATAAATAGCACAACAGTGTGTGTTATTACTAATCGTGTTGATATTTATGTACTCCTACCATGCAGTGGGGCCACGGTGGTGTGGTGGCCAGACTACTCGCCTGGGAATCGTACCGGATGATGCCGCTGGTAGACGGGTTTTCCCAGGAACCTCCCATTTCCCCCCGTCCTTGCATTCTGGCGCTGATACATACTCATCTCACTTCACCCCCATCGGCTCTCATGACGATGCTGTAACGACCCACTCAAATCTCTCCACTCTACACATACCATACAGTCATGATATTACGTAGTTGTCTACTTGACATATACACTAACAGTTTCGTCAACCTTTGCACATCCGTGCATGTATTTCTCCGCTTGCGTGCCGAGCATTCTGGACAACCCTGTGTAGAGGCCGCCATCACGTGAATACTGCATGTTTTCACTGTCACAGCTTACCTTCAATCACGTGCACTTGCTACTTGCCCTCTCACTTTAACGGAAATATACGATAGGTTTAGGTTTGGCATGTGTGCAAAGCCCCACATTGGGGTGCCATTTTTATGGAAAGGTGTTTTGCTGGATCATTGGGAAATAGTGGTTATGTGGATAGGAATGGTTTGGTTGTGGTTTACGAGGTCGGGCACAAGCTCTCTCCAGAGAACACGAGTTATGATGCTGTTGAGTCGTGTGGTCGACCACCCACGAGGCTGTTCCCCAAATGTTCCGTAGTCTCCTGTGAAAACGGAGGTGATGATGCTGATGATGACTGAACTACAATCCTCTTTAACAAGGCTAGTGAGGACTGTATGACACCTCCAAAGGCAATGCTCATGCCCGGAGGGTGTTTTGGGACCCCTTACGCACAAAAATAAATGAAATAAAAATAATACATTGTCATAAATTGGTTAAATAGCCAAGACGCGGCTAAGCAAATAACAGTAAATTCTGTCACACAACTTGTATTCACTGAATTCCAATGTTGACCAAGTACATGATGGCTCGCCAGTGTAGTGAGGCGGGCTCTACAACAGTAAAATAACACATAGGCTGACATAGATTATTTTACACGTGATGCCTCGGTCGTGTAAAATACAAGCCGGGGTGTGTGGTGGCACGCTCTCCGGGTTAGAAACCAATAAAAAGTTTCTGGTAACTGAATGAAATGCTATTGTAGACTTCATGATTAGTTACAACAATGAAGACCCGGAGAAGTCTATCATGATGCCACCCACAGAGTATACAAAATGCTACTGACTTTGCCTTGGCGTCAAGCCCCCTGATTGGCCAGGCTCTGGCGCGCTTACGTAAAAAAACACGTATTTCACAAAATTTTTTAGGGCAAATGACATGCTTGGTGATTGCATGATGCGCATGTGACAAAACATTCAGAAAACTCTTTATTATATTTAATAAAAGTACAAATATGAAAATAAAAATTTTACTGTAGTTGCTTTGATAATGGTTGTTGCCCTATACTTTACATGTAACCTAAAAATACGTGTTTTGAATCTGGCCAATCTGGTGCAAATAAAATAAACTACACATAACTTATATCTATGTAAACACAGGAACAGAATCTTTATTGTATAATATTAAAACTAACAGAACACACTCCTAAAATAAAAATATAAAAGTAGGGTTAGAATTTTCACATGGCGGTGTTACTGCAAAAGGCTGCTTGCCTTGGCTGAGTGTCCAGACCTATCCTCAATCTACTTGTCTAGTACTGACTATGATACTGGATGTTACTGGTTATGTATGAAAATAATCAAATATTTATTTACACTGTCAGCTGCTAGTATTTGATGTTGTGAATAAATTCCCTTATATTTAATGTGGCATTGCACTGTAATAAAATGGGTGCATACTATGCACATAAGAAATTACACTTCTGTGCGCTAGATGAAAAACATAAACAAACACTTTAAAATTCTCCTCTGACCAGCAAAAACACTGACTACTCTAACACATTATTAAAATATACACAGACCCTTTTTACTAAAATAAATTAAATATATAACAAACCTGCAATCATGTGACTCGTTATACTTGGTCACGTGACACACAATACACTGATATGTTACCCTTGATATGTAGTACTCAATAAAATATAATATAGTAAAACACGTAGCACTAATTAAATATTACACATAGTACTGAATAAAAATATTGAACATAGCACTGAATAAAAATAATAACACATGATGTTGCACGTAAACATAAACAGTACACTTTAAAAAGGCCCTTTGAAATTATGCTATGCTACACATGTCACACTCTGATGCATTGCACTGACACACAACACATACATGGGTAACACAGGCTCTGGCTAATAGTTGATCACACGTGGTGGCGAAAGGGGTTGGTTGTGCTGGTGCGAGTGACGTGTGGAACAGCCTGAGGGTGTGGACACATGACACATGTCAAAAGGTCACACTTTTAAACAAAGAAAGTGTTGGGAGGAAGACCTCCTAGTATACCCTGGACATAAAATAATTCAATATTGTGAAGAAACCCTCCAAATATCCCATCCATGGGAAGTTCAGAATTAAAGGAAAATCAGTGAAATAGGCATATTAAATATTACCACCCTAAGCAAATAAAAAAATTATCAGAAAATAAAGCAGTGGCAAAAAAGTTGAAACTGTTATTTAATAAATATACGCAGCCAAGACCATAACATCGACTCATCCTGATCCTGATTCAAACCTGTTTGGGACGAAAATAAAAGAATGTAAAAAGAAATAAAAATGGTAAGTTATATTAAAATTACATGCGCTGCAAAATACATCGACAAATCATTATGCCTCACGAGTTTCCCGAAAGTAGTCCGCGCATTACTTTCACATTTCACTAATATACATACCAGACCATTATCAATGAGAATTAAGCTTGTTAAATAGCTACAGTACATATTCAAGCCTTTACATGCACCATCAATTTTATATTGTTTGCAAACTGCAATTCGTGCAATACCGTAATATAATGCGACAAACTATATATGGATCAAGACAAACTGGTGGAAGAAAGGCACCAGTCATTTCTGTAAAGCAAGTACACACCTCCTTTTGAGAAATATATAGTACATTCCTGAACACAATATACCACCATTAAAGTTGATTAATGCAGCAGCATGGATGAGAATACAAGCCCCCCTCCCCTTTAAAATCAAATGCATATTTTTGAGTCAATGTGGCCAATGGGTCTTCAACATTTTGTTTCCAATCGTCTGTGATATTTCCAAACGAATAAAGCTACAACACTGTAAGTTTCGTGCTCAGAATTTAATTGGGTAAACTTCATACCTTCAATTTGTCAGAAACACATCACCCCCCGGGGGGAGGGGGGATATACATTTGTACAACTCTATCAGAAAAAATGTCGATCCAGGTATCCAAAGTGAGATTGTATATTCCTTCTATTGTTATTACATGCATAAGTGAAAAAAAAAATTGTGTGCACCAACCAATTGTTCTGTTTCCCACATTCAAATGCAAATCATCATGTCTACGACACTGGTACGTGTACAGAGGTTAGACATGCAAACCCTCATTGCCCTGTATGTACACAAGAGACAGTAATATATAAAATGGCTTGCAAAACACATAGCGATGGCAAAGAGGCTCCATCACACCAAAATGTGTATTGCTTACTGCGGGGAAAAAAATTTTAAGCACCCGAAACTGAAAATGAAATCAAAATTTACCATTCAGCACCAATAGTAAAATGTCTCACCAAGTATCACGTAACATTGAAATGTCTTAGCGAAATGTGTGGTGAAGGTGTTATGAAATTCCTCCCATGTCATGCCATAGTGGCCGATTCCGCGCCACCAGCTCTTCACACCATCAGACAAGCGGTCGCCGATGCAGCTAGGCCAGTCAGCCTTGTTAACTCTGTACCTGTATAGGCGGTCTTCGCAGTCTTGTAGGAACCCAAGTGGATCCTCACCCATAGCCCTTGCATATGTAGGCAGTGACTGGAACCATACCGGCGTCGTCTGAGGGTGCTGGCACATGATTGGTTGGTCTATGGCATGATGCTTTGAGGCGGCAAGTGGAAGGTATTCAGTTTGGTTGTATGTCGGGGGGCTCTTGGTGTATACTGCGTTGGGGCCAGGATGCCGGGTGACGTCCTCATGCTCATCGGATTCCATGATTGTTGCGTTGCTGGTTGTGGATGTTCTGGGCAATGAAAAATTACCTGAATGACAGAGTTCACTTCCGGTGGTGGTACATATGATTGTTGGTTCAGTCTTGATTTGCAATGTGCTCATGGCATCATGTCGTGTTGGAGTAGACTGACAATGTACGCAGTCAATATAATTGGTCTCGTGCCATGTCGCCTCTTCTTCAGCTGAAATGCACGTTCGACGGTAGGTGCGATTACACTGTGCCCATGCGATCGTTGCGACCTCCAGGTCACTGCATGTTTTGCTGTAGGCGCACTTGCGCAAGGTGCGAAATAGCTGTGATGGCATGTGAGATGACTCATTAGCAGCTCGCACACAGGTGCAGATTGCTGGTGCACATATCTGATTCACAAAGCCTTGAACAGTGGGTGGTTTCAAATAGTTTGTACACAAGACCCCGGGTTTTCTCACCACTATTTTTGCGAGTGTGCCGCGGTAGATCTCGGCGTTGATGTCAGCAATGTTTTGTTGCAACTGACATGTGGTGACAGGCTCATGGCACATGCAAGTTTTCCCTAACAATAAATCCAATGAGAATGAATCGGGACTAGTTGTGACACGAAGGCAGTTTTTACATAGTGAAGATGTTTTCCCATTGGCTGTCTGCCATCCTAGCATGGAATCACGACGTGGTTGACGCGGAGAGTCCATGGTGCCCGTGGCATTGTGGCTGTCATCCATGCCGTGTCATGGTAGGCATGGTCCTGCCTGCACGGTGCGGCCCAAATGGAGGGGGGGGGGGCAGGTGCCTCACTCCGCTCTGCTGGACTGGTCCACAGTAGCGTGCCTCCTGACGTCACAACAGCAGAGGCACACTAGATGACAAACGTCAATATTTACTTTGGGGCTAAAAATTTTCCTTGCTGTTGTACTGTCCCAATTTTTATGGTTCTTGTTCTGAGATGTTGCCATATTCCGTAGAAATGCCTGATACAGGGACGTTTGCCAGTAGCGAAGTGGGGAGCCAGAGTTCAACGGACGTATTGCACGTAGTCGCACGTGACTGATGCAGGTTTTCTTGAATTTTGTAATGATTCTGGTTTCCAGGAAAAATGGTTTTTGGTGCGGTAATGGTGAGGTGGGGTTTTGATGGAATGTGAAAGCCCCACGTTGGGCATCATCTGATGCTTGCCTTAGCTGGACAATGGGAGATAAAGGTTATGTGGACAAGTTATTCTGAAAACTGAAGTTCTCTGGGGCATGCCAGCGCTCACAAAATGGTAGAGCACAATGTTGATGAAACCTCAGGGTCGTTCGGCAGCCGGCCGACCGTGGCTTCCCCCAATGATCTGCATCTTGCAGGTTATGTGTTGGTGAAACTTACATAACTATATCCATGAATGCCTCGACTAGTGAGAGCTGTCGGCTTCCCTCATAATGCCAGCTCACTCCTGGGGGGTTATTCAGGCTTCCCCTATGCCATTTACAAAATATGTCACATTTATAACTTACGGCTTAAGCGGTCGAGACGCGACCACGAATGAATAAGACGCTGGAAATACTCATCAGATGTTATTAATTAATCTCTCAATACCCACATGGGGCAAGTACACTTGGGTTAGCTGTTCAAGTGGGCTACCACTGAAACTGATAAAACAGCACGAGGCTAACATTGTTTAAGGAGAAAAAGTTAAGCCCCTAGCCTTGAACGAACGGACTGGGCCACAAGACAGACCTCGTTTTAGGTAAGCAAGAAATAAGGTTCTGATTCGTTAACTTAAAAACAGACAGAATTACATTGTGAATGGTTGAGAAGAGGTGAGGGCCCAGAGCGGTGCGGAAAATGGGGCTGTCGTGCCACACGTCCAAGAAGCTACTGTCATTGTAGCGGGCGCGAGACCCTGTGATTGGTTGCTGCTATGACTCTCAAAATCATGAAAATATATGATGAGATGATATGACACAAAGCTTGCATTAATCACCAAATAATCTGAACACTCAATAATTATAAAAATATACTTCCTACAAAATAGTTTTGAGAAGCTTGGCCGCTTGTGGCACGGGGTTGCCATATTGGCAACTTAACCTACAATGTCCCGCTTCTGTAGCAGTGGGCACAGCCCATGGAAATGTTCCCAACTACAACATATTATATTCATACAATTAATTTTCATGGCAGAACACATTAGCATATACAATTACAAATAAAGAACACTTTAAATAATTTTAATACAGAACTTGTGGCCTTTCGCCAAATAGTTGGTGATGTTGTCATATCTATGATTGATATCATCTACGGATTGGACGGGGTGGCCTCTGTTGTGACGTGGCCAGCATGTGGTCACAGAACAAATGAACATCAAAACGTAAACACAACACTCTTAACCTTACATGACACTTGGAAGGCGATTTGTCTTTGTACTTACCTGTGGACATATAGGAACATGAGGAAAGTAAATAAACAAACACATAGCACTCACATAATACTCTTTTCAGTGCGGCCCTTTAGCTAATAGAACTGTCAGGAGGACTTGTATTACTTACGTGTACCAACAACACATGTGACATTAACACTGGAAAATAAAACTGTTAATATACATTATTACCCTTCAAAACAAAATACATAAACACAACCCTGGAAGAGCACACATGACACTCGTGCACCCTGTACACAATGTGTAACACTCATTGCACACACGTAACACTTAATGAAAATTAAAAAGGCAGTTGTAAAAACACATTTATACACTGACTTGCACTCGTGGTACATGCACACACATAAAAAATTGGTCTCTGTTTATGTGATATTTGCCCCCACCTCTGTGCACTTGAGCGAGCGCAATTTGCCAATTCTGGACAACCTGCGACATCTATCAACTACATTTTAATCTTTTTGTTGCTCTTTTGTTTGACGTTACTATGTGCTTGAAAGCTTTGTTTCCGACAATTCTGATTTGGCAGGGGGAGCAAGACGGCACATGAAGTATTTTTATGAGCTTTTTTCTCACAGATTTATTCTACTTAAGGCACAACATGTAGCTGTTTAACAATCTCTTGGTTCAAGTCTGACAGATCCAAATATAACCTTAGCTAGCCATTTGGCTGTTCTAGAATAACAAGATTGCTAATCCATGCTTTGACATCAGCTTTCTGAACCTTTGTTATAACATGTTTTGTTGCCAGTCTATTCAGTTCTTCTTTGAACAGTTTCTTGAGATCTTGGGGCACTCTATGATGGATCTGCACACTGGCTCTATAACTCAACTTGGTTAGTATCTTGCAAGTTGTCTGCCACAAACTTATCTTTTTCACTCTCTGCAGTGTCTACTGAGCAAACTCTCTGAACTAAATTTTATACTAAACAACCTGACAAACCCAACAGTGGCATAATATCTACATCTACAACCATGAAATCTATGTAGGTCTCTTTGTCCTTCACTTTACAGCACAGATTAACTTTACCCCATTGTTTTACATTTCCATCTAATGTTTTTAAGTTTATGTTCGTAGAGTCTACTTTAAACTGACTGTTCACTTTCTTGAAGATCTGGGGCAACACGCTCACCTACATTTAGGCAAACTTGAACATTATCACAATACAGCAACGCCTTTTATCTTGATTCATTACACTACGCAACAACTTTTACATTCTTCACTCTACTTGTCATAACTTTCTTTACTACTGCTATGCATTCCCTTCTTTGTTCTTATTCCAGTAGGCATTAGAGCATAACAAGGTGAATGCTGGGATGGGTCCTTAACACCGGCCATGCCCATTCCTTTCCCAATCCCTCTTCTCAGAGCAACTTGCTCCTTCTCTAAAGACCTTGCTGTCAACAAGACGTTAAGACCAGCCATCTACCACGTCCCTGTGAAGTATTTAAAATGCATAATATTGCAATTTTGCTTTTTGTGACATTTAAAAACGACTATATTATTGTTGGCCCAGTAAAAAAAAATAAACTAGCATTATAATTAGTATGAAGCTTAGAGCATTGGTTTAAACAATGCAAAATTTTGATCTAAACAGAAACATCTTACAAATTTAAGTCTTATAATAAGAGCTTGCACTGCTATAAAGCAGAGATAATGCATTCCTATAGGAGTTTTTGGTCTTCAGAAAGACAGTATATATGTTGATTGTTGTATGGATGTGTATGTGGTAAAGCATTGAACATAAGGTTCAATATGTATTTTCAACTCCTTGTCTGTATGTGTGGTAAAGGATACAACTCATATATGTAAATGTTTGTAACCCCCAATTCAATTCTTAATTAACACATCACCCTTATAATTGGAATAGACAAGTTAACATATTCCCCTCTCAAAGTAAATATAAAAAGAACCTTTGCAAATCAAATTATAATAAATAAATAATGTTAAGAGACGTTAATGAAAAACATGAAATAACAACACAATATAAATAAATATATGTTTATTTAAATAAAAGAAAATAAAACACTGACACTTAAAGACCTCAAGGATTAAACATAACCTCAACATGTCCAAGTATATGCATATTCCCAGCAGTACCAACCAACTTATGATATAACCAAATCTGACCACCAATCTCCAAATAAAGCTTCTCACGAGAGAACAGTACAGGTGTAGATAAAGTAAATGCTAACCACAGCAGTCTAACACCTTCATGAACAAGGAGAGTCTTCCAAAAATTATATCACGAGCATCAATGTCACCCAAATCCTTAGCAGTAGGATCCTTAGCATTAAAAGCATTTTTGAAAAAAACAAACTTCCAAGAGACCACTTCCAGCCTTAGCAGTAATTCCTTGAAGTCCAAAACAAAACATAAATTACACTAAAATATAACTCTCTTCAGCACCTAATACTTTATCTTCATTGTCAACATCATAATTAACAGGCAGAATATTACGGTACACCTTCCTGGGATAATATCCAGAAGAACGAATATGCCTTCAACACATTATAAATCCCAATCCTGTAAATACACAAATATAAAAATCGAAACCCGCAAAAATGATTAAAAAACGGGAAAAATAAATTAAATACCATTCAACAATAGGAAAGCATACCTTATACTACGTTAAAACATGTAAAAGAAACAAAGTTCGAAAAAATCCAGAAATCTTACAGTCTTACTATTATTCACCTCTTACAACCTACAGTCTCACCGTTTAACATAGGAATGGTCTTAGTGAGACAGTGATCCATAACATTAGGCTAACGTTCAAATATACTGTAAAATTCAAATTCTCAAATGCCTTCACCTAATTGACTCCCTAGTTGTGTATCTGAGCGCTCACATTGTCTGTGAAATTGCAAATTGTACACAAAATGAGTGACGCTAATCAATGCTAGCATGACGTGGTGGTAATACACTAGAACTAACAAGTCTGATAAGCCGTCCATCAAGGGACAATTTTTTTGCTTCAAAGAGCACAATTTTGCTGGAATCATATTTATATATTGCTTTTAGAGGTTTTGTATTTTGAGGACGTGAATGAGGTCCTCTGTTTGCATTAAGTCCTCTGAGAGCTGGGAAAAAATTCATGTTGAGGATCTTTAATTATATGCGACACACACATACATACACATAGGCAAGAAAGTGATCTCATAAGACTTCCTTTACTTTGGAAAGAAGGCTAAAAATTATGTATGTATCCATTTAATTTATACAGGCCAGTAATGTCTGCCGAAATGCTTTTAAAGCCACCATTCAAGTGTAATGCTTCAGCAACCTGTTATTCATAGAAGACATACATGCATATAAAAATAAGTTTTTAAGGTTTTGAAAATAATATTAAATTTAATTATGTAAATTTATTACTTCAATTTGTAACTAAAGCAAGGAGGATAAAAAATAAAAAAAATAAAAAACTTTCACATTAAAACTATTTTATTTATTATGTTTATTGCAAAGTATGGTTGCATAAGTAATATTCTCACTGTTATTTGAATTTAAACAAATGCTTGATGAAAATGTCCTTTAAGATGAATTTAGTTTCTGTGAAAATTATACAGTACTAGAATAATGTATGTACATTTGTGCTTAATATATAATAACTTAACATAAACAAGAAATATTTTATATATATTTTTTTTAAATTTATTTCCTATCATATGCTTGTTTAAATTTGTCCTTTCCTTTGAAGTCTTCATTAAGCTGACATTGAAAATTAAGCTCTATATATTACCTTTATTTATTTGCAAGTATGTACACAGGAAACAAGTACTGGTGTTTACTTACAATGTTTTAAGTTTTTTACAATAGTAAATTTAGCTTAGATATAATACTGAAATATATTCTGATGCATGTAATTCCTTGTAATTGCATACAATGCTTTGAAAACACAGATAGAGTAGAAGAGATTAATACAAAGTACAACTGAAGAGAGATGTTGGAAATAACACATGAGACAATACCAAAAATACATAAGATTTGTTAATGTGTATTTAATACACAAACTTGCTAATTTTTTTGTGTTTGTTAGTGAGATGCACATGGTCACAACTGCCTCCCAAAATACTCCAGTTGCTATGCTATTTACTTAAAATTAACATATTTCTCCATTAAATGAAACAATATCATCTCTTTCATTATAATCATGTTTATCACATTTATATAGCTAAGTACAAAATTGTAAAAAGTTAAAAAATAATTTTTTGATATTAATTTTAAATATCTGCAGAAATAATTAACTTACTGCCTTTTTTCTATAGCATTCAACATACTTATTTAATATGACTCTTACAAAACATTACAAAACATAGTAAAACTCTGGTATATACTGTACATAAATCAACTAAAATATCAAGGCCATAACAGTTTTTTGTGATTCATCGCACTGGGAAACTCTGATATGACATATTGTCACGAGCAGTTGGCAAAACTGTACCATCATGGACCCACTCATACATGTGTGGATGTTCTGACAGCGGAGGTGCAGTTAACACTACTGTAGGACCACTTGCCGAACCTGAGAAGTACCCAATACTTGATACTGGTACTGGTGGAGCATTGTGTAGCAAGTTTTGCCTTGACTGATGTTTGTACCTGGAAAATTGATTTAAAATTAGTTCTCTGTTGGAACTAAATACTTGTTTACAAAAAATTGTTGATCAAAACCATCTCCAACAAAAAAATTTAATATAATGTTTGGAAAGCAAATTATTGTAGTCTCAATATTTCTTTATGTAAAACTACATTATACTTCATGGTTTAAAATGAATTTAATTACTTTCTTTTAAATAAAACAGATTTTAATATTAAAGTGTTAGCATAAAAAAACTGTCAACATCACAAAACTTGTTATCATTACAAATGTTTATATTTTTAGCAGCATTTGTCAATAGATGAACAGAAAATCTAAAAAAAATGCAGACAAGACAGCCAAAGCAGGGAAGGTTTCATACTTCAACAAGAAAAACACACTTCAAACGTTAACAATTACGACAGCTTCTTCCATCAAATATAGTCACCTGAGATGTAGCACCGGTCTTGAGTTGGCGCAGGAATGATATAAATTACAGTGAAATTTTGTGATGTCACCCGACACCATCTTGGGTCACCTAGACCAAGTGACCTTATGATCTTGAGATGACATTAAAGTAAAAAATCAAGAAACATTGCAACGATTTGGGAAAAATCACAAGAATAGCAAAAAATTATATTACTGACCATTAACACAATCTTAGACTTACATAAGCTTGACCTTAACCCCAAGTTACATTGAACTTGAAAAAAATAAGAAATATTACAACTCAAAAATTTAAAAATTGTAGGAAAAAACATTGTTGATCCTGACCTCCAGCTTGCATATCTGTGACCTTGATCCTGGTCAAACTTGAACCCTAAATATTAGTATAAATAAATTGTATATCTATACATAAAAAGAAAAATACTAAAATAGAATTTTAAAAACATAAAAATTTTAATAAGAATGTGATATTTTACACAAATAAAAAAAATAGGAAAAAAATTGGGTTAAGATGGTGGAGCACACCCATGCTCAGTACAGCAATCAGCAGAAGACTGACCCCCACAACTATATTTCATTGGTTAAATAGTCAGTTTGCCTCCTCCCCCCAAACCCCCTCACATACCCACCCACTATTTACCCACTATAGCTTGACCCCACCACCACTAGACTGCACTAGTGATATTATGATCCCACAGTGCTCGTTCCTGATTGGCTTTCGGTCATGTAACATTTCAACTTATATAGATAATTATTGTGGCCAAATTTGTGCTACATCACAGTTTGTCCGTGCAAAAGGTGACAGCTCTTTTTCTCCCTGGTCGTTCTTTTCATTCAGTCAGATAAGTTATTTAATCTTCAACTCTTCCATCACATTTAGAGAAGTCTTATCAGTCTAACTTGTAATTCCAAACATATCTTCTCAACGAAGTAAAACATTTGCTCAAATTTCAATCATCTACTTGGACCAGGGAGATATGGGGGTGTAGATAAAAAGATGAAGTACAGTCAACTCTCAATATCTCGGATTAATAGGAGGAGAGGTTTTCCGCCTTACGGTTTGTCCGAGATACCGAGGGGGCAGCTGTAACTTGCACTGTAAGCAATTAAAATTGTACTTGAGTAGGGTGTAAGCCCTGTATACTGTGGCCCCTTTATGCCACGGGGCAATTTATGTACCATGGTCTCAATAAATAAACAAGTGGGAAGCGTCAGGTAGGGAAATAAGTGATTGGATGGACAGGAGTTGGCCTGTTGTCGGGGGAGTGTGTGGAATGTCATGTAGGCACTGCTGAGTGAAGCAGAATGGAGGAGGTGTGGAAGGTCAAGCCAATTGGTCAATATTCTATAAATGCACACAGTGGACTGCATACAAAACATTAATGCAGTCACCAAGTACAAATTTTGAGACAATTGGTGAATGAATTATTTTTCTATATTTATGGATAGGGGATAAAGACAAACCAAATTATTAAATTATATCTAACCATACAAGGCATCGGTTGTCAGTTTTGAGTGTCAACTGCCTTCCTAGCAAGTACGGCTGGTACTTCCGCAATGCACGTACAATGGCCCAACATTCTTGTTCGTTAACGTGATATTTACCTTCTGCGTCTCTGGACTTTGCACTGTGATAACTGATGATATGTTTTTCCAAGTGTGCTCCCTCCTGATACAGCACGGCCCCAATGCCTTCTAGACTGGCATCTGTTTGTACGACAATAGATAATTCTGGGTTGAATCTAGACAGCAGACTACAGTTCTGAAATGCAATTTTAATGTCTTGAAATGCTCAATCGGCTTGAGGTGTCCAGACAAATTCCCTTAACCAATTAATTAAGCCAAAAAACTTCCTGACTTGTTTATGTGATCTGGGTGTGGGTGTGTTTTGAATGTTGCGTATGTGTTGTTGTTCTGGTTCGTGTCCATTTTCTGTTACCTAATGCCCTAGAAACTCCATTTTACTCATACCCAACTTACACTTTTCCACTTTGCACGTAAGTTTGTTACGTTCGAGCCGTTCAAACACAAGACTCAAATGGTGCAAATGTTATTCCCAGCTGTTAGACCAAACAAGCACATCATCCAAATACGCCATCGTAAAGTCTCCAATAAATCCAACCAATACATTAACCATTAAGTTCTGAAATGTTGCAGGGGCTAACTTTAAACCAAATGGCATGGCTACAAATTGAAATCTACATCCATCTGGGGTAGTAAAGGCTGTTTTATTTCCATCCTGCAGGCGGATAGGCACTTGCCAATATCCAAACTTTAAATCAAGTGACGTGAATACTGAAACTGGTCCTAATGTTGACAAAGTGTCCTTCATGTTTATGATTGGTGGCGGCATGTTTACAGTTATTTTGTTAAGTGGTATGAAATCGACACAGAATCACCATTCGCCATCTTTCTTTGGAACAAGGGTAATAACTGATTTATAGAGACTTTGTGTAGGTTCAATAATATTATTGTTGAGCATCTCACATATCTGTTGGTTGATGACACGGCAAAAGAAAATACCTGGGTCTTGTGGCTTGGAGTACACCGGGTCCTCATGCGTGGTGACGATCGCGTGCTCTGTGATGTCGGTGCGCTGCAGCTTCCCCTCAGTGTGAAACACACTGGCATGCTGGTTCAGCAGATGTTGCAGACGTTGCTGATGTGTGGCGGGCACCTCATGCTCGAAATCAGCAAGGGGCACAGCAGTTGTTGTTATTGGTGGTGTTGCTCCCACGCCGTAAACAGTCCATCGGCTGCGTGTCCCTACATGCAGTCGATTCAGGTGCGGTTCTATCATGGTGTGGTTGTCAATGAGCCATGGCATTGCCAAAATCACTTCTTCGCACAAGTCCGGCACAATGTATACATCACACTTGGTCTGCAGATCTCTAATTTGTACCGTTACGTGCATCACACTTTTTGCTTCTCCCTGGTGGTGGGTGGTAGCGAATTGCAGACATCTCTGTGGCACCCTAGTCGTTATTGTTTGTACTAACCCTCACGCACAAAGTTGTGACTAGCGGCAGTGTCATTAAATAACAGCTTTGCCATTTTTCCCTTCAAGTTCAACACATACTTGCAGTCCTTTGACAGTACTGTCTGTAGCCTGGAATACTTTTTCACCTTCATTAGGCGGATTGATACAGTATGGTGGCGAGATTGGTGCAGGTGCAGTTTCGCCAATCTCCCGACTTAGTTTTCCGACCTGTTGCCCTGGTAACCATTTCCCCTGTTGTGGTGGAAGTTTCTGTCTCCGTGGTTCTGTCTCATGGGTGTAAACACTGGCGGCGGTCGCGTAACATCTGGTAGCACTGTAGGTGTTGACATGTGAAAGTTCATCTTGAGGATTGGTATGCCTGTCCCACTCGCATGTCCTGTTCATTCAAACACGCTTCACGCGTAAACTGTTCTACACTTGGCCTTGTTGCCTGTCTCAGATACGGCCTAATGTCCGGTGTTGACAATGTCACAATTATTTCTAAAATGCCGCGTTTCGGCTGATGTATAAATTCCTCAATTCCTTCATGTCACGTTGCTGTTCATGGTACAGACGCGCTTGTGCCTGTATAGCATCTCCGTCAGTGTCAAATCAACCTAGCACTCTCTCACAGAACTCCTCCCACGTGACTCGATAGTTCCTTACCAAGTTCCACCATGTAGCAGCGGTTCCCCTTAACCTGTTGGCAGTTACCTCAGTCCAGTCATCCCTATGTACATGATGCCTACGCAATTTCTCTTCGCACACTACTAGGAATGTACCCAGGTCTTCTGAGTTGTGTCCTGCGAAAGCTGGTAGTAATACATTGTGATCCGGCCTGGTTAAGCCCTGTGGCATGTATGTAACAACTACTGGCGGCGTGGGTTTCACCTCTGGTGTTGACAGTGGCACAATCACAGCACAGTTCGTCTTACGGCACTCGTCACAGTTTATAACACCGTTGCGGTAGGTGGTAAACTCCACAGGATCTATGCATCATAAATCTGAGTCTTTCCTACACTGTTGGCATGTGCCCACTTGGTTCGTGCCCCGTCACATTCGGTGTGTGAGCACAGGCGTTGCTCTGATGGCGTAGACATTGTTGGGCGTGCATTGACACTGGTTGTTCCCACATACTTCCCTCAAACAAGTTAATTTCACTCAATCTCCCACAATGCACGGATCGATCAATCGGCATGTCCAAGTAACTTGCGCTTGCATTCACGGGTGTCGCGGTTGCGACGCGGATGTCTTGAGGGCTTCTCGCGGTTGTACAGGCGTGGTGTCCGCCATATTCTAGTGGATGAACACACCTGGCTCCACTAGGGAACGCCAATTGATGCCGTCGGGTGAGACACGAGACGAACGATGACACAAATACTTACTGGTAATTTGGGCCCCAGCGGTGCTTCCCAATCACCACACGATTGAGACTCAGGGTTCTTAGGGATGTTGTGGGTTCTGTGTGTCCGTCTCACCCGTGCATACTTACAAACAAGTTGGCAATACTAAACTTTTAATAAAATCACTGAAATAAACAATTGATAAAATATATGTGGCTAGGACACTGTCACTACTGAATAAAAAATTGAGTTCACAGTAGATTTGTTTTTATTTATATTGTTTATACACATCAATGTGCCAATGAAATGGTTATCTCAGTCATGACTTAACGATTGTGCTTGGGTGCTCCCCAACCCGTAATTAATATAGCACATGCCTAAATGGATGATCTCACCAAGGTGCGTGAAAGCACAGCCTTCACAAGGGAAGACGGCTGACAGCTGCTAGGGTGGACTGATGGTTTTTCCATGAAGACAGGACACAGTGAAACACTTGAAACAAATGAAACACATGATGAAAACATTAACACGTGTGATTACTTGGCATCTCTAACGCAAACTCATCTGGGCTCGCCCGCGAGAACGTGGGTAAAGTGGTAACGGCCTATACACAGAGCAGGCTAGGACGGAAGTAATATCACCGTACACAAATTACAAAATTACATAAATACCCTTGAAAAATGATGGGGCATGAGATGAGTAGTCACAATAAACACACACATGTGTGTAAACAAGCTTAGGTGGAACGGATGCTGCTGGATGAAGTTCGTAGCAGACCACATGGTGCAGGTGAAATTGCACTATTTCTGCGTCGAAACTGCAAACTAAATTCAGATAAAATATTATTCGTGTTTGGCAAATGGTTCTCTTTACGGTTAGTGTTGTTACAGGCTTGTAACATGCCTGATGACAGTAAAATCAAACATTACTCTGACCGGGTAGTCAAGTACTAAAAGCATCAATTTACGTGAATAATACATTAAAACCTAAATGAAAAATAAATAGAACCCTGAAATAAATGATTGCACATACAATGTTAAATAAATAAGCTCTTAAAACGCAATGATGCAATATACAAAGACTTGGCTTCAGTTGGCCACGTGGTTATATGTGATGTTGCCATAAAATATTCAAACACAAAAATTACCCTTAAATACATACATAAAAATAAAGATCTTAAAATTGTGTGCAGCAAGTATGCAGAAGTTACAATGAAATGCCATAAACATAGGCAGACGGCATCTGGTTCAAATGCGCGGGTCACGTGACCTCTCCGACATCTTTCTCCTCCTCTCCTCGATTAAGTTAAAAATGCCACAAGGGCGTAAGAAATTAGTAAAGTGGGAGCATAATGCTGGGGAAAATGTCTGGACGTATGCAAGCAAAGATTAACCAGTAAACTACATGAACTATGGAAACCTACATCAGTGAACAAAAGTTATAGTGCGCATGTGACAGTGTCTTACCTCCCCAGCTCTCCTCGACAGACTGTCCAGATACAAGCATCACATGGACCTATCATGGCCGTCTACGGGGTTCACATAAGCGGAAGTGCTATGCAAGCTGACTGAAATATTTTAGAGTGAAAATATAATGGCACAAATTAAATTGTACATTGTTTTACATTTCTATAATTTTGTTATGAATTTCAATATTATTTTAATGTCTCTTTGTGATGACGTTCATGCCAGAATATTCAGTGTTCTTAATCTCGGCGCCACAGGCAGTTTGAATATTCATAACCAAACATTTAACATTAGTACAAGCACTTTAAAACATTTTAAGACATATTAAACACTGTAAAGACAATATAACACATTTTACCCTGAAGTTAACATTTCTAGGAAAGTTCAAAATTGTCGGCCTCTTTGCACACGTGCGGTACACGTGACACGTGAGCGCTGTCATGGGCTCTAGCGCCGCTGACTGTTAGCCGGCGTCAAATGTTATATGATTTTTAAAGATTTTATTGATTTTTTTTTTCAATTTTCTGACTACAAGGTTATTCTAATGTCATCATAATGTCAAGATCATGATTGGTTCAGGTGAAGGTCACAGTCATCCCCAGGTCAAGGTTACAAATGATAGCAAGCGTGACATTGAAAATGGCGGCCGAGTGACTTTGGCTCCAGTGCCAGGTGCCACCTGCCTTTGAACATACTTTTTCATTCTACTGTCATGATACCTCCTTGTCACTTAGCACTGCAATCCTCTTACACCTCTGTTACCATTGACTGTTTTAACATCAGTGCACAAAACAACAATAGTAGGAGAAAATGACGGATTTGGATGGGAATAATTCCTACGTAAATGATTCCTAATAGAAAAGTATAGAAAAATGTCAAAAATAATAAATGTAAAATCATTATCTAATGCTGTGTGGAAAATCCTTCATTAAAAAAAATGGAGGCCAAACAAAACAGTTTTTGACTTTTCTCAGAAACCATTGCTCTAACGAACAAAATCCTTTAGTAAAAAATTAAAGATCATAAAATTCTCTGCAATAGTGATTCTAACTTTTTTTTTCATCTAGGCAGCATTTTTTAAGACATTGGCAAATTTATAAAGAGAGAATAATAAATCAAAACTTTTATATCTACAACTACCTATAATTGTATAATTTTTTTATCAGACGTGTATAACGTACAATTATATTTACCTGCTTTGTCAAATGGTTTGATCTAAAATGAATATAAAAAAATAGGTGATTTAAAGCTGATGTAAATTCCAACTGTCTTAATGTAATTTAAAGTTGGTAAACATTAAGTGTATGATATTACTTCAACCCTGTGCCATTAAACTACAACACCAAGTGTTAGATATTTCATTACCATATGATTTGCTTTTGTTGCAGGTAGAAGCTTATTACCAGTACATGGGCTGAAGATGGCCTAAATACTAGGCAACTAGAGAGTACGTTTTGTGACATACCATAACCTTGAATAGTGCTGTAAACTCAATGAGGCTACTGTTATTTTGTTTCCTGTGAAAATACCTAATGTGAAATATGGAGCAAAACCATGACACTTCGATGGACACTCGTAGTATTTTCTGCAAAAAATATTTTCAGCAAAGATAAAGCAGTCACAATATTTACTCAATGTGAAAAAAAAACCTCAAGTTGATGGAAAGCCTCCAAACAGTGTTCACAATGAAGTCTTTCTCAAAGTATGTAAGTATTTTGAGGAATATGAAGAAGATCAATTGACTGCGAGATTTTTCTGATAAAATGGAAGAATATTTAGAGTAAATCGTTCTTGAACCTTATATGTTGAAACACACAAAAATCTTCTGCTATATAAATATGGTGGATATATTATAATTGGAAAAGTAAGTGGTATATAAAATGTTATTACTTTTAGAGAAACTGCAAAAACAATTGTTCATAAATTTTACCAACAGGCAAACGATGATAATGTAGAAAAAGAAAAAAAGAGATTAATATGTTGTAGAAGAGATTTTGAAAAGTGAGATGAAAGAACTGAATACCCATTCAGATATGTGCAGTGATTTAAGTAACTTAACAGTGGACACTTTTCATGATTTTCTTCAAACCACATTGAAATTGCTTCTTTCTTCTTTAGTGCCACACAAAAAACTTCCAACTTGGCGTTGCTAAAGTTGAACAAGCTCTCATGCAAGCTTGTAGACCTCAGGCTTTGTTCGCAACAATGCAACTTGCTTTTATGTGCAAATGCACAACCACTTTGGTTCACAGTTTCTTATTGACACTCCATTAACTCTGATTTTGTTCGTCATCTAATGAAGTCACGAGTTTTGAGCAATGTGCTGCAGTACGAGATGAACATAACCATGCTGAAGTTCCACCAAATGGAAAGTTAATTTTTGCTGCTAACAATGTTGACTGAACTATTTATGAACAAATATATGGTGCCATCTAAAATTTTGATGTTTGTAGTCATATCTCATGACTAAATAAATAATGCAATAAGGCTAACTCCCCAGCAGTGTAATTTCTCCATCCAGTTATACAATATTTTTCAGAAACACATTTTGATGCCGGTTAAGAGCCAGCGGCAGTCAGACCATGACTGCGCTCATAGCTCACTTGACGTGGGTAAGCACGTGCACGCAAACGGCATGACCTCGGACTTTCCCAAAACGGGATAAGAGATTTTTCAGTGTCATGTATGCTTTTTTCAGGTCAAAAGTGTTCTAAAAGTGAAAAATTCCTTTTCTTAAAATGTTGTACAATGTTACTTTCAAATTTAAAATGTGCGCTGTGCCGAAGAAACAGACATTAATATTCTGGCGTAAATGCCTGAAAAGAACAGTTATCTAACACAAATATTTAACAATTTAATTTTAAAGACTAATTTTTTTCGGCATGCATAGCACTTCCACTTGTGTAAACCCAGTAGGCAGCCATAGTAGATGCTAGCATCTGGGCAGTTCATTCTAGGAGAGCTGGCGAGGTAAGACACTGTCATGTACGTACTTCATATTTTTGCACTGAGTTAGATGTCTATAGTTCACTTTAGTTAACCGGTTAACCTTCGCTTCGTGTACGTTTTGCCAGACATCCTCAGCATTATGCTTCCACTTAAATAAATACGTTGCAGCCCTTGTGGCTTTTTCAACTTAAATCGAGGGGAGGAGGAAAGATGCCGGAGAGGCCAACTTACGAATCAGGCGCCATCTGCCTGTGTTGAAGGCTTTTGATTGTAATTTCTGCTTCATTGCGATGTGCAATATTAAGGGTGATAATTCTATGTATGTATTTTCAGGGTTTTCTTATGTTTAAATGTGTTACGGCCACATCGCCCACGACCATGCGGTCAGCTACCGCCAAATCCGTATCTGCGCCATCCACACGCTTAGAGGGTTTCTTCTTGTAATATCTTGTGCGCCATAAATAATGTCAGTGTAATATGTATTGTTTTATTCAGGGTTCTGTGTAATTTTGATGATTGATGCTTTTTATGTACGACCACGCGGTCTTTACACACGTTTGATTTTGCCGCCATCATGCCCCCTACAAGCTTTTGTATGCTTGATTATTGAAGGGAATAATTTTCCCACCATCGCTACCACTTTGTTTGGTAATGGTTTACCGTTTTCATGTAAAATTATTGCAATTCCATCTGCACCATGTGTTCTGCTATGAACTTTATCCAACAGCATCCATACCATTTCAGAATGTTTTCACGCATCTGCATGCTTATTGTGCCTGTTCATGTTGTGCCCCATGTTCTGTAAGTGATACTTATGTAATTTGTATGGCGATATTATTTTATCCTAGTCTGCAATGTGTTTGACCGTCCCCACACTACACGTGGTTCGGGGGTGAGTCCCGACAAGTAAGTGTTAGAGAGAGAATAAACACATGTGGTAAATTCATCTTTGCATTCCCCATGTCCTGTCTCCAGGAAAACCCTACAGTCCACCCTAGTGGTTGTAGACATCTTTCCTTTTGGAGACTGTGTCTTCTGGCACTACGAGGAGATCATTCATCTAGGAGTGTGCAAGTTTAGTTATGTGCTGGGGGAATCGCCCACCGTAGCTAGCTAGTCACGCCCGAGGTTAACCACAAAATTAATTTTGGCACGATGTGTAACTTACGGTAAAAATAAGCAAATTATCTCAGTATAACTACATGTTTCGTTGTAGCGTTTTCGCCCCGCATACTCCAGATTATTATAGTGTTTCTATAAATGTTTAGTACTGCAACATATTTTGTAAAGATGCTTGAGTGAGATGGACACACAGAACCTACAGTATCCCTGAGTCTCACAGTGCGGTGTATGGAAAACACTGCTGGCGCCCATCTACAGTAAGTAAATAGTGCCTTCATTCATCTTGTGTCTCATCCGACTGCATCAATTTTCATTTGGAGCCCTGGTACAGAGTTATTGCGGGTGGTCAAGATGAATGGGACATCCTGTGTGTGTGTGCATATATACACAGTCAAATCACATCATTATGACCAGCTGCTAGAAGTGCCATCTGCAGTATGTAGTCTATGACGTATGGCCCATGACGTGGGCTGATGAAGCAGGTATATAATGCAAATGACAGGCTGCTGTACACAGTGCGCTTCCTTCTGTCATGGGTAAAGGAAGTGATTTAACTGAGTTGCAAAAATGGATGATCATCAGCTTTTGGTACAAGGGGGGCAGCATTTAGGAAACAGCGATGTATTTGAACTATTTGCGTGCCTCTGTGGTAAATGTATATCGTGAGTGGATGAACGGCACCTTTGGGAATAACCACCATGAAAACTGCAGAGCTCCATGTGCCATTGATGTCCGAGGTTAATGTCAACTATGACAGTGCATGAAGACCAACCAACAGGGTACAGTGGAACAGCTCACAGTTCAAATGAAACAGATGGCATCCAGACATGTGTCTATCGCAATAGTTCAGTGAACCCTTCTGCGAATGGGGCTCCAGAGTAGACAGAGGGTTACTTCACCCATGCTAACACAGGTGCATCAATGAAAACTACTGGAATTTGCTGAACAGTATGGCGACTGGACCGCTGCTGATTGCCCACAGGTAGCCTTCCCCAACGAGTCTCATTTTCAGCTGCATAGAACAGATGGTCGTCAGCGTGTCTGGCAAGAAACGTGGGAGAACTGACACCCTACATCCATTACTAGACGAATACAAGGCGGTGGGGGCAGTGTTATGGTCTGGGGAATGTTTTCAGGGTATTCTCTTGGTCCTATCATCCGTTTGGAAGGCACACTTGATCAATTTGGTTTTGAATCCATCCTCGGCGATCACATCCACCCGTACATGATGATTGTCTTTCCTTGGGAGGATGGGTGGGATCTTCCAGCACAATAATGTGACTTGCCACATGGCCAGAAGTGTCCATTCGTGGCTGGAAGAGTATATGCAAGACTTCAAAGCTCTTCCCTTGTCCCCAAACAGGCCGCAATCTCAATCCAATTTAAAATCTGTGAGACCACCTTGATCATTGTGTTCGCCGTCTGTCTCCTCCGCCATGTACCCTTCAACAGTTGTTGGACACTTTGGAAACAGCATGGCTATATATATAGACACACAGTCGAATCATATTATCAAGACCACCTGCTAGTATCCAGAGTAACTGCCCTTCACAGCATGGACAGCAGCTAGACAAGCTGGCAGTGACTCAGTCAGGTACTGATAGGTCTCCACGTGGATTTGGAACCATGCTGTCAGCAGTGCTTCCCACAACTGTTGAAGGGTGCATGGTGAAGGAGACTGAGGGTGAGCACGATGATCGAGGTGGTCCTACAGATGTTCAATTGGATTGAGATTACGACTGTTTGGGGGCCAAGGAAAAGCTGTGGAGTCTTGATCGTGCTCTTCCAGCCACTTGCAGACATTTATAGCCATGTGGAAAGGTCTATTATACACATATAGACATACAGATTTGATAATAATGTTAAATATAATTTGGTTACATCTAAACTTCCCTATTTACATTACTGTAATAGCATTATCGTATTGCTACTATATAAGTAATAGTGGACATTTGGAATTCAAAATATGGAATTCATAGATAACACAGTACAAATGTAGTGTGTTCTTACACTTTCATATCACGACCATGTTCCAAACTACTAAAAACATGCAGTAAATACATGGTTTTTGTTCCTTATGGGTGGTGTTTCCTGTGCATATTTCTTTCTGGTGTTTAGTACGCTCATATTGTTATTTATTTTATGGTTATACTTTTTCCTGACAAGAAGTCAGTATACAGAAGTTGGAAATATTTCCTGAAAGAAAACAGTTAAATTAATATGCCATATATTTTTTTATGTTTAAAAAAAAATAAAAGCTAACATTTATCATAGTGTACATTTGTACAATCAATTTTATTCATTCAATATTTTAATTTTATGCAGTGATTTAAGCAAAATTTTTTTAAATGGTTTAACTTATTTTTTCATTGTGATTCTATGCAATGATATTCTAAGAAAAAAAATAACATGAGTAAATTATTTTTCTTGAAACATAATCTCATAATATAGGGGTCATCTTACATTCAATATCATCTTATTTTTGGGTGAATATGGTAGTTCCATAAACAAGTTTGCGGAGACATATTGAATGCTCACTATACTCAACTTGCAGTGTGTAAGTTTTGGCCATTGCCAGCTATACTGGTAATATTTTCTCATCATTTTTCATTTGGAAGCCATAACTTTATAACATGTACTCCCAAAACTATACATTTCTAAATGTACTTGCTGTCCTTGGCCATAACTTTATGTTCTATGTCTGCACTTGGGGCATATACACTGAACTCGGCTCTGTGGCTCACACAGCTACTAAGGCCTTATTCAGTGTCTTGCAGCTATGAATGGTAGAGGGAAATGTACACATCTGCAGAAGCAAACCGCTTTAAACGCAAATGGGACCCATGTCGGGCTATGACGCAACTGTGTGATTTCTCTCCAAAATACAGATATACTCACAAAATTGAATAGGCCTACACACAACACACATGCATTAAATAATGAAATATGTGCACATGGGTGAACCAGAAAGATAATTTCAACAATATAATAATAACCAGGATACGTTAAAAATGTAAATAAGACACATCCATACATTCTGACTTATCATGTGCTAGGAAAGCCCAGTTGCATGTTTAGCTTCTTGAAACTCCTTGGTGGTGAATTAATTTTTGTAACACACTTTATTGGCTGAATTAATTTTTACTTTCTCAATCATAAGAGTGTCTAAAGTTGCTGTTGACAGGGATGCTCTAAATTCCGTTTTATTGTGGCGGACACCACTGAAAATTCGCTCTGTTTAAGAATTGCTGTGTGGCACTGTCAACAGAGCCAACATCATTTTAGGCAGAGATTTGAATTTTGGTTGGCAACTTCCATTTTGAATGTTGGAAATTTGCACTAACATGTTTTTTATTCACTGAGAATGTCACCCTTGAAACTTTCACATTGATACAGAGCAAACTTTTGTTCCAGCATATCCAACTCTGAAACACAAGACTTGGAAACCTCTCAGTGAAGTACTGAAAAGAGGAATAAGAAGCAGTTGTTCTCAATGAAATATCACAGACTTCAACATGCTACAGAAATTTTTAATTTAATGGGAATTTATCCAAAATGTAACTGCTTGCTGAAACATAAAAATCACGCACATAAGACTGGCTCGTAAGCTCTTTTAAATGTGCTGGACACTTGGAGCCAGTAACCAAATCTCTATTGTATTTCTTGTATTTTCTCTTCTTGAAGTTAATGTCAATGATTGATGTGGAACCCAACTGCACAGCAGATGGTTTAATGAATCTAACTAGTAAATCTCTGAGAAGATCTTGCAATTTACATCTTAACATATGAATGGCTGGAGCCTCTTGCTGTAAAAATACATTCACAGCATTGAAAATAGGAAGTGTACTTTCCAGAAACAAGCAGTAGAGTTTTGTCAAAGGGTTCTGCATCAATGACTTGATGCTTTCAAACTGTGAAGCAGTGGAATGAAGTAGACTGGTTCTCAAAATAAGAGTTTTAGAGGATCCCACTATTCCCAAATCCTCTCAACACATTCCAGAAGTGAAAGCCATCTGGTGTTAAAAATTTTATGTGGTGTATCCCCACAGAGTTCTTGGTGTAACTTAAAGGTGTTTAGTCTTTTAATACTTTTCTACAAAAAATAAAACACCTGAACCAAAAATTGTTCAAAATTAATACTGAACTAAACAGAAGCTTTTTGTGCAGCCAAATGGATTAAATGACTAGAAAAATGCTAAAGAATGATGAAAGGATGTTTAGTTCTACAAAATGAGAAAATTCCTTTGTTGGCACCTAATATAGTGTTTGCATTGTCGGAAGAAAAAGCAATGCAGTTTTCCCGGCAGAAAAAAATGCCTTCACTTGTATTGTCTATGCATTCGAGTAATGATAGCAGCAAAGTACAAATTTGTCCTAGTTTTTCATTGAAAAGTGAAACTATGACAGGATATAATTTAATAGCATTTTTTGCCAGTGCTCTCATCCGTTGATAGAGAAAATGCTGAAATTTGCAACACAAAGGCAATTTCTTTCTTGGTCTGACTCGACATAAACTGAACTAGGGCGGAAGTTTTAGTCCTTGCACAACCATATTTTATCATTATTGCAGTGTCTGGGAACATTGTCAGAAGAGATGACAAACATGGTCAGAAACGGCCAGTGGAATGTGTTCCACAATAAACAAGATGAATAACAATTCAGCATTGGTAGTTTCATTTTCATCGTTGTTTATAAAAAAATGATGAAACAATTTATGAGCAGACTGCACTCTACAGTGATCTTTGTGTTTCTTACATTCATCATGGCGATGGCTGTAGCCTGGTCCCCCTTGCACAATGACAAAATCACAGCTGCACACTTCACAAAAACGTGTCTAATATTTCTGTAAAACCTTCTTGCTCACTGATGCACACAGACCTGCAGCACACTTCATGTTCAATTAACACCCAAAGCCCATAGCGTAAATATACAATGGCAATACTGCATCACTGTTAACACAACAGTTCTCGTTTTCTCTTTCCAGTGTTGTCACTATCTTTAGTGCTAGTGATACCAAACATATCACGCTGGTTGCAGAGAATACCAAAATTGTTGACTTACATGCAAGTTTCTGGTAAGAGTATGATAGTTACCAAATGGCACACAATGCATCATACTGTAAATATGTACAAACTGATGCCGGCTAACAGACAGCGGTGCTAGAGCCCATGACGAGTGCCGTCATGGGCTCTACGTACAGGAATTATATTAGTACGAAAGGACCACGTGCAGGAAACGTGTCACGCTTCCTGCATGTGTGCAAAGAGGCCAATATTTTGAACTTTCACATAAATACAAATTTTCAGTGTAAAATGTGTTTTGTATTTGTATTTGCAGGGTTTAAAATGTCTTAAAATGTTTTAAAGTGTTTGTTGTTATTTTAAAATTGTTTGGTTATGAAATTCAAAGTGCCCGCAACACCAAGATTAAGAAAACTAATGTTTTGGCGTAAACGCCATCATAAAGAGACACTGAAATAATGTGAAAAATTCACAAGAAAAATTATAAAATGTAAACAGTGTTTAATTTATTTGTGCCACGTTTATTTCAATAATAAAATATTTTACTCGGCGTGCATCGCACTTCTGCTTATGTGAACCCCGTAGACAGCCATGGTAGGTCCTTGCGACGCTTGCCTCTTGACAGTCTGTCGAGGAGAGCTGGCGAGGTAAGACACTGTCTTGTACGCACTACAACTTTTTGTTTACTGATGTAGATTTCAATATTACTTTTAGTATACTGGTTAATCTTTCCTTGTGTACGTTTTGCCAGACATTTCCCCAGCATTATGCTTCCGCTTGACTAATTTATTTTGCCCTTGTGGCATTTTCAACTTAATCGAGAAGGAGGAGAAATATTTCAGAGAGGTCACGTGACCCACACAACTTGAATCAGGTGCCATTCGCTTCTGCTAAAGGCATTTCATCGTAATTTCTGTATTATTGATGCGTGCAAATTTAAGGGCTTTGTTTTCATAAATGTATTTGAGGGTATTTTCCATGTTTGAATATTTTATGGCGAC
The DNA here is from genome assembly GCA_029891345.1 of Dryococelus australis. NCBI lineage: Eukaryota > Metazoa > Arthropoda > Insecta > Phasmatodea > Phasmatidae > Dryococelus > Dryococelus australis. The sequence goes on from CM057009.1 coordinate 244,184,241, forward strand.
ATCACATATAACCACATGACTAACCGATGCCAAGACTATGTCTACGCCATCATTGCATTATGTAATATCATGTGTGTAATATTTTATTCAGGGTTCTATGTAAAATTTTGTCAGTGTTCCGTGTAATTTTCACGTAAATGGATGCTTTTGTGTTTGACCATGCGGTCACTTTAATGTTTGGTTTTTCCACCATCAAGCATGCTACAAGCCTGTAACTGCTGTAATCACAAAGAGAATCATTTTCTCTCAGAATAGTATTTTGTCTGAATTTAATTTGCTGTTTTCACAAGAAATATTGCAATTCCACATGCATTATGTGGTCCACTACAAACTTCATCCAGCGGCATCCGGGCCATATAAACTTGTTTTCACACATGTATGTGTTTATTGTGACTACTCATCTCGTGCCCCATCATTTTTCAAGGGTATTTATGGAATTTTGAAATTTGTGTACGGTGATATTACTTCCATCCTAGCCTGCTCTGTGTATAGGCCGTTACCACTTTACCCATGTGCTGGCGGGCGAGCCCAGACGAGTTTGCATTAGAGATGCCAAGTAATCACACGTGTTAATGTTTTCATCAACAGTTTCATTTGTAATTCACTGTGTCCTGTCTTCAGGGAAAAACTGTCAGTCCACCCTAGCAGCTGTCGGCCCTCTTCCCTTGTGAAGGCTGTGCTTTCACGCACCTTTGTGAGATCATCCATCTAGGCGTGCGCTAGATTAATTGTAGGCTGGGGAGCACCCAAGCGGAATTGGCTAGTCATGACCGAGAGTATCATAATTTCATTGGCACGTTGATCTGTACAAGTAATAACAATAAAAAAAAAGCAAGTCTACAGTGAACCTACCTCTTTTATTCAGTAGTGACAGTGTCCTAGCCACATGTATTTTATTAAGTGCTTATTTTCAAAGTGATGTTTAGTAAAAGTTTAGTATTGCCTACGTGTTTGTGAGTACGCACAAGTGAGACGGACACACAGAACCCATAGCATCCCTGAGAACTCAGAGTTTCAATAGTGTGGTGATTGGGAAGAACCGCTGGCGCTCATATCACTAGTAAGTATTTGTGTCATCGTTCATCTGACGGCATCAAGGTAAATAACTACACATGACATCCTTCAGCAAATGTCCACATTACACTTGTAAGAAATTAATAACTAACCCATATAAAATTTTAATGAAGATAAGGCATTTTTTATTTAAAGATTCAAATGAAATATGCAGCTACAGGTCCAAATATGCAGCTACAGGTCCAAACAATGACTTTAAAAATTAAATGCAATAATATATTATGGAGCAGAGATTATGTACTTACCTACTATAAAGGCAACATATAGATATCCCAGCAGTTAATGATGCCAGTCCAATGAAACAAGCCACAGCTAACACCCATAACTCTATCCATGATGCTTCTGCTTTGGCTATGAGTGGAATGCAGCGCTAAAATGGAAAGGAAAATTGTCACGTACATTTGTTATACTATCTCATTTCAGAAGAGAAATTTGTTCAATGTAAATGTACATTTCATGTATTTCTATTAATTACTGTCCCTGATCAGCTCCACGAGACTTACTTATTTACTAAACTTAGGATACTCACATTAAAAAAAGATCTGATACAAATAACAAAACTCCTTTCCAACAACTTTTAAAACATTTTGCTGATGTGCTAAATTTTGCCCATTGAGCAACGTGGTATATTTTAGCTAATTTATTGTACATTTGAACCATGTTCCTACAGTGAGTCCTTGCAAGTTCTCTAACCTAGAGCTTAGATAAACACATTTCTCAGCAAAATATGTTAAAATTATAAGTTACTATACAGAAATAAGTGAGATATCCAAAGTTTTATAAATCACAACATTTTGTATAATTAGAAAGTATTTCAATTAAGTATTGCTAAAAAAAAAAAATGGTACACTGACATGTATTTTTCGATTTTTGATACACATGATAGTGATTCACAAGATACTATGAATAGTTTCAAGTCAATACTAAATATGAGTGTAAGTATTTTATTAGTTATTTTGAATTTACATCCACCAATAAGCAACTTCAAAGTCATTCAGAGATGTAGTCTCAGAAGGCACAGAAGGACACATGCCCCACCAATTTCTAAATTGAAAATATTTTTACTTTTATCTATAAAATGAAAATGCAGGTGCAAGGCAAAACATTTGATGGGTAAAGAGTGATTTTTTTTGTGTAAAACTATTTTTTTAAACAATCATTCCAAATTCAGCACACCAATAAGCAAATGCATACATTAAATTGATATCATATTGTTACTATAAGTGGCTATTTGTTAAATTCTAAAGCCCATAAATTATTCTATATGAGGTTATGTTAACTAGTGTTTCAGAAAGTAAGGTATTTCATAATTCTATGATCATTTCAAAACTAAATTTAGAGTATAACCATTTTATTTCCTTCGTTCACATTTAATGTCAAAATATAGGTCCACATGGTTCCGACAGAACTCGTGACTTGAAGCTACGTACTATGGAAAAGGAAATGTGTAAAAGTTATTTAGGAAAAATAATCTGCATAGAGGTCAAATGTTGTTATTCGACTTGGGCACTTAACATCGCGCCATGAGGATGACAGGTGGTACATAATATGAGTATATCTTATTTACACTTCCAAAAACTGAAGAACCTTTCACATCAGTGCAAAACTGACACACAGCAAGAATAGGATAAAAGACGTTTGCTTGTCTTAGTCGTATTTCTGCCAGTTGTGTTATAGAACTCGTGCTGTATTATTGTATGTGTGGCATGTATTCAATGTTAAGTGGGATGTGCGTATGCATGAAAGATTTGGCATCAGATCGGTGAGTTGCTCAGTATTAAAAATCATAAGATGTCAAAACAAATTACTATGTTGCAGTTCTTACAAGAAAGTTCTAAATGCGAAAATAGTTCCTCAGCTGAAGCTAATGAGCATCCAAAACTCAAATTAGGAACTATAGGTACAAACACAAGTAGTCAGTATAGTTGTAGGTGTAGGTGGAAGTGATCCTGGTTATGATGTGAAAACTGTGACGGTTATGATGTGAAAACTGTGACTCATGGTACTCTGATTTTCCATGGCTATAATATACTGTCATAAAAGATTCAGCATTCTGCTTTTCATTCAGATTATTCAGTCAAGAAAAATCAGGGCGTGGTGAAGAGGCTGTCACAACTGAAGGGGTATCAAATTGGAAGAAAGCTACAGAAAATTCTGAAAATGTAAAAACAATATTATCGAGGAAATAATTTATTGCTCTGCTTTTTATACAATTTGTGATGAAACAATAGATAGTGACATCAAGGAATAAGTTAGTGAATGTATATATGGTACATATTCAAAACACAAGACGGTGTTACAATCAAGGAAATGTTTTTTGGGTTTCATACATGTTATTGAAACAACAGGAGAAAACTTACACTATGATATCAAGGGATTAGTGAAGAAAAAAAAAAAAAAAGCAAATGTGAGTACAATGCAGGGACAGGCCTATGATTGGGCATCCGACAGGAGTGGGCTGTCCAATGGAGTCGCTGCACGATTTAAGGAAGATGAACCAAGAGCTTTGTATACTCACTGTCACGTTCATCTTTTAGATCTAGCTGTGAGGCACTTTTGTGAAAAAGTAAAACCACTTCAAAATGTGCTGTATGTAATGAACTCACCAAGAGGTATGCGATGTTCAAAATCATTTGTAAAAAGAGCAGTGAACTGCTATTAAAAAAAACTGATTTTTATTTTAAAAAATCATTGGACTAACTATCATCGTGCATTGTCTGCAGTGATTGAAGAATTCTGTCAGATTGTTGAGATGCTAGAAACAACATAAAATTATTCACCAAAGACAAAAATAATAAGTGAAGCAGATAGATAGGCTGTAGAAACTGATAACAACTTTTGAATTTGTATTCTGCTTGAAATTTCTTCTTGTTTTTTTAGTCTTATAGATATACTATCTAAAGAGCTATGAAGTGAGACTTTGAACATTTAGTTTGTATTTCTAAAAGTAGAAGTACTCATACACTGCTTGTCTTCAGAGGGAAATGAAGAAACCTTTAAGCACATTTGGAATGAAACTGAAGAGATTCGTGAAAAATTTAGTGCCAGAGCTTATGTTATAGCAAGAATTTCAATGATGAGAAAGTGGAAAGTTCTCAGAAAAATTGATAGTGGAGATGTGGATACTGCATTTTTCCCAGCTTCACCAGAATAAGAGTGCAAAATAAATATTTATTATTGAGGCTTGGATGAAATACTAGTTAATCTGAAAAATAGATTTTCAAAGAATGCCTACAGCAAAATAAAACACATATCAGAACTTCTCCTAGAGTGAAAAGAACCTCTGAATGAAGCAGTCATATGAGAGATACAGTAATTTTATACAATAAATTCAAGTGTTTTTTCCACAACTCCATTTTTACAGAAACCACGCACTGCTTAATTTTACCAAACCCTGTTTTACTCTATTGGAACTTGCATGTTTGTTCCTTCAGTATAACCTTACTATGAATGCTTATGATGTATTTCAGCTACTTGAAATTGCCTTGTCATGGCTGATCACTACAGCGAGTGAAGAGATCTCATTTTATACTCTGCGGTGTCTGAAGACATACCTTCGTTGTATGATGCGAGAGGACAGGCTCAGTGGTTTGGCACTTACGTCAATTGAGCAAGAACCTACATCAAAATTAATGCAACCTGACTGACTTGACAGATTTGTCAAGAAGTTTTCAGTATCTGCTGGAAGGAGAACGATGCTTTACTATAATGATGCTTCCTCTCATCTTCATTAATGAGACCACTAAGTTATGTTAGTATTAGCAAGATTCCTCAATCGAAATATAATAATTTTGACTGAGTAAATGTTATAAGCTTTTGAATAACTATAGCAAGTGCAACATTGCCCAAATCCAGTGTCATTTTTGTTTCCTATTAAGAGTGAAACCCAACACTCTGTTTTACAACTATGTTATTAATCATTTTCTCATTGGAATTTTTTGTTACTAAATATGTCTAAATATGTTGTTTCAATGATATGATGAACTCAAACTCAACAGTGGATGAGTAAATCTTATAAGCCTGTTGTAATAGTGTTCAAATTCAGTATTGATTTTCAAACTTATTTTGATTTTCTATTAACTAAGAACACTTTAACAAAATTATTAATGTTAAATATTAATGTTAAATTTATTTATATTCAGTATGACGTTTTATGATAGTGTCTGTAAACAATTAATGATTATATAATTTATGAAAAATTAATAAAAAATCTCTACCAAATCTTTGGTTGTACCCCCCCTCCCTTCACCCTTTGTGAGTTATGTTATGCCTCCTATGATTTTATTTCTTTGAAAATATTATTATTCCTACATCCAAATTATTTTGTGTTATTTTTATGAGAAAACTAAAGCCCAATTCTATTTTACCTTTTCTCTATAGGATTTTGCAAGAAAAAAAATCTTAATAACAAGAACTTCAACCTTGGTTTTATTTGGTTAGCTTCAAGGTTAGCCTTGGCATATTTGAGAAAAAAATTTTTTTTTGGCAAATTCACCCAACCTTATGGTTGATCTGATGACCAAAAGAGAGTCTGGTCTAAGGTTTGCTTTGTGCTTCATCTCTAAAAAGGGGTGACATTGACAAGGGGTAATATCATATGAAATAAAACGCCATCAGAAAGAACCCTCTGTCACTGGAGAAGAGATCTAAAGTAGTGCATAGTCTGCTGATGTTTTATGAAGTGTGATGGGCTGTCATACCTTCAGGAGCAGCAGGGAAAAGGTAGGCTAAATTTACATACTGCGGGTTTTTTGGTTACTTTATAGGTTTTAAAAATAGGCACCAGCTACTGTAAAGTATGAGATATAGGAGAGAGTGGGATGTCTGCCCAAGTGGCTGCTCCTGGAGACCCCATTGTATTGCTGAAGATGAAGTTTCTTGATTAATCCATTTATAGTATACATACTAAGAACACCAGTAAAGCAGTGTGAGATTGTTTGCTGGGCCATCTCACGTATCCAATAGCACTGTAATCCATCATTGCATCTGTCATTTTAAGTTACGTAAATCAGTAATTTACATGATTAGGTTTCAAGCAGACACAGTTATATTGTTGTGAAGCAATTGGACATGAATTAAAATCACTTTAGATGGTTTCTGGTATTTTCACACAAGTAATCCTTCCTTGGCTGAGGCACTGCATCCCCACGACAGTTACGGAAAGTCACCAGCCTAAACAGAATAAAGAAGGCACGTGGCCTTTAACACTAAAAACCATCCCCTATGTGTGTGAATCTGCTCGGAGGACGAATGAGATTGTGCCAGAAATGCAATAAATTAAAAATGCACATTAAAGAAAAAACAATTAAACACACTTTTGATTACTAATATAAGAACACATGAGACCACTTTACATTAATTTTACAAGACAATAACACTCAAGAAAAATATAAGTTGGTAAGGCCAAATTGTAGCAATGTATTTATTATGTGAATGAGAGTTGTCTTCCCAAATCCGTTGCTGGATTAGTTATAACGCACACTCGCACTGTTAGATTTAAAAAGGGTTGACAGAAATTACTACACCCAGAGTTTTTGGAATGATAGGTGGTATAGATTGTAGCATGTCGTGGGTGAGCCCATTTATCCCGAAGAGGTGTAAGACTGCCATGCTCAATGGCTTAAAAAATAAAGGTAGTGTTTAAACTTACATTACACCCTATTATGTGGTAGAATAACATACAAGATTTTGTGGATGCAATAGCACACTCGCACTTCACACATAGGGATGAGAACACTGGATAAAGTGGGCACACAAGGGGTTGCTAGAATAGAGGGAGCATTGTTTACCTGCTGCATTCATTTCTCCAACACATTATTACTGAGGACTCTTCTTGACACAGTCAGCGAATCTGATTTATCATGCCCTCAAAAGTACCACTATGTAAACTAATGATCACTGCACCAGGGTGAATGCTACAGTCCCAATCTCACTGTAAAGTGACACTTCCCCAACAATAGGCATTATGGTCTGGGAAGAAACAGCACACAATAGCCAACCCACTCTTATGTTATGTGGAAAAGTGACGGTCCAGCCATATGTGGACGAGGTCCTATACCCCCATCAGCTCCCATTTCTGGTCAGGATTCACGGTGTGATATTTCAGCAGGATAGTGCCTAACTGCCTCCATCATGCCCAAACACTACCATGGCCTGACCACTCCTCTGATTTGTGGGACCAGTTGAAATGCCAGCTGCAGTCATGCCACAGTATCCATTATTTGGAACACGCCATCCAACAATTGTGGACTCATCTGCCACAGGACAACATCTGGCATTTGCTGGTCTCCATGGCAGACCATATTGTGGCATGTATCGCAGTGCATGTGTGTGCAACAAACTATTGAAGATGACCTCATGGCATACCACATTTCTATATGTGATTGTCCTGCTGCTAGTCTGTTTTTGTGATGATGCATATTACTCATCTGTACAACTACATCTATGAAAGTTCACTACCATCTGAAGTATCCTTCCATATGCGTTAGTTTTATTGTCCGACAGTGCAGTTTGTAATAACTTAGGTTATGCGAGAATGAAAATAAAATATAATTTAACATTGTGAAATAGAAGTAAATTATTTGTATAAGCAGTGGAGGTTAAAAAAATGCACTAGTATTGAAAATAACTCACCATATGAAAAATACAATTTACATTTGAACAAGATATAACACACATCTAAATTTTATGGCATTAAAGGCTTAGTATAGAAACCCATTACTCCCTTCAAGGTTGCTGACTAACTTGTCACTTGTAAATTCTTGTTTTGAGCTTAAATACCAGAAGGCTCATAGTTGTTTTGAACTAGACTCTCAACTGGAAAGTGAGATGACAACTACTCTGTCATGGAGGTTTACTTGAAATACTACAGATTTTTTCATAATCATAATCCTACCCTTTCTCTTCTTTCATTTCCTCTCATCTCATCTCCTGCCTGCTTCAGGCATATCAGGAATTACCAGATCCTAAGGAAACCCTCAGATGGGAACAACATGTATGCATTTAGACAGTGTACTATATTAACACATGATAAAAATCCTCTGAAAATATCAGTTATAAATGAAAAAATGCTTCAATAATATTTAATAATGCTGAGTTTTAAGTTAAAAACTTAAACTTTAGGACATATGAAATTTAATAATGTCATCATCTACTGCAGAAAGTTAAAAGTTTATGTGTTTCATGTTTCTTACCTGAACTCCTTGGACACTGTATTTAGCATAAACACGATCAAGATCAGTGTTTTCCGGATCTTGTAGCAAGTATTGCATATCATTCAGGTCATAGCTCTCTTTGCCCACCAGCTGGAAGCATGAACTAGAACAATATTTGAATTTATTAATCAACAATAATTTAATATACCTATGTGAACATTTTTGTGTTCCCAAAGACTGTAGGTACACTGTACAATGGTTTCACTGAAGTATCTTATTGCAAACACAATTATTCAAAGTTCACTATAATGTAATCCTTATGTACGGAAAATCTGGAAGTAAAGATGTAATTCTAGCAAAATGTGGCAACATGATGTCGTGAATTTCAAGTGTGAAGAGGCGAAGAGCATGATGAAAGGTGTGGAAGGCCATCTGCTATGTTTTCTGAAACCATCCAAAAGACAGAAAAAAATTGGCTCTTAAAACAGTGATAATAAGAGCCACCCAAATCTCTCTGCACACTCCATACAGAAGAAACACATGTGTTGCCAGAAATTTATTGATTAATAAATTTCATAAACAATGTTTAGAAGTGAAAAGAACTAATCTCCATAAAACAGTTATAAAAAAATAAGCTATCAGAAATTAAGTCTGCATTGGGTACTAAAATATTTCCTGCTAATCACAAAAAAACTGCATCACTGTGGTGAAGGCATTCCTTACATGCTATGAAGAAAAAAGTTGGAATTTCATAGTTAACAAAAATGGTGGCAACCATCTTCTGGTACAAAAGGGGCCACTTCTTGTTGGGTTTTTGCCTTGAGCACATGCCATCAATGATTCTGCTTGTTGTGTGACCCAGAAAAAGCTGCATTGCATTGTTGAGAACAGTGATGAATGGTGATGCATAATAACCTATCAGTTTTTGTGGTTCATCCAATTGGGAGGTTAAAGTGCAGCCACTTCGTAGCACAGATCTGTTATTATCACTTGTTTTCTAAGCTGAATAAACATCTAGATGGCAGGAATTTTGTAGACAACAAGGTTCAATAGCTGGTGGTAATGACAGATATCAGTTGGAAGACTTCTTTCTATGAAGCCAGAATAGAAAAAAAAAGTGTTCCCATGCTCTGAACCTAAAGATGATATGCATAAGAAACCTGAGTGTGCATTTGAAAGGTGCCGTAATTAAATTAAAAAATTAAAACATGGAAATATTTTCTATAATTTGTAACTTTAAATTCTACATGTTCATGGTACATGGCATATTGCAATTCCATTGTTAAACAAAAATAAGACCATTGTGACATCACAGGCCATATTCATTGAAATTCTGATGTGGGTGGCTGGCATGTCAGTATAAGCTAATAAAAATATTTTATGAAATATATTTAATGGTACAGTTCTCATGGAATCCTATTCCAATAATCACTATTGATTCTAAACAATTATTTACACTTAATTACATCATAGCTGTAGTCATGATCTCCCTTGCTCCTTATTCTGTTAGGTGCCTTATTTCTTAAAAGATTAAAATAATATCATTCCACTTTACATTATTAGCTAGTTAGGGAATGATATCTGCAAGAAAACCTATCTCCCCCATTTTTATTTTTACATAGTGTGTTTATCAGCTACAGATCATACATGGGAAAGTTAACCAAAAAACTAACTGGTTAAAGATAAAGTTAATGTTGGACGAGTTGGTAAATGTAACAGGTTAGTGTTAAATTAAGCCAAAGGTCTTCTATCAACACTCAATGTAATTCATAACTGATTACATACCAACAAAGACAAAACAACACAACCTTCTACAGGAGGGTAACATAATCTCCAATCCAAACACACACTTCCTGTGGAACATAGCATCCAACTCAAAATACTTCCACAGTAACTACCAACAGGACAAAAATAAAACTATTTACAATACAGAAACATACATAATGATAAATTGCATCTTCCAACAGTTAATGCCAGATAAATTAACTTATTAAAGTTAAAAGTTAACTTCTGGAAAAAAAAAAAAAAAACAGATTAAAGTTAAAGGCAAGTAACTGATTAAAATTAAAAGTTAAATAAACTCAAAATGTTAGCGTGAAAGAAAAGTTAATGAATTTTTTTCACTGATAAATTTATTATGAAGAAATACCATATATTACTACTTTGAAACATTTTTAAAATTGCAATTTTGGTTCAGTTTCTGAAAATTACATTATTCAAATAGTTTCTTTTCATCAGTCAAAATCATGAAAACTGAAACTACTAATTGAAAAAATGGTTGAATTTCAGAAGCAGTTGGATTTTAAAGTTTCTTTCAGCCATCCTGCCTAGCCTGTCGGAAAATGTATGTCCAATATATCAATTATAATATCTCCACAAATTACCTTCATATCTGTTTTTAAATTGGCTGCAGAGGTAGCAGACGCCTTGATATATTTACATTTTGGCACACATATAACACACTTAAAAGTCAAATTGGTACTGCTTCCATCACTTTCAGTTTGTTGAAAATAAGATGCAATTCCCTACCACTGTAACATAATAAAAGTTTAAAAAAATACCATTCAAATAAAACTTTTAAAAATACTGTAACACCAATACATCCAGCACGATGTTCAAGACCAACAGAACAAAATATAACTAAAGAATGGTGATTCACACGAAAACAATGTCACTCTGTGCGACTGTGACTGTAAGTATCGAAAAGACTGGTCGAGACAATGGTGCCACCAATGATGTTATGTGCGATTTGTCTCACTTCGTACAGATAGCGCTAGTGCCAATATTTGTGTAGTAGTTGGTGTACCTATCATGCAAAAGTACTGTTTGCTATTTTAATTATTTTCGCAATATTAGGCTTCCAAGTAGTTATCTTTAACAACAATCATCGGCCACCGAGACATTGAGAAACTAACTATAGTTAATTTTAATTGTTAACCAAAAATATTAACGACTGAAAGTTGAAAGTTAATTAGTTTCAAAAGTAACAATTAAGTTAAAAAGATACCTGAATTTTTAACGATTAATATTAATAGTTATTTTTTTAAATTGTTAATGCCAAGTATGACCACAGTATCGAAATAATTGAGTGAAATACGTAAACATTTAAAGTGAGGAAATTGTGGAGTTAGTAAATGTAAGTAGAATGCTAATGCCAATTCTGGGAAAATTCCAAAACAGCACAAGAAATTAAAACAAAATAAAATAAGATAAAACTTTGACAATAAATAAATAGAACTTTTTAGAAACATCACAAAATTTAAAAATGGAAAAGAAATTAGATATACATTACAAAAGTTTGATTTATATAAAATTTAAATAAAAAAAAAAAGATATATGCAAATTCTGTATCTACATCATTTTACAATTTTCAATTTTTCTAATTTACTTTTAATAAAAAATTATTATTATTTTTTCAATTAAAATAGTTATAAGTAGAAATATTTTTGAATATTTCAGACATAATAATATTTAAAATAGCAATTACAAAAAAATTGGTACTAATTGTTTGTGTATTAGAAGGTGTGTAATTTTTATTAACTCAATCTAATTATTTTGTTTTAAATGTTTTTTAATACCTACTTATAAGCAAATATTTTAAGAACAAAAAACTGTACATTAATATTCACTGCGAAAATAAATATAAAATATAAAATAAAACACAATTTTATTTTATATTTTCCATTTTATGTTTTTTTTTTTTTTTCAATATGAAAATATCTGTACTTAAATACAAATGATTATTAATGAAATCATAAAAAAAAAAATAACTATAAAAATTCACCAATAGCTGATAAAAAAAATAGATTTAAATATAGCTATACATGAATGTGGAAAATACATTTTGAATGGTTACATAACAACATGTTTAAAAATTAAATATTATTTTGACTTAGAGTCAATAAATAAAGATACTACATAGTTCTAAAAATACCATGAATTTTAAGACTAAAATTTTTGTTTCAAAGCTTAAATTCAACAATGAGAAATATTCTATAAAATTAAAAAAGAATACAGTGTCATTACAAATAATCTTTCTTTTTACAAAAATTAACTACTCACGTGTTATAACACTCAGATACATGAAAGTTGTCTCAACGCTACACACATAGAGTCTGTAGTCCAATTCCTTCCATACACGTTGTAACATTGGACTATCACTAAGGCAATGCCCTCTGCGATGGGAACCCGAAGATCCTAGATGGCCGATGGTAAAGGTGGCAGATACACGTGTTGTTTGACAAAACCCCAGAGAAAAAAGTCACAGGGTTTAAGATCGGGGGAACGTGGAGGCCAAAGCAAATGTTCATTATTCTCGCGGCCAGTACGCCCAATCCATCTGTTTGGTAGTCGCCTATTGAGTTCACGTCTGACACACAAGTGGAAATGGAGTGGTGCCCCATCCTGCTGAAAAATGAAACCTTGTTTATCCTGTTCCAGTTGTGAAAGAAGCCACGTGTGTAACATTTGCAGGTACGAGATCCCCGTGATTGTTTTCTCGTCAAAAAAGAAAGGGCCGTAAACCTTTTGATGGCTGATGGCACAAAAAACATTCAGCTTGGAGGAGTTTCGCACATGCTCCACATAACATTTAGGATTTTCTAGACCCCAGATCCTGACATTGTGATTGTGCACTTTGCCCGACAGGTGGAAAGTGGCTTCATCACTGAACACCAACAATGCCGAGAAACCATCAGTTTCCATTTTGATTTGCATGTCCTAGCAGAAAGACAGTCCCTTGGCTTTGTCGTCTGGTTTCAGGACCTGCAACAATTGCAGACGGAACGGATGGAACCACAAACGTTTCCGTAAAATCATCCACACAGTTGGTTGCGGAATGTCCAATTCTCTGCTAGCTGTTGTGATGGATTTCTGTGGACTTCGCACAAAACTATCTCTCACACGCTCCACAGTTGCCTCGCTTACTGGTAAAGTCAGTGTACCACTAACGGATTCAGGGCTCACTGGGTGCATCTTCAACAAATTTCCTTCTAAAGTTACGTTGCACAGTATAACATACTTGCAGACATGGAAATCCAGCACACAGAAAGCCTTCCTGTCTTCGTTGGCAGCCATTTTCTCTCCTATTGCCCTAGTGGTGAAATCAATAATTATGCGACTGCTGTACCAACCACTAAAACTTTTTGAGTTTCCCTTTCCACTGAGCCAATTTTTATGTATCTGAGCGTAATTAAACGTGAGTTATTAATTTTTGTAATCAGAAAGATAATTTGTAATAACACTGTACTATATCAATTCCAAACATAAAAATGGCAATAATTGTAAAAAAGTAAATAGCAAAATATGAATGAGGTAAATATATAGGTAACTTAATCTTAAAAAGCACTTAAAATTGGAATATCGCAAAAAAAATTAAAAAAAACTGGAGATTTAACTAAACAACATAAAAATACAAAATAAATAAAATATATAAACTGTTTTACAATCCATCCTTTCATAAGAGAAAAACATTATAATATATACGAGGGCTGTAGTAAATTCTATATTGGCAACATTATCAGGGCAGGGTGACAAAACTGCACATGCCTTATCAGGCAGTGAGCGGCAGTATGAGTGCTGAACTGCCTTTCTGTAGACAGTAAATAAACTGTCCGAGAATAATCCCTAGACGTTAAACAGTATGGTACAAAATGAAGATGGTTTATAAACCTGAGAAAAATGCATCACACTTGGTTCGTATTACCTGACAGAAGTAAATCCATAGCTCCAGCACACAGTAACTGGTGTTCATGTGGACAAATATTGCAATGAAGAAGAAACATTTCTACAGTATGCAGTGTCTATGATGATACTTGGGCATCACCATATGAGACTGTGCTACAATGACCATCAAAGGAATGGCATCACCCAGGATCGCTGCATTTAAATAAAATTTGATGTGTACTAAGTTGAAGTTCAAGTTAATTGTGGTGTATGAAAAGTTATGCTATAACTCAAGGCGAAACTCTCAATGCAGCATATCTGCATCCAGCTAGGCAGCACAATCATCCACATTAACTGCAATAAAATTCACCTTTCATCTTTCAAGACTGTGTTTTTTGTCACATGATGGGAGAAGGGACTACCGTGTTGCATAGGTGGCATTGGGAGGACTTTGAACATTCACCATATTCATTTACATGAATCTTTGTGATTTTGAATTGTTTCCACAGTACAAAAAAATCCCTCCAGAGAATACGGTTTTCTGATATTACATTAGCACTATAAGCAGCAAAGTGTACAACCACTGTAATCAACAGAGATCATCTGACTGACAGCATCCAATGGCTCCTGCACACTTGACAAAAGGTCCACGACTTTGCCAGTGATTATGGTAAATGAATGAAAAGGAATTTTATATGCTAATTCAATAAACTCATTGTACTACTATTTTGCCACTATTTTATAAATATTATATATATATATATATATATATATATATATATATATATATATATATATATATATATATATATATATATATATATATATATATATATATATAAAACTGTCATATTAAAAAAATAGTAATAACCCATAACAAAAATTAATTATTTATTACAAAATTATTTATTACTATATTTTATATATGTATACTAAAACCATTTTAATGACAAGCTATAAGAAATTGAAAGTTTCAATAAAAAAAGTTTTTATGATGTTTATGACATTTGTTAATTTTAACTGTGCCTTCATAGTGTGATTATAGGCACATTATGAATTTCATTTCTTGAAAATTAATTCAATATTTCAGCTAAAATCACTAGGTTTATTGAGAAGTGCAAAACAATTTTTATAACTATGAAAACTACACATAAAATCTAGATTTTTCATTGTTTAACATCTTATTTCTAATTAATTAAAGTTAAAAAATTACTGATGTTAGCAAATATTTCCAAAAAATGGTTTTGCTCCAATTTATAAAAAAAAAATTATTTAGAAAAATACTTTAATACTTACAAATAATTTCCCAACCATTTAACCATTTGTTTCAATTTATCAACACAGTTCCAAAAATAACAAATAGTGTTCACTTAAATTATTCTAGAATAATAAAATTTATAAAAATGTAATAAATTTTATATACATTCAAAATTTTTTTTCTTTTTGATACAATATTAATAATGCTTCCAGCACTTATTAGAATAACATTAGAAATAGCACTAATTTTGAAAGTTTTCTTAAAGTAAGCACTTATTTTTAACACGTTCAATCCCAGTACCTGGTCAAACCTGTGTATTGCTGACCCAGCAGTTTAAAAATGTCAGCCACATTTTACAACACAAAACTAAAAATGTTATTTTATACTAACTAAGGGAGTTAGGATCATGAAAATTTTTCAGCTTATAAAACACTCACTCTAGTACTGCATTAGTGTGTGATATCTTGTATTATAGAAGCCTGGGTGTATTGGAATGCCACACTTTTTGCACAACAATCTTGTTTCACTAACTTTACAGTTTTTCCAGCACACGCTGCATCTTCTTGTAGGTGTATTATCAGTTATAGTTGCACGGATATGCAGCAAAACATGTTCTTTCCCTTTTCCATCAAGTCGATATGGTGGGTCTTTAACTGGAGCTCCTCTGGAGGGTGTTATCAACCCTGATGAATTAGAAACATTGCTTGATGTTGAAGCAGGTGATTGAGCAATTTCAGGAATATCATCTTGCTGAATGAAGTGCCTGGATACAGATTACATGTACTGAAGGAAAGTCAGTTTAGATGGATTTGACTTGCAAGACAATACAAATGAATTGAAAAGTGTACACTGCAGAATGTGGAAGAGCAATTTTTTAGGCCACTTGACAGTTTTCTGATGAAAGGATAAAGAGCTAGATACTGATCAGCATTGTCCATGCCATGCATGTATTTATTATAGTCAACAATGCACTCTGGCTTTTTTTGCACCCATATTTATTTACAACCTACTTCATATCTGCAGAATATATTGTGGAGATCATATTTATTACCCTCTTATCACACCACGCAATCAGAAGTACAGGTCCTTCTCTCATAAATGTCATTTCCCCTCTTTGAAGGGCAGCTGACTGTTGCTTGAATTCTTTGGGCAACCCACTGTTTGTTCTGATTGAACCACATGTTGAGGTTTGCTTTGCATGAAGATCCTTCGATAAGATAATTTGGTGCTGTTGTAATAGTTGTCCATATATACTTGATAGACTTGGTGTAAGTAAGCCTGTAGTAACTCTAGAACTGTCTCTTCCAGTTTCATTCCACTACCATCATAAATCAATCATTTGCATATGTAGCCTGATGATGAATCAAATACCATTCTAACCATTTTCCCATACTTCACTATTTTTCCTGGGTTATAAAGCCTGAATCGTAATCGACCTCTCCATGCCAACATTCTCTTGTCCAAAGCCAGTTGCTGTGATGGAGTGTTAACCTGTGAATATTTGTAACAGAGCATTTCTATGATAGGTTGGTTTCTTCACAATCTCTGTAATAAATGTTAGGTCTAGACATTTTTTAATGTCTTGTACAGTCACAGGAACCCATTTTGATACAAAGAATATATGGTAAAAGGGTGTGGTGCTGCATCGATAGCTTGTGTTGCGTACAGATTTGTCCAAACAGCTACATGTTGGAAAAATTCCTCAGTGAAAAATATGCCCACAAATGACATAATACTACCACTATTCTGAACTGTCGTATTCATCCCTTGTTTTGCAGTGAACTGGAGTGTAGGTGGGCGATAGAGTGGAGATAAATCACAAGGTGTCGTACGAGGCAGCACGCGAGGTGGTAAAACATTACTGACGTAAGTTTCAGAATCACTTTCCGTGTCCATGTCACTTGTATCACTGACAGATGGAATATAATCAGCAACTGAATCTTCATAAACACATATGTCAGCAGTTTCATCTTCACCTGAACTCTTTTTACGTTTATTTTTACTCACAGCACAAATTCTACTACTTCCTCATTTCATTGTTCTCACTGAACTGGAAAATAAACGTGCCGAAGCACATGCCACTTACCCCGAACTCTTTAAAACTTTCCTGACCTACTAGGCTATCCCCTGTAGGATCCAGAAAACATCGGAAAGGCGTCTTGCCTTCACTTGTGGTTTGTGACATACATTTTCACTGGTGTTACAACTATATTCAGCTGTGCCTTGGGGAAACCCCTTAAAACTGACCTCACTGACATTGGTTGTGTTTTGATTTATGTGTACACTTTAGTTAACACTTTCTTCACTCATACTTGCGAAGCCCCTGTAGCTACTTTGATCTGCTATGCTATCATTGACCTCAATAGAAAAACCCAGAAACGGTGTTTCAATGCTACTCGTTTCTGTCCCAGGTACGTGTACACTTATGTCACCTCCTCCTTCACTGCCTGGTGTAGAGTGTTCTGTTGGCACGAAACCTCTAACCGACATAGTTTCCCCAGTGTTATTATTTACATCTCCCGAGTGTGTTGTCACGAGAATTGTGTTATAGTTATAGTTGTGTTATAGTGTATAGTTGTGTTATAGTGTATAGTTGTGTTATATTTGTATAGTGTTATAGTTATCATTCCTCGTACTGCCTGGTACGCAACGTCGGACTCGCTGAGGTACTGGGCTTTCCGGCTTCTCCTTACCCCTCTTCCCTGCAGGTGTGCGGACTATATGCAGGCCATTGCGGTGACATTTCGTGACTTGTCTCTGTCCCAACTTCACGAGAAACGTGGAATTACACATCTTGGCTGTCACTCTCACTGGCCAAATCCACTTGGGTGCCAGCCCGGCGCAATGGTTCTTCGCCCCTGCCAATAGTGGGTTTTCCCTGACATAAACATACATTCCGGGCACAAGTTCGGGTGGTGGCTTCCTGCTCTCTGGTACCCACACATTGCAATAATTCGCTTGGTTTGCTCTCACCTCTTCGTGGATTTGTGTTTGATGTTCGACAATTCCCTCAGGTGGTATTGGCGGGTTTTGGCGGGGTGCTCCAGGTGCACGTAGTTTGCGAACTTGTACCATTTCTGCGGGTGTTTTCCAGGTTGCCACATTTACCCTGTTTCTCAAACAAAACATTACGTCTGGAATAACTCCGCCCAACTGGTATGATCTTCTCCTAACCGGACACATAACTTAATTTTTACGTCTTGGTTACAATGTTCTGTTGGGTTCACCCTGGGATAGTAGGCTGGGGTGGTATGGTGTTCTGTTCCCTACCAGGTACAATACTCTCTCCACTTCCATCCTACGAATTGCATACCATTATCAGTTAGTAAGTACTCAGGATGCCCCCATCTTAGAAAGAATTAGTTTGCACCCCCTGTGCGACCATGTGAACACTAGCATTGCTGACGGGAAACGCTTCGGTCCATCTGGTAAACGAATCCGTGGCGACAATGAGAAATCTCTTACTATTCTTGGTGCGCAGGTACGGGACCATTATGTCAATTGCTACTGTTTTAAACGGTTCAGTTGGCAGCCTCATTTGCTGTGGAGCATCACTGTCTGTTCTCTGTGGCTTCCGGGTATTGTACGTGATACAACTCTGCTCATGTTTTCTTACGTCCCCTTGAACCCCTGGCCAGTTGAAAAACTTTTGCACAGTCCAGGTGTCTATGTTCTAAACTGTCGTGTGCATACGTGAGTACAAGTTCTCGTTTTTCCTTTGGCACATACGTTCTCCATCGCATACAATCACTGAGGAGTTTGGTTTGAATTTCCCAGTCCACTACTCTCCAGTGTTCTGAGTACCATGTGGCACAGTGTTGCCGGCATTGTGCAGCATCTGGTGAATTTTCTTGCACGTGTGTACCTCTCTTAACATGTCACGGACGTTTAACGAGACAAGTTCACTGGGTGGTGAGGCGACAATGTTTTGTGAAACAAAAGCTTGTGTGTCTGCTGTTTGTATAGCACGGCAAGGTGGTAGTGCCTCTTCCCACTCCGCGTCATCTTTTACTGTTAGGTTCAGATAATGATTCCTGGACAGCGCATCGGCGAGCTCATTGATTTTTCACGCCCCTTGAAGTCAAACTCCTGGAGCAATAGCGGCCAGCAGGCAAGTTTACTTTTCCTGTTGTGGGTCACTTCCAACCAAACTAGACAGCGGTTGTCAGTTTTCAAGGTAAACTGTCTCCCTAACAGGTATGGCTGTTACTTTCTCAGCGTGTGTACAATCGCTAAACACTCCTGCTTGTTTATATGGTATTTGCATTCTGTCTTGCCAAACTTTGTGCTGTGATAGTTTATGATGTGTTTTTCTCCGTGTGTTTCAACCTGGTATAACACTGCTTCGATATCTTCCTGGTTAGCGTCCGTCTGTACTACAACAGGTAACTCCGGGCTAAATCTGGCTAGCGGTTTACAGTTTCGGAAAGCGAGTTTTATTTCTTTAAATGTTTAAGAATGTAATTTTTTACAATGAAAGCATAGTTTTGAAGTAAAAGAAAATGGTTCAAATTACCAGTGTATGTTAAATCAAAGGTTACAACTAACATGAGGAGTTTTTCTTTTTTGACAATGAATAAAGGTTGAGGTGGTGTGTGTTTAGTTTTAAGAACATAGAGATGAAGTGTGGAAAGGTTGCTCCAGTGTGTATAATGTCCTTGGATCTTAGCAATAAGAGTAAGTTTTGGGTGTAACAGGTCTGAGTACCTTTTTGTTAACACTGACCTAGATATTAAGATGTTTAAAGTAAATGTGGCAGTGGTTTTTATAGTTTTTGGGGCAGGCCTGGATCACCTTTTTTTTTGTGTGCTGATCCAAACAAGGATTAAAGTAATATTGAGCAAACTTAGAAGTAACATGGCATGTGTAACGTAATGGGTAGGGGAAAAAAAAAAACCACACACACATATATCTATATATATATTTTAAATAAATAAAATAAGTACTGTGAAGTGAATGTGTAACTTTGTAATGACTTTGAAAGATGTACAGTATATGATGTGCACTAAATATTTGTAACTAATTCTGATTAATTTACTTTGTGGGATAAAGTAATGTAACGTATTTTACAGTGATGCAAACTTTGTATGTGAAATGCATGATCATGTAAAAAAAACTAAAAGTGAATGTACATTTGCATTTAATTGAAAAGAAACATGTAATGTACACTAAAATTTGGTATCATGTTATGATTAATTTACTTTATGTGATAATGAGATGTATTTTATTGTGACAACTTTGTATACGGATGTATAACCATGTAAACTGTTAAATTTTCTAGATGGAATTGCAGTCTAGCCTTGATACACGACATACATGAAGGTTTTGATTTGAGACAGGTTTCTTTGAAATCTTCCCCAAACCGAGGGGGTAATGTAGCATTGCAGCTCTATATATATATATATATATAAAATTAGCATATTCGGGAAGTATTTCAATAGTCTATATTTCAGTCAAGGATAGTAAGTCATGTAATATGTGACAACTTGTTTATATTTCAGATATTTTCGTTTTTCCAAATTTATTATTTTTCTTTCCTCATTTCATCAGTAGTAACAGACATCATAGGATGATAGCGCTTCTTTTCCGTTTCACTGGGTTAGTAAACTAAAAACGTCGCCAATGCATGGCACAACATAGTGAAACGAGGAAAATAACACAGGTCACCTTTAGCTGATGTGACAGACTGCTCAAAATCAATGTTTTCAGTGAGGAAACTTTAGATCAATATATAAAGAAGCATGACCTTTTGGGGTAACAAAACATTCAATGAGCAGTGAGCACATCACAACAGTTCGTCGCAGCACAATCGTTTGTCAGCTGTCAGTCGGACAGCCTGCAACGAGTGATCATGTGACTCGCACCAACCAGCGCCCGCAATTCTAACCTTCTTTTGTATTTCAGACATTTCAGTTCAAGTATCTATTAAATTTATTTCCCTTCAGTGAGAGGAGTCAATAGGACGCAGGAAGAGAAAAGTAATGATTCTCTCTCGTCTTCATAACTTTTGAAGTGAGAAATTTTGTTTTAGGAAGGCTGCCTTTCTGTCTTGTTTTATTTTGTTTGTTCGTCAGCTGGAGCGTCAATAGTTTGTTTCGCCGAAACGACAATAAATCTCCAGTAAATATTAAACTTCTTTTATTTATTGGCAATCCTGGTATCAACAAACTTTCATTATTATGCAGTCAGTCTCCAACTCACGCTGAGCAAGTTCGTTGGTGTTTACTGAGAACTACAACGAGAGGACAGGACAGTAGTCTGTTACAACCAGATACACCCCTTTTATATTCACCATCTTTGGTCTTGCGGGTTAGGTGTTGTTTAGGTCTACTGGACAATCCAACATATGACTTGCATCAACTAAGGTGGTGGAGCATAGCTGGTATATGAGGCTGTGGTTGTCTCTTAGTGGTGTTTTGTTGAATGTTTAGATGCATGTTTTTGCTCTTCCCTTTATTCAGAACATGGTCTGGATGGTGTTGGAGGATCTTATTTTTTTTTAGGTTAAGTGATTAAGTGTTTTTATTATCTCATTGACATTAATTCTTTGTTGTTTTATCTTGTGTGTGTTTGAATTAAACTTTAAAATGCCGGTCATAGTTCCGGAATATCTTTCGAAAGAAGAGCTCATCTATGTTCTACAATTTAAGGGTCTTCACCCCGACTGATACTAATGTGGCATTATTGTGCACTTCCTTGCACAGCACCCTTCAGGCGAATTCTCCACCCTATATAAATAATTTAAGTAACATTGACATAAAGGTTGAATAAGAGACTTTTGTCACCAAGCTCTTGCTACTTATTGACCTTATTTCTGACCTAGAGGATGCCACATCATTACCTAAACTTAAAAATATGTTGGCACATTTGGAAAGACGTACAAATAATTTATTGTGTGCTCAATAAAAGGAACTAGAATAAGTGCAAATTTGTTATAAAAAAATGTACTTTGACAGATAACCACACTTTCTGAAGTGCTTACTCAACATGAGATTGGTAGGGTAGCCAAGACCACTGATAATGTAGTTGACATTGCTCAGGCCACTTAGCATTTGTGTAACATTATCCTTGGGGACAATAATACCACTGAGAACCAACCTATCTCACCTGTTCCCACTATGCCTAACATAGGTAGGAACCCTTCAGGTGCTACTGGAACTAATCATACAATTATTTCCACATCACTTCCTAGTAGTAACATTTTTACCACTGCATGTTCTGCACCAATATCTACTAGTGCAATGTCTATGCCTCCTGTGTGGATGGCATCCAGTATCCTACCAAGTACTTCCCCAGTACATTCTAACAGTTTTGGTAAAATTCCTAATCCATTAGAGAGAATGTTAAAGACTTCCCTTACACAAATGGACTGCATGTTCCTAAGTTCCGTGAATTCCTAAAAGTAATTGTCAAGTTGCAACAAAGCAAAATAGTTCCTGAAACACAGCTTTTGGAAGTAATATACCAGTTTACCTTTGGCCCACTAAGTGAGAGGACACACATTGCCATTGCTCAAACCATCACATTCGATGATTATCACAAGGGTATTCTGCATTTTTTAATACCCTCCATGCTTTTAACAGAGTTATGATTGAAGCAATATAACCGTTTGCAAAACCCCAATGAACCACTTTCCATATATGTGAGCAGCATTAAAGCGGCTGTGGTCATTCTTAGAGTTGACACGTCTGAAAGTGAAGAGGTAGACCACATTTTAGAAGGTCTCACTCCCCAAGAGCGTTCACACCCTTTTAAGTCTAGTAAACCTAAAACTAAAAATAATGTCTTGTGTGCATTTTCCCAATATTGTAGGGTATCACAGGCCTAGTACTCCAAGAATTGAAGTGGCCTTGGGCTCTCTTCAGGTTAACAACCTTGTTGATTCTGGTTCGGCGCAAACCATCATTTCGGGCAAACTATTTAAGGAACTTCAGAATTTGAATCTGACAAAATCTGTTGAAGTTAATCATTTTAAGTGTTACACTGCACACTGTGACCCTTTACCATTTCACGCTGTGCAACGGTCAAGTTGCGTATTTCTAATTTTATTTAAGTGCCTAGTTGCAGAAAATTCGAGTCAAACTTTTATATTAGGTGCTGACTTAATAAGAAAGTCTGGTTTTGTTCTTGATATTCATAGTAACCATGTTTTCTATAAATTTTCTCCTGACCTGAAAATTTTGTTTTGTAATCAGCAAGTAAATGGTGATATAAGTGCTGAATTAAATTCAGACCCAGATGTTAATCCTTTGAGTCATTTAAGTGAAAATGAGCATACATTAATTCAAGACCTTTGTAAACAGTTTCTTAAAGTGCTTACCTCAGAATTGGGACTAACCAAACTACTTGAATATAAAATTAAATTGTTAGATAATGAACCAGTTAAGAGTCATCCCTATAAATTAGCACCTCCACAAATGGGGCTTTTGAGATTGCAAGTTCAGGATCTGTGGTCGAGCGATCAACATCTCAATATATCAGTCCAGCATTCTTGGTCTCGAAGCCAAATGGGAACAAAGAATGGTAGTGGATTACAGGAAACTTAAATAAGGTTATTGAAATAGAGACTGTACAACTGCCTGGCCTCCATTTGGTGTTTAATTGGTTTAGCAAGTCAAAATTCTTCACCACTATTGACCTCAATGCGGCATATCATCAAATATCTTTGGCAAAAGATTCACAACCTCTCACTAGTTTCTGTGTACCATGGAATCTTTATTAATTCACATGAGTACCTTTTGACCTTGCCACTGGTGCACAAGTCCTCACCAGACTTTTAGATCAAATTTTTCATGACATCAAATTTAAATATGTGTACAATTACTTAGATGATTTGGTTGTATATGCTGAGGATTTGATCAGCATCTTAGTCATCTTAAAGAGGTGCTTACCAGGTTAGAAAAGGCTGGTCTTACTGTTAATCCTGCAAAAGTCAAGTTCGCAGTTCAGGAAATTTATTTCTTATGTCACAAAATTTCTTTACAAGGCATTACCATAGATTCGGACAGAACTCAAGCCATTAGAGATTTTCAACCTCCAAAAGACGTTAAGGGTATAGCTCGTTTTATATGAATGGTTAAATTTTTTGGGCAATTTATACCCCACCTTGCTTAAATGGCTGCTCCATTAAACAAGTAGTGTAAAAATTCTGTAAAATTGGAGTGGGGTCCAGAACAACAGAGTGCTTTTGAAACACTAAAACCAGATATTATTGATCCACCTTATAGCGATCCCCTTCCTCCTAACAATCATCTATGTATGCACTACTCCTCCTCTCTGTCTCCATTGACTTCTCCTCGTAATATGTAGATACTGTGGAAGGAGAATCATTCAGGGAAGCGTAGCTGTTAACTATTGAAGTAATAAGCGGAGAATTCTCTAAACACAACACTTTTATTACATTGTTAGGTATATAATAAAGAACAAAACATCTAATATTTAATGGTACAAGTTGACTCAATAATTCCTTCAACATATATACTCAAGGTTTACAATTACTAACATTTATACTACAAGTTGAGATTATATTACCTAACCATGCTAGTAATTAATACTCAATTAAATGATGGAGTAATGGGGTCTTGAGATATAAACTTGCACTTAACTGCCACGCGGAATTATGCTCACCATATAGAAAAGTCAGCAGAATGGTCCAGAGCTCCTCCAGGCTTTGATGCAGTGAAACCCTCTTCTACGTTGTCAGCGCTGACAATTACACACCTTACTGCTCCAAACGTTCTGCCATGCCTGGGGGGGAAGGGGGTGCAGCACGCGTACTATTTATAGTGTTCAGGCAGTGGGTCATGCTGCACTTGTTATGTCAACAGATGGCTCGCTCCAAAAGCCATATCCCATTGAACTTTAAGTTAACTGTGTGCAACCCCTTAGTAGCCGCTACACTGCCCCCTTCGTCGAAATTGCAGCCGTCCTGGCTGCTGCAGAGTAAGGTATAAGCTGTAGTCATACTGGGTGTGTCAAAGGTTGGGGCTGAGGAGCTCAGGCACAGGAGTCGAAGACGAATGGTGGCAATCGCAGAATTTTTTAGTGGAAGTAGCGTAGACGCAAGACTAAATTCGAGGCTACGTTTTACAATGAGTAAGAACTATGTCAATACTCAAAATTCTAATAGTTAGTGTGACTGTATTACTATTGGCAAGGCAGGTTAGAATATAAAACTATAATATGTGATGTTTGAAAGAACTTAACATGACAATTAGTATAAAACAGATATATATATTACAAGTGAATTCACGAGGTTAACCTGTCCTTAAGAACACTTATACACGTGTAGCAGTACCACAGGAAAGGAGCTACATCCACTGTCATATTTAATATTAAATACGGGACCCCCAAAGGCTAGGCAGTGGGTGTGGGTAAAAGGAAGTGGGAAAGGCAGAATGCACTCCACAGTTAGTAGTACAGGACGGTCGTGGCGTCTTTGTCTAGAATGGCAGATACTGTAACACTTAGGTTGCAGTTTAACTGGTGTGCAGCATACACATTGTTTTTACAAAGTACAAAATACTTATGTACCTGAGTGGCTAACCATATTCTTATACACAGAAAACAGATACGTAGAAATGTTACATAAAGCATTATAACCCTTGTTTTACAATATACCTGTGGTAATTACCTTTGATGTAAATACTGGCTGTTGCCATATGGTAGATGTTAATGTGGTAGCAAGATTATGATACAGGCAAGACAGTTCAAACTTTAAATGTAAGCAAATACTTAGCCTAATAGTTACATGACAAGTAAGTTACAATATAAAAAATTTAAGAAAAGTGGTAACAGGATAACTCATAATGTCTGTCATAAAATTTTTTTTGTCGTTTGTGTTTGTTTACACATTCGCCTGTGGCGTTTAGGTCGTAATATCATGAGCACTGTATATCACACTGTATTTTTGTTCTGTGCGCTTTTTGGACATAGTAGTGTCTATGATGATAATAGTTTTTCACTGAAGCACAATCACATAGTCCACTGATATGTGTAGTTTATATAGTGTGTAGCTTGCGTATAAGCTGTTAGGCATGTAATGTCTGTTCATTTTATGTTCACACAAATTATTTTCAATTATAAAAAAATGAAACATTGAATACATATTATAAACTAAGTATGCTTATTAGCAATGTTATAAGGAACCTATATGGGCACAATGAAAATTTCTTAACACAATTTATAAAATTCAATCAATTCTAATATTACTACGACATGACGGTTGCGAGAGTAATCTCTCCATATACTTAAAACATAATCCCAACTCAGATACTGGTCTCTTAAATTTAGTGTTCATAAAAATTCTTTCTTCATTAATTTTGTGTACATACACTTGTGAAAATGGAGACCACATTTACTTTATAGTATGAACTCAATGTAATAATTAGAGAAATGCTGTCCCTAATAAGAACCAACTATCAGTTCTTCCTTTAGGGCCTGAAAGCTTTGCCCTTTTTCATCTAACACTCTTTACTATAGTGCAATACACAGACTATGAGCCTTCTTACCATGCTCAATTGTAGACCATACACTTACACCTTGAAATTCTACATTGAACAGCTGGTAAGTAGAGTTAACCTTAATATACTATATTTGCAGAAACTTCTGCTAGTCGTATTTCATGTGATTTGCATACTTACATCGTAGTGTCCAGACATGGCAGTATTATACAGAGCTTTATAAGCTTGATATACACAACAGTAACAGTGAACAAAAGGAGGGTTATGATTCCCATAGTAATGTAGTCATATTGGTCTGGTTCCAACACTGAAAACAGTTTGTTTCCCTTGAACTTACCATGTGAGTAATCTTGATCAGTTGCTGGGAGTACTGGCAACATCGTATGATTAATCTGCCAGTTTGTGTCAAGGGTAGTACTAATGTTGTAAAATGTATACCAGCTGTTAAGGATAATTGTTGCAAGTGAAATGATTGCTGGGTTAGCCAATTCACAGGTATCACAGTTTGTTGTAAAGAAACTGTAGGCGCACTGACATCACACAGGTGTGTGGCCTCAACAATAATTTTATCAGGTGTAGCGATTTGGCATTCATATGGCACATGTAATTCAACACTTCCTAGGTTATGGTTTGTTACATTTACATTACGGGAGGTATTCAAGCACTGTAAGACTCTTTCTTTAGGCGGGTTGGTTAGAACATACTGTTGCGGTAAAACACGGTTAATGGAGAATGAAATTTCATGTGAACAATGGAATTTACAGTTTTAAAACAATGAAGTAGTATCGGAGAGCAGAATTGCTGCTGTGACACATTTAAAGTTATCACATATGAGCAATTCTTTTGGGATGAGTATAACATACGTTGGCATTTCTGGTGAGTGTGAGATGCATTTTACAATGTCCGTATTAGGATCAATTGCAATGGTAGCAGATGGTATGTGAATTGTGCATGATTGGTTTTCAAAATGGTAGGGCACTGGAACTATATTATAAACTTGCCATGTGGAATGGACTCTGGTAACAGGGATTTGTAGTTTTATGACCATTTGAGATTTTTGTAAAAGAACATTCTGTCAACTCATGAGAGTAATATTTAATTATATCAGTGACACCAATACTTAATGTTATATTCAGTTTAAGGAGTTCCACATTTCATTTAGTGAGATCATCTGACAGCTGAGTTTTGTTAACTGCATTAAGAGGTAGTTTGTGCAGTTGGCAAGAATGAATGTGGGTGTGTACTAAGTTTTCAATAACAATGTTGTTAATCAACTGCAAAATGCTTGTGGATAGCAAGTTATACTGAACCTCAATGTTATCAATTTTGCTGATGGCAGAATTCTGGTTTCGTAAAACTTGTGATATGCCATTAATGGTTCGTGCCAGAGAGTTAATATTACCTTCCATTATGTGTTGTATTTCGTTGATTACTTTAAGTCACATTAAGAGTATTGTTTGTGATTTGTATGTTATCAGCTAGTGCATTAATTTGGCTGTCCAACTGAGCATCATAGTCAAGTAATGCACATAAGTGCTTATTTGTTAGAATATTACAAAATCATGTACCCACATCACTGAGAAATTGAATGCACCATCTCGGACGGAACTGAGTATTCATGTCATCAAGGAATTCTCGCAGTATGCCATATTCCACTGCTTATAAATATTCATAGATTAGTTTCCCATTCTTACAAGAGTTGGACGTGTGATCGGCACAAGCTACATGAAATATTGGTCAAGGGATTCAGGGGTTGTGGGACAGTTTAGAGGAATAGTGTATATGATTGGAATGCTATGTTCATATACAAAGCCGACGTCGGTAGGGGTCCAATAGACCCCGGCGTGCGTTCTGTATGTAGCTGGTACAGCCAGGACAGCTGGCAGAACAAAACACATTACAACCATGAACTTGGCTGCATGGCGAGCTATTCAGGCTCCCCACTCCTTCTCTTAAGCTCATCTGGCAAATGGTGTCACCATGGCGATGGTGGAGCACATGTACAGAGCGTGCCTCACGCTTGCACAGTGTTGCCAATGGCATCTGGTAGTGGTAGCAGCACCTTGTAGCTGCTGTAGTAGCACAGCACTCTGTTTGGGGTTGGCAGCCATGGATCCCCCTCTCCACACCTTGGTTGTGCTGCCGGTGCTCCCTGGCATGGCGACAGCTAGGAACGCTACCTGGTTCCTGCTGTGGAACATGCGTGCTGAGTACAGAGCGTTGTCAGCATGCCCCCAATACAGCGTGAAGAGGCTGCGTGGGCAGGGCTTGGAACGGCTCCCACAGTGGCTCATGTCACTTTGTTCCTCTCAGTAAGACATTGACATATATTGTAACTTACTATAAGACATATTTTAAAAACTGATGAAGTACAAACTTGTAATATAATACCATCATAAGGACACTGAATTAGTGTACAAAGGCAGGCTTTGTATGGCAGGTACACACTGTGTCAAACTTAGGGGGACCCGTCTTGTTTATCTGTATGCGTACAGTCGAGTCACCTAAGACATTGGCTACCCTGAAGGGGCCACAGTAACAGTGCGCGAGTGCTTTTCGTCTGCAGCGATTGTGTACCCATACGTAATCATTAACTCATAGAGTGCACAGTTTATGCGTTTTGTCAAATTGCTTTTTCTGATATTGTTGTGCATTCATGTTTAAGTGACACAGATTGAGGTGCAGGTCTGCTCAGTATGTTATTAAACATAAATTCATCATCGCGAAACTGGCTCTGTGTATTTTCAAAACCGGTTTTTGTGGTGACGGTGTTGTTTCATACCACACACTCTTGATAAACAGTATGTGGCGTTGGCACAAATTTGTTTTTGAATGTCCTAAATCAGTCTCCAATGTGTGTAGAAAACTTAAAATTCTGTTTAGGAAACAAGCTGCATTGACGGCTTTTGTGTCCGGCGTAAAAACACAGGGCACACATGTCCTGAGCGAGGCTACAGGGCCCGGCGGCATTCTGTTTATTGTCGACAATTTGCGTAGATTCGGCAACGTGGCTTTTCTGGGCACGCGGCTGCAGCTGTTTAGTAACACTGACCTGGTTCGCATGGGGAGGCGGTGTTACATGTTTGCTTTTGTCATGCTGGGCCGGCGGCACACGCACAATCTGCTGAGGCAGAACTTTACTTGACCTATCTGCTGTAGCTTGTTTTGCCGGCTGCATAAAATGAATTGTAGATATGGAGTGTTGTACTGTATTTTCTTTTGATGTGCACACATTTCTTTGAACTGGGGGTGGTATATTTGATTCAGTCAGGTTACTATCTGAATTGAATTTTGTGATGTCAGCGTAAGAATGCTGTTGCACAACTTTATTAAAAATAGCCCTGCAGGCATCACGAGCTTTGTCGTACTTTTACTGGGTGGGGGAGACAATTTTTCCTTGTAAATTATTCTATGAACTTCCCCCTGTGCATGGTCGTAATATCTCAGTTGTGCCCTGAGGGTGCCTGCCTGATTGTCTCTCCTATATTGATGATTGTCTTGGTTCGATGGTGTTCTGTAATAACTCCTACTATTGTGTTCCTTCAAATACTATGGGCCTCTCGAATCTGATTTCAATTGGTGTAATTCTGTAAGTGGGTTCTCTGTACTGGTGTTGAAATCTATACTGCTTAGCGTAAGTTGCGGGTTCTGGGCATGGTGCGGTATGTGTGTTTGTGTTTTTAAGTTTGTGTAACAACTGTTTCAACATATTTATATCCTCTTGGAGTTTGGAGTGGTTTTTACTTTGTGAGTCCTGTTCAATGATCTGTTTGTATCTGTAGATGCCAAACTTAATGTTTTTGATATTTTGAATTATATGGTGCAATGTGATGTTTTCTAACAGCACAAGTATGTCAGCAACGGAAGGTAACAGAGAGGTCCAAATGATTTTGATAAATTCTGGCTCTGGTAATTGGGGTCGACACTTATTCTTATAGAAAGTGAAATTTTCTATATGAGCCTGAGCACTTTCACCTGGTTGTTGTTTTGTAGAGTGTAGAAGCAGTCTGTAGTGGTCTTGTATGTCGAGTTTTATGAATGTGTGCAATAGTTAGTCTTCAAGAGATATCCTGTGCACTGGTGTTATATAGGCCCACTTTGCTGTTCCTTGCAGATAGAACTTTAAGCACCATCGTTTCTCAAGGTCACAGACCAGTTATTTAACTCACTGACGGCGTTGAAAGTATCTAAAAATTCCTCCACATTTTCATTACTCTCACCAGTGAATGTGGAGATATGTTGTGGGGCTTGTACTACGTGCACTGGCTGCATGGTGTGTACTACTGGTGGGAGGTTGAGTATTTGTGCCGTGTTGTGTTCAGTGGTTAGAGTGTTTGTGGTGGGTAGAGAAATTAAAAGTGTGTCCATTGCCTGGAGGGAGACTTTTAAGAGGGTGTGGTCTGAGGTATCCATTAGTACCAGCCTCGTTAAATGTTGATTGGTGTGGTTGTTGAAAAGTGTGTTCAAGTGGTGAAATCTGTTCTGTGTATATGTTATGTAGTACGCCAATTGATAGGGTATTTTCACAGGTTAACTGGGTCCTTAATTGTTCGTGAATCTCTCGTGTGCTTTGAGGTGCACCTGAACCACATATCAGTGTCTTAACAAGTTCGCTTATTGTTTGTGTAGTTCATTTCTGTTCTATACTCATGTCGACATGTTGAAATGGAGTTAGGTAGTGTAGATGTAAACATTATCAGAATGTGTGAGTTGTTGTTGCATCTTGTACACTGACTCCTCAGGAGCGTAAATAGTCCACTATCTATGAGCTTGAGTGCTTAGCTGTGGTTTTTGGTATTGAAAAGTTTTGTCAGTATCTGGATCATTCAGAATTTCTTTCACAAACTGATAATCAGACATTGTCTGGGATTTTGGCACATCCTAGACAATTAGGAAACATTGGTTGTTGGGTAATGCGTATTTCATCTTTAAAATTAAAAATGTGCAACATATTAAAGATACCCAAAATGTTGTAACCAATACTATTTCATGAATGTTTCAGGGTTCTAATCCCCCTTGCAAGACTTGCCCTTCCTCCTGTTTCTTAAATTTATACAAAATGCTATCTTTCCTAGTTGGTCTGCAGATAAAGACTTTACCTTATAGGAGGGAAAGGGGTGCTACTGGGGGAATAGCTTTATCAGTAGATAAATGAGAAAGAAGGTATATAAAAATATGTAGTTTTAAAAAGACAATGTTAAATATAAAACACAATACATTTACTCTTACACAATGAATGGACAGATACTTACGTTCTTCAATATGCAAGTCAAGTATTAAACAATATCAAATATCCGCAGTTAATTCCCTAACCTTGCCGTTAATATTATTACAAAGGGGGAAAGGGACGATGGCTTGTTATGAGAATGGCTCCCTACTGCAAACACGATAATGCTCAGCCAGAGTCTGTAGTATCATGTTGGTCTTGGAGCTCCTCTGGGCCTATGGTTACCTGTTGTCGTCTGTTTCAGCTTCAATATCACAATCACTAGTACACTGCATCGAATAATGGTGTCAACTGGGGGGGGGGGGGGATGCCACCATGGAGGGGCACCTTTATAGCTGTCCGATATGGGGTGTGTATACTAAATAATTGTGCTCGGCCACAAGCTATACCCCACGCGAGCTTAGGCGGTGTAGCGATGCCAGGTTGTCGCTACACCCTGTAAAATCTGAAAACTTACCCAATTTGCAAAGGTTTGACTGAATTCCCCCTGGCATAAAAATATTAAGGATCATCAAAATGAAGACCCAGAATTACCTGCTATTTTCCAAAAATTTAAATCAGGTGTTGAATAAAAAGCCTTATAAATTGACCAAGGATATTTTGTATTGTAAAGCAAATAACAGGAAAGGTTTTCTTGAGCCTGTTCATTTATGCAACATGGTTTTTGCATACTTTCATTATTCACCCATTGGAGCACACCTTGGTACTTACAAAACCATAGAGGCTATAAGGTATAATTTCATCTGGAAAGGAATGAATGCCGATATTGCTGACCGTGTGAAGACCTGTCAGTTATGTGCCACAAGTAAGCCTAGCCAGAACACACATTTAGGTTTTTTGTCTTTAGAAGTAGTCTGAAGGCACATTCAAAATTTTTAAATTGATTTTGTAGGTCCACTTCCTTAGAGTAAATCTGGTAATAACATGCTCTTGGTTTATACTGAGGCTTTATCCCAATTTGATTCTCTTTCTACAGTGCAGGCACTTCAGATGCGCATATTTAAAAACTTTGGTATATCTTCTAGTATTGTTTCTGATAATGGTTCCAGTTTATTTATAAGATCTTCAGATACATATGTTCCTCCTATGGGATCATACACATTACTTTTTCTTCATATCCTCCCCCCCCCCCAATTTTGGCATGAGGAATGTTTCAATAGAAACCTTCATTCGGCATTAATTGCCTTCCCTGCAAAGGACCAAACCAATTGGGACAAGAATTTGCCCTGGTTACAAATGCCAAACATGAGTGTCATAAATCTACTCCTTTTAGTTTGATGTTCATGTATTAGCCTAACCATCCTCTTTCAAACTTGTGGCAGTTGAGTGATCTTCTCTCGAATAATGTGTCTGACATCCGAGGAATTCGGGTAGCAACCTTCAAGAATCTTGTCCCATGAGAGGAACAGTGTAAAATATAACAGAAATAGAAAGGATGATCCTTTTGGAACAGGAGATTTAGTTCTCTTAAAAACCCATCCTATTAGTAGGTCTGTAGAAAAACAAATGGCCAAATTGTCATTTCGTTGGACTGGTCCTTACCAGATCCAATGCTTTTAACCCCTGTTACAGCTAGTTTGGCTGACCCTAAAACAGGAGCCTATATAACACCTGCACATATTTATCATATAAAACCTTTTCATTCTATGGCTTCTCCTTAATTCGTTGTTCTCCACAGTGTTAGAAGCTGCAGATTCTGTCTGGGTGTTTTGTGTATAGCCCTATATTTCTTTGCTGTGTTTGCCCTAGGCTTGGTTCTGGCTGTGGACTGATCACCTAGAAGTCTTAAGTCTTCCTAGGCTTTCACATTTATAGTACGCCTATTCAAAATAAACTAAAAAATCCATGGTACACTAGAATTAAGTTCCTCATTCAAATTGTGTGTTGTCCATTAAGTTTATTAGTTTGTAGAGCTATGGGTTGTAAAAGGGTTTTGGTGAATTAAGATTATAGTTATAATTTGTATATTTTATTTAATTGAAGAATTTGGGAATTTAGGTTTTGGATCGAATCCCCTGTTGTTGGTATTTCTTCAATTTTTGTTTTAGTGAATGTAACCCTTATTGTTACTCTACCTTCTGCTTCACAGGCGTCTAGGGGATAAATAAATAACAATTTTTAAGGTTTTATATAGGTTTTAGTGTAATAATATTTTTGGGGAATAACTTAGTATAGTATGTTAACTAATGAGTTTTTTTTATTCCTCTTGACCATTTTCACACCATGGTCTGTTTTAGGTTGTTGAGTGTGTGCCATTTTGGTGTCACAGTAAGCATTTAGCTTATGTTTTTTCTTTATTACCATGTATTTTTGTGCATTTACCTTTGTAGGCAATGTTTTTTTTATGGCAAAATCTTTTTCTTGAATTTTCCTTGCAATCAATTATCCTCCTTCCATGCTCAAGTACCTCTGTTATTCATATAATGTTCATAGCATTAATTTTACTGTGATTAATAAGTGGTATTAATGTAGGAGGAAGATTTAACATGTGTAAATATTAAAATTTTATATGCCACAAATTTTAGTAAAGGTATTTAAAGAGTATATCTGTTAATTTGTATTTCTTGTGTTTTATTCACTATAGATGGCACCACTTGTAAGTGATGCGTCTTTAATTTATTTTTGGATTCACTTTAATGTTATAGAGGGCGTACTGCTTGTCAATCATATTATTTCTTTATTAGTTATGTCACTATTAATGTTTATATCAGCTGCCATAAAATTTGCAAATAAAAAATTTCAGAATCCCTATACTTTAAATTATTTTAATTTTTTTGAGCACATGACCATCTAAGTATAAGTGTGACCATATATGTATCAATAGTTGTATCGGCATGTACAATGTTTAGACATACTGACACAATAATTGGTAATTGTTGAATATCTTCTTTACGATGTTGTTAAAGTACTGTTCCTGCCGCCCCCGTGTGGTCGCAGTTTACTGTTGGCTGTTTCATGGAGTCTATGTAATTTCTGCCATGTTTCCTTCGTGAACAAGAGTGGTAATGCTTTCCCGTCACCTATTATGGTGTACCCACTTTCGGGAGAAGGCAAAAAATGGCTCGCGTCTTCACTGTCTACATCAGGAAAGAAAATTATTTTTCATTTTAAAATTTATTGAAGCATGAGATGAATTGTGCCGGTGTGGCTATCACCCATTGTATTTTCCAAGCATGAACACTTTTCTCTACCGTTAAAATCAATATCAAAACAACACTTTGTATCAACCAAAACAGTAATTATGTAACATGAGTTTAACTATTTAATTTAATAATTTACATGTTGTTCTTGAGAGGAGAACCTCAACTTTACTCAACTCTATTCAATTAGGCCTACTTTTATTTCTTTTGAGTCCATTTTGTGGCCATCATGGCAATTACTAGGCAATGTTCCAAGGTTGTTTATTTTATTTTATTTTGAAACTAAGATACGCGAATAACATTTGTGAGCTCAACTATGATAAAAAAAATATATACTCAGCAAGTGAAAAGAATATGAAAATATTTAACAATTATATATATTTATATATCTATGTTAATAAAGAAGCTATTAAATTATTAGTCACTAAATTGTGCACAGTATTGTTCTTTGATAATTTAATTTCCCCGGGTTCATTTCTTTATAGTGAAAGTTTAATTGGTGCAAAAGTATACAAATATTTATATTAATTCATTGTAAGATGGTTGATTGCATGTTAATGATAGGGTTTTGGGACTTGGCCTAAGTTGTTATCCTCTTTTCACAAAACACAGGTAGGAGCAACCAGATCCACCCCCTTTTATATTCACCATCTTAATTTATTTAAAATCTGCAGTACATGGAAAACAACTCAGCCTCCCATTCACTATAGCATATTATGTACACTTCCTATGCCGCATGCCATGCTGTAAGCAATGATATCTCTTTACAATGTCTGAACATTGTGGCCTTGGTGATTGTGGCAATGAGTGCCGTCAAATACAGAACTCATAACATGTACCTAAACTAATACCACTTTTGAGTGTGATAGCAGCAACACGTACACTTCGATCCAACTTTGCACAAATGTAAAGTTTTTGTTTTAATGTTAGTGTTACGTGTTTGCTGTTAACCTTCGGCATCATTTACACTCGACACAACCTTCCAATGCAACAAACTGCTGCGTACCACTGAGATACCGGCAATGCTTCACTTTCGGTGCTCTCCTGATCTTGAACCTCCTCCTAGAGTTTCAGTGACAAATCAGACAGGCGTGGCATGTGTGTGTGTACGTGTGTAGCATGGTGACACAACATATATTTGTACTGCAGCAACACAATGAGATGCTGCATAAAAATATTTTTTTCTGTGACCACCACTGATTTCTGAGTATCACTAATTCTCAGGATCCAAATTTGCAAGATTTTACTATTTTAATGTAGCCAACTACTGGATAGATACAGTAAATTACAAGTTATGTTTATGTTTATTTATCCAAACTAAGGGTAAATCAACAATATATTTCCATAATTCTTTGGAAGTTTATGCTTAGAAAAATTGCATGACATCTGTACCTTGTGCTACTGAAGTCAAGGCTCCCATCTTCCTTGGCATAAAACTGGGTATCATAAATATTGAGACTAACTGGTAGCAGCAATGCTTTCTCTACTTCTCTTTGAAATTCTGCTAATGATTTGCGAACATCTGTTGGTGGTTTCCCAAAGACAAATTTAAGTAAGTCTCTGTCACGAAGTACAAAGATCTGTAATTGAAATAAAGTCAATAAAGAATTAAAGTTAAAGAATAACTATAAGTTTAAACACAAACAATAAAATAACAAAGTATGTCAAAAAAATTTCACTCATGAAATTAAACACCAATATCACAAAAAATACATAATATGCCTATACAACTTTGAATAGTGAATACTGCACTCTTAGGTATAGATTTTCAACTTCATCATATTCTCTACATCATCACTATCTATAACTACATAAACCAATGCCCATGGATGTTAAGTTTTTCAAATCATGAAGGACATTCACAAAATGTATGGGTAGGAGACCAAGTGGAAGGGCAAATATTTTGGTGTTTTTAGAAAATTAGCCAAACGCTTCAAATACAATTTTATTTGATTTTGTCACAATTTTTTACTAAAGGTATTAACAGTACCATGCAATTTGCAGCAAGTACATGTCCAGCAAAGTAGTGGTGAAAATGGGTTTTGAAAATATTCCTGACCATCCATGTCCCTTTTTGGGTAAAGTAAATCATTGACAAGTTCAATTTTATAGTTCTTTTAAAAAAGGTTGTAACAATTCAGTTACATTCATAACGGTAATATTTCAAACTAATCAGAAGGCAGTCATTCACAACTTCTCAACTTTTTATGAAACTAGTTTGTAATTTTAAAAAAAATTTACACATAACTAACTCTTCCTCTCAAACATAATAAATCAATCCTATTAGTCTTCTCTTATTAAGTATTTACCTTTAAAATATATAGCAGAAACTATTTCATTAATATTAAGTATATATTTTCATATGTTTATTACATTAAAACTAACATGCCCATCCTTGGCTGTGGTTGTATGATATCTGCTAAAGAAAAATATGTTTATTACTTCATCCTTACTTCTGATGTTAACTGCTTTCTGACTGGCTGTCATCTTACCACACCACATCTCTCACCTCCAATCAGCACTGGTGATACGAGAGCCAACGAGGATAATTTTCTTTCGTTCACATGTTTTATTATATTCAATGCTTATTACTCTCTATGGAAATAATGAACAGTAACAAATAAATTTGGTATACTGAATATCCTGTAAAAACAAATGAAATGTAACTTACACATGATCTTTTTGTCAATAAACTAATCAAATAACAAAAGCAAATACTCTATAATCATAGACAAATATAACACCTGAAAAACCACAATGTTACAATGTGGTTTCGCTGCTTTGCCAGTGGCACAAAGTACAATTCTATGAGAAACAGTGGCAATCACGTAGCATATACAGGTCAGTCTTATGATATGAGTCAACTGCACGTAAAGGACTACATAAAAGACATGAACAGCTACACAGATGGGCCCTTAAATGGTTGTTATGGGTCAGCAAGACAAAATGGATCTGGATGGGGTGCCAGCTACCATAGGGTAGCATGAAAGTCATGCTCCAGTGACTGCAAACGTTCTTAAAAAAAGTAATTTAATCTCCTGGTATGATGACTTGTCAAGGTTGAGGTACATTACTCTGTGCTTGAATAATAAAAAGCATTCCAAACTAGGTGATAGGTACAAAGAAAGAGTGAAGGGTTTGGAGCAAAATGACAACTGACCGCCTCCACATACCACTGATGTCTGACTACGGAGACAGTGTGATTTTGCTACTGGATTTGCAAAGGTAGGTGCGAAAAAGTTTCACTTTATGTCATGGTCAGGCCCGGATTTCCCATTAGCGAGACTAGGCCTGGGCATAGAGCAGCACTTTTTAATGGGTGGCATGGCATAACAGGCAAAATACAAAAAATATGCATTTTCATTGCGCTTCATATATAGCTATGTGTAACAATAAAATTAAAGTCAGTTCTAAAATAAATCCATACAAAGTAACTGGGATGTGTTTGAGTCAATTGTTTATGATAAATATAACAAATACACCAACACCACCAGAGCAGTTTTATCAGGGGACAGAAACTGGTATAGGTGGAGCATGTGACTTTTTAGAATATACTCTGTGTGTTTCAGGTTTTCAAGTATTGCTCCATTAACAGTTATTGAATAGTGGTTGTTTTCAGTTCTATCACACATTTAATTTATTGCAACACAAGCAAAGTAGTCAGAGTTCCTGATTTATAATTAAAAGGTTTTACTGATATTGTAAGTGTAAGCAAGAGGCCTGTGACCATATATTGAAATAGAAACTAATACTGTTGGCAGTAAGTTATCCCAAATAATTTAGTATATAATAATTGTATTAGCAATAAAAGTAACAACAATTATTATTGTAAACAACACTTAAGTCAAATAAATGTGAGTTTAAAAAGTATCAGTTTACTTCATAAACATTTATATTATACCTCATTAATATACAAAAAAACAACATTTAACTTAAAGAAAAATGCTTATAGGCAATTAAATAATAGTATGGGTGATTTATACATCTCCTTGATAAAACCTGTCACTGGCAGTAGCAGTTATAATGTGTCCAAATACCTTTTGACTGTAATCACAATCACAGAGAAAAGTAGTACACATGAAATGACAGTGAGTTAGACTGAGTTTTACTGTTCTGAAAACATATCCCCAAAATTTCCTTATGGTTTGCCACAATTACTTTCAAAATTATGTGATGGAATGGTGACATGATATTTGTTTACATTTAGATTTACAAAAAATTCTTAGGCCACAATGGTGGAGTGGCTAGATCACTCACCTTAACTAAGGTCTTGGATCTTAACATGTTGGAAAACATGGTGAATGTTGCTGCTGGCTTGCGGAATTTCTCAGGGTGCTCCTTGTCTCCTACTATTGTCTTCTCTCTATCTTCCACCTGCATCTCACTTTGCCCTTGCTGGTGCTGAAGACATCTGTTAAGCACAGCTTTCTCAACAGATCCACGCTTTGTATTACAAACAAAATTTTTCATATTTATATGTACCTTCAAAACATTAAAACTACGCAAGTTGTTAGTAGTGTGTACAGAGGAATTCTGGATTAAATTTGGACTCTGCTGCAAGGCTACAGATCCTCTGTACAGATTAAATTGGGACCCTGCTGTGAGGCTACAGACCTTCTGTTCCCTCCTCCAATCGATATCTACTTTTTATGTCTAATTCACTACCTCCCCTCTCCATCCCTTCACCTACTTCCACCCCCACCCTCTACCCTCACCTTCCTCCTTCATGATGAGCTATAATGTGATTACTTCTGGAACTTACATTGAATTCAATATTAACTTGTTTTTTAAAATACTATCAGTTTTAATTGGTTTGTAACTTTTTAATATTTTTAAGTGAGTGTATTAACATACTGTAAGGTGGGGCGCTTCGGTGGCGTAGTTGATTAAGTCATAGGTTATAAAGCGCCCCTGATAGGGATTCAAACCCCTTCAGGGTAAAATTTATTAGATACAGGGTTATTACTTGAGAAATGTCACAGAATAACCATTAATGGGAAATGTGAATAATCAAAAGGTGTAGGCTTTGCATAATGGGGGAATGTCTTAAATCATTAACTTCAAACACACACACATGCACACACATATACACACCAATCCACGCAACCATCTACACACTCACATACACTATATATATCACACACACACATATACACACCAATCCATGCAACCATGTACACACTCCCATACACTATATATCACACACACACTTATACATACACCAATCCATACAAACCATGTACAATACATACACACAGTATAACACATACACACCAACACACACAGTATAACACACACACTCATACAACACATTTGCACATACCAAACCAAGCAATTGCAAAACCCCATACCATCAAAATTTACAAGCAAAACTAAATACTTGATAAATATATCAACATATCATACAACTCAAATGAACAAAGAATACAAAAACAGTCATGATCATATTATGAAACCACTTCAAACTATAATACTAACAACAAACCACCCAATTGCAAAACCCCTAACACCAAACTTTACAAGCAAAACTAAATACTTAACAAATAAATATAAATTATCATACAACACAAATGAAGAAATCTCCATAATCTGTCTTCCAATGTACAATATCATACATATTTAATTTTAAGTATAATGATATACAAAAAAGTAAAAAAACTTTCCAAAATTTCCTTTTCCTGATATGGACCCAGTATGAATATTCAAGTAAGAAAACCGGAGAAAAGAGTTGTTTGAACTTTTGATTTGCTGCTGTAACCACCTCACTTTCTTGTGTAAATGCCAGGAAAATATTGTCTTACCTAAAGGCATTATCTATAAAATCGCATGTAAAAAGCAAATGTGCAGAAAAAATAGTTTTCTCAGCTAGTGACGCTCTTCTGAAAAGAACAATTTCTTATCATCTCTCGTAAAAAACAATTCTGAACAATGAAATAACTGCTTTACAACTGGAAATAGAATCCAATATTAGTTCCATACACTTCAATAGCATCTATCAGTCCATAACAACCTGGTTCAGAAACGCAAATAAACACAGATAAAGAAACTGTCCACATTGATTGGAAAAACGGTATGCACTGTCAAACCTCCAACTCAAAAACTCAACACAGTCTCTCAACCTATCGGAGAGAACTTTAACAGAGGTTGAAGACTCTGCATTATAAAAGGGTCTTAACTTTAGCATTGTTCCTTCAAAGATAACTAAACTGGAGATAGTGGTATCTGTGGAAAGTGTAACCTACAAACTACTGCCAAAGGAACAAGAAGAATTCTGTGGGGAGGTGAGATCAGATCTATCTGCAGCAAAGCCACTCAAGCAGAATCTATCCTGAGAAGAACTTAAAATGGATCAGTACACTGATGGACAACAACACCATTACGATCCTTCCAGCAGACAAAGACAATGCCACTGTCATCATGAACACAGCAGATTATGAACAAAAGATCATGCATTTGATTGACTCTGATAAACAAATTATCTTGCAAAAAAACCCGACACCCAGTATTGAGCACAAAATTTATCAGATTCTCAGGAAACATCAGCCCAGCTTATCTGAGGAGGTCAAGAGAAAGTATACGCCACACAACAGTAAACCACCATGTATTTATGATCTTCCAAAAATTCATATGCCAGATGTTCCTCTCAGGTCCATTATAAGTTTGTGTAACTTACCAGGCCAGAAGTAATCTAAGTTCCTCCTGAACATTGTTACACCATTGGTTGGACACACATAATCATTCATAAAGAACTCCTCACATTTCAGGACACTTGATCAAGCACTTGAGATAAGAGATAATGAAGTTTTGGTGAGTTTTGATTTTCAGATCCTGTTTAGTAGTGTACCAGTACCCAAAACACTTAGCATAATACAAGAAAGACTTGAAGCAGACCCAGAACTGAAATACCTAACTAACTTATCTACTCCCACCATAATGGAACTAATAACTCTGTGCACAAACACTACTTGCTTCCTGTTCAAAGGCAAGTTCTACAAATAAACAGCTAGAATGGCAGTGGGATATTCTCTCTCACCCTTCATAGCTAACATTTTCATGGAAAATTTTGAGCCGTAAGTACTCTCTGAAACAGACACTCCACCCAAAGTCTGGATCCAATATGTTGACAACACATTTCTAATTTGGCAGCATGGTCAGGACAAACTCAAGGAATTGGCCGACTTCCTCAACTCCCGCAAATCATCTATACAAGTCACTTATGAAACAGAAAGCAATAACTCTTTCCCTTTTTTGGATGTTATTGTATGCAGAAAAAACAATACCATCATCATCACAGTATACTGGAAATCAACACACACTGGCCAGTATTTGCATTTCACTTCCAACCACACACACAGCACAAAAGCATGCATTATTCATACCTTGGTAAACAGGGCTGAGAGCCTATGCTCGGATGGGGACAGTAAACACAAAGAACTTGAACACAAAGAAATGCTCAGCAATGGATACCACACAAAGTCATTAAAAATTTGCTATATCCAGACAAGTCAATAACAAAAAAACCAGAAAAACAGAACCTCCTGCAGCCACTGTAGTTATTCCATATGTTAAAGGAATATCTGAAAAAATAAAGAGACTGGTCAAGAAAAACAACAGATGCTCTGCCTTCAAATTCAATAAAACAAAAGAAAAACAATACTTACAAAAGTAAAACCCACCAGTGATCAACAACACAAATAGGAATATATTTACCAAATTCCTTGTCAGTGTGGCAGTATGTACATAGGGGAAAAAGGCCAGTCACTATCCACCCATGTAAAGGAACACAAAAAGAACACTAATCAGGGCAAAACAGAAAAATTAAAACTAGCTTAACACGCAGAATCATAAGATTCTGTGGGAAAATTCTGTACCCATACCCAAAGAGCAAAAAACCACAAAAAGAAAAATTAACTGCACTAGTAAAGCCATAAGTCATCAGAGTATAGAATTAAAGGGAATATGGCTGCCAATAAATAAAATCTAAGTTTTGAAATGAATAATTACACTTCAAATTAAACCTGTGTTTCCACGCAACAGTACCTAGACTCCATAGGCTGCCTCAGCCCAATCAGCAAGCACTCTTCCAAGTACCACCAATCAGAGACTACCTACTCTCCTATTGGTGCACTTAGTGGAGTGCCCGAATCGTATATATACTCCGGATTAGATACATATGTCCCCGAGGATATATGTTAGTAATTAATCATTTAGGTTAGTTTTCTCAGGTCATACCATCTCTTCCGGTTCCAGTAAAAGCCAGTAAGTGTAGGCATGCTAATATTTACTGACAACTCACTTCCATTTCTTTTTAGTTTCAGGATCTACTGGGAATTTGGGGGGGAAGAGGCCCAATAGCACCACTTCCCTCACCAGAGTGATGTGCAAGCATCACTATGGTCAAGCCAGCGCAAATCCAATATAAGGTGCAAAACAGCACCTACTCTACTAGTTTTTCATCCCTACTAATAAAGAGCATGTTTTCCATACACACGGTTTCCTGTAGCATTTCTTTTTAATGCAAGCAACGATTTTCAATTATTTTCTGTCGAAAGGGTTTTTATAGTATTATGTCAGTTTTTCAGTTTCTCTTCTTAATTATAGGTTAACTATAGGTACACTCAGGGAGTTAGTCATGGTCCAAAATGTGGCCATGGCTGCCCAATCCCTCTCTACTGCAATGCATGTCTCCTTGCATGATTTCCCTCTCCTGTAGGCATAAAGGGTTTGCCCTGTGATGCAATTAGCTCCAGTCTTACTCCGGGCTTATGCTTAACAGTTAGAAATAGGGTAGGTTAGGAAAACCCTCAGCTCAGGGCAGAGGAGAGAGACTAGAGGGCGGGGGACTTTCTCAGCAGACCTCGGAGAGTGCAGACGCCCTGCAGCTGTGC
The DNA here is from genome assembly GCA_029891345.1 of Dryococelus australis. Lineage (NCBI taxonomy): Eukaryota > Metazoa > Arthropoda > Insecta > Phasmatodea > Phasmatidae > Dryococelus > Dryococelus australis. Next base: position 244,228,108 of record CM057009.1, read on the forward strand.
TCAGAATAAAGAAACAAGAAAGTGGCGACCTTGCCCAGATTGAACTACTACGCAGAGAAGAGAAAGCATGTTTTTAAGCGCCAGCGATACAGGTGGTACATGGATCCATATGATCTGGGGGTATTCATTATTGCTGGACTCTAGGGATCTTAGTGAGCAAGCTACCACGCGGTTGGCCTTGCCTAGTCTTGTTACTGTGTAGAGGTAGGATGTCAGTGAGGCCAGTGTGGTGGTGTAGCCATCATTTCAGGTTGTAAGTTAGCTAGGCTGGAAGAACATGATGAGCCTAGGGACTTTAGGGATCTTAGTGAGCAAGCTACCAGGCAGCTGGCCTTGCCTAGCCTTGCTACTGTGTAGAGGTAGGATGTCAGTGAGGCCAGTGTGGTGTGGTAGCCATCATTTTAGGTTGTAAGTTAGCTTGGCTGGAAGAACAGAAAATGCTGAGCCTAGGGATTCCCACACCTGCGTCAACAAAAATAGCAAGCATGGCTATGCAAGGCCAAGCCACAACCCCCTTCCTATGACCCCTGCAGTACAGGTGAAGATAAGGATACACTCCAATGACCAGGATGCTATCAGCAGCGATCAAACACTGAAACAGCAGCCCAAGAATCCTGATATCAGGCCAATAACTGTGATTCATGACAAAAATCTCCCGTATCCCATGCTGGCAGCAAGGCTGCAAGCTGTAGTGAAGAATGAATTATGCAACCATGTGGTACCTGAGGGCATGGCCTATGAGGCGACCACTATTGAAGACTATCACCTGGCATGCCAGGTGATTTGCGAGTCTGACCAGAGATACAGTGAGCTACTGCCCAGGAACGAAGTCTTATTCAAGTCTGTAATAAAGCCAGTGCCCGGAGACATGGATCTGGGAATGATCCATGAAGAATTAGTTGCCCATGGATCTAATCCCATCCAAGTTCACCCAATGTACGCCCGGAACAGGAAACGACTTGGCATGGCACAAGTTGACTTGCCACCCAGCACTCTGCTGTACGACCTTGTGGTGCGAGTGGAGCGTTACCACTGTCCACCCCAATGTAAACGCTGCCAGCGCTTCAACCATAAACGTGCTGCCTGCATATACGTGTCCAGGTGTCGCTTCTGTGGAGGCGACTATCTCACCACTGCTTGTCTGGAAACTGACCAGCAGAAGAAGAAATATGTGCTGTGTGGCTGCCACCATGCAGCTAATTACCATGGCTGTAGCAAATTTAAACACGAAACATGACATCACCTTCCATTTGACGAAAGAAAAAAAGAGACGGCAACAGTCTGCTGTTTTACTAAAGGCGAATGCAGCTGCTGTTGCTTGTGCCTCAAGGGCAGCTTCATGACAGCCTGTTCTTCAGTATATCCCACCCCTCCCCCTGCTGTTAATGCATGGAAGCAGGTAACAAGCAGATTCACAAATAGAAACCATTTTGTGCACTCGTACGCATAGTACACATCTGTGCTGACTGTCAATTACTTCCTGGCTTTGTCATAATACCAGGAGCAGGAAACTGATTTTCCTGCCCTCACAAATAATCCCTGTCCATAAGTTACCAGTCCACGCCCAAACCCCTTTCAAATACGGGAAAACCAAATAAAAAATCTACCAAGAAGGGCAACAAAATCCCACAACCAGCTCCGAGAGTGACCTTGCAGTGAGCCACAAGTGTGAGCACGTCCGCCCCACCACAGCAGCCTGCCTCTGATAGGTTAGCCGCGCTGGCCAATCAGAAGGTAGCACCAATGAACAGCACGAACAGAACTGTTCAATGGAAGTGAAAGCTTCAGCAGTGCAGCAAAAGCCAGAACAACAGACTGTGACCCCCCAGCCACCAACAAAGAGCAGACACTGTCGGAAATAAGTTCCATTATAAAAAATAATGAGAACTTGCACGATAACCCACTATTCACAGCACTATTTGAACCACTACTCTTAACTCATTGTAATCTTGGCAGACCTGACTACATATTTCTGCACCAAGACAGAAGCTAATGTTGGCTTCACGCTTACAGTGGCCAACATAGCTACACAAAATGGTGCCTATCTTGGCGTCTAACACACACAAGTGGTAAACTCACATAAACAAACATTTACACTGGAGTGCTCAAGGCATTCATGAAAAACAATACAAGCTAATTGATTATTTAGGCAGGCACCAAATACCCCTCACAGATATTAATGAGACCCATTTAAAGCCCCGGATCAAGCTTTCAGTCCCAAGCTATACTGTTTTCTGCGCAGATCGGGAAGACAGGCAAGGAGGCAGAGTACATGTTTTTGTTTTAGTACACAACTATATCAAGTGCTATGCAACCAAGCAACCTGAGCTCGCCACTGCAGAAGCAGTGGGGGCTGAATTAAAGCTAGGCACACAACACATAGCATTCTATGCCATATACCGTCTGCCAGGCTGCACTTTAACAGCTGCCGACCTGGACAAACTTACCAACATTGCGCCCACATTCATTGCAGCAGGTGATTTGAATGTGAAGCACGCCACCCTTAGTTCTAGGTTAGCACAGCAAATGGTAATGTGCTATTTCGCCACCAGGAACATTACAATTATATTGTGAACGCCCCTCTGGAGCCGATTTTTGACCCCCACATCCCAGACATCAACCAGTTATTCTGGATAATGTGTTAACTAAAGGCCTGTGCACACCATTTGAGTTAACTGTTATACTTTAATTATTGTCTGACCATTACTCTGTTCATGCTGAGTTTGTACCACTAGATACTGACACGACTCAGAATGGCAATTTTAGAGATTTTAAAACACACAAATTGGCGTGGCTTCCAGAGGTATTTGGAGGAGGATCTGTTTTTGCCCTTTCCTCTACACATCCAAAAATTTGATAATGCTGTAAACATAATTACTGAGCGTACAGAGCATAATATTGCCAACTTTGTACCCACAAAACAAATTAAATGGAATGAAAACACAATTCCAGATTATATGAGATTTAATTTCTAAAAAAAAAAAAAAAAAAAAAAAAAAAAAAACTTCGCAGGTGTTACTTGCGCAGCCGAAATCTGCACACTAAAACTGTTGTTAATGAAATACGAGAGGAAATAGGCACTGAAATACACATTTGGCAAGCAAGCATCTGGGACAAAAAAGTGTCCCAACTTAAAATGGTAGACAATAGTCTTCGGCAAACTACAAAGGCTTTTATAAATAAACGAAATACAGTTCCCCCTTACAAATAAAAAATGGCATCATCGATGTCCCAAAGCAGAAGTATGAAGCCCTTGCTTCAAATTTAGAACAGGTCTTCCAGCCCAATGCTGTTCCACATGATCCCCAGCACACAGCACTTATTTATCACGAACTATTCTTCTGCCTGCAACAACCTACTGAAGCAGAATTGGGATATACACATGCAAATGAAATAAAACATATTATTCGGGGCATGAAGCCCTAAAAGACCCCTGGCTTTGATGAAATACAAACCTTAACACTTCACCAAGTACCAGACAGTACACTTGAGGCCCTGGCTGAACTGTTCAACAGCAGCTTCAAACTCGCACACTTCCCTACTCCGTGGAAACTAGCAAATATTATTGTCTTCCCCAAAGCATGAGAAAGATAATCCACAGCCCCAAAATTACCACCCTATCAGCCAGCTGAGCGTACTCTTAAAAATATTTGAGAAAGTTATACTCAACAGACTTTAAAAACACATTGGAGCCGAACACTTAATTCCAAATAAACAGTTTGGTTTTAAACAAAAGCACTCCACGACACACCAAATTGTGAGATTAACTGAACTGAGTACATAACTCAAATTATCAACTGGAGACATCACACAGCTGATGTCGAAAAGGCATTTGACAGGGTTTTTTATGCATGCATCTTACAATAGCTTTACTCCACCAACTTCCCTAATTACTATGTCAAGCTGCTGCCATAGTAATTTAACGCCAACACCCCACAGCGAACACCTGTAATGCCTGCGTGCACTAATACACACATGGACAACACCACCGCCCTTCAGTACATCCCAGTACAATACATACAATAAAAGCCTGATACAATGTGGCTGGTGGGGGAAATAACTCAGACCCGTGTTATAGCTTTCTGCGCTATTCTGTGAGTGGCTGAATACAGTAGCAAAAAAAAGGCCAGTGTTCTATTGGGGAGTGGCACCTATCTGTCGAACACGGTGCCAGTGTTGTTATTTACCGCCGTAACTCTTGAAACATTTAGTCCCTTGCTATCTGAATATTATTTTCTCTATCTGTAATCACTGAACTTGACAACAACCAAGGGAGGGAAACAGAAGAAGAGAAATGTGGTGTGATGAAGAGGGTCATATGCATTCAAGGAAGAATAGCTAAAAAATACCACATTTTCCATGCAAAGGATGTACTTATTCCACCAAGGCGGTGTTCACTGTGAGTTGTTTTTTCCGCGGGTTGGAGAAGTGGGTTCACACCCCGCTGGGCCGGGTTGGGGGAAGTGAGAAGGATAAAGGAAGCTCACGTCCAAATGAAACTAAACAGAGGTCGAAGCACGCTTGCACTGCAGAAGGGATCTATTAGTGCATCACTTGTGAAACATGTTGCTTACTCATCTGATTTGCATTTTACAAAGGAAAACTAAAACAAATAAAAGCAAATTATTTGTGGCATGCACAAACAGGCCACTTTTCAGCATTATGCCTTGTCCACAATAGTTTGTGTGCAGTCCATGACACATGTCCTAATGTGCATGTGAACAGGACAATAAAACTGCGTGCCAAAAATTTCTGAATTTGTTTTTTTGAAAATGGGAAGACATACTGAATAAATAGGCTATATAAGCACATTGTAATCAAAGTGTCTACTTTATAATTATAATGATTGCATAGAGCTATACCACATAGGTGATTAATTGTAGGCCTGTAAATGACAAGCATGAATTTCGAGGCCCCCTCAAATTTGATTTTTTTTCGAAAACTGGAAGACATACCGAATATCCGCTAAATACACATTAGCTAATATATGCACACTGTTATTGAAGTGTCTACATCATAATTATTATGGTTACGTAGAGCTATACCCCATAGGCGATTAATTATAGGCGTGCAAATGAATTAGAAGAACGAATTTTGTGGCCCGCCTCAAATTTAGGATTTTTTTCCCCGAAAATGGGAAGACATACAGAATAGCCGCTATATACACATTATAATCACAATGTCTAAATCATTACTATAATGATTACATAGCGCTATATCCCATAGGAGATTAATTATAGGCTTGTAAATGACAGTCCCTACCTTACCCAGAATCTGAACCTAGAGACCCTCGTATTGCAAGCCAGTTTTATGCTGAATGCGCCATAGAAGTCGGCATCCCTTTTACGACAGTACTCCAGCATATTTTAACTTACACTAGTTTAAATTTTGACATCAAATAATTGTAATTGCTTAATATATTACGCTATACAATGCACGCACATTTCATGTTAACCAGTAAATATCAGTAAATACGTGACAGACAGCAGACCACTTGCAAGTATGATATACGGCTTGGAATGTGGCCATGTCATCCCCCACACTGATCCAATGCCCAGATAAGATAGAAAGGTTGCTATAGCAAAATTTTTTTGGCCTGCTTACAAACCCACCCCCCCTTTTTTTTTTTCCATCACGTCAGCGACCCAATACCATCCGCCTACCTGACCGCATACTTTTCACTTATTTATTTTTTATTCAAGTCGGGGCCCCACAGTATAATGGGACATGGTATTCTGGGCTTCCACTGTATTACATACACACACTGCTTCACTAATACAACATCTTGCGAAGCACTATGTGCCCACAGACTAATGCCATATACATACATCATACAGCTTCTGTCTCAGTGGAGGGCAACTGTGGTGTCACATTCTATAACATCTAAAGACAATGGGACTTTTCTTCAAGACTTCAAGAAATACACCACTTAGGAGTTGAAGAAGACACTTCAAGGTGAACAAGCCTCAAGTTCTCGCACAACACATGGCAGTCGTGCTTCGGGGGGGTTCGGAGGGATGTGCTGCACTATATATGTTCCAATGCAGAGTCTATTAGTGCTGCTAGTGTGATCTCTGGTGCACCACAAAGCACCTATGCCCGAGGCAGGTTGTAAACTTAGGGAGTTTCCACCACCTCCTCCTTTCTCATTTCTATTTCAGGTTTTGACTGGTGGCACACGAAGGGAAATGCCCAACTGCGCCTCCTCCCCTAGAACAGCAGGGCAGGTACCTCCCACCCCTTGATCATCAAAATAAAAGATAGCCCTCCCCTACTAATCTTTCTCTTCTAGTGTTTCAAACACCCTTTCAATAAAGATCATCCTTTCCCATACTCTGTTCTAGTAGAAATAGTTTTATACTTTATAAATTGCATGCAATCTCGCAATTATTTTATGTTGAGGGGTTTTCATGGTGCCTATGACGGTCCCCCTCCACATAGTTCAGAGTAACTTAGCATGGGAGGTAAACTTGGTCCCAATAGTGGCCAAGTTTACCCAATATCAGTAAAGCCGCAAGCATGTGACCTTGTAGTTAGAAACTACCCTACATGCCTAGGCATATGGGTCTCAGTCCTGAGACACAATTAGGTCTAATCCCTACCCTGGACCTCTGACTCTCCTCTTAGTTTTAAGGTAGTTTAGAAAATAAAAAATATCAATCCTCCACTCAGTCTACGATTGTCCTTCCAGTGTCTCGCCTGATAAAAGGGACAGATTTCAGGCCCTGAAGACTAATTATTTTTTATGTGCTATTTTCACTGCTCTGTCTCCTGTTGGTTTATATATTATTTTTTCTGTTTATTTTTGTGGTTCCTGTATTGTTAGTCATGTTGATTTTTTTCTAATCTGTGAAAGAATACCTTTCATTACTTGTATTTCATTATGGTTTTGGTCCCATTTTTGTTTGTGATTCGAGTTTTATTATTTAGCTGTGTCCACTGATATTGTTTTTGCACTGTTTTGTTCACTTGTGTGGTGTTTTCATTTTCGTTATTGTGTTGTCTTTTCTTTTGGTTTGCTTTCATTGTCTGTCCTGTTTTGTAATATTAAGCTGTTCATTCATCATCTTTATATATATAATATTGACAAGGAAACAGCTTTTCCTAATTATCTGGTTATGGTGTTGTAAATGTTTTTTCATCTTCTGTCTTGCTGAGTTGTATGTGTGTGTGTGTGTGTGTGTGCGTGTGTGTGTGTGTGTGAAATTCAATGTTGCCTGTCATTCTTTGTAAACATTAAGATTGTTTTGCACAGCAAACAAAAAGCTGCATTAAAACTGGATAGGAAACAAGTTATTTGCGAGTTCTTGTCAAAAAAATTATAGAATGTCATAACATTTGCACATTCAGTAGTGACTATAGTAACTTTTGTCAATAAAATAAAAAATTAAATTTACTTTCAATTCATGAACTGGAACTGTCTACATGTCAAAGTTTTATTTTTAACACTACAATTAAAATGTATTATAAAATTCTCTTAAATAAACAGTAAATACAAACAAAATTTAGTTTACAAGCAATAAAATAAAAATGTAACATAACATTGAAACACAGTGATGCCAAATTCCTTCTTGCATAAAAAGTCATTACAAATTAAATATAAGTATAGAATTGAAATATTTCAACAGAAAGCTTCTTATAATCCTCTGCCTCAGCATATGGTATGAGTAATGGAATTCTCAATAGCCAAAATACCTAAAGGACAGCCCATAATATAATATCATTGATCATAGATACATATTGATGAGTTCTAGTTTTTAAAATCGATTTTTGGCAATAGCCATGGCTATAGAAATTATCAACTGAATTATCAAAGTGATGCACATAATTGGGAAGCAGTCATGGAGCTTGCTTTTATTTATAAATTGAAGAACCTGCATAGGAAAACCATGCCTGGAAAGAATGACTTAAGATATAATAATTTGTTCTGTAAATATGCACCACTATGTCATGTCCACTCATCTGCTGTTCTGCATGAAGAATTTTGCAATGAGTGGCCACATCTTTGGTAATAGGTAAAGCCTCTAAATTACATAGCCACACAATATAATGATCATTGAAGAGATAAAAACATTCTTTAACCGAAGCTAGGATTTTATCTGTATATGGATTTAAAAAAAACTAAAATATTGCCTTCTTTTTTACAGCTCACACATTCTCTTTAAATACAGCTTAGGCTCCCTCAGGTTTTTGCCTTCCGATGCTGTATCCTTATTCTCTGTACAATAAAACATTATTTTAGCCCTTTCCACCAAGCGAGATACAGTAGTGTCAACCATGTCTATCATCTGCATACATTTACTTATAATTTTGTTACATGCAGCCACTCGTCTCTGTCAGATTCTTCTGATGGGTGTATGTTGATATCACTGGTTAATGGAGAAAAAGGCAGAGATTATAAACAAGCTACAGTGTAACAAATACACATGCCATGATGCTACCGAACTTATGCCACTCCTTTCCCTGGCAGGCTGAACATCTTGGGTAGTTGCGGTATGAATTTTCTGGTCATTGCCTCTCTTCCTCCTCAGCGTGACTCGTGAGGTGAAGAACATTCTGGGCTGGGTCAGTTCAGCTATATAAGCCATGGTGTGTCTCTGAGTCAAGAGTTTGGAGCCTTGTAAGGCTATTAGCATCAGGTGTGCAGAATCATCAGAATGATGAGCAATGGCGTAATGGCAGTCAACTAGTGTAGTCTGTGAGCATCAGAAGAGTGTAGCGAGAGACTGTGGGAAAATGGGACTTGAAGCATGAAGGGCAGACACATGGAATAATGGTAATAGACATTTGGTTATACATGTGTAAACAAGAAATGAGGATGTAGTTAGTTTAAAGACATGGATAAAGACTTCAATTTCTAATAGAGATTGGCATTAAATATTGTGCTCACTGATAGGCATAATAATATAGATATGTAGTTAAATGTTGTAAATAATAAACTGAAAATAAATAAGAAATTAAATTAATGTTTTTATGAAGACCTCCTTCCCTTATGAACTTGGATACACCCCAGACAAACTGTAACAATATTTATCTGAAATAGATAACCAAACACACAGCAAGATGAGAAAATTAAAATCCAAAATCTGTTTAGCCAGACAATGGGATTCATATTGTAACCCTGGATTAGCAGCATATGTTGCTAAAATTACTTCCAAAACAACATAAATCTCATTTGGCAATTGAGAATTCTGAACAGTGCAATGTTGACTATTGTTTCTGATGCCACGTCAGACACTGCAAGATTTAGTGAGCGGCAGACATGGAACACATGCAGCCCTTCAGTTGACAGCCTGAATCCTGGGCTTCATATTTTTCAGTTGCCTTTTTATTTTAGCTTCACTGTCATAAACTTGTCTATACACATCTTCCAACTTGACCCCAGTCTCTGTCAATGTCTCAAAGATGAGCTGTGAGAGGCCATCTCCAGTGATACTTAGAGCTCTCTGAAGCTGATGTATTCCCTTACACAAATAAAGTATGCTGAAATGTAAGCAAACCTTAAAAAGATGTAATTTTTTCTGAGTGGCTAACCTAAGAGGTATTATATACAAAGATTGAAAAATATCAATTTTTTGACATTTGGAAAGATTGTGTTGAGTACCTCTTTGACCAACAGCTTAAATGGTTGCAGAACATCCATATCAAGCATACAATTTGATTTGAAACTAAAAAAGTTTTTGCACAGAAAATTTTCAAAAATTTATGTGAACAATTTCAAGTGTGAAAAACTTGCAACTTGTAACAGATTATTTTCACGGAAAATGCGGAGATAAAATTTTAATTGAAACTTGTTATTTTTAAGACGTTGCAATATTTGGTAATTATATTGTTAAGCGTTTACTTTCCTTGCCCTCTCCTACATGAGTGAGTAGAAGAGAATGAAAGAGTAGTGATACAATATTGGGAAGCGAGACATATAGGAATGTTTGATTGACAGACAAGCAATAATCCTACCAACATTTTCAGTATGAGGGCATTCCGCCACGATAACCGTTTGGCAGCTCATGCACTCCTGACCTTTTGGCAGCTAGAATTTCTGCGTTTATCTGAAGAATCTTTGGTTTACTGAACTCATTTCTCTCAGCATGACTAGGGGTGTGTTGAACCTTCCAGATGGTCTGGGCGACTGATATATAAGTGTGACGGGATAGGTGGGCACAGAAGTGACCAGCAAGAGTAGAATCTATGACTGTGAGCATCAGTGTGGTGAGGAGAGTGACTTGACAGGCTTGACTATTGGACTCGATGTGTGCGTGAAAGATATTTCAACTGATGGCAACAAACAAACTGAACATATGTTAATGAAGAGTGCAAGTTAATTTACTACAACCAAACAGAGACATAATGAAGAACTTTAATTAAATTTGAGATAGAGATTAAATACTGCACTCATTGAGAAATAAAAAGAATAGTGGAGATAAAAAGATTAGAGTTGTAAATAATAGCTATGTGAATAAATTAAAATCAAATTTAGTACTTTCATTTTAATTAAGATATCCATCCCTCATGAACTTGAATATACCCCTCAGGCATCTTGTAACACTGGTGTCAGACATGGGAAGCAATACTGGTGGAGGGGAGCATGAATTATGTTCCTTGCCACATGGTCGTTGACAATGGCGTGAAAGTAACTAAGACCAGACATCCTTGGACCTTTCCCCCAGAGATCGCCTGACGACAGTATAGGACTGTGCTGTTTGGCTATACTAACAGGTGAGACCACACCAGTTAGAGGTAAGAGGAAAGTGATCTTGAAACTTGGTGACATTAGCGTAGAGCACAATGCTTACATAGCAGAAATAGAGGATGAATATCTTTTGGGGCTTGATGTACTATGTAGGCTAGGGTACTGTATTGATACTGGACTTGGTGTGCTATGGGTAGGCAGTACTGAGTTGGTGGTGTCAACATGGCATGATTTATCCTCCCCAATTAGCTGCCCAGTAGTCTGTTGTCAGCCCACTGTGCTGTTTGCTTCTAGTGGAATTGTCATTACAGGTAAATGTCAAGGAAAATTTGTGAGATATTTGGGTCTAATTGAGCCAGCAGAGAGGGTTGGTGTCCTGCCAGGTAGTGTTGTCATAGCAAGGATTTTGGTCTCTCCTAATGGATGAACTACTAGTACGAGGAAGAGAAAATCTTAATTGGCACTAGGAGAAGGCTGTCTCTGAATTACTGAACAGTAATAAGAATGCTTTCTCGTGTGGACCAAATGACCTTGGAAGGACTAACGTGGCCTGCCACCACATTGATACAGGAGATGCAAGCAAGGCCCATAAAGCAGCCACCACGATGACTGCCACTAGCTTTGCACGAGGCAGATGACAGAATTCTGAAGGAAATGAGGGAGTTAGATGTGATAGAACCATCAGTTAGTCTGTGTACGTCACACATTGTACTGTTAAAAAGAAAGCTGGCTCTCTGAAGTTTGCAGATTATAGCCAGCTTAATAATGTGACAAAAAAAGATTTATCCGCTTCCAAGGATAGATGACACATTGAACAGCCTAGCAGGTTTGCAATGGTTTTCAACTTCTTTGGATATAAAAAGTGGGTTCTGGCAGTAGAAGTTGGCCCCAGAGAATCAAGAGATGCATGCATTTTGTGTCCATGGAAAAGGAACCTGGCAGTTCAAAGTAATGCCTTTTTGGCTGTATAATGCCCTTACCACCTTCAAATGCCTGATGGACAAAATTCTTGCCTTTCGATACCTGTAAAGTTTTCCTAGTTGACATTGTTGTGAAAGGTAGGACATTTGAAGAGCACCTATCAAACTTGAACTCTGTATTCCAGAAAGTGGCAGCAGCCAACTTTAAACTAGATCCTAAGAAGTGCCAACTGTTCGAAAAGGAAATCAATTTCTTGGGACATACAGTGTTGGCCCACAGAATTGGAACAGACCCCAAGAAGACCAAAGCAATAAGAAATCGGCCAACATAAAATTACAAAACCTGAAGTGCTGAGTTTTCTGGGATTATGTACCTATTACAATTGATATGTAAATGGGTTTGAAATGATCACCAAGACATTACATGAACTGGCTGAGGCACAAAGTAAATTTCATTGGACCAGTGAGTGTGAAATTGCTTTTAGTAAACTAAAGGAAATTCTGATATCTCGACCAGTCTTGGGTTTCCCGAAAAGTGAGGGTGTGTTCATTTAAACTGATGCTAGTGATGCAGGCATTGGAGCTGTTATCTCAGGTTCAGGATGGGAAGGAAAGACCACAAGAATACTTCAGTAAGGTATTGGATAAGCCAGAGAGAAATTTCTGTCTCCCATGCATGGAGCTTCTGGCAATGGTAAAGGTGATTTCACACTTCTGCCCTACCTTTGTGACAGACATTTTATTCTAAGGACCGACCATGCTTCATTACGTTGACTATTAAATTCCAAGAACTCCGAAGGTCAAACAGCCTAGTGGATACAACATCTAAAAGAACATGATTTTGAAATACAGCACAGATATGGACGCCTTCACAGAAATGCAGTTGCACTTTATAGGAGACCATGTGAGCCATTCTGTCATCATTATGAATGCCAGGAAGAAAACAGTGGTGAAACATTGAACGTACAGAGGACAAGAATAAAAGTTCTGCATCTTTTAATGAGACATCTACCTGGAGTGATGAGGGTATTAGAATGATCAGCTGGACAATCCCACTTTGCAGCCATTAAGTTGAAAGAAGATCACTGTTGGGAAAAATGGGAAGAGATAACTAGTCTAAGTGCAGCAGTCAAAGCATAATGAAATTCCCTTGTACTGAAGAATGGCATACTTAACAGAAACTGTGAAAGCAGTTATGGAAAACATACATAATTACAGTTGGTCCTTCCAGAATGCAGAGTTCCTGAGGTATTAAAGGAGCTGCATAATGCAGCAGTCAGTAGGCACTTCGATGTTAATAAGATCCTTGACAGAGTTAGACTGAGACACTACTAGTTTCATTGACGGGAGGATGTTTGACACCTGGACTGCAAGGAAAGGCCAAAGGGCTAGGGAACAAGGCCACCTGCACAAATACAATCTTGGAGCACCATTCAAGAGGATGGCAGTAGATATTCTGGGTCCCTTGCCTGTCACACAGAGAGGTAGTCGGTATCTACTGGTGGCCCAAGACTACTAAGTGCCTTGAGGTCATTTCCCTCCCGAGCCAAGAAGCACGCACTGTGGTTCATACACTCATCAAGCATGTCTTCTCGAGGTTTGGAGTGCCAGTAGAACTCTATTCCAATCAGGGAAGAAACTTTGAAGTGGCGGTGTTCCAGGAGGTGACAAAGATTCTGGGGATGAAAAAAACTAGGACTACAGCCTTACACCCTCAGTCAGAGAAATGGTTGAGAGGCTTGACCACACTCTTGAGCAGTCTCTGTCAATCTTTGTGGCAGAAAACCAAAAGGATTGGGATTCAGAGGTGTCACTGTTTCTCCTTGCTTACCGTTTAGCAGTTCACAAATCCACAAGGGTAACACCATCAAGGATGCTGTTTGGAAGAGAGCTACACCTTCCTAGTGACCTGCTGTTTGGCCGACCAACAGAAGAGGAAGCTGCAGCCCCTGATTATGCCAATGAATTATGCAATAGACTAGTTGGCATTCATGATTTTGTTCGACAGCACCTCAGAATAAATAATGACAGAATGAAGATGCAGTATAATAGAAGAATGTCGGGCAAGGTATTTCAAGCAAAAAGAGTACTGTCCAAAGCTACAGAAATATCAGGAAGCCCACTACATGACTCTGAAGAAGATCAATTAAGTGATATTTCGGATTTGTCATCAAGGCTCTGGGTGAAGCTGAAGGTTGTTCACATCTACCAATTAGCACTCTATGAAGCTCTGGATGTTGCAGAATCTATTCGGGATGAAAAGACTTAAGGGGGAAGGGGGCATTGTTATGCACTTGCTTTCCTTGACCTCTCCTGCGCAAGCAAGCAGAAGAGAAAAACAGAGTAGTTATACAATATTGGGCGGCAAGTCATAAGGAATATTTGATTGACAGTCAAGCAATAATCCTAGTAGTGTTTTCAGTTATGAGGGCATTCCACCGCGATAACACTTTGGCGGCTTGCGCACTCCTGACCTTCGGCGGATAGAATTTGTACATTTATCAGAAAAATTTTTTGGGATTACTGACCTCGTTTCTGTCAGTGTGACTTGGGGTGCATTGAACCTTCCAGATGGTCTGATATATAAGTGTGAAGAGCCTCTGAGCCAAGAGTTTATGAGTATCGGGAGTTCGGGCAATTGTGCAGCCTTAAGTGATAGATGACAAGCGGATGAACAACAGGTGGCACCAGAAGTGATCAATGGGAGCGGAATCTGCGATTGTGGTGAGCGTTGGTGTGGTGAGGAGTGCGACTGGCGGACCGGACTATTTGTCTGGCTGTGTGAGTGAAAGACATTTCAAATGATGGCAGCAGACAGATTAAACATGTGTTAATAATGAGTGTGAGTTAATTGACTATAACCAATTAGATACATTGATAAGGACTTTTATTAGAATTGAGATAGATACTAAATACTGTGCTCATTGAGAAATAAAAATAGTAATAATGGAGATAGATTAATGCTGTAAATAATAACAGTTTGAATAAATTACAGTCAAATTTAGTTCTTTATTTTTAAGACCTCTGTCCCTCATGAACTCAGATACATCCCTCAAGCATCTTGTAACAATATGTTTAGAACAGAAACTGGTTTTAATGCATTGCAAAAAGAAATTTTCAATAAAGATGGCCTAACCTAACTCACCTAGGCGAACCAAATAAATCACCTTTTCCAATAAAGCTGGCTAAACCAAACTAACACAAGTAAAAATAAAAAAATAAAAACTTAAGCAAACCAAAAATTTAATAATTAACTTATGTGAACAAAATATTAAATAAAATGATAGGTGTCCTCAGCATAATTTCAAATAAAAGTATCCTTACTTAACCAATCAAAGAAAACAAAATGGTAGCTAACCTAGGCCAAAAATAATATTATCTAATTAAAGCAAACAAAATATTAATTAACCTAAGCAAAACAACCAACATGTTCTGAATGTAAGCCCATGTCAGTATACAAAAAACATTTAGGCCTATATTAAAGAATGCTACTTTTTTTTCATATAAAAGTGTTCACATTAATTTTTAGAAACTTTCTATAGAAAAATTTTTCTGTTCCAATAAAAATTATCTGCTCATACAGGTTTTCCAAAGCTGTTTGAACTATACATGAGCTCTTGCTGAAGTTTAGTTTTTCTGGGTAAATAGACCATTTTATCCATCATAGCCTGTTTGTTTGTGATATTGTTTATAAAATTTTACATTTTTGTTTTTACATTTTGAACAAAATTTATGCACTTTACTTTTAGTTTTTCTCTCATAACATCAATTTATATGAATAATTTTCAGCAAATGTTCACCTGAACTAAATATATAGGTACATAATTTGTTATTAAATTTAATTAGCATTTCTATGCAGTCTTATAATGAGTTATTTAACTGCAGAATAAACACCCTTACCAAGTGATCTAGAGAAAAACTAAAAAGCAATGAACACACACAAACTGAAATTGTCACAAACTATTGCACCACAAAATTCTGACTGAAGTAAATTGCTGAAGAAACAAGAAATAAAGGGTCTACCACTATGCCTCTGGTAAAACCACTGCATTATATAACATTTATATATATATATATATATATATAAGAACAGAATACTCCCTCAGACTGGGTTTAATAGTTCCATAGATGAAACTGTAGGTATTTAAATAATTATGAAATTATTAGAATTGTGTATTCAATGTATTCATTTAATTTATTTATTTTTAATTTTTGTAATTACATATGTCATTCAATGAAAACTTGTTCAAAGATTAAAAAAATTAACTTTGCGTTCTGCCATTTAATGTTTACAGAGCAGCATCTTCATAACATACATTAGCTGGATCACTGTATCTAACTCAACACATAAAATACAGTGCAGATTGATATTATGACAATTATATTCACGGAAAAAACATTTAACACAGTGACAATTTTTTTTCAATGCTTTAGAATGCAATACGTGCTGTGCACGAGC
Source organism: Dryococelus australis (assembly GCA_029891345.1). NCBI lineage: Eukaryota > Metazoa > Arthropoda > Insecta > Phasmatodea > Phasmatidae > Dryococelus > Dryococelus australis. The sequence goes on from CM057009.1 coordinate 244,244,177, forward strand.
ACACAACAGGGGTGGCGGAAGGTGTTCATTATTAGGGAGTCAAGGGCCAAGACCAAAAAAAAATTACATGTATTTTAAATTAACATTAACACTGGCAAGTATCACAGAAAAAAATCTTACTAACTTAGAGAAGGTTACTCAAAATTTACATTATATATATATATATATATATATATATACACACACACACACACACACACTTTTTTTAACAATATAACTGATATAATTTGTAAACAAATCTCAGATCACACAAATTCTAGAAATACAGCTCTATTATACTAGAAGCATATTAGAAAATAATACTCAAATTTGTCTTTATGTACTGAATTAATTTATCAACCAAAAGTAGTAGTTTTAGTGCGGGTTTATTATTTCTTCTGAAAAAGTGACCTTTACAGCAGATTATTAGGGGGTCTAATAACCTCCCTGACCTCTCCCTGACCTACTGGTTCCACCACCCATGGCACACAATACATATGAACATTTACAAATGTGTTTTATTTTCAGGTTATTCTCCCCTTGCTCGGGCAATAGACATCCTATAAAGTGAGAATGTAAGGTATATACCCAGGATATCTACTACCCTACTTATGGGAATAAAGAAAAGAACAGAGAAATGTTACTTGCATGTTACTTACCATTTATATTTATAGTTCCTTCTCTGTTTTCCTATCTCTCTCTCTCTTTGAAGAAGGTTATTAAGGCCTCAAATTATCCAACTATATATACGTATAAGTTAATGAACATTTGTACCCTAGGTGAAATCTAGAGGGAAAATGGCAAGGAAATACACTGAACTGATATAAAAAGGCATATACATATATCAATTGTAACAATGTTATTTCAACAGTAAAAAAGGTCAATGGTGGACTAGTTCCTAACTTACACTTTATACATAACAACTACTGCAATACTTTTTTCACAAAGAAGTTCCTAAAGTAACTTACAGTTACTTTTCTGAAAATTGTAGCTGTAACTGGTTAATATTTCAGTGGAGTAAATATAACCATAACAAAGTTACTTTTAAAAATTAACTTTGCAGTTCTTGGCTGCAGGTGCCCATCAAGTATTATTATTTCTTATTTCAATTCATAATACTCAAAAAGTCAGCTCATAACTTTAATGTAAATGTGTTAAATATTGTGGAAAATTGATTTGGAAACTAACCACGTTAGATTTAGGATTTACATTATAAAGGAGGCAGCACTCCTGCAATGCAGTGTCCTGTGAAATCTCCATGTAATGGATAATATAATGATGTGCTGCATCCAGAAATGCCTAATTCACACTCGGAGGTATGTGAGCTCAAGTGTGGCAACAGGAGACATGTGGCTATGAAAGTCTACATAAATGACAAACATGTTAGCCAGCAAGCAGGATGCTTTCATTTACTATCAACTTCAAGCTGGTGTTGTAGCTCATGGTTTACAGGTTGATGGTGGTGATGTCACATGATGCAATAAACAGTTTAGGATCACATGATGCAATAAACAGTTTAGGAGACGAGCAGGACAAAGGGCTCACATTATGTGGGTACTTTAGTACTTTCTATGATTAATGGAGAAGTGAAACTAAACAAGCTATAGTAAATAATGCCCAAAACAGACACTCCATGAAATGGAAAACTGCAAAAACTAAAAATAATATGGTCTCATTAAATTTACTGTGTATAATAGCCTGTATGAAACAGAACACATCTATATACATAAACAGAAGGTATTAAAACTGAATTTGGAATAACTTGAATACATCCCAGTTGCATTAAAACTTGACCACAGGAAGTGTATCAATAATTTAAATTACATTTTTATGTAAATATATATGTTAAAGTGCAGCTAACTAGCACATTCTATACTTCAAATTCATTCAAGAGTTTGTAGAATGCAATATACAAGTGATAGTCATTAAACAATTAATTATAAATTGTGTTGATTCTTTGCTGTGATTCTTTGCCTTCATCGCACTACACCTGTGCAGCTATGACGTGCCCTCTACTAGGGGAGTCGGCCCCAGTAATGCAGTTACGCCTTCACGACTCCTGCCTCGGCGTGGTGTATGCTAGGAGTGCACCCTACCTGCACAACGTCTGAGGCACTGCCGGAGTCAGATGACCATCCCACATTAATGTCCTCAAGAGGAAACTTTTGAGGGAATATTTATTCGGGCTGACCTCAATCACCAAACAACCCCCCCCCCCCCCTCAGTAAAGTTGTCACCAAGGAAATGATTGCAGCGCGGGGACTACAACGGCTCCAGAGTTTCAGCAACCCCTTTCGTTTGCTCCCGCTACACATTATGTCCCCATGTATGCATGTATGGGTAGTGTGAGTGCGGCCTGACATACAGGTAATTTTTCTCAATATACAACCATTTTCAAATTCAACCTGAACAACTTTGGTGAAGGATTTTCCTTGTTTTATAGCCCTTCAGGGATGGCTACCCACACCCCTCCTGGGGTGAATGTGGACTCGCCCAGCTCGAGACACTCAATGCCACTTCGCTATCTTAAAAATTTGAGAGTATAATTATTTTATAAATTCTTTTCTGCAGTGTTAATTTTGTTTCTAATCCAATGAATAAAGCAATGGACTGTGAAGCTCCAAAGCGTTTATAAATTATGTTGCACAGTAAATGTAGTACCAATATATATTGCATTTTTTTACATTTTGTTTGCGGAAATCAATTAATAAGTGTTTATGTGTTTTATAATAGAGGGTCACATTAGATTAGTGTAATTATTTCTTTTCTCATGAGCATTTTGTATTTCTTGTGTCTCTCCTGCATTTTTGGGCTGAGTCTTGGCAGGGCTCCACCATTTTCTTCAGTTGGTCTTCCAGCGCTGCCAGGCGGTAACGCATCACATGCTTCTGAGCTTTTACCATTTTTGCACCAGTCACCTCGTAGCTTCAATAGTAATTCTTTTAAAATGAAAACTTAATTAACTTTCATCACCAAGAGATAGCACCAACCCCCGTCCCACCAGCTCAAAAGCACCGGGACCATTTCAAACCAGTAATTGTTCACCGGCTTTGCGCCCTTTCACTCTGTTAAGGTTGCCAACATGCAAAAGCTGTTGGAATGATGTAAGCGCTTCCCAGGAGGTTTATTGCAACAAGTAAAAGAACCTACACTACAAATAGTGTTTTATTTTCTATAAATGGTGTTTTATTTTACTGTTGGCAGCTTCACGGCCACGTAATTTTGGGTCATCTACACACTGAATCACTGCACCCCATAAGTGAGATAATTGTTGGGCACGTAAGTTCTATCGGTGTGTGAGGTGGCTGTAACAATCTCAATATAAAATTAGAGGCATATGAGGAGGCCTAAATCCTCACTAGGCAGGCATACACGAATATCCTCTCAATAATACATCATGGTTTGCACGGGGTGAGTCCAGGAGGAGCCACGCAGGCGAACGGTCCACCCCTAGAGAATTGTCTCAGCTCAACGGAGCTGGTACTCTTACTATCCCATTATCCTAAAAACCAATCTTCTTAAATCTGCCATCGCAGTTTCTCAACACCTGTTACTCACTCCTGAGTCCATGACAGCTTGTCAAGTGTCACCCTTCTGTGTGGCTATATCTTTGTCTAAAATTCTGATCATGAAAAATTCTCCTATGTCTTATTCCTGCTGAACCTAACTACCTGTCTGTATGCTTAACCTGGAGATATACCCATCCTTGTTGCAAGTGCAATTTTCTTTTATGTGTCAAAATTCTGTAACCTCTTTGCCAAATTCAAGTTCTTGGCAATTTTTCCTTTAAACCTTCCCTTTCCATGCCATAAGGGGCCGTGCCAACATGAACTCCATGCAACTTTGCATCAGAATGGGAAAAATTCTCTAGCAACATAGCGACCATCAGCCAGCCACATCATTCTTGAGCTACGCACGGAAGAAGCCAGACATGGAATCTTCCACCGCCATTTTGTGAAGCAATATCTAAACACCACTCTCTCACCCTTCCGGGTGAGACAGTGCGGTAGCAGCTAACAATGTGTGTGGTGTGGATGTGTGACTTACATCACCCCCTCCAACAACAAATGCTGTAGAAAGACATAAACAATGCAGTGACACTACCCCTTCACCTCCCCTCCAGACAGGGTGGCTTATCGATCAGGAGGCAGCAGTTGGTGCCTATGCAAACACCCCTCCAACCACTTGTGCCGGTTTTCCCCTCTAACCTGGACGCAGGGGAGACTGTTGCGTACCGGCGAGGTTCAGTATCCCCGGCCATAAGGTGAATGCTACGTCATGTCGCACTGCCGCACCGGTGTCAACTGCATGTACAACACAGTGAAAATGGTATTTGTTTTTAAGAACAAGACTGTGCAGTGCAAACAGTGTGGTGGACTTAATTGCACTGGACTTTTTGAACTTAACAACTGACAATGTCATTTGCCCATCTACAGCAACACAATCTTTCGGCTATACATCACCTTTTGTTTTCAGAGTACCTGCCCCTAAACAGGTCTATTTTCAGGGCACCTATTTTATCACAGCCATCTATTTTAACGGCACCCCTTTCATTACTGTCCTCTCTTTTTGTGCAGCCATCTGGCTATACTCTGCTAACAAGCTGTACTTCACCAACAGCCTTCATCCCGCCTTTCACCTCCACGCTACCGAGCCAGCATGACGTAACTGCCCGTGAGAGTGTCACCATGTACTGTGTGGGTCGCCAGCTCATGTGGCCATGTGACAGAATGGCAACAAAGGAGCACAAAATGTTTGTCGTGACTGACAACAGATTCTGTTGTGACCGGCGCCTTCCCAGAGACAGTAATCTTGAAGAATACCAATCTGAAGCTGTCAAGAAGCCAATTGATGCACCAATGCCCTGCATTGCATTGCTGCCTTCAGATCTAACTTTTGAGGCACCCTTTGTCGAGAAGCTGCCTGAAATGTTGGCATGTGTGCTCACACATGTGACACACAGTGACCAAGTTGATGTTGATCTGCCACCAATGCCCAGCGGTGTGATGCTACCTTCAACACCTAATGTCGAGGCGCCAATAATTTTCACAGTCTTTGGCATCCCAGCTGAGGAGTGGGTTGCCAGAGTAAGTGCTGTCATGCACCCAAACGCCTCCTCTGCGTATCATGATGCAGTGAAGCCAACCCACCTTTGACACTGTCTTAATACCATGTCATGCCTGTCACGCATCTCTGCGTGTCAGGCACGCAGCTGAGCAACACTCCTATGGCTTCACGTGAGCCGCACGGAAAGCACCCAATAACCATGACTCTACCAGCGTTCTGATAGCAACAACAAACACCGGCATCATGGCATCCTGTGTCTCCACCACTGCTTCACCTGGCAGCTGAGCTATGAGTGCTGTACAATTACAGGTAAGTGGTGTGGTGTCTGTGAAAATGTGCTGTGTTGGCAATACCTGTCATACCTGGGCGTAAAATCTCTGTGGTAACAGCTGCGAACAATGTAGTGATGTCTATATGAAATTCCTGTGTTGACCGTGTGTCAAACTGTACCTAAACAAGTGCAACCATTCTGTTACAAACAGCGCTATTGAATCCTGTGTAACTACATTCACAAACATTGCATGCCCAGACCAGTGCTCAATTAGGCAGCTAGGAGTATGACTCCTACCAACTGTAGACATTATCACTCTTCAATAAGTCATATCAAGCCACTATTCCTACACTAACATCATAACTGGTCATCACCTCACTTGCACTGCTAATATCCCAGCTCCATCTGTAGTCATCTAGACCTGTGCGCGTGACCTGTCACCCAAGGTGTAACCAAGTCTTACTCTGTGTTATTACTGTGGCACACACAGCAGTCTCACCCCGCTTCCAGCAGCTCCTATTTTGACAGCACGGCTGCCAACTGAACTTGGGGGTGGCAACACACAAGGGAGATGTTCCTGTTTCACCCACTGTGGCACATGAGGTGAAGCAGAGCAGTTCTCCCCTCCCCACTCCCTGTTCATTCTGCTTCCCAGCAAGCGCCATCACTCATTCGCCCTTCCTAAGGAGAGAGTGTAGCCCACCCACTCTCTTCCAAACATATGGCATGACATTCTCCAGCCGGCGGTCTCCGCGAGTGTAAATAAGCAGAGTGAACCAGCCCTACGCCACGTGTGTTTGCCTGTCAATGGAAACAAATATTGCTCTGTCTCTCGTTCTTCCTGCTCCACGCAGCATTCTCTCATCTTCATCCCATTTCGTATCTATGGAACTACGCAGCAGTGATCACCTATGCTCAAGAAGTCGTACGTCTGCATTGGTCTGCATATTGTGCGTTGTCTATTTCATTGCATATTTTTATTTCTCACATATTAGGGTACTTCCAAGTGTTTATTGTATGTGTTTATTCTCAACTAGTCCTACTTTAGGACTTCATGCTAGTGTTTACCATCACTTCTCAAACTTGACTGAAGTGTATTAGTGTTTATCATGTTTACCACATTGTTTATCATGTTTATCTTGCATAATAACAATTGTTTACATGAGTGTGTTTGCTCTAGTAGTCAATCTATGTTATTGTTTATCATTGTTTACATCATTGTTTACATTACTATGGCCACTTGATTTAGTACTTTGCAATTCACTACACATTGTTTCATTGCACTTTGTCACCAAAAGGCAATTTTCATGCAATTTGAAAGTATAATTTACTGGTGTTTATGATACATTCCATATTATCACGTTTCTTCTATAATCTATCTCTTCTAGTGCTATGGTGTCTTGCACCTTCTCAGTTTTTTGTGCCCCTCTGCATCGGGGCATTTCAAGTGTCTTTGATATTAGTTTACCTATTTAACTACATTGATTACCTTTGTTTACATTTACATTTAATTGCTTAAGTGTCTGCGTGTGTGTGTGTGTTTTTTTGTGTCATGCCATGTGTTTATGCCAGATTCTTTGCCATTCTTCATTTTAAATTCTCCGTTCTGTTGTTTACCTCGCCTTGCGACGATAAATTCACACCTTTTCTCCACACACAAGCGGCACATTTCAGCTGCTCTCGCTTGCCTGCTACAGCTTGTCTACAAGTCGCAGCCTGCCACCAGCAATGTGCACCTTGTGATGCATCGCGTGTTACCGAGGGACATGCCACACAAGGCATACAAATAGGCATATCTGCCGGCATCCCAGCATCCCGGGTGGCATGCTGTTTGGCATCGCCGCACACTCTTGTGACGCCATAGTGCAGCTGCGTCACCATCTGGCACCCGTGACCCTGTTACTACCCCACTCCAGCTTCAGCAGTGAGACAGCCGCGCATTGTCCTCAGCTTACAGACACCACACCTCCCTCGACAGCTGCTCTAGCACCATGTCAGTGGGGCAGCCACCCCACCTCTGCAGCTCCACTCTCCACTCAGGGCCCATACAACTTGTGGCAAAGGCCATGTGTACCAACTTGCTGCCAATAGCTGTGCAGCGAGGTCATTGAGCTGCAGCCAACAATTGGCATCCAGAAGAAGGGGGTATCCCTTAGCCCGTTCTTCCCACTAAACCTGCACAGCTATGAAATTGTCTCTACTGGGGAAAGTTGGCCCAAACATAGTGGTTGCACCTCCACAACTCCTGCCTTGACTCAGTGTACTAGGAGTGAACCCTACCTGCACAACATCCGAGGCACTGCCAGAGTCAAGTGACTGTTCCAGATTAATTTCCTCAAAAGGCAACTTTTGAGGGCATACTAATAGAGGTCAATCACTATCACCAACCCTGCCCCCCCAGTAATATTGTCACCAGGGAAGTGTTTGCAGCGAGGGGGCCACATAGGCTCCGGAACTCCAGAAACCCCATTAATGCACGTGTAAAATCCTCATGTGTTCATGTGTGGGCAGTGCATCAAGGCAATTTTTATTAACATATCATCACATTGAAATTCACGCCTAAGAGTTTTGGCAAACAGTTCTCATTGTTTTATAGCCATTCAGGCATGGCTACCCACTCCCCTACTGGGATGAAAGTGGATACACCAAACTCGAGCCATCCAAATCCATTTTACTATCTTAAAAATTGGAGAGTGTAATTATTTTATAGATTTTTTATTGCAGTATTTATTGCATTCCTAACCCAGTGAATAAAGCAATGAACTGAAAAAAACCATCACCAAAGCATTTAATTACTTTGCACAGTAAATGTAGTGCCAATATATATTTCATTTTTTTTTAAGAATCTGTGTACTGGTATGTAAATCAATTAATAAGTGGTTATGTATTTCATAATAGAGGGTCATGTTAGATTAGTGCAATTATTTCTTTTCTCGCTAGCATTTTGAGTTTTCTTGTGTCTATCCCTTGCTTATGTTCTGAGTCTTGGTGGGGCTCCGCCAATTTCTTCAATTGGTCTTCCAGTGCTGCCGGGGGTGGTCAAGCATTGTGTGCCTCTGGCCTTCACCGTTTTTGCACCAATCACCACATAGATTCATATCACATATGGGAACTTAATTAACTTTCATCACCCAGAGGAAGCACCACCCTCACGTCCTGCCAGCTCAAAAGCTGTTGGAATTATGTAAATACCTCCCAGGAGGGTTATTGCAGTAAGTAAAAGAACACATTTTATTTTACTGCCAGCAGCTTCATGGCTACATAATTGTAGTTCATTTACCCATTGAACCACTGCAACCCATAAGTGACATGATTGTTGGGCATGCAAGTTCTATCAGTGTGTGAGATGGCCGCAAAATATCACCTGGAAATAAGCGGCGTATGAGCAGGCCTAAATCCTTACTACGCTGGCATAGAAGAATACTCTCTCAACAATACATCACTGTCAGCACAGGGTGAGTCCAGGAGCAGCTGTGCAGGCAAACGGCCCGCCCCTAGAGAAGAGTCTCTGCTCAACCGAGCTGGTGCCCTTACTATCCCATTTATCCTAAACCCAACCTTCTTAAATCTGCCATCGCAATTCCTCAACAACTGTCACTCACTCCTGAGCCCACGACAGCCCATCAGATGCACAGTCTACATAAAAGTTTTTTGCTTGGTGAAAGTGTTTGAAGCCCACGAAAAAGTAAAACTGCCTTCAAAACAGTGAGTGAAGTAGTTCAAGTGCAGGAAAAAACAGATTTACAATAAAAACAAGGTTCTATGGACATGTGGCAGAACCAAGCTTTGCCTTATGTGGTAATGTAATGCTCATATACAATATAATGCATTTTACTGTAAATAAAATTTATTTATTGTTCAGTTCAAAACAAAATTTAAAAAATGCAGAATTTCTAATTTTTCACAATTTTAATTTTGTTTTTGGATGCCATTTCAACCACCTAAAATGGAAACCTGCAAAAATGGAAAGAAATTTTTGGGTCTCACTGAGCTCTGTTGTAGACAGGTTTTATGGTATTTATACATGATATATCTAAATTAGACCGATGAACTTCTGCTGGAGGATATCGAAAGGAAAAAAAAGTGAAAACATACTTACGACCTATGGTCTAAAGTGAAGCCTAAGGGTGGTACATATCTTTGAAGTTGGGCCTGAAGCACTAGTTTGTTACAAACATTAGAAATGAAACACAGAATATCTGGAAAATGTGCAAGGTTGATTGTATCATTTGGGTTAATGATCCATTTTAAAAAATCCCAAGTATGGTACAGTATCATGGAAATTACATTAAAATAAGGCTAGTAACCATTATTTTTTTTAAATGAAATAATTTGATGATAGTGACAGACAGGTGATGTGTTTACAGATCTTTGTTCCATTACACATTATACAGACAATGAATAAAGCTTATGTTAATTTATACCATACCTTAACAGTTGTGTTTGCTTCTCTTCCTGGTATATCAGAATTGTTAGCTGAAACTTTGATTTCAAAATACCCATCTACAAAAGAAACCATGCTGCCAGCAGTACGCAGCTCTCCTGTTTGCTCATCTAGTTGAAACACCATGCTGTTATTTGTAGGAATTCGTACTGTATCAATTACTGATGGTGCCAATGAAAAGAATGTTGTGTTCACAAGATTATAAAATACTGGCAGAGCACTAGAATCCTTGTCCACAACTTCTAGTGTGAGAAGAGATGTGTCAACAGGCACATTGAGCCTTACACCTGGATCAAAATACATATGTTATTAAGGCATCAATTTTCTTATTAAGGGTTCAGTGAACATTACAGTATTAACACACTAATACTGATAGTGTTAACATGAAGCATCTAGGAAAGGAGTTTCCTTTTGCCTACAATCACCTCAAAAATTAATAAACACACTAATTATACTATAACAGCTTTTTGTGTTGCTACATTATACACTGCTCTTCAAAAAAATTTGAATTGTACACCCAATAATCACTAAATTCAATAATAAAGATAAAACTACGAGACAAAATGTTTTTTCTATCAAATGTAGCAATGAGATTATCTAAAGTGTTCAATATATATATATATATATATATATATATATATATATATATATATATATATATATATATATATATATATATATATATATATATATATCTATATATATATAATTAATATTGGACAATTCACATGCTACCAATAGTATCTAGTAATGTGAATAGCATTTAATAATGTCATCTACAATTTTTATTGCATATATTTATTATTATGACAATTTTCTATTGGTATGACACTTACCTACAAATACCTAAATTATATCCATTTCACTTAATAAACAGTTACAAAAACATGTAGTTTAATGATAAAGTTAACAGTAAACCACTCTTACTCACAGCCAGTAGAGTCATATATTTCAAGATTCTAGTCAATCCTGATGCAGCAGTGGTGAAGTGGTTAGACTATCACCTCCCACCAAGGTGAACCAGGTTCGATTCCCAGTGGGGTTGTCCCTGGATTTTCGCATGTGGGAATTGTGCTGAACAATGCCACTGGTCAGCAGGTTTTCTTGGAATCTCCCGTTTCTCCCACCCTTGCATTCCGACATTGCTCCATATTTACCTCGCTTCACACTCATTGGTGCTTAAGACAAAAATGTTAAGAGCCTTCCAAATCTCTTCACTTCACTTGTAGACAATCCTATAAGACCTTCACTTATAATCTTATTCTTTGAATTAAATTAGGTGTTTTGGAAGTGCCTCAAAATTTTGCAATGTAGGTTGTTATGTGTCACAAATAAAACATAAAACTTAAGAAGACTGAATAATGACAATTGTGCCACCTTGGAGGCGCACCCCTTTTTCTTTCTTTTGTCAAGCTGTTTATATTTAGTATCCCCTTTTTGGGAATATATATATATATATATATATATATATATATATATATATATATATATATATATATATATATATATATATATATATATATATATATATATATATAAAATAGGGGTTCCTATTATATATACATTTTTTTGTCTAACCTTTGGCAAAACCCCTATTTCAGTTTCAGCTTCTGTTTCAATTCTGGCCCTTTTTGGGGTAGAATACGTTGTAAGTCACTGTTAATCAAGTCTTTTTTGTGCCTATATTCCATGCATGTTACGCAGTATAGAGTGCGCTCCAAACATTATCGACTTTGCTGTGCTCAGCCACTCCGCCTCTGGGCTGTCTTGGCAACCTACCTGCTTCCTTTTCCTTCCCATATCTATGGATCCCTCCTACCACGCATGTGTGTTGAGCTTCTCTCTCATTGGTTACTGGCTACAGTTTGAAGTTTGGGTCTTCTGCTCATTTTGGTAGCTCATCCACTTCTACGCCAGCAAGCATTTGATTAACTTTGCTTTAATTTCTGTTCCTGGCCTAGATGGGTTTTCATGCAATGTTAGGTTTGTAAGCATTACAACTTGGTAGCTGACGACAGTTAGAATATCATTATGGCTGATGGCAAGAAGCATAGGTGAGTTAGCTTTATATTGCATTGAGCTTGAATTACGATTTTAGTGTGGGCTATTCAAGGAATTCTAGGATTGCGCATGTAGCTTTTATTCTAAATTCATTTTGTACCCGCAGTGTTTAAATTCTGGTTTTGGCTGAACTTATTAGTTGCGTGTGCTCCATAGAGTTTTCTGTTGTGTATAGCCTTGCACTTAGGTTATGGTTGAAAGAAGTTTTGGATATTTGCAAGCCTCCTGAAATGTGATGGCTTGTTGAATGGGTCTGCACTGGCTTGCGAAACATGGTGATACAATAGAGGTAACCCACCAGTGTGAAATATCTTTAAATGGTACGAACCAGGGATGGTTCGTTGGTTTTAATAGATGTTTTTTAATTGTACTTGTCAGAACACATTTTTAATGTTCACTAGATTTTGGAAGGCTGTCACAATGCCCTAGTGAATGTCAATAATAATTTCAGTATTAATGCGAGAAGGGCCGTTAAATATTTTGAGCTTCTATTATCTTTAATTGTTTAGAATCCAGTAGAGTAATTGTATTTTCTCTATTGAGTATATATTTGGTGTGATAACGTTTAGTATTGGTTGGTTAAAAGAAAGAGCCCTTATATATTAAGAGATTTTTAAAGCATTCCAGTGTGGAATGTTAATTGAGTTCACCCAAGGTTTTATATATCTTTTTATAGCAAAGCAAATTTTATATTGTATGTTTTAAATCAATTTTTATGAGTAAATTTTTTTCATTGAGTTGCATGAAACCTGAATAAAGCGTATGTTGGAATTTGCATTTTTTGTAAATTCTTGTGGCAGACGTCACAATGTGTCAGTTCATGTAAATAATTTAGTTAAATTTGCTTATGTTGTATTATTTATTTGAAATAAATTATTGTGTGCTTTCCAAAAACATTGCCTCCAGTATATTAGTTTTAGTTTATACTACTCAGCATGTCAAGCCACCAAAAATAAGAGTTTTTTAAAAATATTTTATACTATAGACACTATATGGCTAGTTTATTTGTCCAAATGTTTTACTAAATGTTTTATTGACCAACCCTTTACATTACTATGTTTGTTTAAATATTTCCTGACCATGCCGATGGCAAGTTTCAAGTCAATATTTTCCACGACATTAATAAGTGCATTTCATATTTATAAGTCACATTAACATGTTATACTGGGTGTTATTAACTAATATTTCTTATTAAAAGATTTGTCAATAATTAATCCGATTTTTTTTATAAATTTTATTCTAACTGAAATGTCATTCAAATGTGTTTATTTTAAGTAATCATGATAAATCACATATTGATCATAGCAGTGATTTCCTGAATCGATACTTGCTTGCAACGATTTCTGGCCGAGTCGTTTTCCTACTTCTTCACCTTGGTAAATGGCGTGGTTACATCTAATATTTTCTACTGCTACTTCTCATCAGCTTTCCATGTAAGAACTTCTGCAAATCCACTCCGGGAGGGTGATTATTACATAATTATCCAGTCTTCGTGATTTTTTAATTGTTTTAGTGACCGATGGATGTTGATTTTTGTGATTATTTTAATCTAGCGGTTCGCCTAGTTTGGCAACACAAATGAGGCCATATTAAGAACAAGTTATCTTCAGGTCGTGGTGGGGGAATGGCACTTTTGGCATCTCAGAGCTTGATTGCTCCATGGTTTAAGTGAGAGTTATATCGGAACCTGCCGACTTCGGCCTTGTTACAGCATCTATTTTTCACCAGGCCATACATTTTCTTTAGACTTACTGCTTTCGCTTGTGGCATGCGCACCACAACCTTTGGCTTCTACGAGCATTCGATATTGTTTTTGGGAGTGTTTTTCCCAAATATTCAGTGAAATCACAGTTTTTGTAGCTATGCAAAATTATAAGAAAAATGTGCTTATTTAAATTTAATTTTGATGCTTATGTGTGAAGAGGCTAACCTTCTCCTCAACGTCATTCCAACATCTTGAGATACATATTATGTCGTTAAGTAATTTCATAACTTTAAGAAACATTTTCATTTAAGGCGATTACCATTAATATATTTTATTAACAAACTCAGTAAAAATCTAAAATTAAAGTAAAGAAAGGAAAGAATAACAAAAGGCCTTAATAATAATAATTATTATACTAATAATAAATACAGTAAAAAAATGAAATAAAAATTGTGCACTCCTTTTGAGATTAGTAACATTGTTATATGTATATGTAAAGTTATGCAAGGGAAAATCTATATTTGTTGTTGTTGTTGTTTTGAGATTGATGTGATTGTGGGAGTAGAATAAATGTTTACATTCCCCCGAATTTTTGTGTTATATTCATGTATAATCTTACTTTCAGAATCCAGTTACCCTAAAAAATTTTTTCGGCTTTTTTTTTCTAACCACATAATGACAGTTATACTATAAAACTTTGAGAAGTAACTAATGCTGTTGGATGGATACCAAAGTCGTAGGTTAAGCCTTTGGTTCTTATATTTTTATTTAATCCTTGTCTACATGCATATTCGTCACAACCATGTCCACACGTGTTTTGGGTTTGTGCCTGCTTTTGGGAGTTTTGATGTAACTGTTTCTATCAGCTTTGGGAATTTTGGACCCATAAAGGTAGGGTACAAAATTTATAACCTGTTCCATTGGAATGTTTTGTTTTTGCTTGCAAGCCATCTTGCTACTAGTTGTTGCCACCAGGTAGCACCACTATCAGTTATTGCAAAATGCAGCACCTCTGGTGAAAAGGCACTTATACCTGTCTGTGAAGTACAAAAAGACACATGCCAAAGCAGATAATGTACACAATATTTATTTAGACATTACATTTCACCTGTCTTGAACTCTATCATTTCAACATCAACAATTATTACTATAGGGTAACAGGCACAGATTTGAGGTGGGAAGCTTCACAAACCTGTAACCAATGTGACTCCAAATATTCCATCTGGTCCTGGATGTGATACAAACACAAAAAAAACACCACTACAATGGTGGGAGATTGTTGTCCTTGAGTACCAAAAGTATTTAATAAGAGTGTTGGTAGAGACATTTCATTTGTAGCACTAACATATTAAAGAAATCCTGGTGTTATCACGTCTACACATTCCATCTAATATGTTTGAGCAGTTGCCATTGGTTCAAGGTTTTGAAAGCAAGATGGTCAAGATCCTGTTATGCCAAAGATATGAAGTTCTCACCATTCAGGAAGTGTCCAGAGGTTAATGCTGACAGATCACTGATCATCAGTGGATGGGAATTAGGGATTTTTTTTTCATCAGTTACAGCCACATAGCACTTTTTAAAATTCAATATCTAATTGCCAATGACCTTGTATACATGCACTTTTTCGGCCTTCATGTCAATCTCCCACAGACTCCCAAAGTATGGTGATGCATGGGGGATTAAGTGACACGTGATCCCTGTAAGGGATCCTTGTGAGTAGAAGATGCAAGGCATTTTTTGAGCTCATTTAGGTGACCATGTGCACAACCAAGTCTCCATAAAGATCAGAATAACATGCACTGTAAAATATACTACTACTTGTAAAAAGGCAAAAATGCATATATAGAAAGTTCCAATACCAAATATATGTTTATGGCATTGCCCGCACTGTAGATGAAAACGCAGACACAGATTTTTAAAATTATGGCCATTCGAAGATTCCCAAGTTTTACCAGAAAAGGACCAGTATAATCAACACCTGTTGTTCTCAAAGTATTGGCCTGTGAAGTTCATATGGTTGTTAAACTACCCATCATGGAATTATAGGGGAGAGGTTTCTCTCGAAAGCATTGGTAATAATATTTCAAATAATAATGAATAGCTTGCTTATCTTAGAGAATACATTATTTTTATCACATCTAATTCTGTAGTATTTTCATGTATGGAAATGGTTGATGATTAACTCTGTTGAATAATGAACATCTGGTAGGACCATGGGATGAGTTATATGAAAAGGTAGACCCAAGTTGGTGAGTCTACCACCAACCTACAGGATATATTTAGTGTCCAGAAATAGATTTAGTTTACTGATTTTTGAGAGAAGGGAACAATTACATCTCATAATTTCCAAATTAGCCAAAAAATTACGGTTGCACTTCCTTGAGCCACAACAGTAAGTCATGGTTAAACTCCATTGGTGTTGGGTGAAGGTGGAGGGGAGTCTTTATAATGTGTAGTGGCAACTGGCAAGAAACTGCTTAGGATTTATTGTTCTATTAGCCATCTTGTTTAAGCAATATACTTTCAGAGTATGGTTCTCAGAAATGTAGTTTCAGCTGTTACCATTAAGCTTATTGTGCACAGTTCTGGAAATACCACTGAAGGCAGTCCTGCAGTTTGGGCATTCTGAAGACAGTACTCCCTGAGAGGTTAAAAATCCTGACTCACTGACCATTTTAATACAGTAAAAAAATATGTTGTGAGGCAAATGGATGGGGATCAGTGTTGACAACTGCCAGCAACCATGTTGTGATGTCACTTGGCTGCCATATTGGATCTCAGTGACCTTACCTTGTGCCAGTGACCTCGAGCCCGTGACATTGGATGATAATAAAACACAAAAAAAAACCAAATTTAAAAAAAAAAATGTGTAAATAATTATAAAAAATTACAAAAATATTTCCAAAAAATTTTTTAATTAAAATTTTTTAGCAAATTTACAAAAAATTAAAAACAATTTCTAAAACATTGAGGATAAATATTAAATACTTATATGTAGGAGGTTCTAGGTTTCGGACAAAGATGGTGAAGCACACATCCTCCCGGCACAAAGACTCTCACCCACCACTATATTTTATTGGTTAATACAGCACACCCCTCTCCTTCCAATGGATAGCTTGACCCCATTCCCGCACCACACTTCTATTGGCTCCCCTCTAACATCTCATTGGAATTACATCACACCCCTAACCTTCCCACCCCCAAAATTTTATTGGCTCTCCTTAACCCCTTCTCCCCAATCACCGCCATTTTGTATTGACTGTTTAATTGTTCCCATTTTCCCCTCCACCCATCAGACATTTTATTGCTTTTACATAATATCTGACCCCCTCCTCATTTTCCCTCTTTCTTCATTTGCAAAATGTTTCACTTCACACAAGCCCTTACTTCCTCCAGCACTCCTAAAGAGGACTCACTCCCCACTCCAATCAATTTAGTCTGTTCTTTAATGTGTATTTATT
The DNA here is from genome assembly GCA_029891345.1 of Dryococelus australis. Classification (NCBI taxonomy): domain Eukaryota; kingdom Metazoa; phylum Arthropoda; class Insecta; order Phasmatodea; family Phasmatidae; genus Dryococelus; species Dryococelus australis. The sequence goes on from CM057009.1 coordinate 244,261,165, forward strand.
GTTCCTCCTCACCCAACCTTTATATATATAGTCCAACAATAATTTGACCATGTTTAATCCCTTAACACTCTTGCTCATTGTTTTCAGTTTTGTTCACCAGATCATGAAAGGGAAAGAAGTTAATGAGAACCAAGTAGCCCCATGCTACAGTTCCTCGCTAGGGAAAGATGGCAGATCATTCATGTCCCTCATATTTTTAGCATTCAGTCCAATAAGTTATTTTATGTTCGGTTATTCCATTACAATGGCTTGCAGGGTATTATCAGATGTGCTTGTAATATGCACATATTTTCATGCAAAATATAAATCAGCTGAAATTTGAATTTTTTGTTTGGACCTCTGAAGTAATATGAAATTTCATAAAATATTGTGAAGGAAAATCATATATATTAAAATTTATATATTAGTCATTGATCTCATTTGCAAAGGCAATACGTTGGTACCCATGTTGCTACTGTGATATGCCGTTTGCATTCATCCAGTGCACTTAAAATCACAGAATGCCTTAGGGCTGGAGGTCCTTCCTTTGATAAAAGGTGTTTCATCACCATTCACAGCATTAACTGGAAATAAAATGCAGGCATCACGTGAGTGGTCATTACGCCCTCAGAATCGTATCAGGATCTGGGATGAATAAAGAAAACACTGTCCGGAAGGCCGAAAATGCATTCCACTACAGTCCATTTTTAACCTGAATGGGTGAAAAAAATCACTGTTAGCTCTTCACATAATTACAATGCCAAGAAAATTAAATTTATGGCTCGTAAACATCTTTGAAAAACAGACCCTATTCCATGAAAGGCAGGTATTGAAACAAAAAAATAAAGCCATGTTGAAGGCAGAGATATTAAAAAATGCTTTAAATCCAGCGTAAAAAAAATATCATGAAGAAGTGTAAAAAAACTTGGTTTGGGTCAAAAATTAACAAAAAATCAATCACCTAGTGCCCCCGAAACAAGCTTATCCCCTACTAGAAATTTTTTGTAAATTATTGTTGCAGAAATTTGTATGTCTCGGCCGTTCATGGTAAAGTGAGCACTTTTGAAGCCATAGTTACTTTTTTCTTTTAACAACTTTATATCCTTCCATCACTTGTTAATGTAAACCCTGACATGTAATTAATAAACACAGTGTATACATTCACCATACCCAAAACCAAAAGTTTGAGGGCACAATGAAATGTATTTATTGGTTACTATGTCTGACGAAACAGCTTCAGAAAGTGCTTACTTTACCGAGAATGGCCTATAGTTACATTCACTCATCCAACACATCAACCAGCATCAACTGCAGGGGCTTGCTACTCGCTACAGTGACAAGCACTGCTGAACATGTGGATTACATCAGTGCTGCACATTCACTGCAAGGGCCCACACAATGTGCACACCAAGTTTAAAATGTGCGCTGTTCGTTTGGTACCTGTAGAACAGTAGGAAAATATTTCCGACCACACGATCCCATATAAAAAAATGATTGTCTTGGTGTGTCCTACCATCCTTGAGAATAATGATGACTCATTTTGATATAGATATACAGTGTTATCGTAAGGACCAAAAACAAATTGTGTACAAAATGTTCACTCTAAATTCATGAAAAATGCAAAATAGTAGCTTAGAATGCCTGAAAAATTATAGGAAATCATAACATGAATTGCTGATATTAAATGAATCTTTATTCTCGTTAGAGTGATTTATTCATATCTATTCACCAGCACAAGACTGAGAAGTATTTCGACGGGCCCTATATTTGGACAGTACTAAGCAGAAAAGTACCAACTCTCAAAAAATAGATTTTTAGGTTAAGCCATTCCTTACATGCACAACATAATTTTACACTTTCCGCTAAAAGGAAACAACACACAAGATGCAGGGAAAAAAAATTACCTTGAATATTATACTGATATTTATCTGCTTTTACAATGTTTAGCAGAATGGAACCAATATGTGTTAGTTATGTTTTGCTGAATCAAAGTTGGCACTAGAAGTGATCAGATGTTTGTACTAGGTGAAGGTGGTTCATTTGGATGAATGGTGTGTCTAGTGATTTTTGTAGTACTATTGTTTGTATATTATTATAATTTCTTCAGAATGCTACAGTAATGATGACCAGGGGAAAGTTTTAGACATAACTGGCCATAAAGAAAATTGAAGGCAAGCGTTTTGAGAAATTATAATCTTAGCACATTTGATATCCACTACATACTTACCTGATGTAAAGTGGCACAAAATATTTTTAAGGTTATGTTTGTTGAATATAAACTACAAGGACTGATTCAGAAGTCATGGCAACTATTGTTTATCTCCCGGTAATAATCCAACACAGGAAATGTACTATGTACAACGTAAAGTATACAACAAGTATGTTGTAAAGGTGACACCACATGAGGTATTGATGCAGGAATGTCCAGCAAGGAACAAAGACAAGTATGGCTGCTCGAAATCACGGTTTAATAGATTTATTCTGGTACATTCTGTAAGTGCTCATTTGAACTGGTACATATCGTATGTGTACAAGCTGTTAAATATCCTTCAAAGTAGTATCCGAGGTTGTCCACGGTTCGTTGCCAGCGATGAGGCATGTGGGAAATACCACTGACTGTCCGAGATCCGTCAATGTGTACTACCTCTTGTCGAAACGTTCTGAAGATGTTTTGTTCATTGGCAAAGCATTTACCACGCAATGGACTCTTCACTTTGAGAATAAGATCATAGTCACATGGACTCAGGTAGGGACACTAGGGAGGGTGTGACAACACCTCCCATCCCCAATGCCGTAAACAATGTATAACGCTACCTGCTGTATGAGCTCTAGCGTTGTTGTGTACAACTATAGCATTGCCCAACAGTTCAGGACATTTCCCTCGAACTGCACGACAAAGATGGTACTGCAAAAAAAACAGGCGGGACTGTGCATTTACAGTACAGCCCCCACAAACTGGATGACACACTAAAACATCTCAACTCTCACATGTCAAAGTGATCATCAGTTTTGTGGGTGAAGGGTTTTGTCGTACCTTGTGTCTTCATGGTGATCCAAGATGACGTTATTCATTGAGCTATTGTTTCAAGTTGGGTACATATGCTCACGCCCATGTTTAATCAAGTGCAATGATGCGGTTCAGCAAGCCATTACCATCACTGTGAAAGCATTCCAGATTGATACAATATGTCTTATATTGGGTTTACTTCTCTACCTCAGTTAAGTGATGTGGCACCCAACTGGCACAAATCTCCCATAAATTTAATTCCCATAATAGAATTTTGCACATGGATGACACAGGAATACCCATATGCTAGGCTAATTCCTTAACAGTCCAGTGAGTTTCGTCCATTAAGCACTGAACGTCCAAAGCTACTCATAAGTCCACTACGACACAGGTCGGGTGTTGACTCTCTTCCCAGTTTGAAGGCCTCTACCCACCTTGTCACTGTATGATAGGGTATAGCACAATTACCCAATGTTTCCAGAAGCTTTGCATGACATTTACGTGCATTGCTGCCACGGTGTACAGTTATCTTGATGTACTTGGTGACTTTGGTTATGTCCATTCCACACTGCTTTCATCCAACAACTGACATAAGGAAAGTGCTCACAGCTGGGTGGATGCACTCATATATAATCTGACTGCAAAACCAGTTTGACGTGGGGTAGCACACATTGACGAACTGTGGGCAACCTTGGAGACTACTTTGAACAATGTTAAACAGCTTGTATACGTACAATATGCACCTGTTCAAATAAGTGTAAATAGGGTGTACGAGAATAAATAAACTAAACACTGATTTCAAGCAGCCATGTTTGTCTTGTTCCTTGCCGGAAATTCCTGCATCCATACCCCATGCTGCGTCAACTTTAAAATGTACTTGTCGTACACTTTCGACTGCACATAGTATATTTCCTGTTTTGCATCATTTTTGGGAGATAAACAATAGTTGCCATGACTTCTGAATCAGTACTCGTAGTTATTAATTGTATCTCAATTGACAGATTTAAATAAATTACTCACAAAGTAAACAACAGCATTAAAACTGTTAATATTACTGCAGTAAATCTAGAGGTTATATAATTTAAGAAATTTGAAAAAGTAATTAATTTAATCATAACAGTAGTATACCATTTCAGATAAGTAAAATGGTTCAAAAGACTTGTCAATATATTTTCATCAAAGTTTACAATATTCCACATAATATCAGTTTATTATTATTTTTTTAACATTAAAATTGGTTGTTGCAGAAAAAAACTCCAGCTGTTGTGATAAAACCATCTGATGTTCACAGACGAAAGCAAGGCATAACGGATGATATGACTAAAAAATCACCTGATCTGGAAATCACAAAGCTACTCCCTGATAGGAATATAGCACCAAAACCACCAGATCTGGTAGCATATCAAACTTCTGCCATGCCTCACAGAACAGAAACAGGTGGTGTAGGCATTTGTCAAAGGTCACTGTCAACTTGCGATAGTGAAGGTAAGAATATATTTTGGTTTATTAAACAGATACATATTATCACCATACCAGGAGATTCCTTTAATTCACTTTATGTTAACAATTTGTGTTACCGTTTTATGTAAAGAAGATAATAAGCGTTTAGCCACGTCTTGCAGTGACCATTTTCCAGATGTTTTGTCAAGACACTAGCTCTAAACATTAATGTTAAAAGATCAATCCTCCATTGTAGAAATTATATTACCAGTTGTAGAACTTCAAAAAGGTCTAACTGATTTTTCCACAGAGATTTTACCTGGATCTAGTTCATTTAATGGTATTCCTATTGTGCTATACCAAGTACCCACTTTGAAATACGTAACCACATGCAAAAGTGAATAATTTGACTCTGCTGCATCAGCTTACAGCTCAGCTAAGTCTAATGTTGTAGAAAGAGGTGATCAAGCCACATATATTGGCAACAGATAACCAGCCTATAATTATTATCCTTAATGTCCTGATGACCATGAATGGCTGTTCATCAACAAAGAAATTGTGATAACAACTGAACTGACCAACATGGTACAGAAGCACACAGATATGATAGAGATTGACACATATGGAAATGTACCATAAAGAAAAAGAAAAAAAATGCAGAAAAATAGAAAATCAAACAAAAGACATCACTAAACAAACGATAAACAGTAACGAAGATGATTAAAACTACAAGAGAAAATTTGTACAAACAATATCATTCAGAGATTATGAGTGCATGTGTATCCAGAAATGTCAGTCTTGCGAGTGCAGTAGACTCTCTCTGTACCGAAAACACATGTACTGATAAATCATACCCACAGTTAGTTTTCAGTGGTCCCGGCAAAACTCCTATATAAATAATGATAAAGCTAACCACTTGTATTGTTTATTGGAAGTTGCGTCGATCAAAGTATATTTCGGTCCCATCACCTAAGATTTCCAGCAACAATTGTTTTTAAGCTGGTTGTTTATGCAAATGTCTAGTAACTGGATGTTAAATACTTCAGTCATGAGCGCTGCCATTTAGCTCTGCTCTGGAGCGTATAGTCTTCCAAGCACGTCTGCAGCGTGGTGTGTCTGGCTTGTTACCTCCTGTTACACACCTGACAAGAGGATAAGTAGTTACCTAACAACCAGCATGGTGACCTTGCACACCCCTCTCTCTCTCTCCCTTCTTACTGTATCTCTCAGCCACGCACCTTTATTCCTCTCCTTACATGCCTACGAGAGGGGAAGTTGTTGTCTAGCAAAAGAAACAGCACGTCCTCTCTCTTCGCTGCTACCACTTACACACCTGGCCAAGTGCAAGTAAAGTGCACCTGACAATCATAGAAATTTTAGCAAGATTTTCCGTTGCTCAAAATAATTGCACCTATCATTATTAATATTTCAAAGCAAATGGTTTTGTCTGAAAACGTTATGCAATAAATTTTAAGAAGGAATAATTATTTGCAAAGATGTTTTCTTCTGTGATCAATGGTAATTTGTTCCTGTAATGTTAGTTTTTAATTGTATCTGGCATAAAATCAACACATTAATAAATTTCATTTGACAAGCATCTTTTGAATAAACTAATATTCTGTAAGGGCCCATTTGGCACCTTTTGTTGTCTAATGATGGGAAAACATGGAGCCCAAGTGCATCATAACTAGTGACAGGTGTGTGTACGGGAAAATCAGAGGACGTAGTTTTGAATGATTAATTATTAAAGGCTGTGAAGAAATAAATTTTTATAACCTTTTATTGCAGTGAAATATAATTTATTACTTAAAAGGAAAATCATTTGCCATACGCGCAAAGAGTCACCAACATTTACCAGAGGGGTGAAGTACATACTTTCACCCCTCTCGCCGCTTCCCGCTCGTCGTCACACCTGCCATGAACACACTGCATGATTGATAATCTCTTCATACGCTCTCAGCTGATCAAGTGTGTGCAGGGCATTCAAAGTTTGCCTTGCATTCAGTGTCATATTATTTTCATTTTCAGAGGGTTTGAAAGTTTTAGGTCAGTTTGCATTTGTTATCTGATTTGTCATATTCTTTGTTTAAACGAGTGAAGGTGAAATGTTTTCTAATGTATTATTTAAATTGATACAAATGCAGTATTACTTTTCTTAAATACCCCATTTTTATTGTGTTTATTAGCTAAACTTTATTAACAGGTAATGTACAGTTCTCATTATACTCAAAATTAAGTATAATGTCAGCAATGCTATTTTATTGATGTACATGTCAGAACCCTCCTCAACTGAAATCCTGCATGTATGGAAATTATTTGGTAGGCCCCTGAAAAATGGTAGCTAGGGAGTAGACTGTACAGCTATCAGTAATGAAGAGTACAACAAGTTTTGGAAATGCTGAGATTATAACTCTCAAAACCTGTTTATTGGAGCTTGCCCAAAATAAGTTGATGAGAAATCACACTATACAAGCACAGCACATACAAAAATAATTTCTCAAGAATATATAATATTTGAATAATGCTTGTCTATCATAAAAAATTTCCAATATTCAGCAAAATAGTGAATAATATACACAATCAACCAAAAAGTAATTGGGCACCTGTCCACAATGATTGCTTGGTGGTTGTTACCCTGTTAGAATCTTGTAGGGCCACCTCTTATGGCTATACAGCAGCCACCCTGTCTGGCATGCTCTCTACGAGTGTTTGCAGGACATCCACGAGGATGCGTCGCCATTTCTCTTGCAACCATTCCATGAGTTGAGCAGTGGATTTTGGCCGCGCCTGACGAGCCCTCACCCGGCGATCCAATTGGTCCCAAAGATGTTCTAAAGGGTTGAGGTCGGGGCACTGGGCAGGTCAGTCCAATCGGCGAACATTGTTGTTGGCGTACCACTACATAGTAGCCCTTGAAACATGGCACCTGGCATTGTCATCTTGGAAGTAACACGGGTTCATTCCGTAAAAACGCCACAATGTAGGGAGCATTTCATTATCCGGAATGTTACAATAGGCCTTTGTGTTCATGCTACCATGGACAAACACCAGCGGTCCTATGCTGAAGGCCGTGAAACACAAGTCAACTGACGTAATTAACTACCTATATTCACGGGTGCCCAATTACTTTTTGGTAGATAGTGTAATATGCAAACTAAATGATTTTCTTTACAAGTGAGGAAAAAAACCAGGTAATGCAAAAAACAGTGATGAAAAAATTGAAAAGTTTATGATTCAAATAAACAAAACACCTCAATACGAATCCCTTTATAGATGATCAAAGGTTGATATTGAATTTCTTCCACTCAAGATTACATTAAAAAAATGTATGATCTTTATTTACAAAAATTTGAGCAATGGCAAAACGAGGGAGGAAGTCAAAACAAAATTATAGAATAGAATGAAGTTAATGAAGACAAGAAAAAGGAAATTATTAAGAAAGTAAATGCAGTCAGCTTATAAATGTATAGGAGAATATTCTTGACAAAGTTAGTCTTGAAATTTAAGAGTTTTAAAAAGATATTTGCAAGAAATGTAATTCATTTGCTGCAAGATCGAGCATTGCTACTGAAGAGGACAGAAAATAATTGCTGAAGCTCACAACAAACACAAAGATATTTGGATGGATGGATGCCTTCAGTTAAGAAGAGACAAAGAAGAAGATCAACAAAACAATACTTCTTAACATACGGAAAACTATACCTCTTCCAAAAGATATCAGCTAATGTTATATTCTATAAAAGACAGTTATGAGATTATAATGGCGGGGTTCATTCTTGTAAACATGGAACTTGTTATTGCTATGTGTCGGTTGAAAACCAAGCTGGCAGGGAGGCACAAATTGGATCTTGTCTTTTGAAATATATACAAAATCATGTGGGAAACAATAATAAACATCTGGGTTAATGGAGCTATTCTGCTGGTGGACAAAACTGGAACATAAAGATTGTTTTAATGTTGTAAGCCTGTCTGGAGGATCACCCCTCATTACATTGTATTACTCTGAAATATTGTGTTTCAGGGCATAGTTTTTTGCCAAATGATGCTGCTGACACTGAATGTTCTGAGCATGTCCAGATAATGTATCTACCTGCTGCAAATGTATAAGTCATGAAGAAGTGTAGAAAGAAACAACATTTAATTGTTACAAAAATGCAGCCTCATGATTTATTGGTTGGTACAGAAAAAGTGGAAGTAATGGTGTTAAATCGCAAAGTTACCCAGGAGAAAGAGAAAATAAAGTGGCTAAACATCAGCGAACTTAAAATAATGAAGGATGAGCATCAGAAAATATATACTCGAACCAATTTTCAGTCACCATATTCTGTAATAGATCTCGAGAACAAACCAGTAAAAGGGCAACAAGTTAAACAGTTCTGTTATAGTTCCCTCGTACCTATGTAGGTAGGTAGTAAAGACATTGCTGTTCAAAAGCATGATTATTGTCCATTTCATGTAAGTGAGGTAAATCTTGACAGTTCTAGAAAAGTAGCAGAGCCACAATGTATCCTTCCACCGTAGCTGTTTTGTCACTGAAGAAAATGACGTTTGTAAACAAATGTTTTGAGTCCAATGCACACTTGCATTTTTCTCCTTCCTCGTGTTCCATGTAATGGAAGACACTGAAAATCTGATGGTAGCTAACCTCTGTCCAGTAATTAATGTAGGATATTATAGCTAGTTTGGAACTCCAAATCGTTTAATTTTTGTAATTATCGAGTTAAATTTGTTGGGGTTCTGTTTATTTATTTAGGGGGAAAAAGGAAACAATTAGTCGGGGGCTTTAGTTTTACATCTTTCGTGAAACAGCATTATTTTAATGTTCTTACGAGTGTGTGGCATTTCGAGTTGCATATTGTTTGGATGGAGAAATGGAAAATTTGAACATTAATGAAAAAACAAAACACGATACATACATCACTGTTCGTATTCGTACAGATGCAGCAATATATACATGCACACACTTTGACAGAAGTCAACCTTACACTCGTTGAATTTACGATATAGACAAATACACAAATATTATTCACTGACTACAAAAGTGTAAAAAGTGCGGCTTTTTCAGGCCACGTGCATTTCAATAATTGTGTTAACAATTTACAAATACATTTTAAAAACACGCAAACTTACTGTTTATAAAATTTGCAACCTCTTGAACACGTGTTTTTTATGGCAATCCTTGCCAAGTTTACTTCACTAAAATCACATTTACTTGTCACTAGGATTAAATAATTTATTTGCAGAATCATTCAGAAAAATCAACACTGCACACTTTTCCTGATACAAACAAACAAACTTAGATACATAAATTATATGCGTGTCACTTCATTGTGGAAGGCGGTAAGAAAAATGGAGGAAGGAATACGGTAAACACATGCTGATAATGTAACTTTTCACTCAAGAAAACGCACAATGGTACCTACAACCAACTATGTTTGAAAAAAGAAAATAAAAAATAATTAACTACCGATTAAATAGTCTGACAACACCAACAACATATTCATATAATAAACACGATGAGAAAAAGCACACACAATGGCCATTCATAGCCATTGGGTGGAAACGTCTACTATTTGTACATGTCGACATACTCTCATAAATGTTAAACATGTTTTTAAAGTCCAGTAACTAATAGCCAATAAAATGTAATATTGATTTAAAAACATAATTTTAACCATAAATGTTGTAAGTATAATTAAGATTTTAAATTACATCTTTTAGTTGAGTACTATTTCCTTCCAAAGCCATCATAAAAATAGCCAACTTAACAACACGGATCCTGCAACAGTTCATCAGCTGATACAATACTGTACAAACGAGAGCATTTACTGTTTACATAGTGTGTAGGTTGGTTTCATTATCTGTCAGATTTTACCCCACTTATATGAAATGGACAATATCATGGATATCAAGAATAAGACCAGACTTTCTCCTGAAGTAAGCACCGAAAATACAATTTTGATTTTCTGATACTAAGCACTTAACTACCAAAGTGAAATTAGAAATACGTAGTTTGACAGTTGCACTGCATAATATGAGTAAGGGGTCATTAGATGCAGTGCAACACTTGAAGTGATTAATCTCAACACATTTTATCAGGTTCAAATATTGGAGTTGTTTAAATAATTTGCCAGAAATAATGGTCCACACTAAACCAGAGTCAACAAGCGCATTGACCTGAAGAGAGCCCAAGGTAACTCAATTCGTGGGGTACTAGTCCTTTGGTACGTTACAAGATTGGGGAAATGAACATTGCAGACACTAGCTTCAGTCTTACAATTTTTTAGGCTTAATAGGACCAAACAGATGCTGGTACAGATGACAATTACTTACAGCTTGTATGTAAAATGTGTGCATTTACCTAGGAGTTGGCTAATTTACCCTTACTGCGAGAACTGTCTCTCACTTTCCGGTCTCACGCATATAATTTTTTAACTACCAACAGTTAGGAGCAATATGCCCAATCTTATTTCAGTAGTAGCAAGTTGGACACCTAGGTTGTTGGAGGTCTGCTAAGGATTGGCCCGATCCTTTACAGCTTAGAAGATCCACTATCAACCACATTTGAGTGAGATTTATAGGGCTATTCCTTACGGTGTCAATGTGAAAAGACTTTAAAACCTAACATTACCCTCTTTTGATCAATATAGCGAATATTCTGTGACTGTATACACATTCTGTCAAATGAAGCAAAACTGGTGAGTTTGATATGGAAAACCAGGTGTGAGCGCTCCTGGGGAGTAAGACCTTTTAAAATTTTGTTCACTACGTCACTTTCAGATGCACCAAGCCTATGTATAACCATGGCCTCTTTAATGCTGCTCATATAAATTGAGAGTGTCTCATCAGGATATTGCACACAATTGCACTGCCTTAAAAGTAGTTGTGTTAAAAGCCTAAAGGGTATGAAGAAGAGTAAAATGCCCTCATGGTCAGCAAAAAATGTGAAGTCTTGAGGAATTTCGTTATGTGTCCTCTCGCTTACTGGGCCATAGGTGAAATGGTATATAACTTTCAACAGTTGCGTTTCAGGTATTGTTTTACTTTGTTGCAACTTGACAATGATTTTCAAAAACTCTAGAAACTTTCGCACGTGCAGTCCATCAGTACTAGAAAAGTCCTTTAACATCCTTACTAAGGGATGAGAAATGTTACCAAAAACAATGGCATGTGTGGGAAGCACTTGGGAAAACAGAGGAAGTTATGCACACAGGTGGCCCAAACATGGCACCAGTATTCAGAGGAGTAGAACGTGCAGGAGTGAAAATACTGCCACTCACAAATAATGGAGAGATAGAGGTATAACTGGTTATAGTAGCACCTGAAGGGTTGACAACTAGGTTAGGCATACTGGGAACAGATTGGAAAGGCTAGATCTCAGTTGTATTAGGTTCCCCAAGCGTAAAGTTACGCAGTTGCTCAGAGGTTTGAGCAATGCCAATTGACCGCTTTCAACTGAAGAGACGTATTCACTAAATCATTAATAAGTTCAATGAGAACAAGTAATTTAGTAGCACACGTGTCATACTCCAATTTCATATCTAGGTCAGCAAAATTTTCAAGATAAGGTAGGATATTTGCCTGAAGAGCACTACACAGAGGAAGTGCACAATTACACAACATTTGTGTCACCAGGTTTGATACCCTGTAAACACAATTCATACAACAACTCCTTCGTCAGGAGAAATTCTGGGACCATAAAAGCAGGCATATTTCCCTTTTTGAACAACGAACAATTACTCACACAAAACACTACTTATATAGAATACAAAATCCTCCAATACCATCCAAAACATGCTCGGTAAAACGGGAGAAAAAAAAGCATTAAAGCATGCAAACAAAACACACACAAGACACACCCACAGCCACTGCTACCAAATACGTTGCACCACTCTCAGCCACACGAAACCCATACTAGTGATCGAGATGATCCCTGCAATATATAATTCACCAGATTGAAGGTGACCAATGTAAGGAGTGTATCTAGCTGTGTTTGTTATAAAAGTTAAACACTAGGTTGAGTCTGAAAGTCATCCTTAAAAGTAAACTGTTAACCACCAGCCATCATAAAAAAAACTATTAAAACAATGTGCACAAGAGTAAGGTTATAAGGAAAATGAATTTAAATTTAATAAAATTATTAAATAACAAACAAATTATCTTTTGACACTTTATATATTTATTGTTAATGAGTTGTACAGGTGGCTGAGTATTTTTTTTTGTAGTTACAAAGATTTTTAAATAAAAAAATATTACTAACAATATAATGATATATAAAAAGTAGATAACTATATAGATTACATAATCAATAAAGAAAATTGTTTTGTTTATTAACAGAAAGTTTTAAAAATAATTTTTTTCTTTACGATGGCTGCCCAATTAGTAAATTACATCATCTTATAATTAAGTTTTGTTGCTTTGTAGTGAAGATTAGGAAATAAAATTTTATAACATGCATGCTTTCCTGTTTAACTAGGTGCTGCCGCGAGCCAGATCCACTGCCATCAAAATTGAAAGAGATCAGTCTCACATGGCAATTTGTAACATGCAGAGTCTGCTTGTGAAGTCAGTTTAGACATCATAGCTGGAAAGTTGGCCAAGGAGTTGGACTGTACTATACATACAAATATATCCAAAAGGTTACAACTTTCCAACATAAACAAACATGGGCGGGTAAATAAAGATTTACATGAAACTTACCAACGACGATACTAGATATTTTGTCACAATATGATAAATAAATTATTGGCAGAGCTTAAGGAAAGCAGAGTCAAATACACAACAATAATTTTGTGAAGGAAATAAGGTCACGTCAGCACCACAGAGCAACGCACAGGAAATGATAAATTCACAGAGTAGTAGTTCAACAGAGGAACCGCTACTCGTGGTCACAGTTACAAGTAGATTAACCAGTAATATTTAACTTTTATCCAAGGTTTTTCACAAATGATTGGTTCATGATTTCTTATTTTGCAGACTAACAGTAGATAATAATTACTTTAATGCAGGCCTGCCGTTTTAACAGATTTGGTCAGTTTTTACTGACTTTTAATATTACAGAAAAATCCAAGCCCAAACTTCAGTTTTTTTTTTACACTTTGCTCAAAGTGGCTGCTATGTACATGCGACACTAGCGCCTACAGCAATGTGTGTCAGATTCACTGATGCATTTGTTTGAAAGATTCTTAAAATGGTTGAGGGAGGAGAATAATTAAGCAAAATATTTTGGACATACGCCATTGCTTCAATATTGTATGTCCAAAATATTTTGCTTATTGCCGTTTTTACACATGCAATCTGAATTTGATGGCATTGATATCACAATGGCAAGGAAACAAAAATTATAGCCTATACAGTCATATAAATGAAAGTATAAGTGTGAGTGAAGAAAAGAATTACCATGGTTTGTACATTCCAAACCAAAGCACCTACATAAAATATGTAAACTTTTCATATCCACTACTTTTCTGGAATTTGCAATTTTTTTAATTCCAAGGATTTTACAGGATTTGATCCAATGATTCCAGGATTTTACAGGATTTTTATATACACGGATCAGGATTTCAGCTTCAGGGCTGAACATATAGCTGGACGGAAAAAAAAAAAAAAAAAAAAAAAAACAACTTAACTTAAATTGACAGTTTTTATGAAACACTTAATCTCACAAATAAACACGTTTCTCTTTAAGAATTTATACACGTTATGACAAAATAAATAGTTAATAACCATTATTTTATATAAATTTCAAGTAAGTTTGAGCATGAAGGATAACAAGACTTTGCCAACATAAACAAACTTTACCCGAATAAGTGCAAAGAAAAAAAAAGAAGAAAGAAATGGTGCCACAGAATGGCACAATAAGAATGACCTGGGTCTGGTAGCTGATATTATTGAATGTGCTATGGATTCCATTTTGTTCTCATGCTTCACTTCATTTCCTCGTTTTTTCTTATGAGTTGCGATAATGTCTGATAATAACTTTAGAGAAGCTGGACTGTCATTGTACACTCCATCCAGAAACAGCTCTGGAGAGGGATACTTGTCCAAAGGAAACACTTGTGACCCGATGTCCTCACATATAATCTGTGTGGTTGCTTTTACGACCTGCAGACGTTCATCACGCATGTTGGTGTCTAGGTCAAAATGCATGCCCGACAGAAAGCGTTTTCCTTTAAATATTAAAACCCATACGAAATCGTCAAAAATACTAGACCCTTCTACAATAGCTGTGTCAATACGTAGTAGAGGCAGCAACAAAAATCAAAAATCAGTACTCGGAATGTTAAACTTGCAAATGTTCGTCATTAACACCCGTCATTATGTTACAGGGAGCGGGATAAAGGACTTGTGAACATAGGACCTGGCGACTTCAGAATGTACAAGGCGGCCTACTGCGTCCTGTTACAAGTGCTGAGCCTTGCAGCGACGATGCCTGCAGTGCCGATGTATACGATACATGACGGTGTCACCTTTCTCTCAGCTGACACCGCAAATCAGTATGCAGCAAAGGCGTCGTACGATTTCCGCCGCTACTGTGAGAACAGAACAGCAGCCAGTACAGAGGGAGGCATACGGCGATCTTCAATAATCATGAACTGTGAAATTATTAAAGAAATGTGATTGCTGTGTCTTATAAGTGAAATGTGCCCCCCCCCAAAAATCATTTTTCCAGCGCCAGTGCCTGGGCACGTGGACGTCAACCAAGGACAGGGGTGGCCACAGTAAAAATGCTACTACCAGGCATGCCAAAACAAAAACTTGTGTTTATTAGTTCCTTTAATTTAAACTTAACAAATATTGTGGCTTAAGAGTAGTAAGTTTGAAGCCAAGTAGTGCTGTGATATTCTGACCACACGCCACCTTAAAGGGTTGCTGTCTAACGAAGAAATGTTAGCTGTTCAGATATCAGAAATTGAAAATATCGTAAAATCACCTATCAATGATCAAAATTTGACAGTGAATACAGTAGCAGAAATCAAAGAACAGGTCCAATTTAAAACAAATTCAATATCTACTCAAATTCAATCCTTGTCACGTGACTAAGTCACAAGAAAGTATGAATCAGAGTTCACAAGTGCCAAGTCAGATGATGGTAGGAATCGCACTTGAACTAATTAATAATATCATATTAGAATTCCGAGAGCTGAAAAGTGTGACACAACAACATCGCAGGTAGAGGCGGCCTGACAATTGCATTGCGCCATGGCCCGAATGGTCGGACTGTTTCCTTCACATCATCACGCCCATGGTAGGGCTGCTGCCAAGGTACTGTGATTATAATATTGCTATTTCTTCATATCGGAGTGCAACACATAACGCCGTAGTTAAGACTCGCCAGTGACTTCTCTACAGTGGCTTTTAATTGAAAATTTTTGGAACGAGTAGTGTATCTGTGCATTAATGGGGCATAATATAAAGTAAAGTGAGAATGAACTTTTCGAACTGGTTGAAGAGTATTTTTTTAATCCAGTATTTTTAATGTGTTGGCCAGCGATTTTTGCAATGCCACATGAATTAATGGATTGTAATTAAAAAATATATCTGTTTCCCCCAAAAGCCTGAACTTGGAAAACATTCTTTCGTGCATCACTGAAATGGACCTCTATTGCTGTTCGGTGTATTTTACCAATTATTTATTTATAAGGTCATACAATAGCGTAGACGGGGCATGGCTCAGATGGGTGTTTAATGTTGAGCATGTCTAACTTCATCCAGGGGTGGGGTATCGGAAGGCATCTCAACATCACCAGAGAGCAGGAATAGTTCAGATTGTTTTGTAAGTTTATTGAGGCAGGACCTACACCAAGTAAACAGACAGATTGGTAATAATGTGACTGCAACACCAGTAGATATTTATCAAGCTGTGGCTCGTGTCGAATCCTGAAATCGGAACCAGAAAGCTAATTTAGAGCAACTGTTAATTGCTAACAGGAATATATTTTCCGATAAACCAGGTTTAAATACATTCTATAAGGCAGACATCCAGGTCAGAAAGGGAGAACCATTTTGAAGTAAGTCTTATTACCCTATACCCGTCAAGTATGTGAATGAGGCAGAAGAATATTCAAAACAGATGTTATCCTGGAATATAGTCAAACATGCGTCTAGTTCGTAATCCGATGGTTTGTGTCTGGAAAAAGGATGGTACTATACGTTTGTGTTTGGATGCGAGAAAGCTGAATAATATAACCATTAAATCCAGGGAAAGCCTGCATCCTATGGAAGAATTGCTTCGTTCGTATCAAGGTGTGAGATTCATGTCAACGATTGACCTAACACGGTCACTCGCAAATTCCATCAACAGATACTTCGCAGCAATACACAGGATTTCTTTTCCTAAACCAACAATTTGTATTTAATGTACTGCCATTTGGATTGTGTAATGCGGTGGCGCAATTTACTATTTGCATGTGCTTAATTCTAGGGGAAGAGTGTGCCGATTTTGCTAGGTCATATGTAGAATACATACTGATTACGTCCAGTACATTTAAAGAACATCTATAACACCTACAGAATGTTTCGAGTAAGCTAGCCTGCGCAGGTATGACAGTGAAACTGTGAAAGTCTTTGTTTTGCCGTGCGAAAGTGTCATTTTTAGGGCATGTTTTGATGCCCACTGGCATTAGAACAGCGCTCTATAAGTTGGTGGCAATAACACACTTTCCCGTGCTATGTAATGTAAAACAGCTATGAGCATTTTTAGGAGTAATAGGCTTTTATCGCTATTATTCCAACCGAGTTGCGGAAATCTGCCTGCCTTTGTTTGAACTTTAGCGCAAAGGCGTACCATGGGAATGGAATGAAAAGAGACAGCACGCCTTTGATGAAGTGAAGAATTTGCTTTTGACAGAGCATGTAATATATCATCCTATTCAGGGAGTTGAATACTACTTGTATGCAGACGCATGTGACTATGCATTATAAACAACGTTAGCTCAAGTCGGTGAAGATGGTGTAGAACGAACGGTGGCAATGGCGAGCCTTAGGCTTAACAAGGCTGAAAAAAATTATTCTGTAATCGAAAAGGAGATGTTAAGTGTAATATAGTCATTACAGCACTTTAGAAATTGGCTAATTGGAGAGAAAATAATTTTGAGAACTGACCATCAAGCTCTTTTGAGTCTCAAAACTGCGAAAGTTTTTTGCAGTAAGCTTACTCGACTGAAGTGAAGTTTGCTTCGAATACTAGCTAAATGTGATGACTCACCACTGGAAAGTAGTAACATGCAACCCATGAGGAAAAGCACTGTGCAGCTGCGTGCAAAGAAATCTAAGCGCTCGGTGTAACAACCGCTTATTGACGAGAAGCCACCCCGCAAAAAGTGGACTGGTGATAGCGCACGAGAAGTCACTCATTCTGCAGCAGTGCTCGCTGCAGGTCGGTGGTGCTTGGCAGTCGCTCTGCACTGTTGATTCATTTAAAGGTGGTTTAGCTGTGCAGTGTAGGTGCACTATGTGAGCATGTCGATTTAGTAGTGATTACTGCTAGAAGAAGTTTGCTTTCAGTTAGAAGAGGAGCTGTGAGTTCGGCAACACCAGGCCTCTGCTCTCCTATAGGGCACAGGCAAAAGGTACACCCCTTAGCCAGGGTAATTAAATTATTGTTGAGTGGCTGATTTCCCCATGCCTCGTTTCCGGTCAAGGGAAAAGGTCAGGGAAATTAGTTTTGTGGAGGCCAATTGCTAAGTAAGTAATGTACACTGCATTCGGACTTAAGTGCGCACACGTCATCTTACAGGTGAGATCATATTGAGAATTTTGCTGTCATCACAGCTCCGCTGATGGACTTGTTATAACCGCAACAGTATTTCCAATGGAACACTGACACAGAAAAAGCGTTCGCGGAAACCAAGCAGAAATTTAGGTTGTGTCCGACCTTAGCCAGGTATGATCCCAGACTGCATTTATAGCTCCAGACATATGCCAGTCAGGAAGGTCTCAGGGCCGTTTTGTACCAGTGAGATGATGACGGGGTCTGCCACGTCATTAATTTTGCCAGTGCTAAACTCGGCCCCAAAGAATGGTGATACAATGTAAATGAGCAGAAATGCTTGGCCATTGTCTGGGTCATTAAGAAACATACGGCCTATCTCGAATATCAGAGATTTATGCTGCGTACTGACAATCGGTGTCTAGTGTGGCTGCACATCATGCACAAGGTGAGACATAAACTAATCAGGTGGGCACTACTTCTACAGGCCTAAGATTTCATTGTTGAACATGTTCTGGGAAAAGAAAACACGGTTGGAAGATGCACTCTTGCAATCCCCCAGCGCCAACGTCATAGAGCAAGATGACGCAGAGTGGGAGGAGATAATACCACCAGTCACGCAAGACCTGTTACAGGAAGTGAATGTACAACAGCTGGACGTGGTAAACAAGGATATCCTGATTAGTGAACTGTACTATGAAGTAGAGCAGGTGCAGCTAGGATGCGCACTCAAACAGGCAAAGAAAAAAATGTTTGCACAGCAGGAGGTTGAGTATTGGCCCATAATTGACGGTCACCTAGAAACCTGATCACCTAGCGATTCTCAGAAATGGCGGTTGTTTGTTCCACAGTGTGCAAGAGAAAGTGTTAGCATATGCACATTGTAGCAACGTAGAGGGACACCCAGGAACTGACTGGACCATACGTACAGTGAGTGAACATTTTCTTTGGCCCAGCCTTACCAAGCAAGTACGCCGACACATGCAACAGTGTATCAAGTATAATTTATTTAAGGTAAGGTGCACAGATGGAAAGCAACAACAGCCGCGCTTACTACAGAAATAATTTGAAACTGTTTGTCTGGACCTTATGGGGCTGTACCCCACAACAGTAGGGGAGAAATGCTTTTTAGTTGTTGTTACAGACAACTTTTCAAAATGGGTGGAAGTATACTCAGCAAGCAGCACATATACAACAAACAGCAGAAGTGTGAGGAGTGAGGACTTTTTTCCTAGGTAGGGGTGTCCGAAAAAATTTCCTGACAGATAATGGGACCCGATTTATGGGGAAAATGTGGCGAGAGTTGTGTACCCGGTGGGGAGTAGGACACATTAAAATGGCAATATATCATCCACAAGTGAACCCACAGAGCCCCACAATCAGGAGCTCAAGGTGACACTGTGGCTTCGTGTGGGTGACCAGCATGCCATGTGTGCCGACCACCTGCTGCTGCCTTGTTTACCCTCCGCAGGGGTGTCAATGCTGCCACCGGCAAAACACCTGCCGATGTGCTGTTGGAAAACAACCTTCACCTGCCGAGCGAAGCCAACTGCCTGCGGGTGGGGGAAAGTAGCAGCCCAGCCAGCAGCGACACTTGGCAAGAACGGTGCCATCAACAGCAGCGTGAGATGCACAGACATCAAAAGAATAAGTTGCTAAGTGGTGGCCCACTACCACACGGCCACCACCAGCATTGCAAGTAGGGCAGAAGGTTAACGTGCAAGCTCACCCACAGTCCGCCACCACAGAGACTTCTGAGCGGGCTTTGTGGCAAAATGGAGCTGGCGGCACAGGATCAACAGGAGCTATGGACCCACCACCTACATGGTCCGACTTGGGAGAAGAAGTGTCAGAGTGTTTCGGGACGACATCGGGCTGTTGCAGACAAGGTCGCACCATACACTTTGAGGCCCCACAATGGCGATGTCAATGCCGAGCTTCCCCAGGTAGCAATGGAAGAGGAAGGTGCATCTGCACCTCCAGTAGAAGGACCTGCACCACAGAGACCACCATGAAAGGAGGAGCTACCACCTCTGGTGACACATGACGGCGACGTTGCTGCCAGGCTTCTCCAGGGGGGTACCACAGTGGAAGGTGTGCCAGCATCTCTAGCAGACACACCACCAGCTGGGGCAAGAAGTCCAACGTCGCCCAGGGCACCAGCACCACGTGGGCACGTCTGACGGCTCGTCCAGGTGCTGCTGATAGTGCGGCCCCTACCAGTGCTGCCATTCAGTCACCTGCACCATCACTAGTTACACCACATTCAGCACCCCAGATGCCACAATGCCATTCATCATGGCGCTCCCATCACCAGAGGCATTCACCATCCAGACGTCGTTCACACCAGGTGACATCCTGGGATCCCCTGCCACAATGTCGAAGGTGTCTGGGCAATCACTGGGAAAGTCCACCGCTGGCAAAGAGGTGGCCCCCACGGCCGGGAAGCAGCAAGGGTCCTGTCACCTGCTGGGGGAACACCATCACGTGATCACCACCCCTTGGTTGCTGCCTGCCTGGGTGATAGTAGTGACGGTAGCAGTGAAGCCAGCAAGTCAGCCGGCTCGTTTTGCCTCCATCGGTGGCCACAGCATCCCCATCCACACTACCATCGGCAGCCCTTTTAACGACTTGTGGAACAATAAAGAGGTCCTTATGCCATACGCCCATGGCAGCAGAAGAGGAAGGAGTACACCTTCTGCAAGTAGCGGCACCCAGCCTGCAAACAGTCTCCAGGATGAGGAGGGGGTGGGTGTTTGATGTGTGCTCGCATCCCTCGCCCCCATCCTGTTTGCCTTGCAGTGCACCTCTAAACTGCTGCCACATGCATCTGCAGTCTACCAGCATTTTGCTTCGTGGTGCTATGAGTGTAACAGTATGGCATATGTAGAGGGTGCAAGTGGAGGTAACATAGTGCAACTATGTGCAAGTGAGTGCAATGTGGTGTGATGTGGAAAATAGGGCATCCCAAAAAAGGGCTTCATGGCTCGTGCTGTATGAACCCTTATTAAGGGGACTGCACAGACGTCCCAATAAATTATTATCAAGTGTAGTTGTTTTGTTAAAACATTTATTTGCAAGCGGTGAGTGTTTCCATCCCAAGTATGATTCCCATTTTATTTCACATATTATGCAAGTGTTTTCCTTACCAAAAAATCATGCAGAGAATTTTATTAACATGCTGTGTTGCAAGTGTTCGGTGTATTATTAATCATAAGAGCAAGAGTGTCAGAAATTAGTTTTGGGTGTTGCGCCAAATCCGCTGGGAGAGGTTTGCGTACCACACGGAACAGAGACATTAGCATCTGAGACTTGGTGAGGGATGGTTGCGTTGCCACATGTCCTCCAGTGGTCTTCAACACTTGTATCTAACCCCATAGAGTATTAATAGTTTTTCATTAGTATACCTGAACCATTTGTTTATCTAGCAACTGAATATGCTATACTCTTTCCCCAGGACTTAAATCACCTGGGGAAACTTAATATTCACTCGTAAATCTATTGTATCGGCTTTGTGACATTTTTGTGTCTGAGTAGCCTTGCCGGCAGGCTAAGCCCTGCAACCGAATGTAAAGTTTCTTCTATTAAGAAGAGGTAGTATAACTTTCACGGAAAATATACGAGTGTGTTCAACAACGTGTATTATTTCAGTGTAATGCCTTCAAGCATGTCGGGGCACGGGCCCCTTAGAAGCCCGCCATATGAGTATCATCTATATTTAACCAATTTCTGACTGTGATTTTTTGGTTAACATAATTCACGGCACATGGGCCAGCCTGTAATATGTTAACCATTTAGAAAAATCATAAGTAAATATTCAGTACATAAGTACCAGGGGCACTACATATCAACGAAGGAAAATCTATGTCTGGATGATTGGCCCACAGCACTCCGAGAGCAGGAGAGTCTCCAGCCTCATTATCATCTTTACCGGCGCCTGGCACCTAGTTGGGTAATGTCAACACAATCCAAAATTACTTTCCATAATTCTACTGCCTCTGAAATTCCATCTCACCCCTTACTGCTCCACCACATGGTGCTACTTTGTTTATGTGAGTAAAGTCCATGTGCAGATGTTTTTTTACTTGCTATAAATGTTGACCTGCAGTGTGTAATACAATTTTATACATACATACTGTTAATAAACAGAACAAGTTATGTAAAAGTTTCTAGGAAATGTTTGAAGAGATAACGAAAGCAATACAGTGAAGAAATCATATTTAAGCAATACAAACATTTTAAGAAACACGAAAACAGTATGCACTGTAAATGGAAATTACTATGCTAATGCTCTTGAGAGTTCATTTGAGGAGTGCAATTCCAAAAAAACAAGTGACCTGAACTGCTTCATGAAGAATAGTTTTTCCTTCAGAACTGACAGGCTATGGAAGCTTTGGGGAAAATAGGTGGGAAGACTCTAGACCATCCTCCATACAGCCCAGACCTTGCATCCTGCAATTTATGGGCTTTTCCGACACTTAAAATTAAAAAAAAGGAGTTACAAGGAAGGAAGTTAAGTAACCAGGAAGTGAAAGTTGTCACATCCACTATTTTACATCAACTCTCAGAAAATTGTCTGCAATAGGTGTTGACCTAGTGCATTGATAGAAACAGTACATACAGTGTGAAGGTCACCATTTCAAAAAGGAAATCCTACACCACACCTGCTTTGACTTGGACTCTGAATAGTGATCTCAGACCACAAACTTTTGAAATAGCCCTTTTACATATATTGGGCAATTATTCTACACAAGCATCCTTGACATTGAGGGACTTATCATATCAGGAGATAAGGTTATGTATATTCTCATGACAAATTTTTGCTGCTGGTCCATTGTCAAAAGGAAGTTGTGTGTATGGAAGAATAAGTATAGTTGATTCACGATAACTTCTGCCTTTTCTGAAGCCCTACCACATTTCTACTTTTGGTTACTGATTACGTATCCTTCCGCCACACATAAACATAAACACTGCTATGTGACTTCTACTTTTATAACTGTAAAATGTGTTGGTTGCTGCTTACAGCTGTTCAAAGAATTATGTCATATTGCAGAAACCATTTCCTACGAATGTTTACTGTTCAGGCCTATAAGAATATTGAGGTCATCTTTATAACTATTTATTACACACGATATAGGACGCTACACATAATACACAATATTTTGCCATGGCGGTGTTTGTTACAACTGTGGCAGAAACAACAGTAGTATTTAACCTGTTGTTATTAATATGTGTTTGGAACAAAAATTAAAATGAAGGGACAACCAGACATACGAAACGACACAGTAAATTCAAGCACGCAACTTGTGTCGCTTATTTATTCTACTATATAGCATCGACAAACGTAAAAAAATAGTGGTGAACATGCAAATACAAAGGCCTACCGTAACATTTATTCCACTAATATTTACATGCATTGGTACTTACTGGTTCAAAGGTTTATTTTATTATTTATTCAAATTTATCTGGGTAGGTCTAGTATTTTGTTGGGATTGTGGCAGACATTCAAATCACAGAAACATAAGCTCATTACACAACTGTGTTTCAAACACCTAGTGCGAAGGTACAACATTGTGATAAATAGACGTGAACATTAATAATTAACTTTGTCATAACATCAGTTCATGGTTAAAATGTATAAACTTTGCGCTTATTTGAAATCCACAGGCCTGCATAACGATTACAACGCAGCCACCATAGACAGAAATGGCGGCTACGCCCTTGCACATGCAGCGATCATTTCCGAGAGAGAGAGAGTGACACGCTGTGCTTCGCTTATTGAACCTTTATTCCGGACAAAAAAAAACACCAGCCTACACACGGGAATTTAAGCTGATAATTTTAACTGCGGCAATTAAATGTATTTCCGTCAGTGCTATCTAACAATACAAATATATAAATTGGCAACGTTTAACTTACTGTTAGTATACATAAAAATGAGGTTAAAAAATATTGTAACTGTGAACTATTTCTTACTGGCCATTGCCAACACGTTGCTGCTCTCGCCGTTGTTAATTCATATTTAATACAAAATAAATATTACAAGTTATAGAATATACTAAGGTAAAATTTCATTTATTCAATAATACAGTACTCTAAAGTTAATCACAGTGTTAAATATTTGTGTAATACCACTTATTGGAAAAACAGGTTGACATAATATGCATAGGGTGATTTTTCAAAGGTTCGATTCCAAAAGATCGAAGAAAGCGTGAATGGACTATAGGTGTTAGCTGTATGTGAATTTTGCACAATATGCATTGTAGTAATGGATATGAGCACACATGCATACAATAGAGCCCCAATTTTACGAACTGTAACAATTCCCGAAAATATGGAAATTATCTCACAAAATTGCTGACTTCGTAAACTCAGTATGAACTGAATTTTGACTGCCATATTCTAAAATCTGGGAATAAAAGTACTGTTTTTTTTATGAAGTTTCAAAATCTCTTGTGCACAAAAATTTTCCTTTTCAACTGAAATATTTATTTTATCCAACAAGCAGATGTTTTCCAAATTAAATGATACCCCAAAATGGTATATAAAATGCCCTTTGTCCCAAAAAAATGTTAATATCAAGTGCAGCATAATTTTCAGTGACCGGGAAGTCCACTTTCAATTGGTACTTGTGGGAAAATCAGAGGCTTTATTTCAAATATATAAGTTTATTTCAATACTCAGATGTATTTGTAATAAATAAGTTCTTCAGAAGTTTACAAACCACTTGTGGATGCCAAAAATAGAGTTTAAACAGAATGCTGCGTAACTTTAGGAGACAGTGAAGTCTATTTTCAATTGCTTCTCCCTGAAAAATTGGAGGATTTATTACGAAAATATAAATTTGTTTTTGAATTAAGACATCTTTAAACTAAAAAAAATGCCACAGAAAGTTATGTATGACCATTTATTGACACCAAAAATGAAGTTTAAAAACAGTGCCATTTATTTTCGGCATGCGT
The DNA here is from genome assembly GCA_029891345.1 of Dryococelus australis. Taxonomy (NCBI): domain Eukaryota; kingdom Metazoa; phylum Arthropoda; class Insecta; order Phasmatodea; family Phasmatidae; genus Dryococelus; species Dryococelus australis. Next base: position 244,286,264 of record CM057009.1, read on the forward strand.
GAATTCCATTTTCAGTTGCTTCTTGTGGTGGAAAAATCAGAGATTTTATTTAAAAACTATAAATTTGTTTTAATATTCAGACATTTTAAAAATAAAATAACACCCAAGAAGTTTACAAACAACAACTTATGGATGCGAAAAATAAAGTTTAAATAGAGTGCTGTGTAACTTTGAGCAGTAAATCACTTTCACCACAATGGCCAATTCCATTTGGCATCCCATGACAGTGGCTTTGAATTTTACCCAGTTTGAGATTTCAACATTCACTATGTGCACATATGAACACACTGATGGAGAGAAACGAGACTTTACAAGCACTGTAAACTGTATTTTCTGTATCATAAATTGTAAACAAACATGCGTAGAACTACAAACATATTGTGCATTAATAAGTCATCAGTAACTCAATAGCACAAAACCAAAACCTAAGTATTTTTAATTAGATTATAATCCAATAAACGTGACATATGTAGACCATCACCAAACAACACAGTCAGTTCCAATTGCAATCGGAACTCAAAATCCACAAACAAAGCCAGTTTGCAAAGATAACAAGCATGCCATGTCTCAACCACAAGTCACAACGCAAATGGAGGATGCCATTAAAGATTAATGGTAGGATGTGTAAAAAAAAGCTGTTACTGGCACCTGTTGTTATGCGCATGGGATTGGAGTGTAAGAATTCAAAACTTTGTACGGTAGAGAGGGAATAAGTGTGGGAGAGAAAGAAGCCTGTCTGTGATGTTGCGCTGCCTTTGAATTGTCACTGCCTTTAGTAATGTGTTCCAATGTCAGGATCGCCGCACATCTCTGTAATCTCGGTGTCACTCAGTATCCCCACTCCTTGGTCCTTACCCTTCCCTGCATCCTTTCTCCTTAGTGCATTAATTTTTAATTATAAGCTGGCTCTACAAGACAAGGGACGTTCTGACGAGTATTTCAAGAAACCGTCCTTTCTATTTCTCGCAGTCTATGCCAACATTCACTGCCTGATATCGTCCACCATAGGAAAACATCCAAGAGCTAAATGTGCAATGAGTATTACCTTTTATCAATAATTTTGGTAGTGCATAATAGCGACTGCATTAAGATCATGTGTTTAAAGTATTTTAAATTATGTAGGAAGATGCTGGCCAGACGACTAGGTGAGTTGTGGCAGGAGCCAAGATTTAATTGGGCTGTTGCTGGTAGTGGTTTGTTGAAAGTGCTATTGTAGTATTTTTTGAGGTGCAGTGAATAATTTATTGAAGTTCCCTTTTGGCATGCAAGTTAGAATGTTGTTTCAGATTAGATTGGTAGTCACCTTTTTTTAATATAATTGCAGTAACCGGCTTTTTGGTAGTAATTTTGGCCGCCCCTTTTTTTGTACCCACTCTTACGAAGGTTTAGGCTCATCTGTCACAATGCCAGCCTTACAGACTTGAAATTGTGTGTGTTTTTTTTTTTCAATTTTATGACTGGTCACCTTGCTTGGGGTAAAGTACTGTTGCAGGCCAGTCAATATATTCTTTTATCACAATATAAAGGGTTTTAAATTGTTTATATTTTAATCTCAGAGGGGCCTTGATGGGGGTTTTGCCATCCCACTCGAGAACTCAATGTGCATTGTCCAGGATTATTAAAATGGTAAAGAAGCTCATACCTAATCAAATTTTTTTGTCAATGGTTTGTCAATTTGTTGGGTTCCTTTATATTTATCTACAATCCGAAACTGAAATAAAAGATTGGGTTTTAAAGGTATTGTGTCAAACAACCGATTAGTTCGTTAATCACACTTTGTTAATGAACAAACATAATCAGAAATAGTACAAATGTTAATTGCTATGGGTTGTTTATTTAATGCCAAGAATAAGATATTGGTGAGGTGCCTCTGTTTGTCTGTAGTGAATTGACCTTGGGAAATCAGGTGTAGTTGTAACTGACCTACACAACTGGCATTGTGTTGTGCCAATTGCTTAAGGGTACAGTGCATGCTCAAAATCTAGATTTTAAATGTACGATTTGCCAACTTCTAGGTTCATTAAATGAAATGTACAAATGCTAAATGTGAAATTGTGCTTCTGTTAAGGTTCCTGATATTAGGGCAAGATATAGTTGAGCCTGTGAAGCTTGAATGCTTTGTCAGTATTACAGATTATTTTTAGCTAGACATGGCAATATTCTAGTAAGTTTATATTTTAAGCCACATATGTATATAGTATTGTGGAGCACTGATAAAATATTTGGATAGAATCGTACATGTTTGGGCCTAGTGTTTTACCAAGGTTTATTATGCAATACAAGTTATTGAGTATGAGGCACCTGGTATTTTTTAGAATGTGTTCTGGTGATAAGAATACATTCTTATATGAAATATTGTAAAATACAACCAGCTCAGTTTCTGTCTGAAAAGAATAAAAGTGTTGCCATTGGAATCATTATGATTTTTGTTCATTTTTTTTTACTTGTTTAGTGTGGTCATGACATTTTGCTGTTTCGCCTTAATTTTAATAATGTTCATTGATTTTATGATTCTGGTGTTGATCATCGCAATGTTATAGATAGTGCAGTGGCAAGGCATGAGATTTTAAGAAGGGGAAGCAATTTATGCAATACAGGAAACGTACATTACTGTCAAAATTCTAAAAGCAACAACAATTAGTTACATATAGGCCCTAAATAAATTTAACTTGATTGTTTAAAAATAACCTCCTTAAGTCAGTATACTATAGGCTGTTCACGGTATAATCTACTTGTATGCACTTTATGCATTTTCCACGTTATGTAAAATTAACGTTGTTATGGGCCTCATAACTTTATTAATGCATCAGTCAGGTAAAACTTTTGAATTATTGGAAAAGTAAAAAATGTTATGAATCTGGAAAATTTTACATTTTAATGCATTAGAAAAAGCCAGAAAGAGAAAGAAATAATTGAAGTTATCACAAATGGTTCCTTCACACTTTTTATTCAACGTTATGATATGGAAGTTTTTTCCATCCATCATTACCATCTTTACTGGGTGCATGTCATTCAGTGAGCCCATTAAAATATATGGAGGCAGGGGCAATGACTTTTTCTAAGGTTGATTTCAAAAGGGCTCACTTTATCGTGAGCAGTCTTTACTTGTGAATTTACTTCAATTACATCATTATGAAATTTATTCTGTGCTCGCAGCTTATTAAGAAGTTTTTCGACACTGAGTATGGATAGAGAAGACAGTCATCCTTCACCTTGTGAGTTTCGCAAATAATTTTTAATGCGTTTCAAAGTGGAGAAGGATCATTCTGCTGATGCACTCATAACTGGAATGGTGAAAATAACACTAGATAGTGTATACACTTGGGGAAAAACCTTGTTGAGATCAGCTGACTCAAGAAAATGGAGTTCTCAGAAATTCTTAACTGCAAACTGATTAGTATTGTAAACCACCATTAATTCACTTGGCAACCTGGTAAAATCAAAATTGTGGCCATAATTTTCTTTCGGACAACTAAGGTATTCTTCAGGAAAAACGTTCTTATATGTTTCGAATCTTGCATGGTACAGCAGTTCTAATAATCTGAAAATCAGAGGGGTTTTGCATTGCACAAAATCTGGATGTGAAATTTGATATTACTATGGCACTAATTTCAAAGTATAGCTTTTTGTACGATGCCTTTATGTCTTCCCCATGAACATGACTGATTCACAATCTTTTATTTTGGTGCAGCTCTGATACACTTTTATGCTCACTATTTGCCAGATTAAATCAAAATTATCTCTTTGATTATGAAGAATGTCCTTGAAATCCTTTATTTTCAAGATACTTGAAAAAATACATTGGTCATCGGGAAAATAGTGGAAAAAACATGCAATAGGAAAATGAAATCAAAATCTTGTAAGCTAAATAAAATGCTGCAAACACTTTGCAGATTTTCACTATCCTATTTGTCAACATTTTCAATCATTAATTCCAACAAACTTTCCATTTCAGCTTTGTATCCAATAACTGTTTCAACAAGCCTAATGTTGAAATTCCGAGTGGGAAAGGCACTAGGAAATCACTTCTTAACTTCTTGATCTAAAGTTGATCATTGTTGACTTAGACAAGAAAGTTCCAAATTCTGCAAGTGTCATGAAAAACCTTCGGCACTGTTTAATATGACTTACTGAATCTGATAAAACCAAATTTAGTCTATAGGCCTAACAATGTACAAAAATGGCCTTACTGCATTTCACTCTTATAAGTGACTGAAGGCCATTTACTACGGAAGACCATTTACTTCACCTGCCATGACTGCAGCACAATCATATGTTTGTGCAACCAAATTATCAAAATATTGAAATCACTTAAAACATGAAACATGTGCTCAGATAAGGCCCTAGCAGACAGATCACAATTAACATCACTTAAGCCAATAAAATGTTCTTCAACTGCCCCTTCTGAATTAACGTATCACAAAAGAGTGGTTAGCTGCAATTTTTTACTCACGTCTTTTGTTTCATCTAATATTATTCCTATAAACAAGGTTTTCTCAATTTCCACCTGCCATCGCTACAGCTAGCAAACATTTAAAATTTATTTTCCTGGTAATTTATTGTACTTTTTTAGAATATATATATTTTTCTTCATAAATTGTTAAGACTTTATTACAATTTCTGAGAATTACTTTGCCAAATCTCTGTATTCATAAAATTAGAGCTTGTAAAATCAAGGTAATACTATATTATTGATAAGCTATCAAAATTAATTCTGCCATATGTGAAATGAGGGCTATTTTGAAGTTTTTACATGCTAGTAAAACTAAAACATGTGAATTCCAATATCATATTAATGTTTATAGTGATGACATGATAGATGAATAAACACTGAGATGATTGTTTCAGAAAGAAATTTGAGGGTGGAAAAGCCATTGTCCATGATGGACATCATATACATGAGTTTCAGCATAACACTGATAAATGTCATGCAACACGATAAGCATGTCACCATTGATGAATTTCATGCACAGTTTACAAATGTGTCACAATCCATGATGTATGACAGCATTACCAGTCATTCAACTGCCAAAATGTTCGTGCCAAGGGAATGTAATGCATGTTTAAAAAGTTAAACACAACAACCTGCATGAGAGCTCCACTGATATTTTTGACATGCTATGCAATGAAAATGATAACTTTCTGTCTCACATCATGACATGAGAAAAAAATTGGGTTGTCTACTTTACATCCAAGCACAAATGACAATCCATGGCATGACATCATCTATGTTTCCTAGAAAATTGGAGTAAGCCTCTCTCTGGACAAGACAATGACCACAGTGATATGGGAAAGACTTGTCCAATCCTAGATTCTATGCTGCATGGTCAAACTATCACTATAATTACATATTGTGAAACACAGAAGGGATTGAGCCTTCAAAATCATAGCACAGACCTTTGTGTGATAGTGTGATTGTCATCCACATCAACAGTCAGCTGCATGTTGATGCGCACACACAACAATTGCTTCAGAATTTTTGCCGGGAGGTTTGGAAGCACCTGGCCTACAGTCCTGATATCATCCTAATGATTACCATATTTTCACAAAATTACAACAGTTTTTCTGTGTGGAGGGGAGGCAACACTGCTCACAATAAAAAGAGTGAGCAAAGAGCAACAGCAGTTCTCATTGGACTAGCATACAAGTGTATGACAAGTGTATACATGAACTTGTTTCTCAATATGTTGAGTGCCACAATGTATACGTGCATTGTAAAAATCAGGTCATGTTTTGTGGTTTCACAATAAAAAGGTTTCATTTAAATGAACTTTTCAGTATTTTTCAATAACAAATAGGTACTTATTTTTTCATGTGCTTTATATTTGTAATATTACACATGACTGAATGCCTTACCAATGGTGACATTTTCCTTCACAAATTCTGGCTTGTTGTCATCAATGTCCTCTACTATTATTTTTACTTGCTGTTCAGATGGGTCCTGAAAAAAAGACAATTTTTGTTACAACTAGACTTAGTAATATCCAAAAATAGCAGGTCCCACAAGTTAATTTTTACACACTTTATATATTAATTAAAGAAAACTATTAAACATAATCTGATGGGACTGTGAGTATTTGGATGCTACAAGGACAATGTTGTGTGTGAGCATGGGTAGTCATTCTGCAGTTGCTGTTCTACTTGCAGCCATGAGTGGCAGCAATACAATTATAGAAGAATTAGCAGGGGTGACAAAGTTTTCTTTCCAGCAATGTAAGTGGATTTTAAAGTGTTATTGGAAATGTCAGTACATGATTGAGGTGCAGAGACAATGATTGGCAGAATTTGATACTACATTACCATAAAATGCAGCAATGACACTTTTACGTGACATATTTACTAGGGACAGAACTGTGTGTGATGTGAAGATAAGATGGCATGGCAGGAAGAGAGTAGGACAAAGTAAGTGTTGCACACATTCACACATTCCCCCACAAAGTCTAAGTCCATATGGCAAGCTCTGCATAAGCAAGGTGTCAGTAAATGAAGTGTCTATTTTAAAATAAGTAACTCGGAGGCCCTGTATCCCCAGGTTACTTTATGCTATGAATGAAGACAACCCAGATTGGCGTGTCAAATTTTATGAGTGGGTTGTGAACATGTGCAAAAACAACAACAAACATTTTACTGATGTGATTTGTTTGGTGCAATGAAACAACCTTCAAATTGAATGGAACTGACCACCAAAAATGTGTGTACTAGGTCATTCAAAATCCCCACATTGTGGTGGAGCAAGCAGATAATCTTCCCAGGTTAACAGTGCGGTGCCCCACAAATCCTCTGCCAGAGGACTTGTGGGGCTATTCTCCTTTGATGGAATGGTACGAGTGAAAGTTGTACCATTATGCAAGAAAATATTGTGCAAGTTTTTCACCAACTGTACCCAAATGTTAACTACATTTTCCGGCAGGGCAGTGCACCACCACTTTACCATATGTTGAGAGGTAGATAGGCTGATGAGGAAGTGTTAATTATCCACTCAGATCTCCATTGAAATAACTTAAGTAAAATAATCTTGATACACAATGACTATGCTTACTTGGTGGCCAAGAAGGGATAAAATATTTTTTATAATAAATACTGAGTTATTCACAAAAAATCTATAATGTTTAAGGAGATGATCATATTGATAATTAAAGGCAAGAATTTTATACGAACATATGGGTCATATTCCTAAAATTTATTGGGACATTCTAACTATAACATAAAATTGGCATCATGTATAACACAGGGGGAAAAAAATGAAGACATATGTAAATTTTACAAGCTATTTTGTAATGCTCTCAATTAGATCAAAACACATCCAAATGTGTTAGAACATTATTCTGTTTCTTAGAGGAGGTCATCACAGTTTTCCTTGATTTGGGTAGCAGTGTAAATTATACTAGAAATAAATTCATCATTTGTACAACACATGACATATCATTAGCAATACAGTATCTAACCATCATAATCTTAAAAACAACTTGTACAGCATCATCAGTCAACACGAGACAATTCACTTAGCCTGACACAAGACAAAAAATGCTGCTATTTACGAAACACAAAATAACTAACAATTGCAAATTACTGTATTCCAGTTACTGTTAGGTACAGAACCAAGATAATATAAACTTTTTTGTTTATAATCAACATTATCATGTCTATAACTATTACAGAATCCTCCTAAAACATTCTGTATATCCAAATAATTGCCAGCTCATTGTAACAATGTTTCAATTCTTTTGTATTACTCATACTAAAATATTTTAATTGCAAACATACCTAACTTAAAATCACACTTTTACAAATTCTCTCTCAAAAGTCAGTGGGCTAAACTAGGTTCGTTAAGGGATGAAGGTCATAATGAAATAAAAAACAAAAGAGTTAATTATACTTACCTAATTATAATTACAATAACTACAAACAAAATTCTCTGGACATAACATCTCACAATAAATTGATATAATTTAACGTTTACAATTAATAACTTCAAGTAATACAATTTATCATTACCTCAAAGAAATCAATAAAATTGAATAATTAAAATCAGTCCCAATAGACAGTGTATCAAAACATATTCAATTATTTTATAAATTATGTGCCCATAAATCCGTTTTACATGTTCATTAAGTCCCACCTCAGTATAGTCCATGTCCTGCCAATCCGCAATGTTTTAGAGTTCTCTGAGCACCTTCATGCACAGTAGGCTTAACTGGTCAGATTTCATGCCCTCTCATTCATTCACACCACGAATACCTAGTCCACACTTTTACCTCACTCAACTTTGCCTCTGTACTCAGCTAGATGTACTTCACCAAAGACTGCTGGCTGTTGGGCTGCTGCAGTATTAATAGGGATGTAGGCCATCAGCCAGAAGTTTTGCTACATCCTGAGTTGCGCTGAGTGTCCTTATTCCCAGAATTATCTTGCGCCTCCTCCAAGTTTGTCAGCTCCTCAGCAGGGGGAGGATGAGGGGCTGTGACGCCAGCCAAGTCTCGCCACTGTCAATCATTCCCAGGCTTCCCCAGAAGGGGGGGGGGGGCACCAGCCGAGAGACGGGCGGCACGATGGGCTGTATGCCTGGGGAAAAGATAAGGGGGGAGGGGGATCAGCAGTCCCACAGCGCCAGCATGCGTGTAACGGAACTTTGTGCATGAGGCGAGTTCCAAACAGACTCTTCAACATCAGGACCTTTGTACAGCACCAGTCGATCACTGTGGACAACCTTAGACTTTGCCTGAGAGCCCTGTCAACAAATCTGGTAGACATCATTTATTGGTTCCAGGATCCTGTACGGGCTCTCCCAACATTTCTGTAGCTTCAGGTAATACCCCTTCTTCCTTGTTGTACACCCACACCAGCTGTCCTCCTTGAAAAGTCTCCTCAGGCAGTCTTCGGTCATATCGTGTTTTCATTTTCATAGTGGTGAACCCAGGCACAAATTGATGGTAATAAGTATATAAGCTAAAGAAATTTTGTATTTCAGTTTCATCCTTTGGTAGAGGCCAATCTCTTATTGCTATGGTCTTATCAGGGTCTGCTTCAATCCCATGCAATGAAACAACATGGCGCAAGAAATTAATTTTCGGAAAAAGTGATATTTCTTTCTGGTTGGCTGCAGCGACTTTATGAAACACAGAATCAAGGCGTGTCCGGTGCTTTTCATATGTTCTTCCTGTGACTACAATGTCATCTAGGTACACCTGACAAATGTATTAGGGCAGAATTTTATCCATCAGTGTTTTAAAATAGCAGGGGCATTGCATAGCCCAAAGGTTCCTTTCCCTTGAACACAAAAAGGCAGTCTTTTCCTTGTCTTCCAGGGCCACCTCGCATGGCCAATACCCGCTCTGCATGTCTAGAGTAGCAAACCACAGTGAACCTGCTAGGCTATTCAGTGTGTCCTCTATCCTAGGGAGTGAGTAAGAATCATTCTTGGTCACATTATTAAGTGTGTTGTAATTGACACAAAATCTAAAAGTGCCATCTTTCTTTATAACAAGGACAATGGGAGAAGACCATGGACAGACTGATGGCTCTATAATATCTAAATCCCAGAATACAGTCAACCACCTCATATAAAGCTAGTGATGTGGTGGCATGCAACCTTAGTTCTCCCAAGGTAATTGGGCTCACAGGAGAAAGCACCTCTATTTCTCTGTGTTAATTCTGAAACTGCCTTCTCCTATCGCCAGTTGAGGTTTTTTCTTGTTCTTCTCAGCAGTTCCCCCAGAGCATCTGGAAGAAGACATTCTGTATGTTGTGGCAGTAAAGCTTCTGGAACATTTGGAAGTACCTGTGAGACCTGCTTGCAAACCGTATTGTGGTCCCCTCCTCAATACAGGTAGTATGGTCAGATAAACTAATCATCCTAACAGGAAACCTGTCCGATTTTGAAGAAATCAAAGTCCTTGTTACAATGACATTATCTGGTAAAATACCACCTTTCTGGGTTGGCTTGATTATGCCCAACCACCTGACAAATTTTCCCTGGCATCTGCCTGGAATAACAACTTCGCTAGAAGCAGGGAGCACAGTTGACAGATTACACACTACTGGACAGCTCATTGGCAAAGATAAATATCATCGTTTTGACACTACCAACTCGGTATTGCCTACCTGTAAAACCCCCAGTTGAGTATCGATACAGCACCCCAGCTTACGTAATACATCAAGATCCAAAATGCATCCATCCTCTTTCTCTGCTATGTATATATCATGCTCCATGTTAAGGTTACCGAGCTGTAAGAGTACCATTCTCTTGCCTTTGACTGGTGTGGTCTCGTCCATTACTGTAGTTAAATAGCAGTGATACATGATCTTATTGGATGTCCGGTATTCCCAATGTTATAGTCGCCAGTGTCAATGACCATCTGACAAGTAAAATCATATAGGATCCCCTCCAACAATATGGCATCCAGATGCTGTTTCATTGAACCCACCTGCAAAAAACATTGGTGCCTTCCCTCCAGCAATAACTGACCTTTGCCCTCAAGACTGGTGTTTACAACGTTCCCAAAGATGTTGCACTCTCACCTGCCCCTTGGTACCTGCTGCCTGTTTGCTGCTGCTGAGGACAGATGGCTCTCAGGTACCCCAGCTATCAACACGACAAACATTCCAACCGTTTGGATGGGGATGGCGAGTCTCCGTGGTGTATACCCTGGAGGTGATGTACCTCATTGTCATCTGCAGGTCCTTCAGCATCCTCTTGACTCTGTCGTCGTCCTCTTCATCTAGCATTACTGCCCGCACTGGACATCGGGGCACTGATGCCTGGCATACTGACTCCACCTCCAGAGCTCGGGCCATGGCTTCCGGCATGGTATGAGGCGCAGCCAACTGCACAGCTGGCTGCACTTCGGTGTCAGTGATAGCATCGACAAAAAAGCCAACCGTGATGATATCTCATGCCTCTTCAGAGCATCCCTCCCGAGACAGGTGTGACAGCCTCACTATGTCCTGCCACAGCTCCTGCAGTGGTTCCCCTGGTCTGGCTGCACTTCGGTGTCAGTGATAGCATTGACAAAAAAGCCAACCGTGATGATATCTCATGCCTCTTCAGAGCATCCCTCCCGAGACAGGTGTGACAGCCTCACTATGTCCTGCCACAGCTCCTGCAGTGGTTCCCCTGGTCGTTGGATGCAGCTCCGCAGTTGGGCATTGTGGGCATGTTGCAGGTCTTGGTTGTCGAATCACAGCTCCAAAGCTGTCACCAATGTGGAATATTCTAGTCGACAATGTTCTGGCAGCAACTGCAGTATACTCAATGCAGGTCTCCTTAGTATAGCAGCAAAGTAGTATGCCCATTGCTCTTCTGTCCAGCCAATCAGGGCGGCCACAATCTCAAACTGGTGCCGGTATTTGCACCAACGTGCCTGTCCATCGTAGGGAGTGGCCTTGATTGTAATGTCGCCTTACCCACCCCTGGCTGAGGCATACCCACACTGCAAAACTGCTGTGCTTCTCCTGAAATGGATGTATTTGCGATGACCACTACCTTCTCCTCGCTGTCCATATTCGCTGGCTCGGTGGGGGTCGCTCTCTGCTCCTCCTCAGCCGCTGCCTGTTTTCTCCGCCATTCCCTCTTGAGGGTGCTCACTTACTATTTAATTTCTTGCTCAAAACTGTCTATCCTTTCATTAAACACTGTCCATTCTCTTGCTCACACTGTCGATCTTCTTATCCACACAGTCTATTTTATTGTTCACTAACCCGCTTACACCTTCTACCTTTCGGTCTAAATTCTCATTCACACTGTCTATTTTTCTATCCGCATTTTTGTTCACACTGTCTCTAACACTATTTTCTTATCTACAAGTTCACTAACACTATATATTTTTACTATTTACATTTTCATTTACATCACTAATCTGAGTATTTACACTACAAATTTGACTATTTAAAGATTTACTAAAACTGCAAATTTGGCTAGTTACAGATTCCCTGATACAACTAGTTTGACTATTCAGTCCTTCGATCAAGATACAAAGTGCTTCCATGTCTGCTGACATTTTCCTGGTTAGCATTCACAAATTTCTTAATAATTCCCTGGCCAATTAATATAATTAATGTATTTACAAATTTATCATGCTAGTCAATAACCTACTGTAATACTAATTAAAATAATTTAATTATTTTTAAATGCCTACATCCCACTTATGACACCAATCTTATAATTTCTATCTCAAAAGCCAGTGGTCTAAACCAGGTTCATTAAGGGATGGTGGTCTCAATTGAATAAAAGAATTAATTATAAGTTCTTAACTTAATTTACAATAACTACAAACAAAACTCTCTGGACTGAACATATCGCAATAACTTGATATCATTTACTGTTTACAATTGCTGTAATGACTTCAAATAATACAATTTATAATTACCTCAAGGAAATCAATGAAATTCAATAATTAAAATCAGTCCCAATAGACAGTGTATCAAAACCTATCCAATTATTTTATAACTTATGTGTCCATATTTGACAGTTCCAATATTTACAATCAAATACGTATTACATGTTCATTTAGTCCCACCTCAGTTTTGTCCATGTCCTGCCAGTCCGCAATGTTCTAGAGTTCTCTGAGCACCCTCACACACAGGTTTCATTCATCTGGATTCATGCCCTCTTGTCCATTCACATCACGAACACCTCGTCTGTACTTGTACCGCAGTTAACTTTTCGACCAATCTCAGCTAGATGGCCTTTGCCAAAAGACTGCTGGCTGCTGGGCTGCTGCAGTATTTATAGGGACATAGGCCATCACCCAGAAGTTTAGCTAAATCCAGAGTTGTGCAGAGTGTCAATTGCCTTGCGTCTCCTCTAAGATTGTCGGCTATTAATCAGGGGGAGGAGCAGGGGCTATGATGTTAGCCAGGTCTCACCGCTGTCAATCATTCTCAGTCTTCCCCACATGGGGGGGAGGGGCTGTAATGTCAGCCAGGTGATGGATGGCACGATGGGGACTGACCACCTAGATAAAAGATGAGTGGAGAGGAAGGGGGGGGGGGCAGTCCTCCCACACCGCAGGAATGCGCGTAATGGAGCATTGTGCATAAAGCGAGAAATCATGCTTATAACAATACCTTACAATAGCAGAAAATGTAACTAGTGCATAAAATGCAATATAACAGACCCAAAAACCTACCATATTCTAAATAAATTATCTGTACTAAGCTTTTTGGAAATAAATTGTCAAAATGCACACTTTCTGCATTTAACTCTGACTCCTATTGTACAGGGCCAATGAAAGATGAGTAGATAATATTTACTAAAAATCACTAACAGAAAGCCTTTTCACAATTTGTAGTGTAGCTGCAGGTGTCACAGGATTTGTTATGTGGAGAGCCAACATTCTATTATTTCTATAAAGCAACGCCTAGTAATGCACTCTAAATTTGAATCACTGGGAAACCATTGATTCACAGTGAAATTCAACTACTCGAATCAGTGAAAATGGCTCCACTTAGAATCAGTGTAAAACCACTGATTGTTTCAGTGAAAAAATTTCACTGATTGAATTAGTGATGACCGACTACAGTAGCCGTCACACAAGTAGATCAAGTCAATACATTATTTCAGATGCAAAATATTAATGAAGCTGTAGGCAAAAGGTTATCTGGAAAAAGTAATAATTTGTTTACATAAAGCTCAAGTTTCTCATTAACATAACTACATTAATTTGATAGCCAGTTGCGCATTGAAATCCATATCAGTGATTTGTGTTTCATGTGGGAACAGCATACTGTATGAACTTAAACTTTGATATAATACAGCAAAAACATATTATAATATGGACAGTGCATCTCTGGTTTCAGAAATGTTGTGCTCATGACCAAAGTCTTCAAGTTCAGGAAAATAGAAGACTCAGGTCCAGGGTGAATAATGAATCTTAAAGGCACAAGTGAAGACACATCCATCCAAGAACCACAGTTAGGCAACTTATCCAACAAATCAGCGTTTCCAGTTCAACCATTTCTTACCATCTACAGCAAATGGGGAACGTGAAAAAATTGACAGCTGGGTACTAAGCATCATACTCAGTGGTGTGATAAAAGTCTACAATGAACTTTTGGTTAATCATTATAAAGTGTCCCTATCAGATTGTATCCTTACATTTGAGTAGAATACATACGGAGGATCTGGTGCAAGAGGATGGGGGAAGTGGATTTGGAGCCAACCAGCCACCCCGTTGTAATGTCACTAGACAACCATATTAGATCTGGGTGACCTTGACCTTATACCCATGACCTTGGATGAACTTAAAACCCAAAAAATACCAAAAATTAAACATAAAAAAAATCCAAAGACTTTTAAATATGAAAAAATTTTTTAAAAGTTTTGATATAAACCTTTAAAAGACTTACATACAGGAGGAGGTCAGGTGTTTGATGATGGCCAGAGTGATCAGCTACTAAGCTTCTGGCATGAAGACCAGCAGACAGCTGACACTTGCCAATTTTTATTGGCTTATTACTCGCTCGCTTGACCCCTCCTCCCCAAAATTATATATTTTTTATTCGTTGTTTAGTTGGCTCCTCTCCTGACACCCTCCACGCAATACCATATCTATTGTCCATTTTTTTGACATTTGCCCACTAAAGTGCGCACTGGTAACTTGTGTTTCCAGCATTGACCATCAGAAATAATTTACGGTCTGCAAGTGTAATATTGACCTGTAGCGAATGGTGCTACGTCCAAGCCTGCAATGTATGGAAATTTACCTATTTAATTTTTTTATCTTCAACATAATAGGCATTTATTTTATTTAAAAAAATTTTACATAGTATTTTTTTAATAAAGCAGGTAATTATTATAATCAATGCATTAATAATAAATAAAATATAACATATTTTTAAAAACTAATATTTTTTGGCAAAACACAAGATGAGAAAGCACATACACACATTGAAAATTTATCTTTGAGTGTTGCAAGGCACTGTTCCCCAGTGAGTCCTGATCTCTGTGGATAATCAGTAAAATGTTTAAAACACGGTTTGAAAACATGACATTTGTACCAAAGTGAAGTAATATGCAAGTTAACCAGTTGTAAAAAGTTATTTTTTTTTGTAAAAATAATGCTAACTATTTATCATTTCGTCGTACACCATCAAAATATCAATATGTTCAGGTTTCTTGTTGTTAAGTCACATGTGTTGGCACCACTTTCCCCTTAGAATTTAGTGAGTACACATTTACAAACACACCAGGGTGGTTGTTTTCAAATAAATTAATTTGCTGAAGAAGAGTGAGAAACTCCAGTCCGTTAAAAAAACTTTTGTTTCACCTCAGCATACCTTTTATCCACATGCTGTGGATAAGATAACTAACAAATCAGGCCAACACTGACCACTTGAAATATTTGTTGTCGTAGTTGTGGGGATTGATTACGGCATATTTATGTTTGATAACGTCCAGAAGGTTAATAGACATTGATATCCACAAAGGTTTATCCTTTGGGTTACATGGAGTAAACCCCTTTCATATATATTTACATGCTGACACCCTACACTTGGAATATGTGTACTTTATTTGGGTGGGTCTCTTCATACATCCATGCATATCATGTTGTTGGGCATCACTTCTACCAGCAAAGGTATTTTCATAAAAGTGACTTTTATAATGTTAGAATGGTATAGCATACAGTTGTCACTGGAACAGAGACTGATGGTTTGGGTGGTGATGCAGTTCTCTCAGTCAAAGAACTGGATAGCATTTCTGCAGAACCAACGACAAACACTCACTAAGAACTGGAAATTTCGGTAGACACATAGGTGCCTTAGTCAAAAAGGCAGATGATATGACTAAAGAAAAAGAAGACATGACCCAATAAGTCAGTAGTATGAGCCAAGAAGTCGATGGTGGCATTGGTACCACACCTATAGCAGGTGACAGAGGTACTTTTGTAGACAACCTGCCGGAAGAGGTCGATAGTGATGCTACTGTAGGCAGCCTGCCCGAAGAAGTTGATGTCACTACTGGTACCAATCCCAAAGATGTTGATGCCATCACCAGTATTACGTCCAAAGAAGTCTATGGCACTCCTGGTACCAATCCCGAAGAAGTCAATGGCTTTGCTGGTACCATGTCCAAAGCAATTGATGGCATTGCCATAGATCCCATTAACTCTGGAATGTCAGAATACATCACAGATACAGAATAAGACTTTGACTTAGACACCAAGCCATAGAAGATAGATAGGGTGATTCAAACTCTTCCGTTGACAAGTTGCAGATCCCCCACACGGTGCCATCGTTTATACCAATTGCATCCCACCGCTCTTTCCCCTTTACAACTGCACCCCTCCCTGCTATCCTGCCTGACCACTGCATGTTTCAACCTGACAGTCTATGTATATTCCCAAGACCATTTATGTGAACCCCAGCAAGTTTCAATCTGAATCAGTCTTACACCAATACATTTATGGGCTATGTAGTGTTTACTTTTCTTTTACTTTCAATTGACTAATTCATCATACTCGAAGCAAGATTTGGAATATGAGATATTTTAAATATCAGTGTGATTATAACTGCTATATATATATATAACTGCTATATATATATATATATATATATATATATATATATATATATATATATATATATATATATATATATATATATATATATATATATATATATATATATATATATATATAGGAAAAAAATATTTTTTACACAAAATTTATTATACACATAGTAAAATATACATATTCAATACAAAATCTATAACAATCTTTCAGAAATCTTCTTCCAATAGACTCCAAATAATATATATTTTTAATGTACGGATATTCAATTATGATTATAGGGTATCACGTAAAATGGAGAGCAATTCACATATGGTGGTAAACCCAGCTCCTCTTTGATCTGGCTCATCAACAACAGGTCTGCCAATGGCAGCGGCCCCTGGAAGACACCTCGCTTGGGCAGCGGCAACGATGTAGGCGAGTAGGTGTTGGCTTGTTTCCGGAGCTGGATGCACATCCATTGGAAGGCGCAGCATCATCTTTTGTGGAACTGCTGATGGCTATACGGTGTCTATGACGTGTTCTCCCTTAGGTGGTCTGGTAGTCTCGAGCGGTGACTGTGAGTTTTCCTCCATGCAGTTCGTGATGAAACCATTTGACAATTCAAAAAAAGACACTATATCTTTGATGCTAGCGGGAAAATGTGTTGCTTGATGCATGTGAAAGAAAGCACACCTTCCCAGGCTTGCAACAGGCTACCAGCTGCTAGCTTGGGTCATACAGCAGGGGAAGGTGCGAAAATCTCCAATGCTGCATGCTGTAAACCCTTACAGCTCTCTGTGTACATGCACAGGCAGCCGGTTTCCCAGTAGCTGTATTTGATGATAGAGTAACTGTTTGTGACACTTGTGTACATATTGGCATGGTGAAATGCTTACACCTTTATCTGGCATCTAAAAGACAACTGAAGATGGGTAGATGCTCCTGGCTTTATATACATGTGAACAATGCTCGAAAATTTTGGCTAGATTCTAGCAATTTTGTGTCTAGTTGTCACTTATCGAATCCTGGTACAAGGATGAAGTGCACCTTTTGTGAAGCAGTTGCACATTATACAGTGCGCAGGCCTGGTCAGGTTCTGTGTCGCAGATGTGATAATGCAAATCACCATACATTTTAACAAGTTTGTGAAGCAAAGGACATCCATACTCAGTCTGCACATTTATTATTTATACTTTGCTAAGCCAATATTCTCCTCAGGTCCTGCTATATAAATAGGGCCTTTGGGTATTGCAGTAACAGATTGCGGAGCAAATTTCCCACCTGATTGTATGGAATCTTGCCTTTGTCCCATTTCAGTCTGTGGTAGAAATTGGTTAACCAATTGTTGGTTTTATTACACTTATTGTCCAGTAGTTTCTACAGATGCAGAGGCCGGAAGTTAAGGATCCGCATCTTGCCTTCATCCTCATGGATCACTGAAATCTCCTCGAGTACAAAGCCATTTTGGCTCTGGAAACCCTGTAGATTGGAATACATCATGAAGTTGACGATAATTGAAAACACATAAACCGTTAACATGCATGAACATTTATGTTTATACATTCTCTGCTGCACTCATGACAATATTTTGACTGTCTTATCTCTGCAATTGTTCCATACGAGACGGTCATGAAGTATCAGGCAGAAAAGGTATGTGTGAGCATGAATATTTCCATGAGTTGTGAATTCGATCCTGCAGTTGATTACATTGGAGGTGATACGCTCATCCTGTTTACTCACATCAAAAACCATGAGCGGGACTACGTTCTTGAAAGTGATAGGCCTCATTATCTATGACTGAGCTTATACATAACATGCATTTTGGGGTGAGTGATGAGATTTGGGCAGCTCTTAACATCAAGGCCTTGAGAGCCAATGATGGCAAAGTGAGGTGAGTATGGAGCAGTGCCAGAATGAGAGGATGGGGGAAACTGGAGATCCCCAAGAAAACTCACCAACCAGTGGCATCATACAGCAAGCACGATTCCCACGTGCAAAAATCCGAAAGTGACCCTACTGGGAATCAAACCTGGTTCATCTAGGTGGGAGGCAAGTAGTCTAACCACAACACCACCATGGCCCCATATGCATTTTGGAATTGAGCATACATGTGATATGCCAGAAGATACTCTCCATTTTCAAAGGTCATGTTCATGTCAACATACGGATAACTTTCACTAGTAAAAAAATATTTTCACATTTTCTATTTGACATGTATTGAACTGTGAGTGGCTCATTCTCACATTGTGCTGACATCCAATCTGTAGCCTGAAGATGATGTACCCCAATTTCTCAGAATCAAAGCTGGACTTGACAATCCAGTTGATGTACTGGCTAGCAGGCAATCTGGGAATGCATCGAGACACCACGACCTGAAAGACACATCAACGTGTTTGCCGTCTTTCACATTCTTCAACATTTTTATGCATTCAGCAATACTTAATTGCACATGAGGCAGCATCCATTCGAAACATTGTAGCTTAAGTTTGACAGCCTCCAGGCTTTTCATCATAATCACAATTGGCTAGAAGCAGCTTGCTTCAAATTGAAGATAATATTTTTGTAGTCTTCGGCAAATACCAAAAGCATGGAGAGTGGGATGTACACCTTGAACTTGCCTCCAGGGTATATAGCAACACTGTACTCATATTGGATTCACAACCCTGCCATCTTTGCTGCAGACAGCTCATTCTGTGTGAGCAATAGGTAATTTTTTAACATTGAGGTTATGCTCACATCTCACGACTGGACCACTTCAACACCGTTGAGAATACATGATGCAATCAATCATATGAATAGTTCCATTGCTTGAAATTTTTGCTCATGCTGGGTTGGTTCCATCTTCTTTCATCAGTCCCCCTAAATCACAGGAAAGTCTGGCAAGGAAGAGTGTAGATATATTGGTGTTGGACTGCAATCTGAACTTTTGATGGTATAGTGTATGGTCCGATCAGGAAAGGTTGGTATGCATGAAGTTCCACCTTCATCATGCTACCTTCACAAATTACTGGCTATTCAATGTTTAGGTAATCATCCATGATGATTGACTTCAAAACCAAGACTGTGGAGGAAAATCTCATTTTCATGTGCTAACACCTTGGTGACCTTGCATGTTTTGCATTGCATTTCATTTCATAGCTTCTGGTCATTGTAACTTATTCCCCTCATCTAAAATACAGACATAGAGTGATTTATTTGTTTCGAAAGTTCATTACCGCTCCATGCTGGTTGACGATTGTCATGACCACCTCGCGTGCTCTCTTTAAGATGACTAGAACATACATTATAATTTGTAGTGCCATGACCAGTTTAAAACCTGGAGAGACCATAGGCTAGAAATTGTGCAGTATACAGGTGTTTATAAAAGAACTCCGGGGTTTGAAATGGTTATTGTAAATGTAGTAAGTGAGATAGACGAGTTTTGCCATATGGAGCGTACACAGAACAGTTTTGTTTAGTGTGTAGGTTGGAATTCTTGCACAGCCTGACCTTGCCAAAGGTCATGCTTCAGTCAAGTAATGGCAAGTACAATGGCTATGCCGCAGCAGAATGCACAGTGCGTGATTTGGTTAATTCAAACGAAATCCGTTGTTACAGTGCAACAAAATTATTGACGTGAGTATGGACGTAATGCACCTACGGACAAGACTCTTCACCAATGGTTAAAGCGATTCAAGGAAATGGGCAGTGTGTTAAAAGGGAAGACACCCGGGAGGCCGCCTACGTTAGACGTAAAAGTGGAAAGAATTTGAGCATCCTGTACACGTAGCCCAAAAGTGTCATTAGCACGGCGCAGTTTGCACTTAGGAATTCTGAAGTTGAGTGTGCACAAAGTGGTACATAAAAGGTCTCACTTTTTATGCTTATAAGTTACAACCCTTGCATTAAGTGAAACCTATGGACAAACAAGTAAGAGTCGAGTTCGCTGTCTGCATGCTGAACAAGATTGAAGAAGACTAGTACTTCCATGAAACATATAATTTTTACTGATGAAGCCACATTCCATACGCGCAGGGCTGTGAATCGCCATAACTGCCACATTTAGGGGAGGAGCCACCAAGCACATTTACTGAACATCAGTGCGACTCGCCAAAGGTTAATGTTTGGTGCTGTTTGATGTACAACCGTGTTGTGGAACCGTTTATCTTTACCGAAAAAACAATTACTGGTGATGTCTACTGTAACATGTTAGAACGCTTTGTGTTTCTGCAATTGGGTGACATTGATGCGGAAAAGTGTTTGGTTCTTTTCCAAAAAGATGGAGCACCACCCTATTACAGCAATAGTGTTTGACATGAATTACACACACAATTTCCAAACAGGTGGATGGGTAGAGGCTTACCGATTGCATGGCCGCCGCAAAGTCCAGACATGACCCCCTTAGATTTTTTTTCCTGGGGACATGTTAAGAACATGGTGTACGCAGAGAAGATACGTGATGTTCGACACCTGTGTCAACACATTATCACAGCAGTCGAAGCCATACCACCTGATATGCTGGCACGAACATGGGAGGAGCAACGTATTGTAGGAGTATTCCCTATCCTTATCTCTAATTATGGTCTTCCTGCTACTCCTGAGCCTTTGGCTGCTGCTAGTCAGCTTAATATGAACTCAATAGGATAGGGGCCTACGTATGGGGGTAGCTTACTACAGATTGCTATTCAATAAGAGAGAAATTACTGGAACACACATTTATTACAATATGACAATATACTCCTGATCATAGTTACGTTACTTTACTTGGTACAATAGTTAAATACAAGACTGTCAAGGATACTATATGCCAAATACCCTAACCTTGCTATGTATTAATTATGTCTTACTGATGGGACATTGAGATCGGGGATGACACCCTACTGCTTAGCCAGAGTTATGCTCACCAATAATAGAAGTGCAGATTGAAGAGTGTCCAGAGCTCCTCTAGACCCTTAACTCTTGTAGCCTTCTGCTTTGTGTCGCTCCGGCACTGACGTCGTCGCAGTAAAAGCTCTCGCTGCCACCTGGGTGGGGGGGGGGGGGGGGTATGTGCTCAGATCATTTATACTCTGGCGGTAGTGGGTCAGCCAGACTGGTTGAATAAACAGGAGGCTCGCAAAGGAATCTATACTCTGTAGTACATTAACTTGTGTGCGGCCTCCTGGAGCCCGCTACAGTGCAGGGCCACAAATGAGGCACACATCGAAGTGTACTGAACACCGCAGAAACTTGAAGGTATGACCTCTCTTCTTATATTGTTGTTTCAGTAATATTGTCTGTGCTTCATACCGAAAACTGCTTGTGTAACCTCGGAGTTCTTTTATAAACACCCTGAATTGCTCGGTCTGCCATTGAGGTATGTGCCACTGGCCAAATTGCAGTTTATTCGTATCACACTGACAGGCAAAATGTTTAACGGACCACAACGACTTGTGTGTTTTACCAGCTTAGTAGATATGTGGCTCAAACCTGAGCATCGGCACGACGGTATTTGATTTCATAAAGTCAATATTTTTGTTGCATCTGGTGACACTCTTCAGAGTATTGGGATTTCCACGTAGTTTGAATTCTGTATTGGGGGACAGAGAATATTCAATGTACCTTGCAATGCAATCTATTTCATAAGAGCCCATGAGCAGCGACACCTCATGGGAGACAACCATGTTTCATGAGGTACACCTTACTTTTTTCATCGATGCTCAGTATCTATACGTTTAAAAATTGACCAGACCAATGCACCATTACCCTTCTAGGTCGAGTGGATTTGACATTGGAAATTGTACTGCATGCAGCTCAGAGCTACATCCAATCAAGTAAAATGTTATTGACATTCTGATGGAATGTATATTAATTTTATTTAATTACTAATACGAAGGAACAAAGAAGTGTATGCACAAATGTCTGCAGTTTCACATGTTTTGGCACGTGTTGTATTTTGTAGTTATACATTAATGAGGATGCACCATGTAGATACCGTCAGTAATGTGGAGGATGCAAATAACCAAAACTGTCGTAATAATCTGCATATTTCCCTTATTTTAAATATGCTACGTTGTGCATACTGGGCCCTATGGTTGTGTCCAGATTAATTATGTCACATTTGTTACTTTTTGGTTTTGGTGACAATTCATCTCTCATAAACACTCTCCTAGAATGTGGTATTTTCCATTTGCTACTTACAGTTCTAAATCCGTGTTATATCATGGTCTTTTAGGAAGTGAATTCATAACTGCCTCTTCCTGATGGAGTCACTTTTTCATGCTACTGCCTCATACTGGATAGGGTAGTAGGTGTAGGTAAAGTCCTTAAACTTTTTTCCCCATGGCGATAGCTTCCATGTTTGCATTGTGCCTTAGAAAACTGCTTCCCTTCATTTGATGCTGTGTTGATGGCTCAGATGATACCATTCATGGCTCCGAGTAGACTCTCAAGGGTTCTGAGACGAGGCAAAAGCAATGGTAAAAATTCACTAGTAAACATTTTCTACGCCTTGAATGTGTCTTTCTCTTGCTCATTGCACCAATTCCCATTTTCCCTTATGCCTTGTTTTTTGCTCTTTGCACATGTTCCCATTATAACTTTTGCCTTTCTTGTAATCTTTTTCCTATTACCATTTTGACCTTAGCTTTCATAATGTTGAATATGCACCAGGCCACAATTTTCTCTCTGAGCCTAGCATCCAACATTTTCTTATCTCATTTGCTTTCTATGCAAGTATCTTGCATGGCAGACACCTGGTTTTGAGATCTTTGAGCTGATAATAGGCGATGTCATGTTGCTTGCATGCTTCATCCAGGGTGTTTATACCAGTCTCTATACATGCTAAGCATTTTCCAAAATTGGTTCCCTGTCCACAGAACCTGAACCAGGAATATGCCGCTCAAATGTACGATTGTTGATCAATGTATCGATGACACCTTTTCCAAACTTGATCTTTTCTCTTTGAGGCACCACAGTGAACTGAAATATGATTGTATAAATATGCCCCCTTTATATTTTTTTATTTCAGTATCTTGGAGATTGTCAAGCAGGGTGTTTGTTTTCCTGTACAAGTTAGCGAGGATGTAGCTGAAACATCATGCAACTTTAGTCATGGCAAGCTGTTGCCCAATACAGTGAGGTTCATCATCACAGGACCATCCAACTACTACAAGACATCCATCCTATTCACTCCGCTGGAAGAAGTGAGTGAATGGTCTTAGGTTATAGCATGTGTATGTTTATTCTAAATTGCTCCAGCCAACCAAAATACAAGCGACTGGCAGGAACACATTCTGTAGGCTGTGGACGGTATGTGTTATTTCCCATGCAGCGATAATGAATCTGCACCTCCAAATAACGCATTTCCAAATTCTGTGTTCATCTTAGATGACACTGCATGCAAGGCGAAAAATTGCATAGAGTAGTACTTTGGCATAGGACAGCATGTATATGTGGACTGCGTGTACCTCGGCCAGACTTATTTGCGCATTCCCAAACATCTGCTCTCCAACAATCAAAATGTGTTGGTGCTGTTTCAAATGGATGATATGAATTTGCAACATGTTTGCGATTATCATATTAATACAGATATGGCAAGATCACATTTTAAGAACCTGTGTTCTTCAGGCTGAAAAGACAAATACTGATTTTTGGTGATTGTAAATGACTGGCATCTATATAATGGGAGGTGTCAACAGGAGTTCAATCAGTTCATTGTCGACCACCAAGAATGAGTAACGGCATCTCAAAATTCGGACCTCGAGCTAAACCTTGACAAAGACGAAGATGGAGGTGGTCTCATACCATGAAATAATGGAACCTTTGATGCTGGGAGAAGAATAATTTGTAATGTTGGCAAAACCGAACGATTCAAGGAAGCTGATACTAAACATTTTGTCCTAGAAACTCGTAATTGCCGCATTTTGGAATTCCACATAATGTTGTCCAAACAAAACACATTCTTTCAGAGCTACCTATCTGAGTTCAGGGCAAAGATGGAAAGTGCAAAGACCAAGATTTTTCATGATATGATGGCCAAGGAAGAACATGTACTGAGCGTGCAATGGCAAGTAATAGACAGATTGAATGTAGCATCTGTGCAAAATGAAAAGAAAATGAACATCCTGGAAGGACACATGACACGTAAATTCAATAACTTGTTTTCCCGCCTCACGAAAAAATTGATGTTCAGAAACACAGTAGCAAGATATTAGATGTTTGCAGCGAACGCTTGGACAGGATTGACAGTCTTTTGTCGGAGACCTATGACTAAACTTATATAAGAGTGCAATAGTAACCATTTATATTGTGAAGATGACAAGAAGGCTTGAAATTTTTTTTAAGGGTATTTTATTACCATATTTGGATTTTTTAATAATCCTTAGCATTTTTTTGTTAAGATTTAACCCTAATGTAGGACAGTCTTCCTTCAGGTGGACCTAACACTCTCCTTTTTTATTTGTAAGATTAAATTTCCATGAGAAACGCTTTTATTTTGGTATGATACATTTACCTTAGAATTTCCAGTCGATTTTGAGATTTGAGGTTATGTGGTTGTGTGGTGAAGATGATAGTTTTTTTTTTTTGTGGATATGAACGTCTTTTTGTAGTGTTTCGGTATGGAGTTTGTTTTCATTATTCAGGTTTTTGGTTACAACTTTTTGGAAAGTAGTAGGTTTTCTGTATTTGATTTCAAATACTTATCTCTGCCCCCACCCCCCTTTTTTTCCAAACCATTTATCCTCAACAAGACAGTAATGTTTCGTTTGGATTTTAACCTCTAGTACTATTGTTAAATTCACTTTTTGGATTATAGACTGATGCCTTACTCTTTTTTTATCAAGCAAGTCATTTATTTTTTTGTATCAAGGTCATATTTTAAAATTCACTTCGTCTAGCTGATTTCCAAATTTCGTTTTCTTTAGGTTATGGTATTAGGTCATTCACTTCGATTTAACTAGAATACATTTTGAAAGTATTGAATAAACATCCCGAGCAGTTTGCTGGATGTGTTTTGCAACTTCATGCTGAAATCTGCTTCTGAACTCTTTGTACTGCCTGCAGCTGCACTTGTTTTCCTTCTTTACTGAGTTAGTAAAGTGCCGTCACCATTTGCCTGTTATTGTGGTGCACGTATGCCTGTAGTTCACAGAGTAGACAGCTGTGAGCTTGTGGGCTGCAGTAGGGGACGGGAGAGAAATTTGTGCTGCATTTAGCAGACCACGTGTAGGTCCCTCAGGGAAAGAGGGAGTGCACTTCAGACAAATTGTGTGTTTGTGAGCAATGGCCCGTGTGCGTGGAGGTCTGTGATTGGCCAAAGGCCAGGGGCCATGAGCCATGCTGTCAGGCGAGGCCAAGTGCACCATGTTTTGTAGCTGCTGGGCTGTTGAAGCCTGAGGATGTGTTTTTGGGAGTCCGGGTACTGAGGAGACTGACAGATGTTCGCAAGGATGTGATAAGTGTTTTTCTAACTTAGTTTGTTCTGCTGGGTCGGAGCATTTTTCTCTGCTTTGCAGGAAAAGTGTTCTGGCCTAGCCTTTAAATAGTAGTACTTTGAAACTTTAAAGGTTAGAGTAGTTCAAGATCCGACACAGGTCGAGAGAGGTCGAGAGAGAGAGCAAAAGATATATATACATATAATGGCAGCCATCGTCTAAGGTATTTGGTTAGGAGCAACTCTCGTAATCGTAATTGAAAAGGGGATAGAATGTGGAACTATTACTGAAGTTAATGAGCCGTATCATCCTTTTGCTAGATTTTCATCTTAAGCTACCAAAGTAGGAAAATACGTATTTTTAACTGCCTTATTTGAAGGTTTAGAAAGTATTCAGAGTTCGTGTTTTGTTGTTAATGAAAGTTTTGAGGTTGGCACAAGTGATTAACATTTAAGAATTTTTTTTGTAGTCTATTTTGTTATTGCTAGTAACAATTGAACAATAACTGTAGCCTTTTCACAGCAGTAAGCTCTACGTCTTTGTAAATGTTTACGTCCGAATGCTATTGATAAAATTTTAATATCGCTGTCGTAATTTTTCTTGTTTGAAAATAAAGATTTAGGCCAATCCCTACAGAAATAAGTTAAAAACCAGTTGATAGTAAGATAAGTAAACAGTAAATTTTATTGAAGACTTTTTCATGTGAACTTACAGTAGGTACCTTTGAGGTTAGAAACGAGTAGCGAACTACAGAAAGATTCTACATATCAATACATAAATAACTGTAACTCAACGGAAACATTGCAAGCAGAAGCAGTAATAATTTAATAACTGTGCATTGTAGGTTATTGAGACCTACAGAGACTATTGTCATGCTTATGTTATAAGAGGCCTACAAGTCAATGTTAAAGTAACTTTGATATTTTAATTTTTTTATTTTTGTTGTATTATGCATGTTGTGTAAGCGCCCCTGCACTAAGAATTGCTACTTCCCAAAAATTATATTCTCATTGTAAAAAAAAAAAAAAAAAAAAACCACCACCACCATCAATTGAACTTGGCCAACAGGCATTAATTTTGTAACACAAGGTTTATTTATTTTTTATTTTTTAGCCCAGCTAATAACTCAAATAGGAAGTTATAAATAAAATAGTATTTTATTTGTTACCTAATCAGAATTGTAATTTATCATGCCATCAAGTCTAACTTCAATCAACGTTTTATACTTTGGCTAGAAGAGCTGTTCTTTGATACTCTAAATACTTTTATTTTGTAACAATTCCTAATGTTTTTTTTTAAATAGTTCTTGTTTCTCTGCTGTTATACAAGCAATTTTTCTAGATATTCATAGAACAATTTTTTTTTAATGCAAAAAAGTTTATTTACTGTTAATTTTTATTTATTTTTATTTTATTTTAATAATTATCTGTTGTTGAAAATTCACCCTAACCTAGTGTTCTTTGTTATTTAACCTATTCTTTCTCCCACCAGTATACAGATGCTATTGATTTGATGAAGGATCTTTGATTTAAGCTATATATTTTTTTAAACAGAAGGGTCAGTGACCTGGCACAGGTTGAACTCAAGAGCCCTCTATGGAACCAGATACCACATCTCGATTCTGTTTCTTCCTTACCTCTTGTATTTAACGAGTAGATTTTGTCACCGCTCCCTTTCCTTCCTTATATACCCCCTCCCTTTTAAATTTATTTTATTATCTTTGTGGTTTGGCTATAAACTTTGCTCAAATCTTTCAGAGAAAATAAGCTGTGGTATAAGAAAATGAACTTTGAGATTTGAGTAATATCTATTTTGTATTGAGCAAACTATACTGGTGAATTAGTCCTGTCCAAGACAGGTGGTGGAGGCAACTCTCTCACCCTAAGTAAGGATAAATGTATGTGATGAACTTAGAGTCGCTCAGTAGTAGTGTGACAATAAGATTTATTTGAGAATCCCCCCCACCCCCCAACCGCCATAGCTGTTGTGCACTTTTTGGTTTTTGGACCTGGTTAATCTAAATTATTATCATTCATTTTATTCTAAAGCCTCCCTCCTATCCCTTTTTAGTGGAGGCCTTAACATTTGGTGTAGTTTGGTAATTATTTTAGTGCACACCCCCCCTTCGCTCCCTCCCCCATTACAATATTCAGTGTGATGTCAGACGTTGTTAATGACCTGCATCAAGCAATTCAGTCTGTTTGTTCAAAGTATTTGCTCACAAGCTTAATGTACTCGGAGAGGCCGATGGAGCACCCCATAGTCATGAAGACTGAAATAGACGATATTGCTGAGCCTTTACAGAAGTGGAAACATGATGATGATGATGTGCGTACAGATAGAGGCAATGGATTGTGTGTGGATTGGTACACAAGAAAAAGGTATGGAAGAAAGCCCTCAATCTTAATGCTCTAGTTCACCAGTACCTATGATTGTACACATCTCACAATAATGATATAACATACTGCATATATAGGCATGATGATAAATGGTTCCTCAGTGCAAATTAATTCTACCAGGTGGGAAAATCCAAGTATGCAATAACATGATGCATGAAAACCACGGGCTTTATGACTTCTATTTTGCAAGGAGCCTTGGAGTTTACAGAATCTGACCTGATGGAATGCAAGACATTGCTTGAACTCACGCATGCACTTTAAATAGATAATGATCCCAAGACTGGTGCTTATATGGATAAAAATGACTAAAATATCGACATTCAGACAGACCTCTTCAGCGTTCTAGCACTGAAAATTGACGAAGTTTTGAAGAATGGTAGACAGGCTGCAAATGTTGGTCACTTTGCAAAGGGTTCGAAAATTACTCCCACACTTACGAGATAATTTCACTCATTGAAAAACTGAAAGAGGCAGGCAACATAGAATGAGTCAATTGGGACTGACCCACGAACTGCATGAGGTCTGAGAAATTCAACTACTGGTGGTGCAGGGTCTTGATATGTGAGATGAACAGACCTATTTCAAGCTGGCCTCATGGAGATGATATCATATGGTCGGGTCAACAAGGGCTACGAATACATGTTGACTGTCATCAATGCATAAAGTAAATTTGCGTGGGCCAGGCCTGTCAAGTCAAAGAATGCGGCCAATGTAACAAAGGCAATGGTGGACATATTGTATGGAGATCATGTCCCAACCAATCTACAAACCGACCAGAGCAAGGAATTCTACAATTTGAAGTTCAAGCCTCTGATTAAGAAATATGCCATATAACATTATTCCACATAGAGAAATCTTTAAGAATCTATCATCAAGAGGTTCAACAGGACTTTGAAGTATAAGCTGTGGAGGCATTTCACCA
Source organism: Dryococelus australis (assembly GCA_029891345.1). Classification (NCBI taxonomy): domain Eukaryota; kingdom Metazoa; phylum Arthropoda; class Insecta; order Phasmatodea; family Phasmatidae; genus Dryococelus; species Dryococelus australis. The sequence continues at coordinate 244,315,470 of CM057009.1, forward strand.
CAAATGGCCACTACAAATTATTAGACATAATCCCGAAAGTCATATGCAAATATATCTCTACACTTCACTTGACCACACGTATGAAGCCTGAAGACATTAAAGACAACTCTTTGCTTCGAACTGCTTACATAATTTTGAAGATGAGAGATCCTAGCATGCCCAAACCCAAGGATGGCGACCTCTTGCAAATCTCCAAACAGAAAGGCAACTTTGAGAAAGGGTTAACAGTGAATTGGAGCCCTGAACTCTTTCATGTGTGAGGTATACGAGACTATGCTTCGAGGACCTACTTTATCAAGGCTCCGAATAATGTTCCCATCCATGGTGGTTTCTATGCAGATAAGATCCAGCCTACAAAGTTTTGAGATGTGTATTTGGTCGAGAAGGTGCTGAAATGGCATAATGGATGGTCGTATGTCGAGTGGTGGGACTTCCAGCCGGCTGAAATTCCTGGGTCGTGAACACAGACATTAAGCTGCGAACACTGAAGATTTCAATAAATATACCTGTGTATATGTATTTTTCAATTGCATTTTCTCATGTTATACATTACAAATTAAAATTAGTTTTTAAAGATATGTTGTGTTTTATCTATTTTTTAATGCAGTGACAACAAAAAATACCTACTTAGATAAAAAAAAATATATTGTATATATTTTAAAAATAATAAAATGCTATTATGTAGAAAAAATTCCAATCTGCATACTTTGCGGATATAGACCTCATCACTGTTTGGTAGAGGTCGATATTACTCTTGCCGACAGTAAATTCTCTCTGGTGGTTGATGCTGCAAACCAAGTTACCTGTGTATTCTAGTGGGAAAAAGTAAAAAAAAATTATATGCACTTTATAGTAGGCAAATAAAAAAATCAATTGACAGTGGATGTGGTACAGCGAGGAGGGAGAATGGAGGGCTCCATCGAGCGCAAGTAATCAGCCAATAAAAATTTTCAAGGGTCAGTTGTCTGCTGGTCATCACACCTGGAGCTTAGTTGATGTTTGCTCCACCCGTAACTGAACCCCTGACCTCCTGCATGTAAATATATATAGGCTGTTCATGGTAAAGTGAGCACTTTTGAAACCCTAGTTACTTTTTTCTTTTGGCCATCTTTTATCCTTTAACCATCTTTCTAAACATATTTTGCCATGTAAGTAATAAACAGAGTGTTTATATTCCAACGCACTTGGTAGTCAACGTTTAAGCCTAAAATAAAACATATTTATCAACTATTATTCCAAACGAGAGGGCTTTCAAAAGTGCTCACTTTACCATGAACAGCGTATACATGTTTTATTTTGCAAATTAAGAAAAATATATATATTTTAATATAAAAATTTTTCTTCAAACTTGTTAAAACATATTTTAGAATTTTTTGGTAATTTTTTTTTTGGATTTAAGGTTATCCAAGGTTACAAGTGCGGGGTCAAGATTATGGGCACGAGGTCCAGATCACCCAGATCCAATTAGGCAGTCATGTGATGTTACAACTTGGCAGCTTGTCAGCTCTGGCTCCACTCACCATCCTCTGCACCAGATAAGCTACATGTATTCTACTCTTATGATATGAGTAAACCATGTACAACAATTGCAAATGAATGTTGCAGTTTGTCAATACACAATGTAATTGTCAATAGACAATGCCTGATGAGGCAAAAATCATAAAACAAATACTGAAAGACCTTTGATAATATGAAGTAATCCTGTGTACTACAAACATTTTGGACTGAATACCATCAGACTACCACAGTATGAGAGCTTTACAAATAATTGGCAGGGTTGTATCTTTGTTGATGTAAGTGAGCCTATGAGGGTGATCGAGGTGAGTATGGAGCAGTGCTAGAATGAAAGAGCAGGTGAAATGGAAGATCCCTGAGAAAACCTGTCCACCAGCGGCATCATCCAGCGCGATTCCCCCATGCAAAAATCTGGGAGTGACCCGGCCGGGAATTGAGTCCGATTTTACTTGGTGGGAGGCGAGCAGGCTAACCGTTCAGCCACCATGTTTTTGTTGTTGGAGACTATTTTGAATGATGCAGATACGTTTACTCCATTCTAAAATTCAGCAACTATTTCCAAATAACCCGCTATATGAATGGAGAAAATATTATATGTTGCTTGTTATACAGGAATAAAGTGAAACTTGCGTTACTTGAAATGAGACATATGCTGCACTGAAACTTTGTAAATATACTATCATACCACATAACCTATTTTTTTGGGAATAAGAAAGTGACATTAAAGTGTAAAATAAAGTACCTATGAAAATATTATAAAATTTGCTAGCTGCCTTTTAAAACTGTAATTAAAATATTCTATATAAGCTATCAAACAGATTAATAGAAAAATAAATATTTATGTGTGGTGAAAGAATACTCAACAGACTGAAAAAACTACACCAGAATTTCAAAAGTGCTCAATTTACCCCAAATCTGCTGTTTTAAAATAAAATTAATAAATTGATAACTGTTAAACCTGATTAGCAAGTTCATCACCTCAGAAAGTCAAAGTTTACAGGCACTGTTTTAAACATTATTATCAATAACATGCAAGAAGAAACTGACAAAGACGAATAAAAGCAAGAATGATTTTGTAGCTCTTCAAACACTGCAACACTTTGTATCGAGTGCTGAAGACAATAAAAGTACATTTGATGATTTGAATGCCTATTACGTCTGTATGTGTATGGAATCCATATGATAAACTTCAAAGGTAGAAGAAAACAATTTCATTTAAAAAATGTATTTTGGAATTTATTATCATTTTGGCTTTTATTAATTTCTAGCCGTTAGGATACATACCTGTTTGTTGTACTGCTTTCTATAACTTGATGGTGTTGTAGACAGTTTGAAGCACTTTATAGTCAGCATGTGCTCTGCAGCAGTTTCCCTATCAACTCTACCATCTACAATAATAACACCTCTGTTGTCATCAGTACGTTTAATTCTGAACAACCTATCTTCATTGCCAACTACAGAAAAAAACATAAGGAAATGACACTTAAACTTTCAAGAAGATTATAATCTATAGTATAATTCCTTTATGTAAAGGTAAATTATGATTTAGTACGCCATATAATTTAAAAAAACATTAAATATTACTCATACTAAACCTTCACGAATAGTTTTACCAGATATAAAAGATAGTGAACAGACACTATAATAATTTTAGAATCCACAATTCAACAATTTCTTTAATTTGTTTTTTGTGTTATAATTTTTTCGTCATCATTTTTGTGGTTCCTGTGTTGTAAGTTTCCTCACAACTCACCATGCACACTGTATAGCCAAATAAAATCCACATTTTTCTTTAATAGCTGTCTTAGAGGAGTTATTATTTCATATTAATTGAGTATGTAACTTCCCAAGAAATTTACCATACCTAAAAAACCTCTGTAGTCTGGCCCTATCATTAGGTTCATAATACTCATCAATTGCCCTTATTTTTTCATAAATAGCTTTAACCAAATTATTACCAATAACATGGCTCAGATACTTCAGTTTTGGAAAGAGATACTGAAACTTACTAATGTTAATCATAATACCAGCGTCTCTAGCAAGTCCATAAACTTTTTCTAAAATCTGATCATGTTCCTCATGAGTAGCCTCTTGAGGTGGGCCGTGTTCAAAAAGCCCGGGCTAATGGACCTTGAACCCCATTCCTTAGCAAGATTGCACATGATAATTAACGTTGGTGGCTGAATATGCGACGTAACATACACACTCCTAAATGGGGTATTATAGCTCCCCAGCATGCTGTCCCGAAGCACTGACATAAACACTTCAAATGTTACACAAAATACACTTGGACTTACTTGATGCAGAACACGTGGCAGGTAATTGACAGTTTCAAGGGCCGTCACCCTTATGATCACCATGAGATGGGAATAAATGTACACAACATTGGATCAGAAAAATACTGGTTGTATTTTAGCAAAACCCAAATGAAATGGTACAACACATAAGTGGGCATACAGTATGAGGATCCGCACTGATCTAAGCTGAACACAAAGACACGACAAGATCATTCTGTGGTAAAATGTGCTGGAGGGGCCTTGAGTCTGCTCCGGAAGAGAGGCGTACACGGCGTTGCTCGATAAAGATAATACAAAAGGTTTCAGAATACAGTCTATTGCAGCTACGTGGTTAGAGTTCAAAAAATGGTTTACCCCCAAGCCACGTGACGCAACCTGCCCTGATGCCCGCTATTCTTAGACTAAAGAGGGGGTAGTGTGTTGAAGGTAATGGGAGTTGATCACCGCCCGCCAAAACAGAATATCCCTTGACAAACATGAAATGGATAAAATGTAACATATAATCCTTAGAAAATACATTATGATTTGCATAAATCGCTTCCACCAAACTCTTGCTAAGAGGCTGGGCGCCAGGCCTCAGTGTAGTTGAAGGCTGCAGTATGGTCATTGCTGTCGGTGCTTATGTCATGCCGGTGCTGACAGACCGTACTGCGCTGGCAGGTGGTAGTGGAGCCATAGGCAGGCAACCCCATACGTCCTCTATTTCTTCCACTGCTTCCCTATTGGGCTTCAAGATGCTGGATGTCGACAGTTGAAGAGGGAGAGTTGGTAGTAGTGCTGGCTGCTGAGTGTAGAAATTTTTCCAGAGCAATTAGGGCATTGTCCTCCCCTACTCGATCCCTGTTGGGCATTGTGACGCCAAGCATCTTGTGCGTAGCTGACGTGTCCTGAGTTACCACTAGTTGCTACTCCTGCCTGTGCAGGCTTGTGCTTGACATGGCTGCTCTTTCTGCTAAGTCCACTTGATCCCTGTCGGGTGCCTGTGCACTGGACAATAAAGCAGTGCCCTCCACTGTCGGGGCAGCAAGGACAAGTTGTTGATTGGTCAAATTGAGGGGAAGGGGAAGATGCTTGTCGTCCACTCCATCGCCTGTTGCCCTCATGTCATTTACGATGGAGTTTGATGGTTCACCTGGCACTGAGTTTGGTAGTGTAGGTGCTCTCCCCAGTTCGGCAATGATGGATTAAGGTCCATTCCACTTTGCAGCTAGGCCCGCATGAAAACTTATTGCTTCCTGATTGTAGGTGTTTGTTAATATAAACAAGTTCGCCCATCTGCAGTTATCTTGGTGGTCATTAGGTGTTCGGTAGCCAGGTGTGATTGTAGCGTTTTTGTTTGTGCGCTGCACTACTTCCCTGTGTTCGGCTTGTCTGTCTGCATTCTCAGGCTGGCTCGCCAGGCAGGCTAGTTCTCCAGGACAGGCTAGGTTGCGTCCCTTCAGTATCTCGGCTGGTGTTTCCTCGTAACGGCATTAATAGGCATGCACAGGCAAAACAGGGTGGCCAGTAAGTGAAGTGAATAGGTGGTGCGTTACTATTCTACGCGCCTCCTGAGCTGAGTTTCAATATCCTGGTTCCGCCGCTCAGTGGGGTTGGCCCTTGGTTGATATTGATCTGTAGTGTGATGTTCTGTTTTCCATAGTTCGCAGAAATCACACCACAGGTGTCCTGTAAATTGTGTATAATTATTGGTTAGGAGCACCTAGGGAAAACCCCACCAAGGGAAGAACTCACAGCTTCTAGGACTTTTGTGACATTGTTTTCGCGTGCACCACTACTATGAAATGCTTTCCCTGTGCGCTGCGTTGATAAGATCCCACAAGATCCCATGCTACTGTGCCAAATGACTCGGTTGCCAACCGTGGTTGTTTTTGTGAACCATCTGAGCAGTAGGCCTTGAAAGTGTAACAAATTTGGCATTGTCTTATATAACGGTGTGTTTCCCAGGTGATACCAGGCCAGTGGTATTTATTGAAGATCTTGTGCTGTGTCTATTCTGCGCCTGGGTAGCCGGCAAGGTGATCGACATGTGCATACTTGAGTACTGCATGGCGAGCCTCGGGTGGTACAAATGTTTTCCACTTGTTCCAGTCACCTGGCGGAAGTACTTCAAGGTGATTGTTTACAAACACCAGTTTCTTGTATACTCTGGATGCATTTGTGGCATCGTTGTACCGCGTCTGGAGCTATTTGTTGTGCCTGTATAACTTGTACATCTAATTGATGTGTGGCGAAATTTTCATCTGCATTTGAGTTGAGGTTGATTTGATTTAGGTGCGGTAGTAGGTTTTCGGCACTGAACTGATGTTGATTGACAGGTGGCAACATTGCTTCCCACTCGTCAAGGTCGTTTTCACACACGTCTGGCCCCGGGGAGCATCAAAGTGCATCTGCTAGTTCATTTTCTACTCCCAGCACTTGCTCTGCTACAAAATCGTATGCCTACATAAGCACAGACCAGCATGTCAGTTTACTCTTGGATTTACGCATCTTATGTAGCCACACTAAGCTGCGGTTGTCGGTCCTCAGGGTGAACCGTTGGTACTCTAGGTATTGCCCATGTTGTTTTAGGGCCTAAACTATAACTAAGTATGCACATTTATTGGCATGATATCTGCGCTATACAGAGCCGAATTTTGCTCTCCCATAGTCGAAAATGAACAGCTTGCCATCATCGCCTAGCTGGAATTATACCACTCCAAGTCCTTCTTGATGTGTGTTAGATTGCAGGTACAGGTATTTCATGGGATCTAGGTGAGAGAGAGAGGTGGGTACTGATGGAATTATTGTTTGATTTCTGCAAACGCCTGGGCGGTTGCCTGGGTCCACTGATACTTGACTTGTGTTGACAAGAAGGTTATGTGAGATGCACAGTAATGATGGCAAACCCCTTAATGTATTAGTGGAGGCAATTTATAGTGTCCCAAGAAATTTAGCTCTGTTTTGCTAATGTGACACATGTGGCTCATGCAGGTGAGGCCTGCAGTTGCAAAACATTCCAATACTAAAGCTAAGTGTTCCATATGCTCTTCCCAGGTATTTGACCAAACCACTACATCATCTAGATAGGCTGTGATTAAATTGCCAGTATATCCGTCTAGGACATGCATCATCATGGCTTGAAAAGTAGCAGGTGCGCACTTAAGACCAAAAGGCATAGCACAAAATTGATACCTACCTCCTGCCATTTGGCATGGTGAATGCAACTTGGTGGCGGTCGTTAGGCGTGACTGGGACTTGCCAGTAGCCAGAACGGAGGTCAAAGGAATACATAGTTTTTGCAGAACTGAGTAAACAGATAAACTGTTTACGTTGATTACTGGAGGGGCCAAACTTTTTGTAATAAACTTTATGGGAGAAAAATCCACACAAAATCTCTATGTTCCATATTTCTTAGGTGCCAAAGTTATGTCTGAGTTGTAGTTTCTCTCAGAGGACTTAATAACACTATCACATAACATTTCACTCACCTGGGTGTCAATGATTTTGCGGTGGTAGGTGGTGTAGTCTCTGGCCAGTGTGTAAAGTGATTCCTCATGTCTCGTATATATAGGGTACGCCGAAATGCTGGTGCGGTGAAGCAGGTCTTCACATGTAAACACATCACTCGCTCTTGTGAGATGGCTTGTATTGCGCTCTGAAATTCCACGGGGATGGCATGGTCAAAATTGTGGAGGTTTGCAATGTCCAGTACTGTGGGCTAGTGGTAGACTATGTGGTAGACTGTTTTTGTCGCTTCTTGCCAAAATGGACGCAGTCACGGGATAACTCAATAACAGTTTGTTGGTCCATAAGCCACTGCACTCCCAGAACTATGTCTTCTCTGGGGTCTTGTATAATGAGAATGGGAGCATACATGATTTTGTCTCTGATGGTGAAAGTTACCATGGCGGTATCCAAGTGTGGCTAGATACGTCATGCATGGCCAGTTGTACAGACTGTTCTTGATGTTTGCACTGTTCAGAGGTAATTAACTGTTCACTAATGAAATTATGTGAGGCTGCCCTGTCAATGAGTGCTATGGTTGAAGTTGAGTTTACGTTAACAGATATGCGCAGTAGACTGTCGTAATTTTGAAAAATCTGTTCAAGATAGGAGTGGTTGTTTTGGTAGTTTTTGTTGTCTCTGGGATAGGAGGCTCTCTCTCCTATCCCTGATTCCTGTTTACCGGTGCTGGGTTTTTCTTTCACGTTACAGTTTGGGCAGTCCTTATGCCAATGCACAGGGGCTAGGTGGTGGCTGGTCGAGCATTGTGGTACCGTTGCATAGGTCGGACGCTGTGGTAACGATGCATAGTGCAGTTGTTGTGTCATTGTTGCGTGGAAGCCGGGCAGTCCATGAGCTCTCAGCTGGGCGGAGAGCTATCAATCCACTTGTGTGTGACGCTGGTGGCTGGCCATCAGGCACTTTTTTTTTGTTATTGCTCCGACTCTCTGTGGGCATGGCAGCTGTGAATATGTACGTTCCACAAGGTGGTGTGCCACATTGGTGTAACTCTGCGGCATCTCAGGAAATGCCGGCAGCTGATCGGACAAAGTTCTAAAAGCCGTTATAAATTTCTGCTTCTATCATATTTGCAGCCACAATTTGGGGGTCAAACCAGGCTACAAGAATTACCTTGTGTTGCACTAACATTTTTTGTTCCTCGTAGGCCTCTGTGAAGATGGTCAGCTGCAATTGCAAAGTTGCCAGTGTGCTGGTGTATCTGGTATAGAATTTTGTGACAAACTGTTCCCGTATCATTTGGTACTCGGTAATGGACCTCCTCCATGTGGGCGCGTTGCCTGTAAGTTGTACTCCTACTACAAACAGCCATTCATAAGGTGGGACACCGTATTGCTGCAGTCACTGCACACATTCTTCCACAGATGTTCGCAGGTCCTCCAAGCCCTGTTCAGAGAAATTCAGGAGCGTCTGGAAATCTCGCCGGAGTAATTACTAGAGTGGCGTGCAAAAACCGGTACATGGCATAAACTGTGAGGATGCCAGGACAGGCTGCAGTGACATGAGTTGCAGTACACTAAACGTCTGTGGTGGTAAGGGCTCCGAATGTCCTTGAATGTCTTGGGTTGTCATGAAACATCGCATCTCGATTTGCAGTTTCAGATGTGGCTCAGCCAAACTGAGTAAGTTGTTCTGATAACCAGTCCTGGCACTGGAAACGCACTTTTTGGAACTTAGACCATTCAATGGTGGTCATGCAAGCAAAGTGGCAGTTATGGTCACAGCTGTGACAGGCTGCAATATCTCCAGCGGGTTGCCCGCTGTTCAGAAAGTCACACACGTCTGCAGCAGCGTGGTTCCTTGTTATGGCGTAGTCCGCTGGCATGTTGAGGTCGACCAAGCGAATCTTTGGGTAATGCTGCACAGAGTACACAGAAACTGTCTGGTGCACGCATTGATACATTCCATGATGCTGAGGGTGCTCACGACAGAGTATCTCGGACAAAACGTGGAGGCCTTCAGATTTAGCTTGTTCCCCCGCATTGACGTTGATTAATTAGAACTTCATACATTTGTTTGGCTAGTGAACCAAGTAGTGTTGGCAATGAAGTGGCGTATATTGGTATGGGAAGGCAACTGCAAATGTTCGCTGACAAATTGTACTTGGCGAATAGGTCATTCTACTTCACCTTGTGGCAAATTACACAACGTTCTGCAGGCCAACGTTCCATTCTGAAACCGGTCATGTGCATGGGTGTGCGGCTGGTGTTGTGTGGAAATCTTTGTGGGGGCTATGGACCCCCCGTACGCATAAGTGTCTTGTGCATGAGGACAGCTGTTTTTAGGCCGTGGTTGTCGTGGTCAGTGCAGGGGTGATGTGCGTACTCTCCCTCCTCCACAGCAGGTGGTGCGGCTGACTGGTGGGGGTGCGTGTAGGCAGAGGAGGAGCGGGGAATTCTTCCTTTGTCAATCTGGAATGCAGCACCAAGATGACGGGTCTTTCATACTCCGCTCACGTTAATGGCGAAAATGGCAGCTCCATGAATGGTTACCCATGTGGCCGCGTAAGTTACGCACACAAAAGGGCACTAATAGACTAGTTTCGGGGTGGTCACAGGGTCTCGGTGATGAAATTTATGCCCGGAGGGCGCCAGCTAACCAGTTAAGGGAATCTGCTTGGGTAAGCACAAGACTCTTGAGGTGGGCTGTGTTCGAAAAGTCCAAGCTAATGGACCCTGCGCCCCGTGCTATGACAAGGTTGCACGTGATAATTAATGTTGGTGGCTGAATATACAATGTAACCTACACTCCCGAACTAGGGTATTATGTCCCCTGGCATGCCATCTAAAAGGACTGGTATAAACATTTCAAATATTACACAAAATACACTTGGACTTACTTGATGAAGAACATATGGCAGATAATTGACGGTTTCAAGAGCCGTCGCATTTATGATCCCCGTGAGGTGAGAATAAATGTACATAACATCAGTTCAGAAAAATACTGACTGTATTTTAACAAAATCCCCAGATGAGATGGTACAAAACAAAAGCGGGCATGTGGCACGAGGCTCCGCACTGGCTTAAGCTGAACACAAAGGTGTTCACGGATGCGACAAAGGAATTACATGGTAAATTGTGCTGGAGGGACCTTGAATCTGCTCCAGAAGAGAGGCGTACTCCGGGGTGCACGACGAAGCTAATAAAAAGATCCCAGAATACTTATAAGTATATTACAACTACGTGGTTAAAGTTAAAAATTTGCTTCACCCCCGAGCCACGTGGTGCAGTCTGCCCTGATGCCCGCTTATCTCAAAATAAAGAGGAGGTAGTGTGGTTAAGGTAACAGGAGTTGACCACTGCCCAGCAAAACAGAATATCCCTTGACAAACATGAAGTGGATGAAATGTAACATATAACACTTAGAAAATACATTGTGATTTGCACCATGTGCACGGTAAATTTCATTGCCATAAAAATAACGTAATAAAAATTATGTGGCAATAATTTTATAGCCTTTTAAATTTTCGTATAGAGACTTTGCTATTGCCTGAAAAGAGAAAACACTTTAAAACACATAGAGAATGTCTTTGAATTAATCCAAATTTTTAATTAATATTTAAATTTATGTTAATTAGCCATAGGAATTTTGTCATGGTGCAGTTTGAGTGCAAGTGTTCCACTGCTGGAGTCAAGACACGTGTTTCTAATTTATTATTCACTGCACTGATAGAAAGAATGCTTAGTTACTGCTGTGTTCCTTTATTACAGATTGCTCAAAGCACTATCTGATTTTTCCAAAAAGGTATGAGATTTCTCAGTTCACAGTGACCACGTGGTCAGCAATTTGCACCTCTGGTATGTTGCTATTTATGCAGGGATTTGCTACCTTTATTTCCTGGCTGATCATTAATTCCAGTAGTAATTACGAAGGAATTGTTATGTCAATTTATGTACTTTGCACAAAGTTTTGCCTTGTGGTATGTAAAGTTGTTGCACTGAATTGCAAAGGTGGCACTGCTACTGTTGCTGGTTCTAATAACAAAAACTTTCCGACAATGCTAAAACTCTTCTTTGGTAGAGCTCGGTATCCCTTCCCTTTTCCTCGCCTTGATCCCCTAATTTGATTCCCCACCTTTGCAGGTCATAATTATTTTTGAAGAGGGGCTTAGTAATAAAAAGTGTTGCTCCACTTTCCCTCCGTCATTTCTCCCTGCTCAACTATTACAAGACATGATGAGGCTGCGTCCGTTATGGGTCCGAACAGCTGATTGATTTATACGAGGCATAGTAAATTGGCATTTCAAATCGTCAGTTGGTTCTCAACGTAATTTTGGTAATACCTTAAATTCACAGTCATCTAGTGGCCCATGAGAACAGAGCCGTAATACAGTGACTTGGAGAGAGATTTGAATAATTTTGGGCGTTGTAGGGTTTTTAATATGTATGCCGTAGTGTATGTGCTAATTTTGTGTGGGCGTGCAGTAAGATAGGGATTTTCGAAATTGTAGTTTATCTGCTGTTTCCAAATTCCTTTCCGGCATAAATTAATCCTTGCTAGCTGTAGGTGTTGCTTGTTAGTATATTTTTAACGTGTTAGTTTTGTTGGATACCACGCCCCATATGGCTTGTCCGGCCTTGCTTTGCTCTACTGTGTTCATCCAAAACTAGCCTGCTATTACATTTTATAAATTGTTTTGTTAAATATTTTTACAGGCTGTGTACTTTGGATTAGGGTTCAAACGAACTGCCACCCAGCACATTATGGTTTTTAACATAATTTTTAAAGATTTTTACATATTAATTTTAGGTAAGAAACTCTTTAATGGGCCCTTCTGGCTGCCATTCTTTGCAGTATAGTCCAGTGTAAGAAGGTCATTATTCTGTTTGAATTGAATTATTACTTTTACGTTCATATTAATCCAGAGCTTTAATTTAGCAATATTTTCTCGTTTTGCACTGGTTTTTTGTTGGTGCTTAAATCTGGGCTGTGATGATGTTTGCAAGGCCTGTTCTTAATGAACATATTTATAACGAGTGCTAGATACTTTTAATAACTATTTATGTCAGTTAAAGTTAAACTTTTTTGAGGTGTCAAAGCATAAAAAACTTTTAATACCAAGTTAATGTGTGCAGGTACTTTAAGGTATTTTATAGCAAGAATCAAATACAAATGTTGTTTTCTATTCAGCAGTATGTTGGTTCTTCAAATAAATGGATATAGTCTAATTTTTAAAGGCTGTATATAATTTTGGTATGTACCAGTTTATTTTTATTTTTCTTGAGCTTGGATGTGTCACAGGATTTTTTATACAGTTTCAAAACTGATGTTGTTTTTAATTGGTTATACACCATTGGGCTTTGACACTAAATAAAAGTATTAAAACTGTGTACTTGCTCAAATTTATTTGTGCTGGTTCAGCACAAATAAAAACTGTGACAACTCTGCTCGGTATGTACTAATATTTGTACTTAATTTTGTTGCATGTCATAAACCATTTTAACGTGGGTCGCATTCGTTCAGGATTTGGACGTCCCATTCAAGGACAATTTCACAGGTATCTAGTTGCGCCACCTTCCAGTTTAATGTTGGCAAGAGCAAGAAGGCTCTATGGTGCAGTCCCTTACCAAGCAGTTTGGTCCTGGGGTGAGTGAAGCCAATCACTCTCATGATAAATTGTTTTACATTCCCTTAGAGCAAATTTCACCACTTTTTTCCTTGGACCCGGTTCTAGTTCTTCAAATTTCATAGCGGCTAGCAAGTTGGCCAGTCTATGTTTCTGTTAAGAGGATAGTCTGCTGAAGTCACTCTCAGTTAAACATTATTTTACAGCTTTTATGTGAGGAATTAATGTTGTTAGAGGGAGGCAACTTTGCAGGGTTTAAACAACGTGTTTTACAAGCCCTGTTCCCGCACATGTCATGAGAATATGAGAAAGAAAACTCGTTTTCAGCATTTAAAAACCTGAGGAGCCCACATGGGAGTTTATCAATTCCACGTGTGCTTATCATGACACACTTTGTTCATCATTAACTGAGAATAAATTAACATGCATCATAGTGGATAATTTAGCACCACATGTGAGAGACCAGTGTATGTAACTTCCCGCTCCCAGTAATTTGTGTGAGCTGCGATGACTAGTTGTTGAGGTGCAAGGTAACTTGCTGGCCTCCGGTCAATACCAGGCCGAGTTTTCTCCCGCTAAGCTTGCTTGCGGAGAAGTGAGCGCGGGCGCTTTCGGCTGTGTCATGCCTATACAGTACGTTGAACATTGCAGGTCCCTGATGCACTGTGCCAACTGTGCTTGTGTTGGGCACACTGCAGTTGATTGTAAATTAAATAACACAGCCTAGCAGACAGGAAATGTTTCCACTGCAGTGAGTTTGGCCACCTCCGGTGTCCATGCAAAAAAACTGGGAAACGACAAGTGACTGGCATGAGGTGTAGGCCTGTCAGTCCTGCTCACCAGAAAGCCCTGCGCACTGTCCAGAAGTGCTGGTGGGAGTAACTATGACTCTCTTAATTGCCAAAAAAGACGCCTGAAGCCAGGGGACCAGTCTCCATAGGGATGTAAGGTGGAAAGTGTCTGGTCACTTCGAACATCCGGTGGGAGCTATGATGGCCTAAGGATTGGAGTAACTTCCTCTCTGGCATGATTGTACTGGAAGGGAGGGAGGATGGTGGCCGCCATCTAAACTCCCAGAATGTTTTAGTTTGTACAAGTAACCAGCCTGTAATGGGAAGCTGTTAAAAGGGAAGGAAGTACATTGAACAAATACTCGGTGGTATAGTCATGACCTGAAAAGGGAATAGCTAGACCTGCTTGTTGGTGTGTTTGCTTGATTACCACAGCAGAACCGACCTATAAGCGGCATAAAGCGGCATGCCGTGTAGTATTCGGTGGGAGTTTACAAGACTATGGGATTGGACCTCTCCCTGCTGATGCAAAACTTTGGAACAGCTTGGGAGAGATCATATGGACAATGAAGTGTCGTGGCTACTGCCAAGTTCTAGTATCGGAGGCCATATGCAATATGGTTGCGGAAAGGGTAAGATATGTGCAAGACCACAGCCTCTACTGACTCATGGGGACCCACACCTCCTCGTGGTACCACTGGGTAGCTTCCTTAATTGGGGGTTCATAAATGTCGGTAAACTGGGTGTTCCCTATGCAATGCCTTGGTCAATCGGGCTAGAGAGGTATCTGCCTTCAAGAAAGGCTTATTTAGGCAGAAAGTAATGGCCTGGAATGGAAGTCGGCTGGTCGACTTCTTAACAGTCAGGCTGTTGGGGCCCAAAGTCATGGATCTAGTGAAATGGACGAGAGGCGAGGCAGGATGGAGTCCATGTAGGCTGGTCTTATCCGGAGGACTTGGCGCGCGCGGTCACCGGCTTGCCAGACCTCAGGAAAATCCACAGGTGCCATGGAATGAAAGGAGGAGCACGGGGTGACCTCTAAGCCAATATTGGTGGTACTCCTGGTACCAAGTCATGGAGGGAAAGGACTCGTGCTGGGAATGGTGCTATCGCAACCCAGGAGACACATTGAGCGACAGCAAATGGATATATGTAAAATATATAATAATATATTCGCCTAACCTGGGAGATATGCCTCTAATTACCAGCAAAAAGAACTGAAGAAATCTTACAGGAGAGCTGAGACTCCTCATGAACAATGAGAGAATAGTAATGCACTGTAGAAGATTATACTGTAAATGAGAATACCCGGCAGGGCCTTTAAGGCAAAGAGGGTACCAGCTGCATTTTCAGCTTATGTCTAGAAGTGCTTTTCGTGCCACTGCTGATTTTGTAAATTGGGCTCAGCCACCAGTTTCCCTATGGGATGCCAGCTTCCTTGCGACTGGTGAGGGGTATCTGCCGTGATGGCATGGGCCGACAGTTGGTACCTAGGCCCAACCACTTGGCGGGTTGTTGAACCACTTGGCATTCAGGCCACTGGGCCACAATAACATTGTATTTAATGTGAAGAAATTCTGAAGAATGGTAAACGAGTGTGGCCAGTGATGACTACCACGAACTGGAGGAACCACATAAGCACCTGGCAGGTTTAGGAGAGTGATGGTATGGTTGCAGTGATAAAACTTTGAAGATATGTCTTACAGATGATGCAATCTATCCTCTACTGTCAGAGCAAGGGCTGCACGACACCGGGAGATGGTTTTCTGCTTCCGGTGAAGTTGGGACATCGAGGAAGTAACCATACTGTGCATATCGTAATTCACATCCTTCCATGGGGGTAGCTTCCAGGATGTGAAGGGCGAGCAACCGGCCTGTAATGGGTGTAAGGCTTATGACCAGTGAGGCATTAAAGTGTTCTCGACCACTGTGTGGAAGGGACTGCTTCTGTTCGTCCAACACACCTTCGGCGTAACAGTCTGTCATGAATAACCCACAAGTGCCATGGAAAATAAGTGGGAGCGTGGGACGATCGGTTGGCCCAACCAGAGGTTCTCTCTGGTGCCCGATCAAAGGGTTGGACTCGTGCTGGCAGTGGTCAGCCCCGTATGCTGGGGGAGGTCTGGAGAGATTCCCACTCTTGATGACAGATCAGGTTGTGAGCAGACATGCTGCTCTGGCGGTGCCCTGGTGTGAGGGCAAAGGTCCCAGAACCTAGAGGAAGGGAGACTTCTGATGTGACTGTGCATCAGTGTTTGGGCTATAGGTGCTAGTCAACACAGAAGTGAAGTGAGTCATGGTTTCCTGCATTGAGAGGGCGTGATCCCTCTCCCCGCCTAGTGGGAGGCTGAAGCACGGGAGGGCCTATGGCTAATAGTGCTGCGTTAAAATATAAAAGCAAGTACAGAGACGTCTTTGTTAATGCATATATATATATATATATATGTGTGTGTGTTCAGAAGTGCTCTGTTGCTGTTACGCGCGGAGAACTTAATTTTCTATCTTTAACTGATACTGGGGCCACGAATTGTGAATGCATCAGCATTGTCCAGAAGAAACGCCTTTCAGATGTGGTTAACCTGCACTTCAAAATTGGTTGGTTCTCTAAGATCTTCCCTTTTGGGTTTTCTCACATCTCTCCCAGGAATTCAATTTTGGGTTTATGAGTTTTTGGGCAAAACAAAGGCACTCATTAATTTGGATTCTCTCCACCTTACCTTTAGTTTTGCTCCAAACATCCATTTTGGGTTGCACGCCAATGTGGTTCCAGAAATATTCATGCCTCTGCTGGAGGGCGATATTTCCAATGCCGATTTTAAGCTTCGGTTGGAACGGTTAGGGGAGGAGTTTGGTGACGTCATCACGCCACACACAGGCAAATGCGTTGTGCTCCCTTATAAGTTCGCATTGACGGATGAAATATCCTTGCAGGACTGTCATTTTAGGTGCCCTCCCCTGGAGCTCCAGGCTTTTTGGGAGATCATTGACATGTTGATAGCTGCAGGCATAATTGTCCTGTCCTCCTCTGATTATTGCTCTCCAGATTTTATGGTAAGGAAATGGTGCAACGGCAGTATCATCGCCGAACTGCAAATACATGGATTTACTGGCTATGCTGCTTGCACTTTGGCCAACTCGTCTCCTCCTTTGCTATCCCTTCTGCTTAAACCCCCCTTCCCCTAGCTATTCCCTGATGGGGTGCTTGTACAGTCCTTACACATCCCCTCCCAGGGTCTGTCTTTCCTTCTCCTCCACGCCTACAGCGACAATGTTATTTGAGGCAATCCATGTTCGACATCCGCAGGCATCATATTGTGTAGCGATGTTGGCTAGCTGATGGCATGATAACGTGGGTAGAGTGTACCCTTGTTCTGCATGAATGACAACAGTATGAGACCTTCTGTGATCTGCAATAATATAACCGGTTGAGTCATAGCACTTATGTTGGAATTGAAATCTGGATTAGATACTCTGAATAGTAAGTGTAATTTTTGTAGGGTTTCCTTAAATGTTTCAGTGTTGAAGCCTTCTGCTTACGAGAGTTGTAAAAGTAGGTATTTGCACGATTATTTCTTTGCAATGTTTCTGGTGCCATGTAACTGGAATGTCTAGAATCACAGGTTTGTTACTTTTGGGTCAAATGTACCCTGTATGACTGCCACAGCTCGTGGTTTATGGTATAGTGGAACAGGTTCAGAATATTGATTATTGCAGAGCAGAGCTTTATTGGGGCACTAATTTTGTAGCGACTGCCTGTTTATATATTTGAATGATCATTTTCATTATTGATTTTGAATGTTGCATAGGTTCCAAGCAGCTTTGGTAGGGCAGTTGTGTCGCCCGCTTACGCCTATGTTTGCTCACTTTCTCTTGCCATTTAGTATGCTTCAAATCAATATTTGGCTATAAAATTCCAGTGATTCTTAAAATTTAATTAATGTTTGTACTATACATATCACAGTTGACTTGCCTACAGAGAGGTTGGAAGTTAGTATATATAACAGTGAGAGTGATTAAACCAGAATAAATATTCAGCCACAATTTGATGGTTTTGGTGTTAATTATGGTATTGCGTTTTGATTTTTCAGGATGTTGAAGTATTTTTTAATCAATGTACCTTATTGCACGTTACTTTCGTGCACCTTCCGATTCTCTTCAGGATGTATTGTGTAATATTGGGCCTTTCACAAACATACAAAGTAATTGAATTAAAGTTGAAATGTGGACATTATAAACATAAACATATTTATCCATGCCTGAATTCGAATGAAAGTAATAATTAGGTACCTTGTTGTGTAGACACATGAAAGAATTAATGCCGCTCTTGTTGAGGTTGGTATGTAACATGGTCTTGAAAGGAGAGATTGTTTTAATCTGTACTGCCATAGGGCTATAATTTATAAAATGCTAAAGAATTGGATTGAGCAGAGAATTATTAAATGTTATACCATTTAAAATTGTCTTGTTCTGAAGTCTCTATAACACTAAGGCATATACACGTTTTTTATAAGAGCATTTTTACTGTCACGTTCAACATATTTTTATTATGGTTCATCCTTATTTGAATATGTGCGATAAAAGGATCGGTTATTGGATCATAAGTTTGAAATCAGTGGTAAGCTTTGACATGCTCGGCTGCTTGCGGGGGGCGGGATGTGTCTGATTAAGATACAGACCTCTTTACATACTGATGGATGCGGATATAGTTGGGTGTTTTTCCCAGGTCGCCAGCTTCTCTACATCTCGGAAAAGCACGAGGATCTCGGTCTCTCAGGGATGTTACAGGTCGTCAGCCTGTGGCTGCATCCCTCCATAGCATACGTCTGCTTACATATCGATAGACACTATTACACACTTGCACTGGAGAGGGCCAGTTCCCATGGTGGAAATTAAATATATAATTAAGAAAGAAGACACGGATTCCAAAGAAACAAGTTGTATTACCAGAAAGGGAGTGCACTGATAACACATACAAATCCCAGTGTCTGAAGAGGGGCCTGGCAACCGAGGCCTGTCAGGGGCCGATGCAGATGAAAAAGTGCAGAACACTCAATGAAGTTAATTAAGCATAAAACTCTCCAGGGTCGCGAGTCAGTGGAAAGGAGGGTCGGCACATGGGACGAGCAGAAGAAAAAGGTTCCGGTATTATAAGATTAAACTATTGAAAACTACTTGCTTGGTACAAAAGGTTAAGCTACCATCGCGCGAAGCGCGTCTACCTCAATAACCCACTGTTGCAGACTAAAGATAGTGGGGCAGAGATACAGTTAGTAACGGACATCTTCCCGCCAGTATCGCTATGGAAATGTTCACATAACAAAAATATGGAACAAGATACATTATATAGCAATTGCAGGCAGGAAAACCATCAGGCCTATTAATTATGTATTTCTGTAATGTTAATATTCTTCTGGAAAGACTTAGATCACTGTTGCTAAGTGTCTCTCAGAAATCAGAATATTATGTAAATACCGGGACAGGCATGGAAAACACATAATCAGTCTTCAAGATAAAATAAAAAAAACTAATTACACATAAAAGCCCTTTCGAAACAGTGATATTAAATTAGTTCAAATTTATCAGGTGAACTGTTAAATTTTATGTGGCTGGATTCGCAAGATAGCTGCCAGAATTGCAAGCATCTTTGACTGCACATTAAAAAAAAGGGGTAATTATGAGTTATGCCTTTAGAACAATATGACACGACAAAACATTGCAAAAATAGAATAAAGAATTATGAGCACTTTAGTTTCTTACTGCGTGAGCACATGTAACCACGTGGGACGCAAAGATTAGATAACACTTAATCACAGAGTAAACATGGCGAGCAGCATTGGTCTGCCTCCCGAGCAGGGCAGCAAGGACCATGTTAGTTTATAGGTACATTTACAATATATTATAATCAGGTTGTGATTGCATGAATATGTTACTACGCCTTTACTGCTTTAAGGTAGCAGGGTTCCCACCAACTTGTTTCAGTAAATATTTCTGAGTTTTCCCTATTTTACCTGTCATATAATATTTTTTTCCCTGTGCCGAAATTTTAAACCACGCATACATATTTTACAGTACACAATCACCACAGAAAAAAATAACATAATATATAGACATAAACAAACAAAACACAGATTTTATAAGCTACACCATTTAAATTACTTGTTTTAATATGGGTGTTTGTGAACACTTCAAAAATGTCTTCTAACAACCTCCGAAGAATTTTGAATTTTTTTTTGCTCTTTCCATTGATCACAAACTGAAAACATTATTTGTCCAACTTCATTATTATACAACTCTGGTGGCCAATACAATTACTGTAGAATAATTTTGAAAGGGGTAACTAAACCCAACACAAATCAATGAGAGTTAAAAAAACGGCCCATGTTTGTTATGCTGTTTGCAGGAAAAAGTTAGCTGACACACACAATGTACATACAGCATATTGGCTAAGTTTACTGTACATCCTAACCAAACCATAAATCTTTAAAGCAGATTACATAATTATTTAAATTTTTTAAATTTTCATCTCCAACTCCTTTTGTTTCTCTATTTCAATTTTCTGATTTAGTAGTTTTTGTATTTCTGCAGTCTTCCATTTTTTTTCTTCGTTACAATATCAGTCCATCTTCTATGGCAAAGCACCTTTGTACTTAGAAGCAGCTCCTCTAGAATACCTTATCATTTCCTGGTCCATCTAAATGACATTTCCACTACCTGCATTACTAATCCCATCCCAGACTTGTTGTAGGCCAATCAAAGATTCTTCATGGAGGTTTACCACAAACACATCCTTATTGATAGAGAAACCAGATTCCACAAAAGCATTACCATGCGAAAGAATTAATATAATTTTCACTGCAAGCCATAAATCATTAAACTCATCTTCCCCATACAAAATACCAGCATAAAATGTATCCAACCTGTCGTTCTGTACATGAAATTCTGCAAGTGTGTCAGAATAGACAAATTTAGTAAACTGGGCACTTGCTCGATCAGACTGAAGAATAGTTAGATGATTAGCTGACATGAGAACTTGTACACAAGTATCCATACTTGTCCTGCACTCTTCCAGTATCTTTAACAATTTTCTAGAGTCCAAACAAGAAGCAGCTTTAACCATCTTATATTTTACTGGACTATGTTCAACAATTTTCTTGGCACTCTGGACCATAAACGTTTTGAATTCAAGTAAGAATGTTTGTTTTTGAAGTTCATTCATATATGCCACACCGAGATCATGCTTGGCAGCAAAAACAATTTTAAACTTATACAATGGTAGTCCTTGACTTACATCATCCAAATTACTTACATCATCCAAATTAACATTTATCAGCTGATATGCAGTTGTCTTGGCGTTTAAAACTTCAATTTTAATAAAACGTCCAAGTAACTCTCTTAGCAAGTCCTCCAATTCTTTATGTAGAAATGGTAACATTGGTTTTGATGTTTGGAACTTCCTTAAAAAATGGTTCAAGTGAAGAAGCCCTTTCCAGAAAAAAAAAACACAGTTTAGTTAGTAGCAGAGGATCTTTCAAGCAATCCTTCCCTTTTTCTACAGAATATGTAGCAAGTAGTTTACAAGACTTGAAAACTTTTTTTAAGTGAGAAAAAATTTGTATTGTTGTCTCACAAACTGGCACATTTTCCAACCACTGGCAATCACAATATTTGGTTGGAAGAATACTGCAAACTGTCATCTGTCTGAAGTCTGATCATCTAGCTGGTGAGTCCTTCAACACAGAGTATATTGCCTTAAAAAACTGAACTACACGCCACCCAGTCTTCTTGACAGCCAACTGGAAGGCACCATGAACAAAGCATGGAGTCCACAAGATCCCAAATCTAATATATCTGGATCCTCCTCAGATGCTTTAGTTTTTGCTTTAAATTTTTTCATGAAGGCCCAATTTACATTGGGCCCATCCATGGACACTTGCACAATTTTATATAATTCAACATCCCCTAGTCCTTGTTGAAATCCTAACAGAAGATCATCAGCTGTAGAATGGCCTAAAAATGAAGAGTTCCAATACCTGGTCATAACTTTATGTCTGGTTACATCCCATAAACGCACAGAAATATCCATTTGTTGTTGCATTGCCAATCTATTAAAATATTCATCAAAGCACACAACTATGTGTTTTGCAGATTGAACTTCATCTGCAAGTTTGTGGGAAAAATATGATTCAAGCCCATAAGTAACTAGATATGCAGTCTTGGTACTACTAAGCTGCATGTCTTCGGCAATGGCACAATCTGGGAAAATTTTTGAAAAGAGATTGCTTATTCCCAACTGACTATTGAAACTGTATTTTTTTAACATGCAACACCCACAATATTTCTGCCCTTTTAACATTACTGTCTCCCAGAAAAATAATTTTATTAATGGTACCTAAAGATGCCTCTTTTAGTGCTGTACTGCATGATGATGTTCCAGTGGACAATGAACAGGATGCTGGTGTGCTACAAGCTGCTTCAGAACTTGAGGCTGTACTAACACATGAATTAATAATGCCCCTTGGTTCTTGGTGATTTAAAGGCTGAGTCAGATATGCAGATATGATGACATAGATACATAACTACTGTGCATCGCAACTAACTTTCTGTGGAGCTTTCCTTCTTGATGGCTCTTCACGGACTGTCTACCCATACTACTCAAAGAAAATACCTTTAAACACAAAACACATTTTGCACTATTGACATCTCCATCAATGCCACGTAACCACATTTGCCAGTCAGGAAACAGTGTACCATCAAGCCACACAGGATTGAATTTTGACATTTTAAATATCACGCAATTATCCACCTAAACTAGTGTGGAAATAGTAAAGTAGCACAAAACATCAAGTACTGAATTGCTTACTCTCACAAGCTCATTTTACAAGAACAAATACTTAATTAAAACAAGTAGTAAATTTGCTGTACACAATCTTGTACACAAACCTAACCAACATCTTTACACCAAATGAAAATAGGTTACCACTGTAATGTGTTGATGTACAGAAAACATACCACATTTGAATAAAGTACACTTTTCCACTATTGCCCTTTTCCACGCACTTTTAGCTATTTTTGTTTCGTAAACATGATAGTCATGAAAACATGCTGCCAACAAATTTCATTAAAGTAACACCAAAAATACTAAACAAATATTACTAGCATTGGCACATACTAATGAAAATACAATTAAATAAAAATATTTTCAATATTAAAACTTGTTTAAAAGGTTTCTAACAAACGGGTAACCACACAAACGTATGAAAGTCCTGGTACCACCATTTTCTATTGTGTTCTATTTCAAGTGTAAATAGTTGCACAATTTAATGTTCCATATACACTGATATAATTTGTCAGTTGAAATTCAATATTTGTACCAATGTTATATCTAATTAACGTCCTGGTTAGCCCTCGACATTCAATTCGCAAAACTAACAAATTATCCAACACTTTGTTTAGGCAAAAAAATCCACGGCAGGAAGCTTTTTTTTTGTACAGAGAGCTCAGGTACCATCGTAAATGTCCAGTGTATGGGGGAAGACTTTGCCTAGTAACCAAAACTTTGATACTGCTCAGAGTTTTATAGCTTCGGCCGCCTGTCTTCACACAGTCATGGTCTGCCATTGCATGGCACAGTTCAGGCACATCACATCCTGCTTTCTTCTTTTTCACACCTGACTAATGGAGATGGTAGCATAAATGTGATGTTTTTGCACCAAATTGCTATTATGATTCTCACTCAAATATTTCCCTGACTTTTCCCTGTGCTTGAAGTACATGTTGATTTCCCTGAATTTTCCCTGTTTTCCTGGTCGTTGGAAACCCTGGAATGATATTAATAAGGAACATATATTTTTAATTGATGTGTATTTTATCAGGAGCCTTTGATATCAAGTGTATGTTAAAACTTATTTACGTTCATGTGAACATCATTGACCGGTGAATATCTCTTCCAATATACAGTGATTTTTGAGTATTTTTTGGGCACTGATGCAGTTTGAAATAATTTTCTTTTTATGGTACCTTTTTAAGCGTAAAGGTTGTTTATGATAAATTCATTCTTTTGAATGTGTAGAGAGTTCTATGTACCCTTTTCCAAGTGTATTTTAATATGGTATGTTAACCCTTCATCTGGTATGGTGTCCATTTGAATACATATATTTCACAAATTTTTTTTGTGTGTACAGTAGTTAGTTTCACGATGGCCAATACGCCAAGAAAAGTTTTCACAACATCGTGTAAGTAATCAGTTTTTGTTCACAATCTTTACAAATACACACATGTTTTATATTTATAATACATCAGAAAATTAAAACTTCAAAGTAACAAATTAAATGATTATTTATATTGTTGATGTGTTTGAAAACCTTTTTCTACATTGTTTATTTTTTGTGTATCCATATGGAAACAATGCCAATTCCTCATGTTATAATTGATACATTGGAGTGCTTCCATTTGGATGCATCGCCAATCCTCCTTTATTTTCATGTTCTATTTAATATGCTTCAATATGAATACAATACCCAAATAAAAAGTTGACATTTAATGTTGCTGCGCCATAGTTTCCCTCACCCAAACATTGTATAATTTATAATGTCACAGCATTTGAAAAATTAGAATTTCAACAATTAATATTTGATTTTACTTTTTTAATAGTGTCTATTCTCTAAAAATCATTCTTACAACCACTTTGTCAATCCGATGTCACATTCATCAGAATGTTCAACACTACCTGATTGCCTTGAAGAGATAGTAGATTTTCTACAAGAAGAGGACTGTAATCTGGATTCCTTCATTCAGCAAGCTGTACCTGATTCCGAAATGGTCAACTACTAAATTTCTTCAGTAACTAATAAAAATCGCATGCCTGACATTAGTTTGGTTTAACACAGAGAGGTGATAATGGATGCTGGTCCTTCGTTGACAGTTTCAGAGAACATTGTAAGACTTGCCGATGCTAGTGATTTTAATCTCTAAGAGCAGCCAACAGCAACATTCCGTTTGCCAACCATACCAGAAAAAACGTAACACCATCTACTTCTGCAGTGATTTATAATGTATAAATGAAAAGAAAGGAAACAATTTTCTCCACAAAAAAAAAAAAAACGCAAATAAAGACCTCAATGCACAGAGCAAGAAGAAAAGAAGAAACAACTTTCCATTTTAAACACACTCATGTCAATTTTGAAGTTGAAACACATAGTGATGAATTACCCTCACAAGTGGAATACTTTTTCAAGTTTTTTTTTCGAAATACTTAATTGATTTAATTGTTTATTACACAAACCAGTATTCAGTTCAACAATCTGGTTCTTCAATGAACACCAACTACAACGAGATGAAGGATTTTTTGGCCATCCATCTTTACATAGGAATAATAAAACTTCCCTGTTACGTGGACTACTGGAGTGAGCAGTTTCGTGTAGAAAAAGTAGCTGGCATTATGTCATTGAAAAGATACCAGACTCTGTGCAAGTACCATCATTTCAATGACAATGCTATGGCTAATGATGATCTGTACTACAAAATTGTGAAAAAAAATTGCAATGCAATTCCAAATGAGAAGCAACAATTGATTGATGAGAAGATGGTGCCCTTCAAGGGTACATGCGCTGGCTCAAGAAAGAAATACATTAAATTGAAACCCAAAAATTGGGGGTTCAAAATTTTTGTTAGGGCAGGATCATCTGGAATTGTCTATGACTTTGTGGTCTATGGTGGTCCGGACACTTTTCGTCAGCATCAATTTTCCAACAATGAAGAGATTATGGGGCTTGGAAGTAAAGTAGTACTAGACCTCTGCCAAACTATTTCCAATCCTGCCCTAACTACTGTTTATTTTGACAACTTCTTCACTTCTCTTGAGCTACTGTGTCACTTACATCAGGAATACAGTATCCTAGCCTTGGGTACAATAAGAAGTAACTGACTGAGAGGGTGCATGGTATCAACTAAAACTGTACCACAGGGAACTTCGCTACAGAAGGTGGACAATGAAAAAAATGTTGCAGTAATGAAGTGAGTTAATAACAAAGAGGTTCTCCTGGCCAGTAACTTGGTAGGCAGAGAGTCAATCACATCTGTAAAGCGGTTCTCAAAAGTGGAAAGAAAAAAAGTGTAGACGTTCCTTGTCCCAATACAGTCAAGAAGTACGATGTACACATAGGACGGGTAAATGTAGCAGACATGCTTATTGCTCTATACAGAACCCCTTTTAAACCTAAGAAATGTTACCTGACCATTTTTGGCCATTTGCTGGACCTATGTGTAATAAATGCCTGGCTTCTAAACCGGCGAGAGGCGGCATTGATGAAAGAGAAATACAATGATGGACTGAAAATTTTGGGTGAATGTCGCTAAGATGCTACTACAAAAAGACAGACTAGCCTCAGCAGGTGCACCAACCTCTGTGAATACAAAACTTATAAAACATCCATCTGCTCCACACCCGGTAATGGAAGTCAGACTGGATAAATATGATCACTTCTCAATCTGCGCCGAAAAAGTGAGGTGCCGGCACTGCAAGGCTGGACAAAGCCGAATCAAATGCATTAAGTGTAACATGACTCTATGCTTGATTCCTGTGCACAATTGTTTCTATGAATTCCATCACCAATAACTTATCTGTAAGGAAAATTAGTAACATCCTGAATTTGATATTGTACCTATATGGATACAAACAAATTCATCACTACTTCTTCAGAAGTTTAGCAATGTATCCCCATGGATGCACACATAGTCATTACAATATTTTGAGAAGCTTGGTACCGTACACATATGGATACATATTAAAACTTAAAAACTGTTAAATGTGGACAATTTTTGTTGCCAAAAACAGCTTTAGAGGTCCAAGAAGATGCACTATGAACATAAAAATGATAGAAATACCAAAATGTGTAAGTGTGCCAAATAAAGGGTTTATAAGTATTGTAAAATGCTCTTCAAATATGCTTTGTTCTGA
The DNA here is from genome assembly GCA_029891345.1 of Dryococelus australis. NCBI lineage: Eukaryota > Metazoa > Arthropoda > Insecta > Phasmatodea > Phasmatidae > Dryococelus > Dryococelus australis. The sequence goes on from CM057009.1 coordinate 244,342,098, forward strand.
TTGGACTACTTCCTTGAGTTATGCGTACAGCACAAGGAGTAAACTGCGCAACTCTGCTAAGGCGTTGTTTTTTTTTTTTTTTTTTTTTTTGTTGCATGAACTACTCCATTATGGCTGATGCCAGTTTTGTATACTGCCTGCGTAAAGATGATCTCGTTCAATTATTGCAGGATTGTGATGTTGAGGTAGATAAGTTGGCCACGGTTGCTTCGCTACATTAATCAGCTGTGGATTATCTCTGCGCACAACAAGGGGTCACTGCAAACTTGCAAGGGCGGGCTGTCCCGGTGAATAACGCACTCCATCGTTCAAATTGGATAAACTTTTCCTGTCTTCCCCAGACCGTGTTCCCTCCCAGGCATCCCTTGACCCTGCAAGTATATTGTCATTCTTTATTTCTGTGGATGAATTAGTTAGTTTGTACCTGTGTCCCAGGAGGTGTTACTGAGAGCAAGTGCAGTAAAATTTTAGGGATTTGTTCTTCAAATGTTAAGGGAGGAGATCGCGTCACCACAGGGTGGGACGTTTCAAAATTTCAAAGTCCATGTGATAAGTACCGATTGGCTGTGAATCATTCACTAGTTAATAAAAATATCCACAAGGGCCCCTTTCCTTTGCCAACCACAGATTGGACCCTACAGCATCTAGGCAAGGCCCGAGTGTTCTCTGTCTTGTCCCTTAATACCACTTTCCACTAGTGCCTGTTAGACACTTCTTGTAGGAAGTATACTGCATTAAGTACACCGTGGAGCCTGTACGTGTTTACCCGTATCCTTATGGGCTCGAATTTTGGAAGTTAGGCCTTGTCAAGTGTTATAGATCATGTCTTGATGGAATTAAAATACAAATTTGGGTTAAATTATATTGATGATATAATAGTTTATAGTGACAACCTTGAGTCTCACTTGTCGCATTTGTGACACGTTTCCTCAGAATGAGAGAAGTTGGTCTTACTGTGAACCCAGAGAAGGTCACTCTAGGGTACAACAAGGTTAAGTACTTAGGGTATCTGCTCTCTGAGGGGCATTTGCTCATCAATTTAGATTATGTTGCGCCCATTCTGGATTTCCCACGACCTAAAACACTGAACGGTGTTCAGAAATTTCTCAAAATCATGGGCTATTATTCCCGCTTTATAGATCACTATTGTGAGATTGCCGCATCCTTAGGTCTTCTGAAGAAGATGGGTGTTGAGTTTAAATTGGGCCCAGAGAAAGAAGCCACATTTTCCATTCTTAAGGAAAAATTGTCGTCTCTGCTGGCATCACACCTGCTAGGCTTTTCCAAGCAGTTTAAAGTCCTGGTTGATGCTTCCTCCTTGGCTTTAGGCATGGTCCTGAGCCAGCGGACGGAACAGGAATTAGCACCAGTAGCATTCACCAGCTGTAACCTGTCTGAGGCTGAGCATAAATTAGGAATATATGAGGAGACCCTCGCTTGTATTTTTGGTCTGGAAAAGTTTGCCTCTTACATTGAACATAACATTAGGAATGTGACTTTTTTATGGACAGTCAGGCTCTGAGTTGTGCCTTGAACCATTCCCAGCAGCTAGGGAAATTGGGCCATTGGGTCTTGCGCTTATCGCGCTTCTGATTTAAGGTTCATTACATCCGCGGTACTGACAATAAAGTTGTCGATTCGCTGTCATGCATGTCTGATGCGGACAATTTTGAAGTCGAAAAAGCAGAGGCACCGACAGCATCCATAAGCCTTATGCAGGGTTTCCCTGAATTATTTGTAAAGGTGTGACAGGCATAGGCAGATGTTTACTTTTGTTCGCAGGTAATAACAGATTTGAATTTGAGTGTTGTATTGCCCTATATTTAATGGGGAAAAGTGGGTGTGCCTGCAAAATTGTTGTACCCTTGTCTTTGCGGCCGATGTTGATCGCCTATTTCCATGATACCGTGTTTGGGGGACACCAAGGGATTAACAAGACTTTTCACAATATAGCTACTTACTTTGCCTGGCCTATGCTGAAGAGCAAGGTGCCTGAATATGTCCACTCTTGTGATGCTTGTCGAAAATACAAGCAAGAGCGTCAGGCTAATGTGGGACAAGCTGTAGGTAAACTTCCTGAAGCACCTTGGGGCACTGTCCATTTGGATATATTTGGGCCTTGATATGCTCTAAGGGCAACATCTGTGTCCTCATCTTGTTGGATACTTTCACCAAGTTTGTGATTTTGTTACCGTTGCAGAATATGATAGCAACAACTATAGTTAAGGTCCTTACTGAGCAGGTATGGAAAATATTCATTGCTTTTATTGAGATCCTCACAGATAACGCCAAATATTTATTGTCCAATGTATTCAAGGACATATGTTTTAGATGGGCCTTTAAACATTTCCCTTCAAGTCCATACTATCAGAAGGGTAACCAGGTGGAGAGGTTTAGCAAAAATCTTGAGGCTTGCCTTACAATCTTTTATAACCATGATCATACTGTGTGTGCTGGGGATTTTTATCTCATAAATGTTGGTTTTAATAGTGCCTTGCATGGGTCAACCGGTGTTCCTCTATATATCCCTCTTCTGCATCGCCCTTTCAGTCACCCCCTTGTCAATGTCTGGAACATTCCTCTGCTTGGTGACATGGACTGGGACCAAATGTTTGGAGAGGTGCATAGGTGGCTTGGCCTGATCAAGCAGCAAGTGAACTATAAATTGAACCGGGTCAGATCTACCACGAATTTTATGATAGGAGACCTAGTGTTGTACAAAAGTTTTTATCTTGTCTATCTGACTAATGATATCTTTAGCAAGTTGTTACAGAAATCTGTGGGTCCTTTCAGGATCCATATATTTCTGGGGCCCAATACCGTTAACCTAGTGTCACAGTCCACTGGCCATTCATTTAGGAAGGCGCCATGTTGCAGAACTGAAAATGTATGTGCAAAGAATGTAACCTGTCGCTGGTGCCTTAGAGTTTAATTACTGTAATGTTTAACTTGTGTACTGGTGATTGCACTTTGTTTCCTTATACCTAGTTTCCTTTCCCATTTGAGTTGTTGTTTCGGCCCTTTCTAATTTTCCTATATTTGTCTGGTTTTTCCCATCCTCCCACCGAGCCGAACTGAGGTTACTGCACTCACCACCAGTGAAGCGGAGTTTAGCATGCCAGCTGGGACTGCGGCTTGGTGTCTTTGGCCTTCATCAATATGCTTCCTTGGACACTCATAAAGAAACCAGACTCTAGCACTTGGTGTACTCACCCTGCTGCCCACCATGATCATCCATGGGGATGAAGATCTTCATTTAACTGTCTGCAAGAGACAAAGATTGTTCATCAATGAGTGTTTGTCTGTCAATGATTTTTGTAAATGTATTGACTGTAACTATACTTTGGGAGGCTTTCCAACTCTTTCTTTATTCAAGATTTCTACCTATAACTAACTGTACTTCTGTAATTTGTAATGTGTGATCGTCCAGTGATGTGAGTCTGAGTTGCCAGAGTAGTCTGAACTTTCAAGGATGAGCATTGTTAAGGGCAGGTGTTGCGACAGTGGCGCTGGCACTGTTGCTAGTTCCAATAATGAACACTTTCCAACTGCACTAGAACTTTTCCTTGGTGATCAGTATCCCTTCCCTTTTCCTCCCTTGATCCCCTACCTTGATTCCCCACCTTTGTGCATCATCATTTTTTTTTTAAGAGGGGCTTAGTTAATAAATAGTGTTGCTCAACTTCCCCAACTCCTATTCTCCCAGCTCGACTACTACAAGGCACGTTGAGGCTACGGCCATTATGGGCGGTACCTTGGTTGGATAGTTCCTTCCTGCTCCGCTAGGTGGTGTGCGTGGGTCGACAACGGCTCTGGTGAAGCTGGGGTCGCATCAATGTACTAAACATTGTGGCAAATGTACAAAACCTACAACTTTCACTTTAATCTCAAATTGCAAAATTAATCTTTCAAATCTAACACAGAAAACCAATTTTGAATCCTTTAAATTACTAGAAAGACCTGGTAATGTTGGTAATTCAAAATACTCCCTTACTCTTGCTGCATTCTATTCACCTAGGTCCAAACATAACCTTAGTGTACCATTTGGCTTCTCAACTATTACCAATTTATTTACCCAATCACTAGGATCATAAGTTTCAGATAAAATACCTAACTGATACAATCTGTTCAGTTTTACTTTCAATTTGTCCCTCGATTTCAATGGTATTTGATTACGAAGGCTTGAAACTGGTTTCACACAATTTTTTAAAACTTTATTTGGTATAATTGTAGAAATAAGATTGTATTTTGTTGTCAATATAATTATTTTCTTGTCATTACAATGAACATCATTAACTTTATTTCTAATGATTAATGCCAGCTTTGCTGAAGTCTGAAGACCCAAAATAGGAACAAAGTTTTTTCCTATAACAATAAAAATTTCTTGATAACTTTTTTTGATTAAGGTGTTCCCTCTTACCTCTCCCTACCTCCTCCAACCTTTCCCTCTCTCGGATTCAGTCTCTAGGGAAGCGGGCTAACCTTATGCTCATTCTCATTCTCGACTTGGCCTGCAACATGTCATCTGCTCTACTTGCCTGTTATATGCGGGCCATTTGATGCTCGCCTACCTCAGATTATCGTAGATGGTTTCAGCATGGCTTGGTTTGTGGAATTTTCAGTGCACTTTATACCTTTGGCCAGCACTTGTCTGCCTTGCGATGTTTTGCAATAAGGAAAACGGTGGGTCATTACAGTCGTGGCTACAAAGAATATTGTGGAGTTCTGCCAGAGGTATTAATTTAGGGTGAGGAGTGAGTATTAGGGGCAGCAATGTTACATTTTCAAAGTTATGGTTTTGACTCGCCTGTTAGAAAATTGTATTTGGTTATAGCTGTCGTACTCGCTGATTCCCTTGTGTTTGCCTTGTCTGAACAAAAGGTTGTATTGGGACAGTTAATTTAATTGTTTTAACATGGCTGTCGTGATGAACTTTACTGAGTAACAAGAATCATTTAGCCTGGTTTAATTGTGTTTTCCTATAAGGTGTGCAGCTTAGATGGGTTAGGTTAGCTGTTTTTTGTCAACGAACCAAGGTTTTAAGAATTTTGTTTGTAGGATCCTTCAATATATTATTTTAATATGTATTTTTTTATTGGTGTCATGGCTATGGTAGGGCATTTGATGTCGCCGCGGCACTTATTTTATACTGGAAAATGAGTTTGAATCGGAAGGTGGAAGCCAAACTATGTTGGTACTTGGTTATGTCCTTTAACCAATTTGGATGCTTATTTCTTGGTAGTATTTGTGTGCTTCTTTTAACATTATAGTACGGTTTGGTACTGTAATTTTTCATGGTGCATTTGTTTATGCATGTACATTAGTAGTGAAAGTGAGGTCATTCTGTATCATGAGTCAAATTGCACCTTTGAATGGCACAATCTCAAAGTGCCTAAATGTGTACAACTTGGTCTAATGAGTTTTCATTGTATATCACTTGTTGAGGATAGGACCCGGCTTGTAAAAAAAATTATGGCAAAGTTTTAGTCACTTTAGATAAAGTGAAAGAGTGGTAATGCTTAACCAAGGGTGAGCCTGTTTAATGGCACATTTGGTGGGCCTGTGAGCCCTAGATCTTCTCTACATTAGGATTAGACCTTCCAAAATTTGTTGGAACTCCTTGTGAAGGAGCAAACTAGTTTGTGTTTTCTTTAGGTGTTCCTAGGAGTTGTGTATATCAGTCAAGTTGAGTCATGAATAATGGATGTCAAATTATACTAAATTGAAATGAACATATAATATTTTTCAGTATTTATTAATGAAGAGATTTTATGAAACGTCTGTGATATTTTATGTACTCTCTTTGCAAGGGTTGTAATTTATTTGCAAAATTTACATGGAAGCCTGTGTCTTGTTATCCAACAATGTTTTTGAGACCAATTGTTTATTAGTAAAACATTTCAGAGTACCACAATTTTAAATGAGCATTTTTTGTTGATGATCAAACATTGTATTGTTTTGTGATCATACTGAATTAATGAATTGTAATAATTGGCTTGTAGAACAGTTCTATTGTAATAAACTCAAATCTGCCTTAAGATCTTGTGTGATGTTAATTTTGTGCTTTGGCACAGTACATAAAACTAACTTTCACCAATAAGTTCATCACCATCTTTAAATGTACTATCCTATGCTAAACATTTAACATCATTTGAAAACTTGTCAATAGTTTTGTCATCTTGTTGACATTGTAAATAAAACAGAAATCAAGCATTTTAAGTACTCTTTTTTGGATTACAATAATTTGTAAACTATTGAATAACCGACTGTGAAGTTTTACCTTTACTATCAAAAACAAAAGTGTTGTACATAGTCGAAGCTTCCTCACCTATAAAATTCAATAAAATATCAATCTTCGTTTCACTTATGGTATCAAATGTATTTGCTATCACGTAAATTTGAAATGCGCGATGAAACTTCTTCCAATTTTCAGACAAATTTCCAGTCAATTTTAATGTATCTGGAATATTACAAGCATTCATTAAAAAAAGTCTAAGTTAATACCATCAGTAGTAGAGAAAGATCTAGTCAATTAAGTTGCTAAACAATACAACAATATGAGTAGTCAACCAACTGCATAATGTAGTATTCAAATAACAAACATTAAGGTCTATACTTTGTCTTGTGCACAAATAAAGTAGAACAAACAAAGTTCCTTTCACTCATGTATTTGATCACTTAGTAATACATATGGCAACACCAAACACATAAAATTCATTGCTTCATATATAAATCAATTATTAACAAATTCTGAACAAGCAATGTGTTTAAAAAGTAATGATTATTTGATTACTCCAAAAGGAAACGATCCTGTAAGACAGTTTTACCAAATTCCACTTAAAACCATGATAAACTATTCTTTAAGCAAGATTTAAATATAAATTGTTATCACAGCTCTTTACACCAAGCTTCAAAACAGTGGGGCATAAAAAATACCTTGCACACAAAGCTCCCAAAAATAATCTCAAAAAATTACCCAAACAATTTAATTATCAAAAGCTTACTGGTCAGTATAAATAATGAATACTGAAATATCATTATGGTTAGCTGGAAAAATTACAGGAGCAAAAAATGAGGAAGGGCAGCCTGACAGGGTCAATTAAGGACTTCTTAAGACAAAATACAATTAAAAATTTATATTAAATGAGATAGCAATTGTGAGACTGATCCCAGTGACCCAACCATAGCCTCATGATCTAAAATTAAAAAGACAAAACAATATTAAAAATAATCCTATGCCCACGTGCGAGTCGTGGTAAAGCAGGCAAAATTCAAAAACTTGTGTAGATAAATTGGACAACAGTCAAACACAAAAACACTACACATTAAAATATTAGCAAACACACAGCAGGCAAGTATTTAGTTCAACCAAAACAACAATTTTAAAAGGCTTGCAAATCACAATTTGGGAAATTACTACCGTTAATGCATGCCCACAACTAGAAAGCTTAAGCCACAAAATCATTAAGTCCAAAAGTGAAAAATGCCCAAACCACAACTCACCGTTCTTAACAGCTCCTCTGACAGCCGCACAGGCACAACACAATTAAGACAAAGTAAATATATATGCATCGTGTGAAAAATAGGATAGACAATTCGTCTCAAAATGCATCAAACGTAATTAACACAAGCAATGTCAGCAGGTCTTCGGACATGTAGGCGAAAGTTTGGCGATGCATAAGGCGTAAAACAGACAAAGATCCAGGAAGCGAGTGTGCAAGCCCTTAAATTAACTTCAGTCTCAGCCAAAACAATGACGATGCATGATACTCATTACTCAATGTACATACATGATTATTCACCATGCATCTAATTACATAACTTTGCACTCACCAGATGTTGAAAACTGCAAGTTGCACATTGTCTCCAAAATTTTATTTTCTAAAGGCCCCATGGCAGGGGAGGTGGTTCGGAATGAATCTCAATATGCTTAAGTGTTCATAGGGGTTGGATGTGCAATTAGGTTTCTCAGTGCATCTATAACTTGTAATTGTTATGAAGCCCTGCTTCAAGTCTGACGCGCATGTCAATTATCAAAATCAAGCAATATTATGTAGGTACTCCTGCCCTGCCAAAAACTGTCCTGCCTGAACAATTTATTTTTTGTCCTGCCAATTGGTGAAATATGTGATGCTTACAATTTCCTGGAGTATGATTCAATGCTGCTATTATGGGGTTGGTGTGTTTACAGAACTACATGACTTTAATGAACTTGGTTATCAAGTCTGCTTGGTCATTTTCCATGTCTGTATTTTGTTGCCCAGATTAATAAACTGTTATTGTTTGAAGAGGGGTTACTATTTGAAGAGGCAATATTTTTGCTGCAGAAAATGGTACTTTGTTTTTTATCTCCCCCCCCCTCCCACCTCCCTGGAGGGTGGCGCATGTCTGAACACTTCCAGGCACTAAGCTATACTGAAGAGAGGCATGCGGCACTCATGGCGCGGCCAAGCACTTTCTGGTGGCTACTACTGGCAACGAGTTCAGCCTCGCACACTCTGACACCTTCCATACGCCTCTCTGCTATTCCTGCCATCTCCTTAAACTACCTGAGCCGCGTTTGCGCATATAAATGTTTGTCCCCAGCCTGAGAAAGTGTGCAGTGTTCCTCTTCGAGTTGCGCGGGTTGGCTGACAATAGATCATGTCTACACCACTTCGCACTTCAGGGCTTCAGCATGCTAGAAGCATTTTCGTGTAATATGAGAACACAAGTTAAGTATTGCAATGAAAGTAGTAATTCTTATGCCAGGGGCAGAGTTCTCCTCTATTGTAGTTTTTTTTTTGTGTATGGATTTTTGTAGGGAAGTGTTTCTTCATGGTTTTGATAGTTAAAATTTTCAATATGGTATTTTATGGGAATGTTTGTAAGAGGTAGATTCTTCCTTTTTTTTTGGCTTGCTGTAGGAATGGTCTCCTGAATTACGATTTGCAAAAAAAGATTTTAATGTTAAGGAGCATAGTGAATATTTTATGGCATGCCTGTATGCCCATAGTTAAGTGTTATGAGGGTTTTTGCTCCTTGCCAATGGTATTCTTGAAACTAGTAGTCCATGTACTTTTTAGTGAATCATCAGGTATACTTTTACTTTTAATGTTGTAATGGTGCTTGCTTTACTCAGGGAATCATTTTAACTTTTTTTTAATGGGATTTCACAAGTGTTTATTCAGGTTGGGAGATTTCTCAGGATATATTCATATTGTTGTTTTTCTGTTTGTTCCAGTGCGTGTGTGTTCTCTTCTTCCCGTAGTTCACCGATTGGTAGCAAGCGACAGAAATTTACAGATTCATTTTTATATTTCAAATCAAGTTGTAAATTTGTTGTTCTTGGTGATAATGTATAGATGGGCTTCAATAATTTGTATTGATTTTGGAATTTTTATATCCATCCTGTCTTGATTTTTTTATATTGTGTGCACCCTTCTCCTTGCCTTCCTTTAGCACTGCAATGTACTGAAACATTATTCTTTATGTACTAATTGCATCTAATTATTCTCAACAGGATTCAAACCTAACACTATGCAGCTCTACAGCACACAACACTCACTCACCCTCCTCACTCCCCTTGTCCAACATCCTCCCTGAAAAGTTTCTAAGTCCCCAAATTTAGCTTAGGCCCTACAGAAATTAAAAGAGTACCCAATTACATCCTGACCAATTACAGTTCGCATCCTCAGGGGTAGGGTAACCCATAATTTAATTACAACACACCTTCCAGAGGGGTGCGAGGAGGAAAACTAGTTTTTCAGGTTAAAAAATGATGTGATTTGGATATTCACCTTCTCCACCCCCCCTTTGCCTTTTAATCATATGCCCTTTATGATCGTCTTGCTTCCCTATGATACAGAACATACCAAGTGCCACTACTCCCCTTTTAGAATTAATTTTATGACTCAAAAAAAGGGAAATTTGGGAGAGTGAAGAAGAAACCCAGTGTCATAACTTTTTCTACACAATAAATTACGATATACAAAAATACTTTCCGGAATTATATGCGGTTCTGAGCCAACAATTTTAGAGAATTTAAATGTGATAGAAAATTTAAATATTCTGAGATGCAGAGTCGTAGTGATTATTATTTTTTCTGTGCATTAGTTATGTTTTACTTAACGAGTCTTGTGAAAGTACATTATTTCACACACACTACTCTGTAGTACAACCTTGAGCACAGAGAATATTGACAGTCTCTAGTATGCTACAGTGGTAGGCAGAAATACTATCTCATGGATCATCTTTTGCTTACATTGATCATGTAATTCTGACTTGTGGCTTATACCAAAGCTTCTTTGTTTTATTACCACATGCATTTCACCAGCATATCTGACAAACTTTGTCCCAATTACCCAACTGGCTCTAAGCGCTTGGTTCACACACTTCCCACACTTTCACAAAACACCTAAATCTTTGCTTTTCCTCACACATTTGCATTTTTTTATAACGCTGCTTCAAAGTCTTAATTTTTTGTCTTATGTATACTGTGTCGAATGTAATGTGTTCTGTTTTCCCCACCCAGGATCCATTGAAAACTCATGATCACTAACTTTGTTGTTGCATTCAGTTTATGACACAGGAACTGCATATCAGCCAAATGAAAAGGCAAGTATAAAACCAACAGTGGTATGTTTAGATTATAGACAGTTTGGCCAACTTCCAACCTGCTCCCTTATTTAAAACAGCTCCCACTGAAAACTTTGCAGGTTTGATAACATAGGGACTGAAATACACAATACTGATCAGGTAAATATATAGAAGTGCCTGGGAATTCTGAAATATCTTCATTGATATTACCACCTTTCAGCATCAGGTCCAGTCATTTGCTGCCCTCTGGCATATGATGAAAATACATTTCTTGATATAATTTTAAATTCTATTATAACAATTATTTAAGTTGGATCTTTGCAAATAAGATCATCATATTTTTGTTTCCTTTCAATGTATATATTACAACAAAGTCAAACAACTGAATTTTTAAATTTTACATCTGGTATACTCATACTTACAATTTATAAGACAACTCTTCCGAAATGGAAAATATATTAATACAATCAAACATGACATAAAAGTTTTATCTTAAAAAATTAAGTAATAACCTTTTTCTTATTTAAAATATTCATTTTTATTTTGTATGCATAGTTTTATCTTAATATCAGGTTAACTTATTAAATACAATTTTAATATTAAAATTAATTTACCTAAACGTTATTTTCTCCATAAATAAAAATGCTATTTGAAAATTGGTAAGAGATTTTTATTTTACTGTGTACAAATGTTGCTTTGTAGTTATTGTTACAACATGAAGCCTGACAATGTGTATCTGAGTTCATTGGGATGGAGGTCTTAATAAAAATAAAAGAACTAAATATAATTTTTAATTTATTGATACAGCTTTTATTTAGAGCATTAAATTATCTGTCTCCACTATTACTCATTATAGTTCACAGTGAGGGCAATATTTAATGTCTATTTCAGCTTTAATTAACGTCCTACTTTATGTCTGTTTGGTTACTGTCAAATAACTCACACTCATTAACACATGTTCAGTCTATCTATTGCCATCATTTGCAATGTCTTTCACTAACGCATCCAGTCAAATAGTCGAGTCTGCAGTTGTAATGTTAACTGCTCTGATGTTCGCAGTCACAGATTTTCCTCCCACTGGTCACTTCTCTTTTTGTGTACTTCTCTTCTCGCTAGTTGCCTATTGCTGAAACTCATCCATTCAAGGGGGTCGCGGTGGCTGAGTGATTAGCATGTTCACTTTCCACCAACGTGAACCAGGTTCAATTCCTGGCCGGGTCACCGGATTTTCGCAAGCAGGAATCGTGCCAGACAATGCCGTTGGTCAGTGGGTTTTCTCAGGGATGTCCCATTTCCCTCGCCCCCTTCATTCCCATGATACACCATATTCACTTCAATCACCGTCATCGGCTCTCAAGACCTCACTGTTAAGAGCCACCCAAATCTCTTCACTCACTCGCTCATCCATTTAACAACTGTCAGCTTGAAGGCCCAACGAGGTTTTTATAGCCGCTGGCTTTGACCTAGAAGGTTCATCACACCCCGAGTCTATCTGAGAGACACAAGGTTAATAATCCAGAGCATTTTTCGGATGTCTCAAAGACACCCAATACCCAAGGTTGAGAGTGGCCCACGCCTTGATAGACATAACAGGCACACTTTAAAAATATTCCTTTATCAAAATCAGCTGCATCTTCAGTTGCAACTGATAGCGGGTGCATATCAATAAATCATCCAACTACTCCGTCCTTCAATTCCACTTGCTCAAACAGCACAAAGCAGCAAGCGTGTAACATTATAATCTACAGTTAATGCAACGTTCTTGCTTACATTTAAATTAATACAATTTTTTCCCTTTTAAGAAACGTATCCAGACAATCTAGGAGTATTTCTGCTTGCTACTGGTAGGATTTTCACTGGAGCTGCAAAAAATGTATTGGTGGTAAAGCACTCCTACAAATAAATATGCTGAAAATAAAGCCATCAATATACTTTTTCTTACCAAACACTAGCTCCTTGATAATTTTTACATATTTCCATTAAAAAATACAGTAATTGACTTGTTTAAGGAGTTTATATTCCTAAATTTCCAACAAAAATACACTGCAGTTAAGGGTGTTGCTGAGGCAATATAGCATATCACAATGGAAAGTTATCACATTAGGAAGCACAAAATGGAAAGTGATCAGGTTAGGAAGCACACAATGGAAAGTGACCAAGTTCGGAATCACGCAAAGAAAAGTGATCAGATTAGGAAGCACACAATGGAAAGTGATCAGGATAGGAAGCAACAGTACAATTAATCATGGGGAGAAGTGAAAATGCTCGGATAAAAGTAAGCCCTGCCATCATTTAGCTGGCAATAAATTAAACAAATGTTATCAAGACTTGAAGTAGCAAAGCCATGCTGAAGTTGTATAATATGTTGCAGAAGAATATCAAACATAAAGCTATGTAAGATTGTCACTTACATGTAATGAGGTAATCAATTTTTCCATTGTCACCCAAATCTTCATCTAAAGCTTCCACTTGTCCAACTTCAGTACCACTATCCAGTTCTTCTGGTATGGAGAAATATAGTGGCTCATCATCCTAAAAAAAAAGAAGTCATTTAAATTAATATGTTGGTAATTTAGTTTTAATTAAATGGCTGCTAATTGTACCAGTTAAAATGTTTAAGATTGAATATATAAGAAATGCATTTCTAAGCTTCATTTGTAACAAAAACAACAATAGACAAATAAAACCATGCAATATGTTTGACATACAAAACTCTGTGTAGTAAATACTGAAAAGAGTTCTTTTATCTGTATGCATTAAATTCTTTGTTACTTCCTTGCGTAGGATATGTTATGAGAAAATATGACTACGCTTTAATGAAAAAATTAAGCTCTGAAAAGTTTAATACTATCAGTATATATTTTATCCGGCTCCTGAATAAGTTTCGAAAATCCCATGTAACACTTGAAAAAATTTAACTAACTTGGCTATCACTGGTATTCATCCTTGCCCTGGAGATATGGCTGTAAAGATGCATGCATGATGGCACAGCCGAGTGGATGTGTCAGCCAGCCTGCTCTCCTACTCTCTTCACCTCTCGGTCCATGCTACATATTGTGGCCCAAGACTTACCTAAGTGTTTTATTAAAAATCTCATGTTTCTCCTTTGTTTGAAGAGAAAGAATGTGAGCAAATATGGCTTTTTTAAGCAGCTCATCGCAGACAAGAATGCTAAACAGCTTTTATGAGGATTAGACATTGCTATGACCTGCCTACCTAACACTATGAATTCTGCTAATACTCAAACTATTCTTTGCTCTTCTCACCTCGTCTCTCTTATTCTCCAGTTAGGCAAGTTCGTACATGGGGGTTAGTTAATGCTAATAGCTATTCAATGAAATAGGGAATTCCACTACACATTTATTACAAACTCTAGATAGATATAAAACAATACTTGGCAAAACTACAATACTCTTTCCACACAATACTAACTTTACTTTAATCCTTCTGAAAAGATTAGTATTTGAACATAAAAGGTTACGATTATACAAGAACGGTGAACTGTTTTACTGATATACAGGATACTGATATACGTGAATAATAAGTTAACAAGAGATTACAAGAATATAGCTTCGCGATATGCCTTAGACTTGCCATGTGATTATACTCTTTAATACAGGATCTCGATAAAGGCAATGCCGCCCTGCCACCTAGCTGGATTTATGCTCAACAGTAATTATGTAGAGTATCTTGTAGATGGTCGGAGCTCCCCGGACCCTAGTGTTATTCCGTGTCTCTCTGACACTAATGTTGCCACCTGACACTTTGCAGATTGCCTGGGGGGAGGGGGTGTGCAGCTCTTGCTTAAATAGACAGCTCTCAGTAGGTCCCTCAGGCTTGTTGATAAACAGGGGACTCGCTTCAAAGATCTACAGTCTATAGCACCTTAACTTGTCGTGTTTTGGCCCCCTGGAGCCCTCTACACTACCCCCTCGGTAAGACAAGCAGTCCACTCCAGCTGCTTTAGGTTAGGTATTCCAGAAGATCCATGGATTGAGGTTATTTTACCACTTTTGGGGTCCGGGAGCTCATCCAAGTCTTGATTGCTGGGGGTGCAGGGTACCAGTATCTTGAGGACAGGTGGTGGCATTCGCGAGTTATATTTATGGCAGTATTGAGGGTGGAGTACCTAGTTCGAGATCCCGTAGTGTTTAAATTTGAACAGAGGTTAAACTTAGAAATTTGAAATTATTTTTGACAAGGAAGGTAACCAGAAAATGAAATCTACATTGTTTTACAGAATTTGAACTATTGGCCAATACCTGTGCATGTGATGTAGTGAACCCACAGATTGGAGGGAGTTACGTCCATCGTCACATTTAATGTTTAAAAAGCCCCCTGAAATACTAGGCGAATGGACGTGGGTAAGTAGGAGTGGGGAAAATTATTGTGCACATGTGGGATGTTTCACTTATACTGTGCTAGGAACTTAACTCTCTGAAAGGTTATCATTAGTCTAAATGACTATATAAATGTTGCCTGCTGGCTGATATAAAATTATAAGACATTTTGATAAGTGAACAATGTTAAGAGGGAAATGAATAAAATTTTCTGTATGAAAGGGATTAGCAACTACCACAATTGGCTAACCTGCACCTTGGAAGTGTGCGCATCATAATACAAGTGGCTTTATTTTTATGGTTAACTATCTCGTGATATTTTATGAAGTTAATATATATCTTTTTTACATATATCAGAGGGAATACTTACTAAGATTACAGCAAAGTATAATATATTATATTGATGATATGATGTTTACACTTGTGCAAACTACTGGATGTTCGTGTATGTTCCAGTCGGAACATTAACCTATGCATATTAGCACTGCTACTATCTAAAATATTACATAAAACAAACTTACTAGTTTTACATAGTTGAATATTACAAAGTTTAAAGATATTAGAAGTTAGACATTACATGCATAAATTAATTATAATTCCTTGCACAGATAAAAGTAATTTGATTTGTACCACGTGGGTGGTGATTTCACGTAGAACTGTCTGTTGTAAGCTGTTAATATACACTTGAATTCACTTAGTATTTGCAATGATTTCTGGATACAGTTTTTGTGTGTTAGTGGAAGATTCACTTTAAGTTAATATTGTGTGAACTTTGAGTTGATTGGTACTGATTTACGCTGGGTGTCCATGTCTCTTTTGTCACACTTACACTTTTTGTCATAGCTTTGTGAAAGGAATTACATTGTATAAGTATTAACATACGTTACTGTGCAAGTTATATGAACTGAAATTACATTTGAGAAAACATAGTACTTAAATTCTAAGACATAGTTAACATATTACCCACCGGTTTCACTTAATCTACAGTTCTGAAAATTGTTTTATTTCATGTGTAATGTACACAGGTTAAAAACAAATATACATACATGTCCAGTGGATTGTTATGAAATATTATATCACTTTTATTATAGTGATTTATGAAACAATTCTTAATCAACTAAAGGATAGGTAAATGATTGGACACAACCACAACACAGTCAGGATGAAGAGAGGTTATAAAATGCTGTTTGCATTATAAAACATTAATAAGAGAGTTTGTACTCTTAGTGAAATAACACCTGGTTTCTCTTGAACTGGCTTAAAGACAAATTTTTTTTCCTGCCCTCACCATGTGCACTTGAAACAAGCAGTAATTTGATATATGCTTTTGCAAGGATATGTTGGATAAACTATTCCTGTTCCTTTATCCTCTTAGGCCTAGGCCTTACTTGTAGTAAAATTAAACATTTCTGAACTATACCAACAACACCTGGGTAGTTATATCTGCAAGAACTGGAAAGTGGATACATTTATTAATACTGTCTTAGATTTGCAACACTGAATGCTAATATTCTTTACACACATACTTATGCAATAATTCCTTGTTACTGAAATAACTCAACAGCATGGAGGGGATACCCCTGTTAAAACATATATTTTGACTTATTCTGGTTTGTAAAACCAGTATATTCAGATACATGCAGAAGGGACTAAAATATTAGATTGTGGCTGGACTGCCTTATATGCTGAACTGGCTTAAATTTTGGTCACTGTAACATATACTATAGGAAATATATTTAATTGAATCAACACTTAGAATAATTTCTTTTTTGTATTATATCATACCAATTAGCTAGCTATTGACTAGCTGATGCAAAAAGTGAACACGTGTGTGTGTGTGTGTCTCTCTCTCTCTCTCTATATATATATATATATATACTGAGTTGTTTGAATATCTTTCAGACCTAATAATTTTTATAGCAGGTGCTTGCAATCTAGAAATTATTGTACTTCTTCAATCGTTTGTAAAAACAGTGTACAGGTCATTTGAAATTTTGTCTGAATTTTAAACATAGATTTACACATATAATGTATAAACCTTTTCATTAATTAATATACCACATCTGTGGTTAATACTATATACAACAACTAGTTTGCATTTCCTGCTTTGCTAAGAATACTCAAAGAGAGGTTATCATTTAGCAAAATAGTTAACTGATGACTAGCTTCTGTAATAGTTGAACATATATAGTGTGGCTCTAAAATTTTTTTTGTGATTTTGAGATTAACACTTGAAGTTACCATTCACATTACTGAAGTAACTTACGCTTGTAAGGTCATCTCTAACTCAATTTGATATCTGGTTAATGTTGCTGTTTCAATTGCGAGAAAATTTTGCTTCTACTTTCAAACAATAATATTTCATAATACTCATTATAATACACTTGTAGAATATATATATATATATATATATATATATATATATATATATATATATATATATATATATATATATATATATATATATATATAAGTCGTTAACATCAGACTGTTTGTGTACACCAAAAATATAATAACTTATATTAACTGAAAATTCTTTCTTGAGTTTTATTGTTGTACGGCCTGTAGGATTTTGTTGAATCCTCATAACTTTAACCTTACTTACTTACCATTCTGCAGTGTCATTTTGTATTAATTTGGCAAAATATTATTGAAGTAAGCAAAATTAAAACACTGTGGTTGTATTTACCTGGCCACCTGTGGCCTCTATCGTCATCTGTGCTCTTGGAGTCTTCTGCAGGAACAAAATGAGGAGGGGGGGGGGGGACATTTTTTGTGGGAGGGATGAACCAATGTAGGCATTAACCCTTCACTCATAGATTAATGTGGACAATAGTGTGGCTATAAAGTCAAGCTTATTGAATTGTGTTTATTTGAAATAATAATGTAAAATGTTAGAACATGGACACTTTTAAGAATTACATGTAACATTGTTTCTTGCTCACTGTTTGAATAAAATTTAATTTAATATGGTCTTCAATGCTAGACAGAATAAAACATAATTATAACTTGTACAACATCAGTGAGAAAATTACGACTGTACAGAAAAATCAATTTTATGCCATTGAAGTCAATATTGCTTCTCAATTACAGTTTGGTTTCATATAAGTTTTAGTGTTTCAAATAGCTCAGTAATATGTGTCAGCATTGAGCTGCCGTTCTGTATGTTGGAAAAATGTGAATCAATACAACTACTAAAAATGAGTATAAAATTACTTAAATGTAAAAATCAAAAATTTGTGTTATATACCATGAGCATTATATGTGTGTACGATATTCTATTACTAAGTTACCTTGTGAGCCTAGAAATTGATAGAATATACTCATTATTATCGTTTGTAGGAAATACAATATTGTAGAACGAGGGAACATCGTAACTGAGGTAAATAAAAGCCAGCAGCAATGAGGCCAGGAGGGTGGGCGGGTGGACCCAGCTGGCCTCGGAAAATGTAGTGTGCTCTGACCTACAGCAGTGTCAACTGGAAGTGATCCACTCACTCCCCTCTGTGGACGTGGCTGGCTGGTCCGGTTACCATGATGGCTGGCGAATGCATTGCAAACAGCATCTGATCGTTAGAACAGCGCCTTGCTGCTGTTGTTGGCGCTTTGCTTGGGACGTGAAGATGGCGTCCCTATGGCTGGAATTGCTCCCATTCCTAGTCTCCGCCCCCCTTGGCGGTCCGTAGTGGCGGTTGCCCCAGCAACTTTCATGCAATCTGCAAGGTGGTGTGTGTGGGCGTGCAGTGTTGCCAACATCCTTAGGCAGCTCTGGCAGCTGCACATCGTGTTTAACGAGACCCCAGGCACATTGCGTGGTTGGTAGCCAGTTCCCCTTCTCTGGTTCGTGGGCAGGCTGTTGGTGTGGAGTGGCGTGATAGCGGTGGGGAAGGCTGGCAGCGCCTCGCGTTGCCTGCTGCCGCTACGCACATTCTTGCTGAGGTGAGTTTGCTGGCCGCACGGTGTTCCGTTTACATCTTGGCGAAGCAATGAGACTCGTACTGGCAGTGGGAATGTGGGCTACTTTCCACATACAATAATGGATCTGTAACACACTTTAATCTAATATTAATACCTAGAAATAAAACTTATAGGTAACACACATAACAATTAATAACCTAGCGAACATACACCGGCTTTGTATGCTGGGTGAAAATTACGTCATTCTTTGATGGTGCCGTTTTATTGGTTTGTATGTGGATCATGGAATCCCCCAGGACCTGTACTACTCTGTAGGGTCCACGATAGCGATGCATTAATGCCTTTTGACATCTCTTGTTTCTAACCCATACTAGGTCGTTAACTTTGATGTCACTCTTTTTATGTGACATATTAAATAGCCGTGTTTGGTGTTCTTGTGTTTGGATTAAACTGAATTGAGCTGTTTCTCTGGTCTGTTAAAGTGTTTCACACCAATTGTGTGCTCGTGGCGAATGTTGTTTGCTGTCTACCTGGGCTGGGAGGGTAGCCTCTACGCTGTGCATAAGATAGAAACGTTTTAATTTCGTGGTTGTGTTGACACTGGTGTTAAAGTTAAAACAAATAAAATTGATGTAGAGGTCCCAGTTTATTTGATCAGCATTAGCACAGGTGGTCAGCTGGTCACCAATTATTTTTTTTGAAGATTCCACAAGCATGTTGCAACGTGGGTTGTATGCCATAATGGTGAGTTTCTTTATATTAAGGGATTGTAGTAAACAATTTACAAATTCATTTTAGAAGCTCATTCCCCTATCTGTAAGGATCTGCTCAGGACAACCAATTTGCAGAATGACCTCTTTGATAAAATCAGCGCAAGTTGCCGCGTCTAGACTACACGGTGTTAGCTATAACATATAGAGTTGCGTACTCAGTCATTAAAAGAATATATTTGTTCTTTCGTGCGGTGGTGGGGACGGGACCTTTTTTCCATCAACAGCCCAAGTCTTAAGGAGGCTTGAGGTGGGATAGAAGTCATCTGCCCTGGTGGTTGTGAATTACTGGCCTTAGTTTTCTGACACGTAGGACATGATTTGACATAGTTCTTTACGTCAGTTGTCACATTATCCCAGTAATACAATTGTTTTATTTATGCACGAGTTTTTAATGTGCAGAAGTGACCTCCGAAAATGGCATCGTAGTAGGCTTGTATTATTTCACTGACATAAATTTGTTGTACCAGGGTTAATTTGGAAGGGCCTTGGGGTGTGTTAACTCTTAAAAATATTTCTCCGTTGGCTGTAAGTTCAAAATGGCGGTTTAAACTGCGGTATTTTGTGTCTGCTTTGTCAGGATTTTGCAAGGCCTGTTTAAGTTTAACAATATGGGGATCACGATCGTACTCGCCGGTGAAAGGGGAGGTATTAACGGTAATGGGGCATAACTAAAATATGGAGTCATCATCAATTTTGATGTACTCTTGCACGTGGGTGTAGACTGGGAGGTAATGTAATATATTGGAACGTAAAAGAATTACAACAGTACATCTTAACACGGGGTCAATACAAGTAGTTTCTAGAGGGGTTTGACAATCTTGTTTAATGATTTGAATGTTGACTTTATATAACGTGGTAATGATTATGAAAATGACGGCCATAGGAAAATGTTTTCTTGTATTATTTCAGAGGTGATTCTGTCCCTTTCTTTTGGTTCATGTTGTCTAAAGTTACATTTGATTTCGTTCCAGTGGTTTTTGACGTATTTCAACACTGTGTTTTTTATTTATTTCATCTGCTTTACTGGGATTCTGTAAAATGGCCTTAGTGAATGCCTTAAGTAACGAAGTACAGTTGAGCATTGTATCTTTAATTTGGTATACTTCTTCATTAATGACAATATGGTGGATGGGTACGAGGGTGCTGTGGCCATGCGACTAAGGGCGTCTGGAAGGTTGTTCAATTTCCCTTTCACAATCTGGGCTTCAAAGTCATACTTGCTAAGAGCGACAGCCATTTTTTGTATATGCATGTTGTACTCAGCCATGGACAGGAGGTAACGTAAACTGGCATGATCAGTCTCTATGGTGAAATGGCGGCTGTATAAATATTGCCTAAAATGTGTACATAAGTATCGGATTGCCCCAAGTTCTCGTTCCGTGGTACACAATTTTCCTTCCTGGGGTGAAAATTTCTTGGACACAAAGGTGATAATGTTACGTTCTTTAGTGTGGTGGTCTATTTGTATAAGGGTCCCGCCTGGAGCCTTATTACTAGCATTACACGCTAAGATTATTTTGCGGTCCTCGTGAAATTTATGGAGAATTGGGGCCTGTGAAATCACAGTTTTTAAGTGAGTGAAGGCTTTATCATGTTGTTCCGTCCATTTAAAGGGGGTGTTGTGTTTTGGGAGGTCGATAAGTGTGATAATATGTCCAGGGACTTTAACCGTCTGCTCTGCAAATGTGCATTTCTTGGTATTTACCTTGACATTGAATAACTGGAAACCGTTCAAAAACCTTGACTATGTTCTGCACACGTTCTTTGAAGGTGTTACCGACAATAAAAATGTCGTCGATATATAGTATAGTCGCAGTTCATCGGAGGGGCCCTAGAAGTTTATTTATAAACATTTGGAAGTATAGGGGACTTGTGCTTAACCCCATTGGGATTTTTCGATACTGGAAAAGGCCTACGCCATCAATTGTAAATGCTAATTTATGTCTATTGTCAGCCCGAACAGGGATACAGTAAAATCCAGAAGTGGCAATGGGTATTGTACCCATGTCAGGTATTGGTTCAATTTCCTGAAGTCAGTTAAAAAACTTAGGCCTCCGGATATCTTGGCTATGAAGAGGGAGTGTGCAGAATTAGACAAATCTGCTTCTTATATTATACCTGTGTCTAGCATGTCTTTTATTTGATTTAAGAGGTCATCCCTCACCTTGGGACTAATTCTATAAGGGCGTTTTGTGACAGGTTTGTCTGTGGTGAGATCTAATTTTATAAAAAAAATTTCGGCTTCAGTGAGCTCCAAAATCGAATGGGCAAATCTGGCTTGATAAGAGTGTATAATGTTTTGGATGGCTAATGTATGTTCAGTTGTATGGTTTTTGTTTATGTGGGGTGATGTGGTATTTCCATTGTCAAATGTTTCTAATGTTGTTATGCGGTGTTCAGGTGGTTGAATGACTTCTGTGTTGAGTGGTTAGAGGTGCAGTGGAACTTGTACTGTTTTGGTACGGTTGTATCTATGTATGAGCATGATATATTTTAAGATGGGAATAATTTTGTAATGTTTAATGAAATCCACTCCTAGTATATGATCTTGTTGTAAGTTGTCCACTATTTAAAATTTTTGGTTGTATGAGTGTCCAGAAATGTTTAATCACTCATGAGTTTCAAATTTAACGGACGTGAGCACACTTGTCGGGTGTATGTGTGTCCGGAAATGTTTAATCGCACGTGAGTTTCAAATTTAACGGATGTGAGCACACTTGTCGCCCCGACAAAAATAATTTTTTCCTGGAGGGGGAAAAGGTTTTGAACCAACACAAGGGTGCTAGCAATGCTACTGCGTGAGCACCCGGTGTCAAGCAGTGCATAATAATTAATGCCATTAATTTTTACCAAAACACGGGTTTTGTGGCTGTGTTAGTTGCGTGTTGTTGACAAGCGGTGTATGCTGTCTTTATTAGTGTTTGGCGTGGCACACAGCAAAGGCTTGCTCAGTGTGCTATGCTTCTGTGAATGCTTTAACACATTTTCATCATTCCAAACCAAACTCCGTGCATCGTGAAAGGAGTGTTGAGTGGGCACTGTGCAGTGTTGTGTGTGTGAGGGTAATTTTACAATGTGTGGTATGAGCCCAATTTTATGTTTGAAATTCTTAAAATGTTCTCCAATATTTGTTGTAAATTAAATTTGTTGATTAGGGAAGAGGGGACAGCAATTGGCTTTGTGACCGATGTAGAAACATAGGGCACAGGTAGCATGCTCAAGGCTGCGTGGCCTGATGACTTCCTGCTTGTGTGTAGAATGAGGGGGGGGGGGGATGTGGCAATGGTGCCTTGAAGGTCACTCTGCGGCAGCAGTTTGGCAACTTTGGCAACGTTGGGGGGTTGTGGGGGGGGGGGGGGAGGGCTGTCGCATCAGCAATTGTCACACGGGGCTAGCTGCGCTCATACGGTGTTTAGAAACATTTCTCATTTCTTATGCTGTCCCGAATAACGGGCCTTGCCAGCTGCATGTAGATGTCCTGCGGTTGCAGAATGTTACGTATCCTTGTAGACACCTGTGATTTCCGTGTTTTGTGTTTATACGCCACTTGCCTGGCATACTGCCAGGACACAATTGCATAGACAATGTGGAAATTTTTTGGTATACGGCCTTGTGATGACTGTTTGCATGGCATGGTGTTTGATGTGGGGGACGTATGCGTGTCAGCTGTGCCATGTTATGCCCATGTGGCATGTGCGGTTGTTGTAAGTTTGGTTTCATTCTCTAGAGGTTTTGGTTTTTGTGGCAGTATATTGCTGTAGGAATTGAATTTCACAATTTCCATGTATGTCCTGTTTGATACCACTTTATTAAAAATGGTGTTGCATGCTCCACAAATTTGTTGATTGATGTCATCAGAGGTTATGTGGTTCTGTCTGGGACCGTATTGTCTGTGTTATGCACTGAAAGGGCCTGTCTGGGGGCGTGTGAGTTGTTTATAGGACCCTTTGTGTGTTGTTTGTCTGTAAGGTCCCCTATGCTGTGCCCATTGTGTTACTGTTGGCCAGTTGTATCGTGTCTGCTTGTACGTGTTTGAGTGGGTGGAGGGTGGGGATGGAAATGTTGTTTGAGTGTCCATGATGGGATTGTGGTGGGGGGGGGGGGGGGTTATCGTATAGTTGTGTGGAGTTTGGCATGATGTGTGGTCAGTGAATCCTGTTATATAGTTTGTTGGTGTTTGTACATGCCCACCGCAATATTTTTGATGTTGTTGATTAGCTGTTGTAGTGTATCGTTTGCTAATGGCACAAGTTTGTCTGCAATTAGGGTGTCAGTGAGGTGCAAATAACATTCACAAACTCTGACTCTGTTACTTGGGTGTCGCATTTGTTCTTGTAAAATGTCAAGTTTTCAATGTGTGCTAGTGTACTCTGATCTGTGTTTCTAGTTTTCTGAATGTATTTAAAAGTTTTTCTTCAATCTGTTGTCACAAGATTTCCTGCCCACTAGCATAATACAAATTATCGTATGTCCTTTTGGCAGTCCCTGTGAGGTAAAACTTTAAACGCCACTTTTTGTCTAATGATATCCAGTTATTGAGTTCACTAGCGGTGTGGAATTTTTCCGAAAATTCCTCAACATTTTTGTGATTTTCCCCTGAGGTGGAGATGGGTTGTGAAGGTTGTAAGATGATTTGTGTGGGTGCTGGAATGTTGGATAACTGTTGGGTAACGCCACTAACAGCACAGTACCTGTGCTGTTAATGGCGTTGACAGACTGGTGTTGTGTTGCATAATTCATGTTTGTGTACTCATGTTCAGGAATGTGAGGATTCATGCTGGGAATGGAAAATGAAAACAGATGTGTTGTCCATAGTGTTGAAAGTGGGCGGGGTCGGGGAGATCCACTAGTGCTGGGTGCATGTGTCGTGAAATGAGTAATCTAATGCTGTGTTTTGCTGTGTATGGGAAATGTGCTCAATGGGTGTTATGTGTTCTGTGTTATCAGTGGTTACTTGGGTTCTCAACTATTAGTGTAGTAAGGGTGGTGCCGCGCACTGATGTAAACTTATATCTAACTTAACCTACAAGAGAAAGAAATATTATGAAAACACTCATAATTCATGCCAAAACAAGTGGAGATATTTCGCTATCACAAGGGAAGTGATGTCCCGACATGCGATTACAAGCAATAAAAGTTACATTAACGTCACACTAAAAGCATAAGCATAGATTAAGCATAAAGGGAGGGCAATTAACATAGCTGCACTGTGGCAAGGACTGCTGCACGATTACGCTGCGACACACACATGGTGCCTTTACCTATCTCAATTGATGTATGCTGCGCACTGGCATTAGCCGGGAAGCTAACAGCTGGTCATACACCTACAGTGCATAATACACATTTCTAAGCAAGTGAATACTGTAATTCCTGATTGAAAGGCATGAACTGAATAATTAACTGTAATTTTATTACTGCAAACTGGGATTAAGCTGTCTCTATGCATGTTGTGGTTAGCGTGAGGTGCTGCCACATGTTTTTCGCTGTGAACGTCAATATTAACTAATGAATTTACACGCATGGTGGAGTTTACTGCTTGGCAATGAGAGGGAGGGAAAGACCGCCCCTCTACCAGTGTTACGACCTGCCTACCTAACACTATGAATTCTGCTAATACTTACCTTTTCTCTCTTACTCTCAAGTTAGGCAGGTTCATATGTGGGGGATAGTTAATGATAATAGCTATTCAATGAAAGAGGGAATTCAACTACACACATTTATTTCAAACTCTAGATAGATATAAAACAATACTTGGCACAACTACAATACTCTCTCCACAGAATACATACTAACTTTACTTTAATCCTTCTGACAAGATTAATATTTGAACATAAAAGGTTACAATTATACAAGAACGGTGAACTGCTTTACTGAAATACAGAATACTGATATACGCAAATAATAAGTTAACAAGCGATTACAAGAATATAGCTTCGCGATATGTCCTTGCCTTGCCAAGTGATTATACTCTTTAATACGAGATCTCAATAAAGGGAATGCCGCCCTACCACCTAGCTACATTTATGCTCACCAGTAATTATGTAGAGTATCTTGTAGATGGCTGGAGCTCCCCAGACCCTAGCGTTCTTCCACGTTGCTCCCACACTGATATTTCTGCCTCACACTCTGCAGATTGCCTGGGGGAAGGGGGTGTGCTGCTCTCACTTAAATAGACAGGGGCCTTACTTCAAGGATCTAAAATCTAAAGCACCTTAACTTGTCATGTTCGGGCCCCCTGGAGCCGGCAACAACATGTAGCCTGAAAACTGTCGCTATGCAAACATTTCAATATATAATATTACACTCTTTAAAAAAAAACAACAACAACAACAACAACAACAACACTGTATCCAATAGCACTACAGTCTGTTTTAAAATTTGCAACTTGGTTTTTGTTCAAAAGCGATATAACATAAAATATGGGAGAAGTGAAAGAACTTATTTTACGTGGAAACACCTATCCTGCGGCTGAGGCCTGCTCAAGATCCAGCATAGATTTAATTGTATTGTTGGGTACTTTCAGTAATTAAAATGAATAAATATTGCGAGAGAACCACAAATCTCTAAAACACACTTCTCTTCCAACATTTTCACAGGATGTACTTAAGAACATAGGGAAATTAAATTCAATAAGCACTCTACTCCAACATGGCTGCAGCTCAAAATGATGAAATAAACCTGTATTATTGTATGCTTTCAAAAGATGGTACAAAGCACCATTAAAATTCACTTTTACGTATCATAAATTTTCCTGTACGTATAATACAATAGCTGCACACCACTTTAACTTGCCATAAATAAAAACCAAATAAATAAACACTATAAAAATAAAGCACTTTCAAGGAACTGACAACTTTTTCAAACACTTTTAGGGGCCCTTGATTTTTTACATTTCAAGAATTTTCAAAGACCATGGGAACCCTTCATTCATTGACAAAGACTTTGATGGTATGGCTTGTTTTGGTGAAATGGCAGAAGGCAAAGAGTTATAATATCCAGCAATGTTAGATGTACCGATGTACCAATTTATTGGTACAAATGCCAGTTATCAGGGTTTCATATTATATAGCTACCACAATAATTATTTCTGCGTGTACAAAAAAGAACATAATTTTAAAATTTGGTGTTGACTAATCCCCTCCCTAACTTGAAGATACACAAAAATAATTGCATAGCTCTTTTTGTTGCATGAACCTAGAATTTCATACCAGTTTTTCATTTAATATACCAATTTTTTGCAATGTGTGTACCAAAATTTTCATGCAGCCAAGTCTAGTTAGCATTTGCAGGGGAAGAGGATGGATAGAAGATAGTTTTCAGATGACAGATATAGGGTAAGGTTTCAGAAGCCAGGGAAAGGGTGTTTAATGATGGAGAACCGCTTATTCGCTACTCACTATAGGCACTCTAAATTAAACTGGCAGAGCATCACTGTATAAAGAGGAACACCAATGCAACACAAAATTCCTAGAATAATTGAGGAACCAGTATTTTTCCAGGTTTATTCCTGATCTTGTCAAATTCTAGCCTCTCTCCTGGTATTCCTGATTCCCCTATTGGTAGACATCCAAATATATGTTATGGATCTTCAAGAAGAAAATAATAATTTTAAGGAGGAATGTTGTGTTTGAAGAACATGTTTCTCCTTTTAATAGTGTAGGTATTGTAGACCAGAAAATTTGAGGACGCTGAACTACAGATAGCAAGTTAGTAAGTTATATAGGAATCAGTTGTACAATATATGCCAAACAATGGGCAATTGAAAGAAACTGATACTCACTCTGAACCATCTGAGCTTGTAATGTATGAAACAGAACTGTATAGAACTGGTAGAAAATGTAACCCATAGGTTCGTGGTTGTTTTAACTTAGGAATACATAATGTCAGGGAAATTATACCAAAATATTAAAGATTAAATGAAAAGTAAAAAAAAAAAGAGGTAGAGAAGTATAAAGCCTAGAAAAAACAACTGTTCTAATTATATATGTTGCATCAAAGAGGAATGTTGCAGAGCTATAGAATGTGTCATATGTCAAAGTAGAGACGTTTACACATGCACTTGGATTGAGTTTATTTGTCTAAATTTGATGTTCCAAAAAGGTGGAGTGTTGGTATAATTAGTTTATGTCACATACATTATGTTTTGTACAGTAGATAAGTGAAGTATCTCTGAAGTCCGTATTATATAAGAGCGAAGTTTCATGTATTGATGTAACATGTGTAAAAATATAAATGTGTAAAAATTTTATCTACAAAATTGGTTATACAGTTTAATCTCTTACAAAGGAATGGTAGGACCAAGTTCAAGTTCCTGCACAAGAGCACTTGTCCATTAATCTCGCACATCTGTTACACTCATACAGAACTTTCTTCTTTGTAACCTACCAGTTTTCTTCTGAAGATTGGTTTGTGATCATCAATGTCTGTTACATGGACAAGTAACATTCTTGTAGCTTGTTGTGGTGGATTTCCTTGGTCTTGAGCTACAACTACCAATGCATATTTGTCTTTCATTTCCCGGTCCAGAAGCTGGGAAGATGTTATCAGTCCAGAATAACTGTCTGTAAAAAATTACTAATTATTTTCTTACACAAAACACTTTGCTTGTGAGGAACTGGTAATTCTAAACAATAAAACAGTTACTAAACCAAAATTACAAGGTAATTATTACGAATAGTGGCTTTCCCGAAGACATGGATAATAATAACTGAAAATGTATATGGTCATTACTAATCACATATAATAGGAATTTCATACGGACTTCACGTAATTTGCAGTATGTACCATGAAATGTCACAGTGAGGAGGGCTATGAATATTGAAGTGTTTTTGTGGTAAAACATGTCAAATTTATGACAAATATATTTTTTATCAGGTCGCTGAATCATCTTAAATGTGAGAATGCCTCTGAAAACCAAACCTTACTTTACAAAATGTTATTCACAGGGTATGTTTTTGCCAAAGCACTAAGGTTATACATCTATAAACCATGGTAATCAAGCAGTGTTGGATAATCATTCAAATCTGTTGAATTTCCAGATTTATCTTTGTGATATTGAAGAGACAATTATACTATGTAACATATAAGTACTAGAAAAAATATATATACAGTATGTTATACAAAAAATGTTCCCAGGTGTTGCTTATGTGCAGTTTATATGTATCACCATTTGTTCAACAACAATGCACAGAGGCAAGAAATAAAAATGAATTAATTTTGGCAATGCAGTTTAATTTTTACCTATTTCACGTGGCAGTTGTATGGTGGTAGTGCACAGAAGTGCAGTGTACCATATGAATTTTATAGTGCGAAGGCTTGCGATTTATGAGTGCTATTACATGTGTTTCTTTGCAATTATTTCCATGTGACAAGTTAAATTTAAATATTGTGCAGAAATACCAGTGTTTCTTTGCAATTGTTTCCACCTGAAGTGTTATAATATCATTATGGTGAAGAAATACAAGTGTTTGCAAAGTTTAGACAAATTGAATATATGTTAACTTCACCAAGGAGCTATATTTACTGGAGTAACGTAAATACTAGTCGAGTTTTAGCATGGGAAGTATATATAATGTAGTGAATTGTACTGAGTAATATTGCATATTACTGTAGGCTTTGAAGGGTTTATGTACTCCTGCCGCCAGCCATGTGAAATGCAGAAGATTTAACCAAATTAAACCTAACTTCATGATAAGTGAGTCACAGAGGGTGGATGAACCGATGCGTACTTCTTTATTATACTTTTTCTAACACACTTTTACGTGTCGGCACTCTGTTCCCCTGTAATGACACACAATGTGAAGTTAGGTTAAGTATGTTAGGTCTTCTTGCATATAATATGGTTAAAAAACACAAATTATATATAATTTAAATAAATTTAATGTGTTTCCACCAAAATTTCCCTGATCTTTATAGCCCCCCATTTGGTAGTATGTACTGCGAATATTATGATACCCCTAGTAAATTCGTGTCCAGTGTGATTATAATGTCAATTTATACCACTTTTCTAAATTATTTTTTATGAAAAGCCACAATTCTTAATAATTACCAATTATAATTATCAGAACAACATATCTTATAATAATTATAAATATGAAAATATTGTGCATTTTGACAGTGTTATTATATAAACAGATGTAGACAAAAAGAAAAAGGAAGCATGCAGATATTTGTTCTTCAATTTTACATAAGAATTTTTTATGTTATAACCTATGTTATTTGAACAAAATCTGCAATGGGGATAAGTAATTAAAACCAAATTATTGTGATAGACATACCCTACTTTTGGATTTTCAAGCAAACATACAACAGCTACTCTTTGTCATTTTCTGGATTTGTTTTTAACACATGCTTCCAGCCAGACAAATGTGTTACTGCTCTATCTGCAAGCTACATGATAAAATACCTTGTATATAAAACTGCACTAAGGCTGGAATTCATTGTCGGAGGCTTGTTTGGCTAGTACGCTATACTTCATGAATTAGTGCTTCTTCTTCAAGTACTACTTATCTGATGAATGAATTCATAAATCGTAACTTGAGAAAGTAATTATTATATAAGCACTACTTATTTGGGCCAAGTTGTGCTTGGTGAAGTATGGAAATAAGTATCTGTATTATATCAATACCAACAAAACATAGATGAATTTGCCACTCTATTCACACACACACCCAGCCGAAATGAATTTGTACATTAGTTTGTTATTTTAAAAATTTCTCACTACTGTTTTGAATAATTTAAATTGGTTTTATCACACATTTCAGACTAAAATAATTGTGTGTGCAATAAAAACGTGTTTTTTTTCAGGCGTTATGTAATCATTTTTGAAGAAGTTTGTTAGCAATGCTGAGGAAAAAAAAAAAAATCTTAGTTGACGTGCACACTCAATGAATATGCATATAAATGATGTGAATGTTCATTTTAATGACATCTCAGTTAATTAGAACCTACAATAACTTGTAATAATAAAATTCTTGACATTTCCGCCCAGCTCCAATAATTGCCATTCCGCGAACAACATTATCAATCGCAAAAGTGCTTGCTCACAACTTGTGCTGCCTTCCATCTAACATAACCTCTGTTTCAGACCTCGCATTGAAAAAATTTTAACTAGGTCTATGCGAATATTTGAATTTCCGAATACCATTTCGATTAATGGAAGAAAATAATAATGAAAGAAAATAGTACTCCAGTGCCTTGTGAACTGTGTTAATTTTTATCATGTTTATTCGAGTACCTTGTTGCTGTTGTAAACATTTTTATCAGTAGTTAGTTATTTTTGTATGTGCTTTCATTAAGCATGATTGGTTGCAGGTACCGTTTTAGTAGTTTTCTTGAGTGAATTGTAATATTATCAGCACATGTAGTGGGCTCCAGGGGGCCCGAACACCAGAACTTACTTGCATGTACTATGGATTTCAACTGCAGCCCTGTGTTTTAATAACACCCCTGAGTGACCTAGTGACGAGAGAGTAAAAAAGCGAAAGCCATACTGCCCCTCTCCCCCCACTGGCAGACGACATGTGAGACGACAACGTTAGTGTCAGAGAGACACAGAAGAACGCAGAGGCCCGAGGAGCTCTGGGCCATCTATGAGATACGTCTTACTGGTGAGCATAAGTCCGGCTAGGCGGTAACGTGGCATTCCATTTATCGAGAACAATATCACGTGGCAAGGCTAAAGTCTATTGTGAAACTATATTATTGTATCCGTTTAATTACTTGTTAACTTGGTGTTCGTGTGGCTCTATTTCCTCTATTATATCAGTAAGGCAGTTCACAGTTTCGTATAATTTTAACCTCTTAACCTCTCGTGTTAAAGTATAATATTGTCAGACAGAGTAAAGTAAAGTTAGTAGATTGTGGAGAGATATATTGTAATAATGTTTCAAGTATTGTGTTATGTTCAGTTAAAGAGTTGTAATAAATATGTTTGGTAGAATCCCCTCTTTCATTAATAGTCACTAGCATTTATTAGTCCCCTGTACGATCCTGGCCTACTGGAGATAGTGTTGTGAGGAGAGGAGTGTGAGCAGCCCGAAAAATAGTATATTATTATTAGTGATAGGTAGGCAGCAGCGTAGCACTGGTGGAGGTGCAATTGTTTCCTCCCTCTCGTTGCCAAGCAATTAACTCCACCACGCACGTAAATTCTTTAGTTAAATTTGACGTTTGCAGAGAAAACCACGTGGCAGAGCCTCACGATTACCATGACACACGTAGACAGCTTACACCCATTTTGTAATAATAACATTACAGTTAATTATACAATTCATGTATTTAGTTCAAAAGTCAATTTATTAATTTGCATAGAAACATCACACAACGTAGGCGCTAAGGCCACGCCCGGCAGGCGTCAATTGAGATAGGTCAGGGAGCCACGTGCATACCGCAGCATAATCGTGCAGCAGCCCTTGAGTGGTTATCTCTGACAACAGTGGTTATCTCTGACCCCACCCACTTTCAACACTACAGACAACAAACACATTTTTAATTTCCATCCCCAGCACGAATCTCATATCCCTGAACACGAGTACACAAACATCCATTCTACAACACAACACCACCCTTTTAACGCCACTAACAACACAGTACAAAACCCACAGTTACCCAACATTCTAGTAACCACACAAATCATCTTGCAACCTCCACAACCTGTTCCCACCTTCTCCGGGGAAAAGACAGAAAACGTTGAGGACTTTTTGGAAACATTCAATGCCGCAAGTGAACTCAACAACTGGTCGGAATTAGACAAAAAGCGACGTTTAATGTTTTATCTAACAGGGACTGCCAAATGGACATACGAAAATTTGTATTGTGCCAGTGCGCAGGAAATCTCATGGCAGCAGATTGAAGAGAAACTTTTATATACATTCAGAAAACTAGTTACACAAGACCACTACAAGCACCTATTATATACAACAGAACAACACCCGGAAAAAAGCACACTAGCACACATTGAAAACTTGACATTTTACAAGAACACATGTGACACACAAGTATCAGTGTCAGAATTTGTGAATATTATTTTGGCCTCACTGACACCAGCCATTGCAGAAAAACTCATCCCACTCAGAAACGAGACCCTCCACCAGCTGATCAACAATGTCAACAACATTGAAATGGGCATATACCAATGCCAACAAATTATACACCAGGATTCACGGACCGCCTATTATACCAAACTCCAAACAGAAATACAGTCACTAAAACACCAAATAAACACTCTCAAAGACGACCACACCTACACAGTACCAACCCCACATCCCGTCACGGACACTCACACGACCTTTCCACCCACTCAGGCACGTACAACCAGACACAATACACTAGGCCACCAGTAACACAGTGGACACAGCATAGGGAACCTTACAGCCACACGACACACAAAGGGCCCTATAAACAACAGTCACACCCCCGGACACGCCCCTTTAGGGCAGACCACTGACACTACGGTCCAGTACAGACCCACGTCGCCCCTGATGACGTCAAACAAAAAATTTGTAGAGCTTGTAATGCCATTTTTAATAAAGTTACACCCAACAGGACATATGCGGAGATTGCAAAGTTCAATTCCTTCAGTAACATTCTGACCCAAAAGCCACTACGTCAGAAACAACAAACAAATCACAACCCCCACACATGTCATTTCGCAATAACATGAAATGGCTGACAGGCATAAGTAATCCATATCAAACACTGCACTACACAAACAATTGCCACCATGCTGCATCCCTAAACAATTCTGCATTGTCTGTGCAATGGCGGTCAGAAACTAGGCCACATGAGTGGATACAGAAACACAAAGCACGAAAACTATAGCAGTTTAGAAAAACACGGAACATTCCGCAACCTCAGACCATATTCACGCTGCTGGCACGACCACTCTTTAACCCTAATACGACAAATGTTTCTAAACATCACGCAGCGAGAGCGCAGCCAGCTCCACGTGATGATTGCCGACGTGACCCCCCCGTGCATGCAAACCACCGACGTCGCCAAACTGCAGCACCAGTGCGACCTTCACAACACTGTTGCCACACCTGCACCGACACACACACACACACACACACAGTTGTTGGGCCATGCAGCCTTGAACAAGCTACGTGTGTCCTCTGTTTCTACGTCGGGCACAAAGCCAACTGCTGTCCCCTCTTCCATCATCAAGACTTCCCGTTTCATATAAATATAGGGGAGCATTTCAACAAATTTAAGCATAAATTTGGCCTTACGCCTCTGGTTGTGAAGTTGCCCTCCCAAAACCAGCTCTATACCACTCCCATAAATCATTCAGTTCATGACACAAAGCGTTCAGTCTGCAATGATGAAAATGTGTTACAGCATTCGCGCAAGCATAACACTCTGAGCAAACTGCCGCAGTATGTCACACATACACCTCATCTTACCCCAAACCAACAAGAGGGTAATTCAGCCACAACATCCCGAATCCTGGTCAAAGTAAATGGTATAGAGCACTACGTTCTCCTTGATACAGGATGCTCACGTAGTAGCATTGCGAGCACTCTAATGCCAGACCGAAACCATTCTCCCCTTAGGGAGCAAATTACGTTAGCCGGGGAGACCAGTGTACTTGCGGCCCCTAAATTTGAAATCCATATGCTTTTAAATATTTCAGGGCATACTTACACTCAATGATTTTTGGTCGTAGATAATCTGCAACGAGACATTATCTTAGGGGTGGGTTTTATCGAACTGTATGTCGTCATCCCCATTCTGAAATATGACATCCTGTTCATACATGGTCACAACCTTCTTAAAACCATATAAGTCTCACTACACCCCCACCCACTCAACACTGAAGTAATTACACCCCTTGAACATCTCATCAACACACTGGACTCCTTTGATAATGGTGATACCACATCTCCCCGCATCAGTGCTAATCTTACACACGAACAAACATCAGCAATTCAGAGCATAATACACAAGTACCAAGACAGATTTGCCAATTCAATTTTGGAGCTCATGGAAGACAACAATTTCGAAATAAAACTGGATCTTACTACAGATAAACCTGTCACAACACGCCCATATAGAGTCAGTCCCAAGGTGAGAAAGAACCTCCTACAACAAGTTAAGGACATGGTAGATGCGGGCATTGTAGAAGAAGCTGACTCGCCTTATCCTGTACCCTCTCTCGTAATTGCTAAAAGTCCAGCAGATTGCAGTTTTTTAATGGACTTTAGGAAGCTCAACCAATACCTGACTAGAGTACAATACCCACTACCATGTATATAAGATATTTTGAACGCTCTCCTAAATTCAGCTTTCATAACTAGCCTAGATTTACTTTTGGGATTGTATAGCATCCCTGTTAGACTTTAGGATAGGCACAAATTTGCTTTTACAATCGGCGCGGGACTTTTCCAGTATCAAAGAATGTGAATGGGGTTAAGCACAAGTCCACAATATTTTCAAATGTTTATCAAAAAACTCCTAGGCCCCCTCAGATGGACCGCAGCAATCGCATACATTGATGACATTTTCATTCTCTGCAATAACTTTGAAGAGCATATTGAAAATATCACTAAAGTTATTGAGAGACTCCGCTCATTTAATGTGAAGGTACAGACAGTTACGGTCCTCGGACATATTATCACACCTGAAGGCATACCTACCGTCCCCGAGAAAGTTGAAGTAACTATCAAAATGTCACCCCCCCCCGCAACATAAAACAATTATGAACCATTCTAGGCATGACGTCCTATTTACATTGATACATTCGTAATTACGCCTCTATAGCACAACCCCTCATAGAACTTACAAAACACAACACCCCATTAAAATTGACAAATAACCATGACACCGCGTTCACTCACTTGAAAACAGCGACTTCCCAAGTCCTTATTCTACATAGATTTCATGAGGATCATGAAATTATAGTAGCATGCGATGCTAGTAACGAGGCGGCAGGTGGAGCCTTCCTACAAATAGATCCCCAAACCAAGGAGCAACACATCATTGTGTTCGCATCAAAGAAATTTTCCCCTCAGGAAGGAAATTGGAGTACCACCAAATGAGAACTTGGGGTGATCTGATATTTATGTACCCAATTCCGACAATATTTATATGGACACCATTTCACTATAGAGACTGACCACGCTAGTTTAAGGTACCTCCATTCCATGGCCGAGCATAACGTCCGTATACAAAAGATGGCCATTGCTCAGTGAATACGACTTCGAGGCACAAAAGTATAGCAGAAAGTGTAAATGAAAGTTTAGCAAAACATGTAAATAACTGTAGTGTGAACATAACCTCCTTGCAAACCTCACAATTTGATATGCACAAGAAATTTCTAGGCCTTTTTTTTTAAATTGGGGGAAGTAAAAGGGGAAAATAAAATTGTTATAAATTATAACTACACCCCCCCCCCCACCCCCCTTAATATTCAAACTGTCCCTTGTGTTGTTGCCATACCTGTCTTAGGTAAGCTGAAAGCAGAATTAGGATGTTTGAAAAAACTGGATGTAATTGAACAAATTACTGAACCCACAGAATGAGTTGCGCCCATTGTAGTTGTGCTACAGGCAGATACAGTTTGAATTTTGTGGTGATTATATGGTGTTGAACAGATGTGTTCGTTGACCACACTTTCCCATTAATTGCATGGAGGTTACATCGTCTCAGTTAACGGGGGGAAAATACTTTTCAAAGATAGATGCTGATTTAGGATTCTACAAGGCTACATTGAAAAAGCAAAGTCAACTGTTAACAATGTTCATTAGTCCATTTGGGAAATTTTTCATTAAGAGATTGCCATTCAGTATAACATGTGTGCCACTTAAATAGCACAGCTTATGGATGGTTCACAGGGTACTACATTCCATGTGGATGACATTCTGATCTTTAAACCCACCATGGTTGAACATAAGATATTGAAAAAGATTCTTCAAAAACTAGAATTTGCAGGTATCTCTATTAATGAGAAAAAATAAGTGTTTGGGGTCACTCAGGTGAAGACTAGGGGCATGTTCTTAGTGCAGAAGGGATTTCAGTGGGCCCAGACTGTATCGAAGCCATACAGAACTTTTCAGTGCCCACGAATAAATTTGAAATACACAGGTTTCTGGGAATTGTGAATATTTCTTCCAGATTTCTTCCTGTAAAACCAGGGCTGTGCCTAGGGCAGATGTATCATTTCTATGGGGTCCACAATTTCAGAAGGATTTTGTGGAAACTAAATATTTTTAATCTCTAACTCCCACCTTGGCATCTTTTGATCCGGTCATGCGAGTCATTGTCAGTGCAGATGCTAGCTCAAAGGGTTTAGGTTGCCTTATGTAGGAATATGACGGACAGCATGAAATTGTTGAGTATGCTCCCATACACTATCAGACACACAGAAACATTATTCACAAATAGAAAAGCAAGCATGGTATGCTGACAGGTTCTGCCAATATACCTTGTGTTTATAAGTATCCTTGAAATGAATTGCTAACTATTATTTCAGATTCTCTAGACTAAACATACAGATGATAACCACCACCTAACCTGCAGAGGTTCTGCCTAAGATTGATGAGGTACACCTATAATGTTTTAGTATGTTTCTAGTAAACAGAGGTATAAGCCATTCACGGTAAAGTGAACACTTTTTGAAGCAGTTTCATCAGACATACTAACCAATAAATATATTTCATTGTGACCTCAGACTTTTGGTTTTGGGTATGGTGAATGTATACACTGTGTAATGGCAGGGTTTACATTAAAAAGTGGGAGAAGGATATAAATTGGCTGAAAGAAAAAAGTAACTACGGCTTCAAAAGTGCTCACTTTACCGTGAACGGTCTATAGCAGAATGTTTGTCGAGGAGTCCTCTATCAGCTCTCAATACCTCGATGTTAAGAACCACCAAAATCCTTTTCCTCCCTCACTGAGTCCTCCAGAGGAGAGAAAACAGGAGGAAAAGGAGTTCAAGCAAGTGGTTGAAGATTTCGTGGACCAGATCCTTTCTAGTTATCCCATAACATATAAAACTTTGTAACATATTTAAACAGAACAAAAAAATAATCAGATTTTCAAAAAGATGAAATTTTACTGTTTACAGGGCTGGCCAGACGGAAAGGAGATTTATATATGTGTGATACCAAAATTACATTGCTTATCATGATTCATTCTTGCTTAAAGGTACCAGATTGATTATGCTTCACTTCAGCTGCATTGTATAAAATGTATTTGTGCTGGTCTTATAGGTATTGTGAAATGCAAAGAAAAAACAAAAAATTCAAGTTAAGTGGTTTGGGTTGTCTTCATAACTGGAAAACCTGATCTGCAATTGTCCAAATTATATTTATGGAAGGTAAAATCCCAAACAACCATTTTTACAAGCAGACTAGCCTGGACAGTAGCGGCTATAGATCAATACAAGTGTGATGTATGGTACCTAACAAGTAGTCACTATTACTCTAGGTTTTTTTGAGATATGCCCTTTAACATGCATGTCAGATATCATTGTCATTGGTAAGTTAATGGAAAATCTTGCATGCTTTGACATATCAGAAATAGCAAGAGCGGACAATGGGTCCAAATTTATAGAAAGTAAATTCCAGAGTTTTGCCAAGATGTATAATTTTAAAGTGGTTACTTCATCACCACATTATCCTCAATCTAATGATTGTGTGGAGACTGTGGTCAAGGTCACTTAGTTTGTTAAAAAAGTATGAGGATTATTTCCTTGGCACACCTATGTCATACTATACTACACACTTAGATTGTGGATTAAGTTCAGCAGAGCTGCTAATGAAACACAGGTCGAGATCTACACTTCCACTTCTGCCATCAGCATTCGCTTGCTCAGAATCAGGAAAATTTTCAGAAAGAGAAACAAGATGCTAATTATAACAGAATACACAGAGTTCATCATTTACCTGGCTTACAGGTAAGGGAAAAAGTGTGGATTTCTGATTTAAGAATGTATGGTACCATTATGCAGACAGGTTCACAACCATGCTTCTATTGGGTAAATACCCACTAGGGTCAGTACAAACAAAATTAATTGTTTTGTGATCCTGCACCTTTTGCTGGTGAAAGTATTTAGTTTGAAGGAGGCTATATCAATGACCAGTTCTCCTGCGTTAGAAATGATGTACCACAAAGTGTACCACCAGCTGGTGTAGGCGATAACTCTCTACTGTATGGAGATAGACAAATGCAGAACAAAAAAGTGGAGAAGGAAATGATGATGGAGGGGGATTCAGGATATGAAGTATTCACTCAAAAAGAGGGGTTCGGAGGATTTCCAGTAGAAAAAAACATGGAGAATATAGAGAATAACTCAAGTGGATACTATTAGGGAATAGCAGATAGAGGCGAAGTGGAAAAAAACCAGCCTGGGTGAATGACTATGTCTGTACATTTGATGTTACATGAAGAAGCTTTATTAGAAGAATGTAGTAAGATGATAGTATGTTGATATTCTGTGTACTTTCAAGTAATTTAAGAAACCTAGCCTAACTGTAATTGTAGATCACTTCTATAGCTATATGTATGTGACAGTGGTATGTGAACTTGACAAACTTATAACATTTAAGGGGAGATGTTCTGTAAAATTCTTTCAGAGAGGCAAGATTGGCAGTACTGTATTGTGTACTGAGTGTTGTGACCTAATGAAGGGTTGATTGATATAACAAGATTGGTGAGTGCCGTTACAAGTATACAGTTTGAATATATTTTTTTTATAACTGTAACTCCTCTGCTTGTATTTGTTCTAGTCATGTGATGGTAATCAAGATTTTCTTTAAAAATGGCCCTTCCCATTACACAAAGAATTCTATTACTCATGTGAAGCTGTCTTCAAAAATGGCAGCCAAGAAAGGCACACTTTTAATAGTCTTAATAGGTATTAGCCACCTACAAATTTTGGCATTCATTTGTGAAATTTTATATGCTTGCTAGACATGAACACAGACCATTAAAAACTACCTTATCAAAATGAAAACAAGTTTGCCATAAGAGGGAGGGGGACAAAAAATTTTAACTTGCAAGTTCTAATTACCTTTAACAATACTAACAACTTGTCTATTTATGAAATGATTTATAGTGAAATAGCAGTAGAATTGTTTGCCTGATGCAGGCACAATGGCACACTGGCCACCATGTTGTGACCTACCCCGCCCACCACTTTGGATCCAGGTGACATTGACCTCAACCTCAATACCATGACCTTGTACCTGTAACCTTAAATAACCTTGAATTCAAAAACTTACAATACAAATGGGAAAAAATTCTCATAAATGGAACAATTTTCCAAAAAATTAAACAATTTCAAAAACAAAGAATTCCAAAAAATTACTTTTTTTAAATTTGTAAACATTTTGTAAAAAAAATTTAAAGACTTACACACAAAATTCATTGTTAAAAAACATATGGTAGAGCACACATTCTCCCGGCACGAATACTAGCAGACAACTAATCCCCACAACAAATTTTCTTTTGGTTAATATGTCACACCCTTCCTTGTCGTTTTAGTCGTCCATAGCTCAACCCCCTTCCCCCACACATACTTATTGGATTCCCCCTCTAACATATCATTGTTTACATCTCATCCCTTCCCTCCCCCACACAATTACTGCCAATTTGTATTGGCTATTTCATTTCCCCATTTGCTCCCTCCATCCCGCATTTTATTGGTTTTACATAGCACACCTGATACCTTCCCACTCATCTCTGACCCACCATTCACAAACACCTTTACTCCATTTCCCCCCAAGCCATTCACTCTCATCATGACCAATAGTTTGACCAATTAATCACCCTCTCAATCCCCTACCACTCATTTTTTACAACATTTTCCACTAGAGCATGTTAGTGGGGAAAAAATAATTAATGTGAACTAAGTTGTGCAACGTGCAGTTCCTTGTCTGATGTGAGAGGAAATTGATCACTCTCATCCCTAGTCTTTTTAGCTTTCAGTCCGGTAGTTATTTTATGTTCAGATATTCCAACACATCACGTCGTGGGGTATTATCGGATCCGCTCATAATTACACATATGTAATTTATTTACCAAACATTAAAAAAAAATCTGCCTAAATTTCAAGTACCTGTTCAGACCAGTTAACCCCTTTGGAGAAATATGTAACCTTGTAAAATATAGTACTGGCAGTTCACAGTTTATAATATTTATATATCAACCACTGATGTCACTTGCAAAGTCAATACCTCGGTACCCATGTCACTAATGTATCGTACTGTTTGCATTAACCCAATATGCTCAAAAACATGAAAATAATACAAAATATGCCTAGCATAAGTGTAAAAAATATGCAAACACTTCTTTCACAAATACCTTCAAGATTGCAGGCCTTTCATTTGCTAAAGTGTGGTTCATCACCATTCACAGCAATAACTCAAGATAAAATTAATGGCCATTCTCTTTCAAAATGATGATGTGCCCTCAAAGGATATTTGTGCATTTTTAACCTTAATGGCCAAAAAATTGCTGTTAGTTCTCCACATATTCACACCACCAATAATATGTAAAATTTAATTTATGGATTGTTTTCAGCATCAATTGGTAAGGTGGTAAATGTAAGTGAAAGCGCAAATGTAATCCGAGAGTGTCAGATCGTGACTTCACGCACCGCCACGCAGTGAGCGGAAACTCTTACCAGGGTCGTTACGTCGCTACATGGCCAAACAATTACTGCCAACACACATTCTTCTGCTCCATTTTTTGCCACAGAGAACACCAAATGAAAATACAGGGAGACTGGTGACTTAAATGTAGTAATTAAGTGCGACCACGTGCATGTTAGATTCAGATCAATCAAGTGTTTATTACACATCAAGTTCATCACAAGCTCTGTGAACTAAATATACTCAAAAGTAAGATAATAAAACAGTATAAAAGGTGCTGCAGTGCAAAAAAACACGAGGCCTCGCCTGAACCACCAGAGACAGGTATACAATATTACTTCAGAGAAAAAACCTGAAAGTGACATATTACTATTTAAGCGCCCTTCAAATCAATGAAAGGACCAGGCTGGTCATTAGAGCAAAATAGCAAAGGTTTAGGAAATGAATTAGCAGACAGAATTAACAAATCAATGACCCCAAAGTTGACACCCCTCACAGGCCACATGACACGCTGTGACAATGAGATCATCACAGGGACTTATAGCGATGTTAGTTAAATCATTTTCCTTTATTGCAGCAGTTGGTAATGGCTGTTTAGTGAGATATGATGTCACTGACAATGTTTGCTATTGATTATTCATTCTATAAATTCATTGATGAATTTATAGTCCTTTATAAGCTTAATAATAATATATATAATAGGGGTAAATATTTTAATGAACAATATTGATGTGTAGAATTTTTTTATATTTGTTTATGTAAGTTTTACCGGAATTTATTATTTGTTGCCAGCTGCCGCTTGACAGCACTGCATGTCGGTGGCCAATGTTGGTGCTGGGCATGAGTGGTGATACAGAAAGAGTAGTATGTGAAAACGAGTTGGGCAAGCATGTAGCTGGAAATAGCTGCGCGTTGATGCGCAAAAGTGTGGTTAGCTATCGGTCTTGTAGTGGAAAATTGATAAGATGGACTATGATGCTTCTTTTCCACGAACGTGAGATGAGATCAGTTAAGCTGCCTGATGTAAGTGCATATGTGTATGTGGGTATATGAAGAAGAGACTTGTCACCGCCTTATAATTATCCCTGCGAGTGTGCTTTTAGAAATGGGACAATCAATTAATAGATGTGTAAAAACATTCCCGAACTTGGTTGACTCTCATACTTATGTTAGGCGTGAAATACTTGATCGTGGCAGCCAGGCATGCCCCTTAATAGGACTTGTGAATTGGGGCAAATTTTTGTGCCCAACATACTAGTGCGTGTTAATTATTTTACCCAATAGTAAATGTAACTGTAAACATATTTTGAGTTGTAAATCGAAATGCTATGTGAACCAGCATAGAGACATGATTAATTTTTTTTGCTATTATCCAAAAGTGAAGTGAAGTGACTAACTTCTGACTGGCGGTCACTTGGATTTTGACGACGTAAAATTCATCGCTTCATAGCGGCGGAAGGAGATGTGTCATTTGCTGGCATGCTTCTGAAGCCCTGGATGGGCCGCTCGTGGAATCAGCTGTTTGAGCGGGCCTGTAGACGTGCTACGCTGCGTTGAGAAGGCATAGGGGCAATGCGCCCCCATCATCAGCAGATTTATCTTCAGTTGTAACAACGTTTCAGGTACTGTTTCTTCAATTTCTTATGCCTAATATATCAGGCGGGTTTCCCAGCATATAAACATGAAATTTTAATACAAGTGATGGCCTTAAGACTTGTAGGAAATTACAGGTGGCAACTCTCACGTAAGATTTCATTGTAAATGTTTTGGTACCTGAGGTTAGATTAAGCACGCACATTTTTAGCGTATTTTGCAGTGCCTATTTTATTGTGATTTGTAATGTTCAAATTTGGGGCAAGTGACTAAAATCAAGAGTGTTATTTATTAAATAAAGTGAGATTTTATGCAAATCATAATGAAAATACGTGCAATATTTTTCTAAATAAAAGGCCATGAAAATAACTGCTGTGACAATCATTTCTGTAGTGATTGTTACCTAACATCATTTTGGGTTATATTTTAAAGGGAATGTAAAGTTAGTTATGTTTATTTTGTATTAAGGAAACACTAATGCATTGGATCCCAGGGATGGAAGTGTGTGTATACTTTAGGGTATAAAGTGTAAAATTTGCTAAAAGAGTGAGGTAGATTTTGTAATACATATACCCGCTGATAGGGGGCGTTTCAACGTATCTGTCTGGCTTGAGCTCCAACAAGAGATTGCCCAATGACTGTCGGAAGCGATGACACTTGCGCATGCCAGAAGTGGTGACCCAGTGCAAACCATGTGTATGGAAGATGAAGCATGATCGAAATGTAAGGAAATCACATTATACTAATTTACAAAAACTTGCACATTAGTTTATGGCAAAACAAATAAATAAAAAGCCTTACTTGCTGACAAAACCCTTTTCTGCTGATGACTTGAGCCATTTCTCATTTCTACACCGAACACAGGCTCATGTAGAAACCCTAATTTTCTATCAAAATAAAGGTGACCCACACTTGTCGGAGGCTGAGCTTGTCAAATTAATTTGGAAATCATTGTTGCCAACAGTTGCCGATAAATTGATACCACTACAGAATGACACATTCAAGCAACTGACACAGAATATAAAAACCATTGAAACAGGAATGTTGAGGTAAAAACAAGCAAACAAAACTTACACCTAAGATATACAAACAAGGTCCAGTTAGCCTATTTGACACAAGAATTAAGTCACACGACACCTCATCAACACAGAAACACCAAAACATGGCAATACAGAACAAATCCTACAGAGACAAGTTACAAGAACAGAATCTCAGATACAGATGCACCACCGAAGAAGAGAACAAAACAGACGCAATTACAAAGGTGCTTACACAAGCCATAGACACAATCAGGCAGGTCCCTTAAGAGAAGAACACGACCATCACGAACACCCGCAGGGAAAAGCAAACTGACACGATTAGAGACAAAGACCTGTCCCCCGAAGAAAAGGTGCATAGACTAATTGACACGTGTCAGGCCCTATTCAGCAAACATGTACCAAATAGAACACGCCAACATAACCAAATTCAATGCTTGAAGCAAAAATTTAACAAACATCAGGAGACCCCAAATATCTAGTATACAAACAGTCAAGGTTGAACCAATAAAAAAAAAAACATACGTTTCCAGTATTCAGTTTCGCGACACACAATGCAGGTCACGGAAACCAGAGAGTAAAGGAACTAGAATCCGCAGGGATAACCAGATCATCAAACAAAAGCCACTGGCCATGAAAGATGAGATTAACGTACACACAGACGTGACCAGTACCACACAACGCGATGTCACAGCATAATGCAGGAGTCAGCGAAACTTCAACGTGAGCAAGGTGCGAGCGACCTT
Organism: Dryococelus australis; assembly: GCA_029891345.1. Taxonomy (NCBI): domain Eukaryota; kingdom Metazoa; phylum Arthropoda; class Insecta; order Phasmatodea; family Phasmatidae; genus Dryococelus; species Dryococelus australis. The sequence continues at coordinate 244,386,679 of CM057009.1, forward strand.
CATCGGCTCATGCACGCAGACGGCCATGACGTGCGACCTGTGTTTGTACACAGGTAACCAGGTGGCTGCTTGCCCGCTGTTTCCCAATCAGCAGCAAAAATTTAACACTGACATTACTGCGTGATTCCGTAAATTCAAACAAAGGTTCGCAATTGGCCACACTAAGCTCAAGTTACTGCGCATGGGAACAGACACAAAAACATCAACAGACACCAAAAACATCAACACCGAAACAAGTAGCGATGATGAAAAGCGCAAGTGAAACCTGAGTCACGAGACTCACATTCATCCAGGACACAAACACGGCACCTTGACACACAAGGACGAAATGTCGCATTTAAATTATCAAAACATGAACACCACGCATCCTTGTCCGCATAGACAGAAAGACTTACAATGCACTCATCGACACCGGATGCTCCCATTCTTGTATAGGGTCAACATTAATTAACAAACAAAAGCGCAAACTGGTCACCAAAATATTTTTGCTGATCGGTGTCATACAAGACATTAAGATACCACAATTCAAAACAAATACAAAAATTAACATTTCAGGATACACCTTTCAGCACAAATTCATATTAATCGATAATCTCAAGCTTGATATTATCTTAGGAGTCGACTTAATGAAAAAGTATGACATGGTGCCAGTCCCTACAAAAAAAAATCTATGTTTATCCATGCATCATACAACAGCAAAATTTTAGAAATACCAATAAATACAAATACACTCAAAAACGACATGAACAATTCAATAGAATACTACATCAATAAGATAGAGAGTAGCGAGAAGCCTACTCCCAGTGTACCGCTCGATACTATTAATAATAACTTACCTTTATAGCAACAAGGACAGTTACAAGCCTTATTACAAGCTTACAATGACAGATTTGCGAGATCCATTACAGAACTTACAGAAACCAAAGAATATGAAACAAAGTTAGAGCTAACTACCAACAAACCAATACATACCATACCTTATAGGATTAACCCAAAGTTAAGAGAAGAGGTCTTAATACAAATTCAACAGATGCTCGATTCAGCAATTATCACACCTTCGGAATATCCTTATGCACAGCGAGACTTCTTATAAAAAAATACCAAGGCCGAATTAGGTTCTTAACCGACTTCAGGCTACTTAACCAACACTTGAAGAAAGTACAATACCCAATACTGTGTATGGAGGACATAATAACAACATTACAAAATTTGAATTATATTAGTTCAATAAACATGTTTAGAGGTTTTTACACAATCCCAGTCTGCAAGGAGGATTGCGAGAAACTTTAATTTTCAGTTGAGGGCGCAGGTCTCTACACATATGCCCGCATGCTAATGGGGTTGGACACAAGCCCTTATTACTTTCAGAATTTTGTCGATATTATGCTAATCCCCTTACTGTGGAACACTGTGGTTGCTTACATATTTATCAGAGGCAACACATTCGAAGAAGATCTACACAATATTGAAAAGGTTATGGAACAATTACGCAAATTTAATGTCAAAATTAACACAAAGAAATATTCATATGCATAGGAAAAAATCAAAATACTCGGACATTACATCACACCATCAGGTATATGTACAGACCCAGAGAAAATAGACACCATACATAACATGACACCTCCCAAAAATATCAAACAATTACGTACATTCTTTGGACTCATGTCCTATTTGCGCTGCTACATACAAGATTACGCCCACAAGGCAGAACCATTAACCGAATTGACAAAAGACAATGTGCCATTTAAATTGACAGTAAACGAACAGGCAGCATTCAAATATTTAAATCAGCCATCCGTAAATTTCCAACACTAGCTAAGTTCAACAAAAACAGATATACCATATTAGCTTGTGATGCATCTCAAACTGTAATAGGTGCAGTATTGATGCAGGAAATACCAGGCACGAAAGAGCAAGGTAGAGTTGCTTTTGCTTCCAAAAAGTTCTCACTAAATGAGAAATGCTGGTCAGCTACAGAGAGAGAACTAGCTGCAGTAAAAAATTTTGTAACGTACTTCCAACAGTACTTATACTGTCGGAAGTTTATAATTGAAACTGACCATGCCAGTTTGCATTATTTAAAATAAACTATGGCCAAACATAATATTAGAATTGTGCTTACTGAATACAACTATGAAGTGAAGATAGTTAAAGGAAAATTAAATTTATTGGTTGACGCCATGAGTAGATTGCAGACTACCGGAAAAGCTGAGACTACTTCCATATCTGTAAACAACACAATGTACACTATTAAAAAGTAATTAATCAATTGCACATCCTTTTACAAGGCTGTAGCAGAAGCCTTATTTCAAGATTCAAACAAACATAACAAAATTAAATCTACTATCACCAAATACATCAAACAAGTGGTCAGATATAAAACCCCTTGTAAAAAACAAACTCCACACAACTAATAATGCACGAGTGGCCAAGATGATTATCAACGAGGAATCCTTACCCTTACAGGCTATCACCAAAATCATTACTACACTTTACCAAGTAAATGTAGAAATTTCTATACAGTCTCATGGCAACAAAATCACAACAAAATGCGTATATCTCTATCTAAATAGCCAAATAGTCATCAAAGCCCAACACAATATACCACACTACCTTTCCATCTACCTACACTAGCAGGAATATATTAAGATTGAAGACGATTCGCATTTACTCATAGCACCCCTTGTTCAAATTGAAAAGTCCCAATTCCTCAACGAATATGCTAATGATCCACGTATACAACAGATCAAAATTGCTTTAACTGAACCAGAATAAGCAACCCCCAAATATCACTGCATAGCGAGAAGTTATGATATTGTTGGCAATGGCAAAATATATATGAAGTTACGCACCCCAGCGGGCGAGAAGAAATTGACCTTCGTGTCCCAGTATTATATACCTGAGACCATAACTGCACATCATGACATCCTTAGCGGCGAAGGACATTTTGCTCAATTAAAAACCTTGCAAAAGATTAAAAACGCCCATTATTGGGACTCCCATTAATAAAGATGTTAAAGAGTACTTAAAAAACTGTCCAGAATATCAGAAAATGAAACCCACAAATCAGAAACCTATCAGCCAGATGACAGAGATCCCCCCCCTTTATTGCATTCGCGGGGTCTTGATGCTAAGGCCCTTTAAAACCTTCCGCAAAGGGTAATAAATATATACTTGTAATGATGTAATTTTTCAGCCGCTATGCGAATGCCAAACCTGTAAAATCAATTGATGCTTTAACATGTGCAAATTTTGTAAAGGATGTTATACTCCAATTCGGGTGTCATAAAACAATTTTGACAGACAGAGGCACATAATTTAATAATGAACTGTTGGAAAAGTTACAAATTAAGAAATTACCAACAACTGCATATAATCCCGCATGCAATGGTCTCACGGAACAAACAAATAAGGTTCTTTCACAGGAACTCACGTCATGTGCCAACGGAGATTCCACCAATTAGGATGAGTATTATTTTTTATTACAATTCCACCATGAACCGAAGTACAAAGTACAGTCCCTTTTACCTTTTACATGGTGTTGAGGCAGTTCAAATGTCACTCGTTATCACTCACGAGTATTCAGAAAGTGGCAATCAATGGTGCAAACAATTAAATCAAGAATGAGAAAATGCAAAAATAAATTTAATTGCATCACAACAAAAGCAAAAATTAATTTTTGACGCCAAATTTAGGTCCAACTACCTCAAAATAGGACAATATGTTTGGGTTAAGAATCACGCATGTCAAAAGGTCCTGACATTCAAATACCACGGTCCCTATAGGATACACAATATCATAGGTTCTTCTACTATCATAATTGAAATCCGCAAACGTGGACAAAGAAAAATCAAAAACAGTCAATAGGAAAAACATAAAAATTGCAAATATCCGACATTAATGCTAACTCCTTATGTTCCAGGTAACGCAAAAACAGCATGGGACATACAGCCACGAGCACGGTGTCCCTTGTGCACTTCTTGTCCCAAATTGCCCAAGGTGACCTGCTGTACCAGACACACACTGGTGTATTCTTCCTGGAGATATTTCCCCAACTGCAATATGAAGAAATGATGCCACTGGTTTACAGTATTCTACTTCAGCAGCCCATCAAACCTAACAACCTGCAGGCATGGCTTCATAGTGATAGCGCCACACAGAACAGCACGGTGTGTGCCAACGCAGAAGAACTTCACAAAGTTTTCAGCACCGCAACAACTAGCATTGTAGACAAATTTTTTACATGAGTTGACAGTATCTAATCGAATAAAGCATGGAATAACATTCCTTGGGGATGTCACATGCTGGTGCTGCAACATCCTCACATCCTGTAACATTAAAAACCTTCTGTCCAATGACGAGATGTTGGCTATCCAGTTAAATGAATTGCAAAATAATGTTACGTTATCAAATAAGAATTTAAACCTCTCCATACAGGATGTTTCAGAAATTAGAACACAAGTAGAAATTAAGATAAATTCTATTACACATACACTTAATGCTATGGCTGATCAGGTAACCAGCCAATGTCATGAAGTTGAAGTTGCAAAAATCCAAAGCCAGATGTTAACGAGTATCTTATTGCAACTCATGAATAATATTATCATTGAAGTCAGAATAGGTATGTACATCCAGCAATGCCAACTTAACCATTTGCCATTACAAGCAGTTTCCCGTAAAACATTTACATTATATTTAGAAAAATTGCAAGCAATGCTTAAAGATCTTAAATTGAAACTTAGTATTCCTATACAAGAAATCATTAAATATTACACTACACCTATCACTGAATGTATGATAACTATGACACAAATTTTGTTGAAAATCTAAGTTCCCATACAAAATACGTATAATAACTGGCAGTTCTTTCGCACAACAAAGGTACCTTATTTATTTCATAACAAAACCTGCCATACTGAAACCCTTAGCAAAGTAATTGCCATTGATAAATACACTCACGAAACACGTCAAGTACCCAACGCACAGGAGCAAGGTAACGGTGTGTATTTTCTTGCAAAGCAGATAACTGACAGCCCACAGGTAAACTGCGTAAAAGCTGTCATCAATTTGAATAGTATTGATCAGTTATACCAACAGCGTAAATTCACTTGTGTAACAGGTAAACCTTTATTTGTAAATGCCATACGACCTGACAAATATGTCATTACTAATGCACCCAACACATTAGTGCTATGTTGCATAAACACGTCTCTTAGTAAGGAAATTCCGAACACAGTAGTTGGCAGTATTGAGGTTCACGTTTGGTGTGGATGTAAATTAACGTCAGGACAGTTGACACTTGTGCAAACAACACATATTTGCAATACTAAAAGCCCAGTGTTTCCAGTTTCTCACACAGTTATACTAATAAACTGGATGACACAGATTAACTTTGAAATGAAACAGTTGAAGCTAGACGAGGGAATAACGTTTTAAATGTAAAAAACAGTATCTATGATAACTGGAAAACATTACATGCGGAGCTACCAACAGTAAATTACGCTCAAGGCAGTTATGCTCCTCTACAATTTCAATCATGAGTATTTTCTGTACTACCACAAGAACATTTCAACTACATAAGTATGGTGACAACCGTAGGTCTTACTATTGCCCTTGCGGTAATGTATTATAAAGTGGTCAAAACAGCAATATTATTGAATAAAGCAGTTCGGACTGCATAAGTGAAATCTGTAGCACACTTACGTTTGCAGGCCTTCTAGGTAAAGGTAATTCAGAAGCGTCCTCTCGCCATTTTTCTCAAACTACACACGTGTGATCTTAGCAATTTGTCACTGTAAAATAAATAGCTACGAGTTAGTAGATTATGTTAAGTAGCTGCACTCAGAATTACAACCCGCTAATGAGATTTATACTTAATTTTTTGCTACAACATTAATTTACATACACGCGATTACCTGCAACAGATATCAAATGGCGCATCACACGTAGGTCAGGTATTTGGAGTTCGCATAAATGGTTGGCAACCATGATAGCTGCACACAACAAAACAAGTAGCTCACTCTTGTAGCGAGTTGTAAAATTTGCATACGCGACTAAGCACGTGGAATTCAAAGGTTGCAATTACTCCCACAGAGTGCAGTAGCTTACTGCAACACTTCAGTCATTTCTCTGTGTTGCCTCTAGAGAACATTACTAGGCGGAATTCTTCCGTGCAGCGAGAAAGCAATCTAGTTTTTAATTTTTCCAACATAAGGGCTCCATGAAACTTTGTTAAGATTCTGCAGAGTGTAATTATTTCCAATGAAGTGGCCATACATAGAATATTAAATTAAAGTTCAAAGACTGACATGTAAATCTGAGTAAAATAACAATGTTTAAAAGTTTTAATTTGTCCCAAAAAAAAAAAAAACCAATGTTATATATAAATACTAAAATACTACCTTAACTAGCGACAACTATGTCACACATTTAATGTTTAATATTAAAATTAGTACACCACAATTGGTCTATTGTGGAATTTTTTTATCTTAATAACATAATAATTTATAGGGGTTAACTATCAGTGCCGAGCACACTCCTCCCTCCCAAAGATCACTTATAGTTCCTTAATACATGCCCGGCAACAATATATTATACTTAAATAAGAGCAAAGAGATGTAAATGTCTGCTGTATATAATATAATATACTGAACGCTGTTGACTCGACAAATAAATTGAATTTGATTTATTATGCATTTTCTAAGATATGTACATAACTGCACCTTAGTCTTTCGGTGGATGAATTACACACCATTTAACAAGTGCAGTCTTATACCTACATATAGAGGTATGCTTAATCATTTGTTCTATGTAATTAGTTAACAGAATGTAACGTTTATGTGTTCATATTAGGGAGGAACTTTCATATGCGAAATAAATTTGAAATTTAAATCTTAAAAGTGAATTACTGAGCACAGTTTAAGCCTACACAAGTAACGCTATCCTAAATTTCACGTAACTGACAATGCCGTAATGATACAATATAATAAGTGCGCGACGACACTCCTAAATTTTACTACCCTCTCAGCTTCTGCGAGGAAGAAAGGCTCTCTCCGGCAGCACAATGGTCTCATCACACTACGATGCTGGCCCAGCCTTACTGGTACATTCCTCCACACTGTCCATCCCCAGGTTTGCTCGTGTGAGGACGCACAACTTTCCGAGGATGGAGGGCCACGCTGTGATTGCCACAAGCAAGGGTGGCCAGGCCGAGCAGGAGCGCTAGGTGGAAGCCGGCCTCGGTAACCGGAACCTTGAGTTATGGAAACAGCCGGGCGGAATGATTACATAAACAAGGCCGGGTGATGGCGTATATATTGGCAGAGCGGTGGTAGCTTACGGTCATCTTCGTTCTTGACTATGCCGGCGGCCCTGCCTGATACTTCGCAGCCCAGAAGACCACCATCCTTGTGGTTCGAGATTGCCGCCCGACGGACACAGCCATTAACAGAGCCTCAGCATCATCAACGATTCACAGGGTAAATATATATCCCATTTGGGCGTAATAGGTTGCGGGAAGCAAAAGGATAGAGAAGGCTGACTTGAGAGCTCCTTAAGAGGTAGATTAATCTCTATCCAAGTTATCCTCCAGAACTTGTAACGTAACGTCAAGTGTGTACACAATTGTAATATTGAAGTAATTGAGACGCCTTTATGCACCTGAGCTTTGTTTCAGTTTTGTATATAGTAAATGTAGTGTTTTGCATAATGTGCATTACCATCATTGAACTATGCATATAACCCTTATGAATGCGTGACATGACAGCTGTAGAAGCGGGGTCACAGCAATAGAAACACACAAATATACATATACAAACATACACAAAATATTATCATACTCATACATATGTACTGACATCAACCTCACTGCCTGCTCAGGAAGCAGACCAATGCTACTTCACTTGTGCACCAGCAACGCATAATGCACGGGTTGCCAGAGTCATTCATGCATGAACAGGTAAGTGAGCTGTTCCACGACCCGAAAGACCCGCCTCGCCAAGAGGAAACTACGTCCAATGTGTTTATTGTGGTGAAGTGTTGTGTCACCCAGAAAGCAGAGACTAAAGTAAACATGGAAAAGTATTAACTCGCATTTGCTCCCCTTCAGTGTTGTGTTATTTAATAAAGACTGCCCAGCCACGTAGTCTATGTATATTTACGAAGATTTGTGACACTCTAAATTCCTATTATAATTTTACAATGTTTGTGTCCTGCTTCTTTTATTTCTAAAGGGCGTATTTTCATTTTTCAGTTTTGTTAAAAACAAGTCAAAAACCTTGGCAGTTCTGGCGTCCGCCATGCCAAGAGCCTGAGGATTCTCTGTTCACTTATTAAGTTAATATTTTAATTTAATAATGTTGATTTAAAGGGTCTTGTGAGTGTTAAGTGTTTGTATGTTTTCATTATAGTGTGTTTTGCAAGCCGCCTCGGCTTTTCTCAGGTGAACTCATTTCCCACTACACTCATAGCAACAAGGACTACAGACATTTTTAAAGAAGTCTGATGTGTCAGAAATGATCGTTTAAATTTGCAGAGAGTTTACTGTGATTGCCTTCTACATGTATGTTATTCAGTATATATATTTTTCTGGGTTTTTCCCTCACGGTGCTGGCGGGAGATCTCAGTTAGATAACAGCCTCTCCGAGCCACCATCATTGTTCTTGACCAGCGGGGCTGAACAGGATGGACATGTGTGTTATGCGCACCATGGGAGCTTCATCCGTTTGCATCAACCGCAGTAGCTACAATAGTAAGTCTTTAATTTGCCAGAACCCTTTTAATTGTTTTGCTGCTCCCGCGTAATCACCCTTCTCTCTGTCAGACTCGCGGCCCCTGAGAGTTTACTACCAGTAATTTCCACGTGCAGTTCAGCACTTTATTATGTGTTGGCCTAAGGCAGGCCTTGTGTGTGATGCCTGCTTTATTCAAGGGACAGTGTATTGTTTTGTATCTGTGCTCTCATTATACAATATACAGAGTTCAAATGTACCTCGTCTTTTTTTATTTCTTAATGCTTAACCTAATTTCGGGATCTGGCCCACTCCAGAAACTAACCACATGCTCAGAATATGAACTGCAAAAGTGTGCTAAGTAACTCTTGTATTAATTTTTTCGTTAATGTGTTATGCTAGAAAGAGTCGCCTCATGGCTGTCGACTTGCTACTGCCCTGAGATACCGTCACCACGTGCTCACCTGTGTATTAGATGAGCTGGCACCCTGGGAAATTTCAGCATCTTTACTCAACTTTATCACCATGCAACAGGGTTTCTCTCAAATCTGGCATGCCACGCCCCTTGCTAGCAGCCAAGCCATGTTAGTACATATGTATATGTTCACCTATATTTTGAAAGAAACTGGACTAAAAAAAGCTTAGAAAGAATATGCAAAAAATAAACTCACCAATACTAAATGCAAGAGAATCAGTTTTGTCATTTAAGAACTTGTATAAAATATTGCCATTTGGAGTATTTGGATCATCAGGATCTGTAGCTTGAACTTGAAATACTGGTGATCCAATTGAGGAATTCTGGAATAAAATTAAACCAAAAAATAAGAGAAATATACTATACCTGGTGTTAATTATTTAAATATACAAATTGATACATAAGTTACAAATATACAATTATAAAATTACATTCATGCATGTATTTTGGAGAATTTTCTTCCATAAAAATGCTTAAATAGTATCCTATTTTAAAAGAGAGTGTTATATAATTCTTCATTAAACTTATACATTTAAATCATATACATTTGTTTATATATAAATGGTTGAAGGTTGCATATGAGTAACAAATATATTCATAATGTGACTTTTATATCCAACACCTTCTTGCCATCTTGCCACATATGTGCTACTTCACATTTTATAACTTATATACAGCACATAGCACATCTAGTCGCAAACAAGTTGCAGAGACATGGCAATGTCAAATTTAGGTCACATATTTTTTGTGATGTAGAATCTATGTAGTTTTGTTTGCCATCAATGGATTAGTAGTTTGTCAACTTTTGACCCGTACGTGACATGTCTTGTAATTCACAGAGTCAAATGCACGACTTTTAGAAAATTATTAATCCATATTATATTCAAACGAATTACTATAAAGTATTTAAAAACCATAATATTATTTTAAAAAGGTTATATAAGTATTACATCTCATTATTCAAACATTTAGAATCAATTTAACACTTTCAGTGTTCTTTTCCGTTTATCAATCAAAATGGCATCGTGGTCATGTGGACATTGTGAGTGTGATGCGAGTTTCATATATGTGTGCCCATAAAATATTATTTAGACATTAGATTCCAGTAAGTAAATGTAACAATTTAGACACAATATTCAAATAAGTAAATAACGTACTTATGTACTTTTATTTGTTGGTATTTTATGATGACGGTGGTTAATTTCAAGCGTGCCTGGAATATTTTTATGTGGGTGCATGCCATGTTTGTGTAATGGTTTCTAGTTCAGCCATTGACATTATTATTACTATTGTTATTACTACTACTACAAATATAATTGTATTTTAAGTTCTGTTTGCAAATAACTTATTTGCCCTGTTTAAGATTTTCTCATAAAAAATTGTTTTGTGGCAATGAAGAGTGTCAATGCAACGTCCCATCAAAAAGTAGGGAACGTTGCAAGGTTGTTCCTCACTTTTTTGATGGGTCATCACACCAATGTTTTTCCATCCAGCGTCGTCGTGCTGGATAGATTTAAGTTTGATGAGAATATTTGAAAGTGCCCTCTTTAAAACTCAAGTGATATGCTGAAATAATTGTGAATAAGATACAAGTGTTAAAACAAGCTATCTATGTGTACTGTTAATCACTTTAAAAGGTTTTCCATTTCAAGTTATAAATTCTATGCTGTGTTTGTTTGATGGTGTTAGTTTTTAAATTAAGGTTTTGCTACAGTATTCTTTTGTCAAGTTTTGCTGAAGCAGAATATTTAACTGATGCTAGATTGTTATCTCTGTTTGCTATGATCACTTCTTTTTAAACAGCTGTACACCACAGGAGTCTAATGGTTGGCAGTAAGACTCTTCCTGGACCTTCTTGAGGGCAGCAGGCATGTAGTGCTTACTAACTGCAACTTTAGCTTGCCCGTGTTTACTATGTGGGAAACATAATTATTTGCAGGAAATCATGGTTTCTCTGTAGATCAGTAAACCTGGGCCAGTGACTGTGATATGCTGAATTTGTAATTTTCGAATAATTCTAACAATAGAGCCAAACAATTTAATGTACTATTATTTCAGGCAAAAACCACTATAGAACATTGTGGGAAAAAAAAAAAAAAAAAAAAAAAACACCTAAGTATCATAAATAACAAACACAAAAAAAAAGTTTAGATAAACTTTTTGTTACATATATTTTAATAAGTTAATAAACAAAATACTACTACAATATAAAAACATCCGTATTATTTACTTATACCTACTGTAAAAAGCAGGTTAAACTAACAAGTCATAAACAAGGTTTATATTTATAGAAATTATTATTAAGTAGAATTCTACAGACATTCAAATAAAAACATTTACAGTGAACTCCCGATTATCCTGGGTAATGACTAAGGGTTCACAGATAACCAATATTCACCATTAAAATAATTGAAGGGGGGGGGGGGGGGGTGTTTACTTTAGGCCTACATACTATACATGTGGACAGTGTAGGGTAGTAACTTAAGGAAAGTGACAAATTACTTCAAAGTAACTTTTTGGGGTAACTAGTTATATTTTTTGCAAGGTAATTTGTAACTTAACTAAGTTACCGATTATTGTAATGGATAGAAAAAATAATACTCTTACGTTACTTTTCGATTCACAATACTACAGTTTCATCTCATTTGCAGTGCGCATAACTGAAGTAGAGAAACTTCATCAGTCACAAGTAGCAGGGGGTGCTCGCTTGGCATCGGTCCACATTTATAGAATTAGTACCTATGCTGTCATCTGTCCTGTCCACTTCATGTTTTTTTTTTTGCCTGTGAACCATGCCGAATAACTAGTGCTTTCAAAGTGCTAAAATGGATACCGAGAGAGAAGAAAATTGTTTGTCATTTCCTAAACGTAAAGATTATTTCTTTCGTGGTATTTAAAATGACGAAAACGCAAATGTTAAATGTAAATGTTTATTATGCTTTAATATATATTTATATTAATCAAGAACGTTTTCTAACCAGAGAAAACCTGAGAAAACACCCAAATCTAAGAAATTCTCCCTATTTGCGAGGTTGTGTTTGTATCATATGCACACAATAAGGAGTTGTTCGAATTGGCATATTTATTCAACCAAATGGTTGTGTACTTTTATTAATAAATTTCTTAAAGCACACTACTGTTATGCCTGAATTTAATTTTGAAATTTAGTAACATCTGAAGTATTTCACGAATTATGTAAATAAGTTACGTTTAATTCTAAACATTGTACATACACGTGCACACGCACATGCATGTATACACACACACACAAAAATTATATATATATATATATTGACATTTAGAACATTTTTACAATTTCTAAAGAAATGACTATCAAGAGAATCCAAACTGAAAGCTACTAAATTAAAAATTACTAAATTACGAATTAAACAATTCAAACACAGCTGAAGCACAGAGTACAAATCACATAGAGTTGAAATGATGATGTGGTTCCTTCAATATGGGAGTACCCATTCACTGATTGGTTGTGCAACTCTTTGAAAACGGGCCTCATGTCTGACTGGCTACAGCGTGCTACAAAATTGTCCCTAATGGCTGGGCTGCCGGCTGGCAAGTCAGTTACTAGGAGAAATCAGGGAACCTAGTACTGACAAGTTGCTGGTAATAAGTGTGTGGCTGGAGTTCGCGCAATAAGCGGCTATTACACTGTTGTATAATTAATTACTCTGTGGCCACAGTTTCGAAAATCTGGAAACTTTTTAATTACTTAGTCACATCTAACATATTTTCATGTATTATGTACAAAAACTATCGCAAATGTTTTAGCTGTTACTATAATAAAAAGTTTTAAATGTATTTAAAGTTAAAAGAGATAGCATATTTTGCAAATTTTCAAAATATAGAAGCCTTGCCATAATTTCCATATGTATTTGGCAAACCAATATGTTTTGTTTGGCTTTAATTGAATAAATGTACATAATGGTTTTTCATATGCTATGTGAGCCCTGACACTATTTTTAATGTAACTATGTGTAAAAAACTAATTATCACTACCATACGTTTATGTTATATATCTGCAAATTAAACTACTGCTTCTGTGTTGGTTATATTACAAATATCCTACCAGAAATCAATTTGATAAATATTTTACACAAAAACTACTGCCAACACAGAACTTCACCAAGAGATTTTAATTCATATTGACTATGAAATTAGTATAGTGATGTACATATAATTACACATACATGTATGTTCCATTACAATGAAAAACATGATACTTTTAATGTCAATTATGGCATGAAATGCTCGTTAAGTATAGTTTAGTGTTTTGGTATTTCTAAAGAAATGCAAAAAAACAAGAATGTTATAATTAACAGATAAAAAGTAATCTCAGTTTTGGAATACATTTTTTTCTTGAGAATATTAGAACTATTATATAGGAATTTTTTAAAAAGCCTGTGTGAATGATGCCCTTCCAATTTTGCGTGGTTATAAATATTTACTATTTTTGGTTCTGTGTAAGTACTTCAAGTGATATATGCACTTCTATATTAGTTATGTGTATTACCAAAACTGATAGTTAAATATTCTGTATTATAATAATTAATGCATTAATTACTCTTTTTATACTACTGACACTATTGCTGCTCAACGGCTTTACTCTTAAACACACAGTTTGTTCAGTTAAATATTTTAACTTACTGTGTGTACAGATATGCCAAAGTTCTGTATGGTGGGGTGTTACACTTATGATAATAGGGAATAAGTTATGATAAAATGTGACATTTCCCACCTTACAACTCCCTCAGACTGTTCATCCCATCAGAACTGCAAATTAAAAATTCAACCACATGAGTGTAGTGTGCCTATAATGTGCAGTGAATGTCGTGAGCCACACAGTGGTAAAAATTATATCAATTGTGTAAAAAAAATAAGCATCTATAAATCAAATGTCATGCAATACAGTGTGACGTTACATATTTGCAGAAAACGTAAGTGTTACTGCATAACGCTTAAGCCACATGATGTAGCAATACATGCTATTCTGAATGCTTTCAGTGTAAACAAGTGAGTTGTTGTTTTGAAAAGTCATATTATATCAATAATTAAAATATATTATGTGTATATTCCCTTCCGGCAAGACATTGAACTGAAAACTGGGACTGAGCTGCCAAAGCTCAAAGCAAATCTGTCATTTTAATACGTGTACTGTAAACAGACACGTATAAGCTTTATGTGGTACAACATTAAATTTAGCTGTATTGTCAATTATATTTAATTATAAAAGTCTTCATTTGTCACATAATTTAATATGGGTTTGACGCTGTCCTCGCTCTCTGTCCCGCTTGGGGCAAGCCAGATGTTGCTCGCCGCTGCACCATCCGCATTATGTGCACCAGTGCGTTTGGATGTAGTGTGCCGTTCACGCACAAATGGGTCAGGGGAGCCGTTCAGTGATATAAACACACGTCGCCCAAGAGCAAACAACGTGAATGTTTATTTCTGTGATTGAGTGTAATCCCCTAAAAGCAGAGCCTAACGCATGTCCGAGGAAGTGTTATCTCCTCTTTGCGCCCTTGCATTTATGTGTAATCTTTCATTAAGTTTTCACCCACATGGTTCACATATAATCACGTAGCAGAGAACTAAAGTGTTCATAATTATTTCTAGTATTTTTGCGCAATGTATTGTCAGGTGTCATTTTGTTCTAAAGGCATAACTTATATTTCCCTTTTTATTAAAATTAACAGTCAGAAACAATTGCAGTCCTGGCAGCCATCTTGCCACTCTAGGAATAAAGTAATGGAATGCATTTTACAGTGATACAAACTTTGTATGTGAAGTGTATGATCATGTAAACAAAAACTGAAAGTGAATGTACTATTGTATTTAATTGAAAAGAGACATGTTATGTAGACTAAAATTTTGTATCATGTTATGATTAATTTACTACGTAATGAGATATATTGTACTGTGACTTTAACTTTGTATATAGAAGTATAACCATATAAACTGTTAAATTTTTAAGATGGAATTGCAGTCTAGCCTTGATACACAAAATCCATGTAGGTTTAGATTTTGGACAGGTTTCTTCAAAATCTTCCCCAAACCGAGAGGGGTAAAATGTAGCATTACAGCTAGATATATATAATTGGCGTAGTATTCAGGAAGTATTTCAATTGTCTATATTTCAGTCAAGGATAGTAATTCATGTAATATTTGAAAGGTCGTGGCAATGACAACTTGTTTGTATTTCATATATTTTAGTTTTTCCTAATTTATTTTTTCTTTCCTCATTTCATCAGCAGTAACACACGTTAATAACAGACGCCATAGGACGAAAGCGCATATTTTCCTTTTCACTGAGTTAGTAAACTAAAAACATCCGCCACCGCAAGGCACAACATAGTGAAACGAGTAAAATAACAGAGGTCACCTTTGGCTGATGTGACCAACTGCTCAAAATCAATATCTTTTCAATGAGAAAACTTTCTACCAATATATAAGGAAGCACCAGATTTCTCAGGTAACACAACCGTTCGTCGCAGCACGATCGTTTGTCAGCTGTGAGTCGGACAGCTTGCAACGTGTGATCACGTGACTCGCAGTGACCAGCGCCCGTGACTTTAACCTTCTTTCGTATTTAGGATATTTCAATTAAAATATCTATTAAATTTATTTTCCATCGGTGCGAGGAGTCAATAGGGCGCCGGAAGAGAAAAGTAACAATTCTCTCTCATCTTCGTAACTCTCAAAGTGAGAATTTTTGTTTTACGAAGGCTGCCATTCTGTCTTGTTTTTTTTTTCGTCAGATGCAAATGTGAATATTTTGTTTTGCCGAGATGACAATAAATCTCCAGTAAACATTTAACTTCTTTTTTTACTTATTGGCAATCCTGGTATCAGCAAACTTTCATTATTATGTAATCAAAGTCTCCAACTCACGCTGAGCTAGTCTGTTGGTGTTTACTGAGAACGACAATAAGAGAACAGGACAGTAACCTGTTACAAGTTTTGAAAGTTGTTTTGTGTTGAGGTTGTGTTGTGTTTTGACTTTTAGCCTCAAACTAGTTTTCGATGTATTAGTTGGAAAGTTAACTTATAATGTCTCTCTTGGAATTCTTTCCTTTATTTTAATCTTTTTTTTGTTTGAACAGATATTCTTAATTTGTCGACTTAATTTGTTTTGTTTATCTTTATTTGATGGTTAGGTCATTTAAGTTATGGTGGAATTGAAATAGGAAACAGTTACTTTACCATTTTTATTTCAGTTTAAAATTATGGCTTTTTATTTTTGACTGCAGAGGTTCGTAAGGAACTGAGGTCACTCACTATTTTTAATATGATAGAGTTTTGTCACCACTTGGATCAGAAGATATCATCTGAAGCGATGGTAGATGGCCATAGTTTTCTCGGCCCAGGTGGTAGTTATTATCCCCCTTCAGCAATTCGGAAGAATTGTTATCTTCTGCTCATTCGAAACACACAGTGCAGCTGTGTGCTGCACAGACACTTCCCTTGGTACAAACGGGGATGTTTCGATGAACAGTGCACTTTGCCACTAGGCTTGTAAGGCTTGTAAGGGGAAGGAGCACTGGCTTCGAGCTGTCAAGGTATTGATCGAGGCGGTGGCGGGCTCTGATTGTCCAGCCATGACGTCGGCTGCGGCCATCACGTCAGTGAAGCAGCTGATGTTATCGGCTTAAGTTAATGAGGTCACGGAGTTGTGAGTGGGAAAGTGGCAGTCGAGTGTGTTCAGTTGGAGCGAGGGTTGCAGACAGTGCGGCACTGGTGTTAGGCCTGGGAGGAGGCCACGTTCACGTGACAATATTAAGTACTGGGTAAAACTGTGGTGCGGTGCGTAGTTAGGGCACTCTTCCCTGCTTCGCAGGACGAATGGCTCCGGCCATGCCTTTCAGTAGGTTAAGTTGATAGTAAGTTTTTTTGTAAATAAGATGTAGTTGATAGAAGACTGAGGAGTAAAGCGCAGCATGCGATGTGCGTTGGTGTAGGTGGTGTCAAGAGAGAGCATGGTGGATGTCTTATAGGTAATTATGACTTGCTCATCAGCTCTGGCCGAGGAGATGTGGAGATTATGTTTATTTTATTTATTACAAATAATTATCATTATCACGGGATGAAACCTTAGTCATTGCAGTTGTTTTGTTTTTTCTGACCTCCTAGCGGAAATATAAAGTGAAGTTAGAGGTAAAGGTAGGACCTTGAGTTTTATCGGCCGCATGTTTTTGGTGTTCGTAAGTGGCAAAGTTGTGTTGGTATTAGTGCTTTTATGTAGACTGAAGTCTAGGTTATGTTTCCCATTAATTTTTGACAGGTTCCTCCCTTGAGTTAAATTTCACGTGTTTACTATATTGCATTTTATGACCTTTATTTTGGTTTCTAAATTAAATCTTGTTCTAGTTCTATAAAGCTTAATTCATTATCCTGGCCAATCTATCTATCCATTGAATGGTTCAACACTATTGTTACAGGTAATTTACGCTAGTATATTCACAAATACAGTAACAGCCCAATATAACGCAGCTGTTGGGGGACATAACTCAAACCCGCGTTATAGCTTTTCCACACTATTCCGGGAGTGACAGAGTAGAGTAGGAAAAAAAACAGTGTTCTAATGGGCTGTGGCGCCTATTTGTTAAACAGGTCGCACGTGTTGTTATTTACCGCTATAACTCATGAAATGTTTACCTCCTTTTTATTGGAATTTTCTTTCATCTGCATCACTGTACTTAACAGCACCCAAGGGAGGGTAAAAGAAGAAGAGAGACATGGTGTGACGAATGGGAACCCATGTATTCAAGCAAGAATGGCTACAAAAATACTGTGTTTGTCACGAAGGTTGGAGGAGATGGGTTCATCCCCCACCCCCTGGTAGGCCCGGTAGGCCCGGTAGGTAAGAAGTGAGAAGGAGAAAGGTAGGTCACATCCAAATGCAACTAAACAAATGTCAAATGCACAATTGCACTACAGAGGCATCTATCATTGCCTCACTTCTTGTCAAACATGTCGCTTGCTCATCTGATTCCAATTTTATATATGTAAACTAAAAAAAAATATAAGAAAAGCCACAATAGATCATATGCAGTCCATGGACGCATGTCCTAACATGCGTGTCTTTGGCACAATAACACTGCACGCCTTAAATTTCTGAAATTTTTTTCGAAAACGGGAATACATACCGTATAACAGCTATATACACGTTATAATAAAAGTGTCTACATCATAATTACAATTATTACGTAGCGCTATAACCTGTAGGAGATTAATTATAAGCCTGTAAATGGCTTAGAAGCACAAATTTTAAGGCACACCCCAAATTTAGAAATTTTTTTTTGAATACTGGAATATATACCATATAGCCACTATATACATATTGTAATCAAAGTGTCTAAGTCTTAATTTAATGATTATGTAGGGCTATATTCCATAGGAAATTAATTATAGACCTGTAAATGACTTCGAAGAATGAATTTTGATGGGCGCCTCAAATATCGTAATTTTATTTTTGAAAATGGGAATACATATCATATAGCAGCTATATACACATTGTAATTACAGTGCCTACAATATTATTAAAATGATTACGTATGCTTAACCTCTTAAAAGATTAATTGTAGGCTTGTAAATGACTTAGTACCTACCTTACCTAGAATCTGAACCCAGAGCCCCTCGCATTGCAAGCAAGTTTTGTACCTAATGTGCCACAGAAGACTGCATCCCTTTTACAACAGTATTCCAGTATATTTTAACATACTTTAGTTAAACATTTTGCCATCTAATAACTGTAATTGCTTAAATGTGTTACGCTATACAATGCATACACATTTCATGTTAACTTGTAAGTGCCAGTAAATGTGTGACAGTAGGACAGTATGATATACGGTTTAGAATGTGATTGGGCCACCCCCATATTGATCCAATGCCCAGATAATATGGAAAGGTTGCTACGGTGTAACATTTTTTTGACCTGTTTACAACCAAACAGCAGAACAGATATAATTGGGTCACGTAAAAATAGGAACATTAGGAATTCCGTCAAAGACATTGCACCACGTCAATGAAACTGAATACGGAAAAACATAAATACTGGCTGTAACGAATCTGTAAAATGGATATTGAAGCAGAAAGGAGGGGGAGCACACACCCCCTCCCTCCATCCACTCCACCCTCTTCACCAACTTATGACCATCCGCCCATCTACAGACCACACGCCTACCTCACCATATGCTTTCGACATATTTATTTATTCAGGCCGGGGGACATAAGTCACCCTGTGGTATAACAGAATCCGCGATATAACGGGCTGCGGTATTCCGGTGCACTGATCCAAAATAATTATTCTAAAAGTAACTTCACATGGTTGTAAAATAATATTAATTGTTACTGTACACCTTTGTTAAAGGGGGCAGTTTACCCCTAATCAATTTGCAGCTATTTAAATACCTGTTTTTTTAAATTATTTTGTATGTACTCACATCTGGGTGAGTTAAAAAAAGGAATAATAGTGAGAAGGGCATCCTGTTAGCCCTACAACAAATTCTTTTATTTATTCATAACTCGAACACAGGTTAGGCCAGGTGGATTAATTGTTTTTTTTCCCTGATAGTTTATTTATTTGGGTAATAAGTTATAAATTTGTTGTCTCAAAAGGGTTTTAGCTTATATTTATTTATAAGTAATTAAAAGTATATCTGGTATTTTCTGTTTTGCTCTTGCAAAACCCCATCTATTTCAATACTAAACTAACTTATTATTTTTATTTGTGTTGTTTTGATATTTATCTATTTTTTTTAATAAACAATCTTAATTATTTTTTTTAGTTTATGTTTCTTTTGATAGTGTATAAGGTAACTCTTACCATTGCAGCTCTCAGCCCTCTATAAGGGGACTAGATAGTTTAGTTTACATGAAAAAGGATAGTCTAATTCTAAGTTTTAAGTGAAAAACTTCAGTGCACTGCTTCTTTGACTCAGTCAGACCCATGAAGCGGTCGCGGTGTCCTGTTTCATTCTGAGTGAGTAAATCCCTCCCATAATACCCCCCCCCCCCCTTTTTTTAACACTTTCCATCTATCTTTATTTTTGGTTTTGGGTTAAATGGACCTCTTTATTTTGTTTTACAGTAAATTTTTAGGATACAGGGTATTGTGCTGGCCCTGCTGGGTTTTACCTACAGCAGGTGGTGGAGGCTTTGTAGGTTATATCTTGGTGTTGGCTCCTTTTTCTTTTTTGTAATTATAAATTTTATCCCTCCCTCTCTCTACCTTATAACATTTGTTTAAATCTGTTTGGTTACTACTGGAGATCACAACTTTCTCCCCCCTCCCCATCACCCCTGCAACAATATTTCCATATGTGAGAGACACTTAGCAACAGTGCGCTACGACTTTCCAGAAGAGTATTGATATCACAGACTTACGTAATTAATTATTTTGAATGTTTT
Organism: Dryococelus australis; assembly: GCA_029891345.1. Classification (NCBI taxonomy): domain Eukaryota; kingdom Metazoa; phylum Arthropoda; class Insecta; order Phasmatodea; family Phasmatidae; genus Dryococelus; species Dryococelus australis. The sequence goes on from CM057009.1 coordinate 244,407,310, forward strand.
CCTGCCTGCAATCACTTTAATATATATCTTGTTCCATATTTGTGTTTTGTGAACATTTCCCTGTTGCTAAAGTATCTATGCGCCACCATCTTTAGTTTGCAACTTTAGTCTGCAACAGTGGGTCATCAACGGTAGACGCATGCCACAACGCGCACCACCGGAGTTTCACCTTTTGTTACCAAGCAAGTTGTATTCAATAGTTTTAAAGTTAATAATACAGGAACCATTTGTTTTGCTCCTCCCGTGTGCCGAACCTCCTCTCTGCTGCCTCGCAATCCCGGAGATTTTTACGCAATTTAAGTATTTCGTGTGATCTGCACTTTTCTTCCGCATCAGCCCCTGGCAGGCCTTGTGTGCCAGGCCCGCTTCAGACACGGGGACTTGTGAATATTATCAGTATACACGCTTTCTGATAAAACAACTTGTTTCATTGAACCTCATGTTTTATTTTCATTTAATATTTAAATTCCACCATGGGAACTTGCCCTCTCCAGCAAGTATAATCACATGGTTACATCACCACATGTCGGACAGAGTAAGATGTGTAAGAGTGAATTTATTGGTATGTAAGTAGAAGTGTGCTGCAGAGAGATGCTGCCACAGGCTGATGAGCTATAACGACCCTGAGAGATGGAGATCCTCGTGCTTTCCCAAGATGTAGAGAAGCTGGCACCCTGGGAACAACATCAACTGTATCTGCATGCAGCCACGTGCTAAGAGGTCTGTATTCAAATCAGGCGCATCCCACCCCCCACAAGCCGCTGAGCACATCATATGGCGCCGCAACTTAGTGACCAGAAGACTCGCGTCGTAAAAAATCAAGCACGTGGTGGAATTTTTCGTGTAACGGAAGTCCGTCATTACTCTCGGAAACACATGGGACAGTGAGCTTGGCCGCCATCTTGGGCGTGTATCGAACTCCCTTGTACCTCGCAGGGTGGAGATACTAGTGATGTCACAGTGTACTGGGACTTTCCTTCAATGTCACCACGTGCCTGAAACCTGGCATGCGTACATGGTACAGACCGGCTGCGCCCTGACCACCGTACCCCACCAGGTCAGGTCTACTGGGAGAACCCCGAAGAAACCTTTTGCGCGTGTGTGTTAGTGACCATTCGTGAGTGTGACATGGATTCTCTAGACAACATGTGGGGCATGGGTGAGGTATGTGCAATGTGTGGGAAAGTTATTTCACTGGAGCCATATGCCAAATACGAACTGCAGGCGAACATCTGCTGTTGCAGACCCGAGGGGAGGAATGTTTTGTCCACTGCCACTACAGCATCCACAAACAGGGCTGCACACTGTTCAAGTCCTGGCTGTGAAGATTACGGTTACGACATTATCTGCTGTGAAGTTTGCCAGGTGGGAATGCATTTCACTTGTTTGTCTGCAGAGGAATGGCCTACAGTCCATCATTATGTCTTTCAATGCTGAGACTGTACAACACCTACAGAGAATGCAGCAGACAATGACAATCAACCTGAATCCGCACAGCTGATTGCACCCAGTGCATTTCTACCAATTGTAGAATGTCGAGTAGGTGAGTGCCAACCTAGAGTGTGTCGAGTAAGAGGCCGTGCTATTGTCATGTGTAACCTTTGTAACATTCAGTACCATCCTAAATGAGTGACAGACAGTGATTGGAACAGCTTCCCGAAGGGACCTTTCGCTTCCAAGAACGTATACAGAACAGTGTCAACAACCACAACATGAATCTGGACGTAAACAATGTCTAAAACGACACCACAGCTGCCGCAAAAGGGAGCATGATACGAGTGCCGACAACGTGTGATGCCTAGCCTGATACCTAGACAGTCACATAACCGGGAACATGCCCACATCAAACGCTCAGAGCTGCACGCAATTGCCATGCCATCACTCTTCCAAATGCTCCTGACCTTCACCGGAAAAGAAACAGAAGACTCAAAGGCGGAGTGCACCAGAAGACTGCATAAGTATGGGGTCAGCATGGAAGAATGGCCTAGTGCTATTGGAATTCAGCTAATGGGTGACGCCAGAGACTGGTGGCATTCAGTGACAGAATACAACATGTCTTGGATGTAGTTTGTCTCAAAATTAATGGCCTGCTATGTCAGCGCGTACAACACGTTGAAACAACAACTGTCACTGTTTACGGAGGAGCAGAAACAAAGTGAGAATCTGGAGACATTCGTGAGCTAGAAAATCAGCCTCGCTAACCATCATTACCAATGCCTTCAACCAGAAGACGTGTTGGAATCTATAGTCGAAAAAGTGCTTCCAGTGTCTCGCCCGACCCTGCCCCCCATGGTTTACAGTGGTTTTCAACAGTTTACGAGTGCTACTGTGAGTATCGTGCGTGACTCCAAGCCAAGGTACAGTTATTTTTCGAACTCGCGGGACTCAAAAAGTTCCGGGAGGACTAGTGAAATTTCCATGATCATGTAACCTCGCCACATCAGGGTTTGAGCTGCCCGCGCAGTTCCTCCACACACATGACCGGGAGTGAGCTGCCAAACAACATTGCGAGTGCTACGGGTAACAGCGGTACAAGAGCAGCGCCTGCACAGCCGCCCCGCAATGTCAACAACGACGCTCCATGTCTGCCACCATGGTGCTGCATCTGCGTGGGTGAGCAATACCACTGGCACAGGCTGTGCCCTAATAAAGTTGCAACAGCGACGGGAAATGCACCTATGTGGTAGGACCACCTCCGGGGCTCCCCATCTCAAGCTGACATGCCAACACCAGCATACCAGCCAGAGGTAAACAACACGACCAACGACTACTTGGGAAAATAAAGTACTGCCACTGACAAATTATCAAGGGTACCTGTAAGTATTTAAAGTGTTTCAATTGTTGCGTTGATTGACACCACGGTTTCAAACAACTTTGCTCGCAAGGAACTTGTCAAACCTGCCGACATACAGCCTACCAACTGAACTGTTGAGATTACCATCCTAACCGGCACAAGTAACGTCATCTTCATTACCCAGCTTAATGTATGAATTCGAGATGTTGAAATGCGTGCGCCCGCATTAATTTCAAAGGAAATCCACAAAGATTTGATTTTTGGAGTGCCTTGGCTAATAGAGCAAGACCTAATTGTAGAGATCACTAGGGACCATATCCACTTAAGTAAACAAGTCAGGTGTACAGTGTACAATTTAGGCAGACATGTAGAAGTAAATATGCAACCGGTGATAATCAAAGACTTTGACCACGGTGTCGCAACAGAGTACTGCACTGCTTTTGAAAACATTTTGAACGAGAGGAGAGATGTTTTACATCATCAAACCCGCCAAAGCATACCACAGGCGCTGATCATGAGATCAAACCTACCAATGAGCCCCTCTGGACATGTCCTACTGATTACGATGTGCACCATCTTAATGTAATCAAAAACAAATAGCAAAATTATATGTGATAGCGTAATAGAGCCGTCAGAAAGTCGCTATAATTCAGCTATTACATGCGCCTAAGAAAGACAGAGGTTGGCAGTTCTGTATTGACTTCAGACCAATAAATCAGATCACTGAAAGCACCCTGACCTTTTCATTAGCGTAAACACAGCTTCAAACGTCTCGGATAAAGCAAAAATTTTGTCAACATTTCAGTTGAAAAGCGGCTTCTGGCAAATACCAGTGAAGCAGGAGGACTGCCTTTACAGCACCAGACGACCGTTGATACCAGTTCTGTGCCATGCCCTTTGGGCTAAAGTGTGACCCCTCCACATTTTCAAAACATGATGGTCAAAGTTCTTGACGGAATTATAGACAAATTCACCATAGTCTATCTTGATGATGTCGTAGTGTGGTCGGAGACGTGGGAAGACCACCAACACAATCTAGCAATCGTTTTGGAATAACTTGAGATTAATGGCTTGACCTGTGCAAATAAGAAATGCAGCATAGGGAAAACCAGCATCTGGTACCTTGGCCACCTTGTCAACGGGGAAGGAAACCGCTCCACCCCAAAACAGTTGACAACCATTCAACATCACCCCAGACGAATCACGTGAAAAAGATGACGTAAATTCTTCGTCTCATAAACTGGCTCATACAGTATATACGGGATTTTGTGGTAATCACAGCCCTGCTCACGGAGATGCTATCTCCCAATAAGTTCAAATGGGATGTGGAGATGAAAAACAACTTTGATGAGGTAAAATTCCGCTTTTCACAGTGTCAGGCCCACGCACGTACCGATACCACCCGGCATTTGTACCTCCAGATGGATGTGAGCCAGGAAGGCATCTGTGCGGTGCTTTTCCAATACAGGGATAACCAAGAGCATTGTGTAATCGACTACGCTAGCGCCAAACCTGGCAACACGGAAAAGAGGTACGACGTGAACAAAAGAGAATGCTTGGTGATCATCTGGGCCATTAAGAAGTACCACGTTCACCTAGAATATAGGAGGTTCACTCTCAGGATAGACAACAGGTGCTTGGCATGGTTGCATAAAATGCGGGAAACCTGAAGTAAGTTAACGAGATGGTTCATTCTCCTGCAGCTTCAATTTCATTGTCGAACACGTGCCCGGGGAAGACAATCAGCTGCCAGACGCCCTGTCCAGTTACCTGAACGAGCGAGAGGTCACCTGGGTTGAAGAAGAGTGGGAAACGGTACTGCCACCAGAGAATAATGGGATAACTCCACCCGTGTTACTGCAACAGATTGAGGCATATGAAGGTAAATAAACCACTCTAGCTGAAACGTACGCTGACAACTTACATGTATACATTCTAAACCAACAACAAATGTCTGTAGCTGTCAGTGAAATCAAAGAACAGTGTGCAGAAGGAGTAGTGGAAGGATAGCGCGTGATAGAAAACCGACTTGAAACACAGAACAACTGCCGCAGAGGAGGTTGGTAGTGTCTGTACATACCGCTGGTAGCACGTCATATGGTCATTCACATAGTACACAGTAACAGCTTGTCGGGACACCCCGGAGTGAAACAAACTGTCAAGAATATCACGGCTTCATACCTGTGGCCAGGCCTAACGAAGGAAGTCAAGGAGTTAGGACGGCAATGTAACCAATGCAACATGTACAAAACAAGCTAGTCGGACTTTGATTGCGTAACCACGGTATCGAAGCAACTGGGAAATCACCTGCACAGATACTATACGAAGCATGCCTGGCCAGGCCGGGAGAGTTCGCTTGCCGCCCACCGGACACGAACCCGGAAACAAGAGGATTCGGGCGAAGGGTAAGGAGAACGGAGATTATGCCATGAAGAAGCATGTGCGAATCAGAAATGGTACATGCAAAAATGGTTACCCAAGACAAAAAAACATCCTGAGCCCCTAAGCCCAGGTGATTTCGAATACATACGCGCGCATCATCTGTCCATGGCGAAACAAAATTTCTGCACCAGATTCACTCCCAAATGGTCTGGACCACACAGAGTTGTGGAGAAAATCAGCGCCACGTCCTACTTGATACAAACAGGGGTATGGAGAAGATGCAAAGTACACCGGGATGACATTCGCACTGCTACCATCCCGGAGGAGACACGCCACCAGAAGAAAACAGTGGTAAACAAAACGATCAACACCTGGAGAGTATCACCAAGGTAGAGGCTAGTGACGTCATGCCGTCTGAGCAAAACTGAGGCCAAGATCAGAGGTTAAGTCCATCGCATTCGTGAAGTCAAGTCACTGCTCGACTTCTGCGGATTTTCTGCCATCAACACATGTCATCAAGTTAATAGAAATGGATAAAACTGCTACATAGGACATTGGAGACGTATGGGGAGGAGAAGAAATGACCTCCGACTTCACGGCTTTCCAGCTGCGGAACAGCCGCCTGCCACCGCTGAAGGTCAGTGGGCAGCGCCGGCACTACTAGACACCATGTAGGGGGAGATGCCCGCACCCGCATTCCGCAAGGAGCCGCACCAACAACATCAACCCGACAGGAGCCACTATTCTGCCAGCTCGACATGTTCGTCTGTGTATCACCACCCGTCACGAACACGCCAACAACACCTAGGGCCACCGCCCCGCTTGAGGCATTGACTGATGCACTTCAGCATAATGCTGCAGAGACTCAGTTTCGCCCATCAGTCTTCCGTGGGGGGGGGGGGGGGGAGGGGCATATGATGCCGCCTCGCTCTCTGTCCTACTTGGGGCCAGCCCGATGTTGCTTGCCACTGCACCAACCGCATTATGTGCACAAGCCCGTTTGGATGTAGTGTGCTGTTCACGCACGAATGGGTCAGGGAACCATTCAGTGATATAAAGACAGCCCAAGAGTAAAAAAGGTGATACGTGTTTATTTCTGTGATTGAGTGTGATCCCCAAAATGCAGAGCCTAATGCATGCCCAAGGAAGTGTTATCTCTTCTTTGCCCCTTGCATTTATGTGTAATCTTTTATTAAGTGTTCACCCACGTGGTTCATGTAGCAGAGAACTAAAGTGTTCATAATTCTGTCTTGTATTTTTGCAATGCAGTATCATGTATCATTTTGTTCTAAAGACGTAACTTATATTTCCCTTTTTTTTTTTAAATGAGCAGTCACAAACACTTGCAGTTCCAGCAGCCATCTTACCACTATCACAACGTAAAATTTAAACAGTTCCCCTATTAAATTTGAGCTATTTTAATGTCACTGTTTTAAAAGGGTTTTTGTGTAAGGAAGTTCCTTTTGTGAAAGGAAGGAAGTGCCAGTTTCCGGATTTTGGAAATTCAAATCTTCTTCGTTCCGGAAAAGGTGGAGGGAGTGAGGTGGCATGGGCGACTAGAGAGAGAAGAATGGAGAAAAAATTGTGCACGGGGATATATGAGAGAGGAGAGAGAGAGAGGAGGCAGAGGGGGCAGATGCTAGTGGCTTGAGAAGCAGCGTACTACTCCCGCTCCATCCCCCAACCCCTTCAACGGAACACACCCCCCCTCGGCGGTGTAATGTGAAATCGATGATGTAGGTGGATGTCGCGACGGCCTCTTAACTATCTGCAGTTTCTGCTGACGAGAAGAACGGGTTAGTAGGCCATCCGGCTTAGCAAACTATTGCTAACTTCACAAACAACAGAAACACTTCTAAGAAATGTTAACAATTTGCAGTGTCGAGTGAATGAAGAGATTATAGGCGGCTCTTAACATCGAGGCCTGGAGAGCCGATGAGGGTGAAGCGAGGTATGAAGCAGGACCGCAATGAAGGAGTGGGGGATTTGGGAGATCCCTGAGAAATTCCGCCAACCAGCTGCATCGTCCGGCACGATTACCACATACCAAAATCCGGAAGCGACCCCGCGGGATTAGAACCCGGTTCCCATAGGTTCCCATAGTTTGTGTTTGTATTTTATTTTAAAGTGGGTTCAAGTGTTTTGCATGTCTGGCCCAGCATTCATGTAATATTTCCATCTGCGAGAGACACTTAGCAACAGTGCACTAAGACTTTCCAGAATAGTATTATCACAGACTTACATAATTAATTATTCTGACTGTTTTCTTGCCTGCAATCACTTTAATATGTATCTTGTCCCACACTTGTGTTTTGTGAACATTTCTCTCGAGATGCTGGCGGGAAGATGTCTGTTGCTAGTGGTATCATCGCGCCACCACCTTTAATCTGCAACAGTGGGTCATCGAGGGTAGACGCGTGCTGCAACGTGAACAATGGGAGTTTCACCTTTTGTTACCAAGCAAGTAGTGTTTAATAGTTTTAAAGTTAATAATACCGGAACCATTGCCTTTGCACGTCCCGTGTGCCGAACCTCCTCTCCGACTCGTGACCCCGGAGAGCTTTACGCAATTTGTCTTTTGTTTGTTCTGCAGTTTTCTTCCGCATCGGTGCCTGACAGGCCTTGTGTGCTAGGCCCGCTTCAGACACGGGGACTTGTGAATATTATCAGTATACCCGCTTTCTGATAATAAAACTCGTCTCTTTGAGCCTCATGTCTTATTTTCATTTAATATTCAAACTCCACCACAGTAACTGGCATTCTCCAGCAAGTGTAACCACGTGGTTAGGTCACCACGTGCTGGACAGAGTAAGATGTGTAATAGTGACTTTATTGGTACGTAAGTAGACGTGTGCTGCGGGGGATGCCACCACAGGCTGACGACTTGTAATGATCCTGAGAGACGGAGATCCTCGTGCTTTCCCGAGACGTAGAGAAGCTGGCACCTTGGGAACATCAACTGTATCCACACGCATCTGCGTGCTAAGAGTTTTGTATTCAAATCAGGCACATCCCGCCCCAGCAAGCAGCCGAGCATGTCAGGTTCATGTGTTACCATTTAAGCATTAAATATAATGATTAATAATTTTTGCACCTTGGTCCACGATACATTTTGTGTGAATTCAGTGCAAAGCTGCCGGCATGAGCACCATGACACAAGTTGCATTCTAGTAACTGAGTGGGGTGGACGTCAAGCACGGCCTTTTTGGGCCATCATCAGCTTTGTCATAATCCTATAGTGTATCAATAGTCAGACTTTGTACCGGAACATTTATGTTATCTTTTAGCCCGGAGAGCGTACCACTCCACACCTCAAGAGATTAGCTCACTCCTGAGACACAAATTTAGTGCATTTAATTTCCATGTAGGCTTCACACTATTTTTCTGTGTCAGAGTTCCCTGAGCTGTAGTGGGGAATATTCATGTATGTGCTTCTTCAGAGGGTGCAAGGGAAATAAAATGTTGTGTCAAAGTTTACACAAGTTTTTACTTTCTCCAGGTGCTACACAGCTGTTTCAAATAATCCTTTTATTACGATTGCATCATAATCACATAAGGTGTAGAGATGGCCTGGAACAATCTCTGTACAGGTGTGAGTACACATTGAGAGGGGCTGTTAATAACTCTCACTCGCCTAGGCATGAGGAATTACAGTTTCAATTTCTGACGCTGGGTCATCAGAGGGGGCCACATTAAGGATTGGCAACCACATACCTTCCATTCTCGTGCTCTCTGCGCTGGCGCTCTAGGGAAAATTATCATAGTCTGGCAGGCCTCTGTCCCAGATCGTAACCATCCACTTAAACTCACATTCGCTCTAATGACTTATCAACCAACCATGTGTCAAATGTTACACCTAAAATATCAAAGAACTGAAAAGTGATTCCTCTAGTGGAAATACACATGCCTTACTATGTCACTGACAGTGCAAATTGTATGGAAAGAATCTTATTTTAAAAAATGATTATATTTATGCCATTTCAGTTGTTTTCTAGTAATAAGATTTCCATGTTTCTTGCTGGTATACCTGTTAAGTTTTATTCATATAATAATGTTATTTACAGCCAACATTAACAAATATTGTACATTTTATCACATTATTTTCAACAGTGTTCTGAGCTACACATATAAAAATTACCTACTGAATAATGGAGTTCAGTTAAGTTACTTTCAAATTAACGCCCAGTTACATTTTATCCAAAAGTAACAAAAAGTGGCTGATGTTACTTTACTTTCTTAAGTAAATTAACTTAACTGAAGATATTTTTCAACTTTGACGTACCCAACACTGCATGTAAGTTATGTAAACAAATAATATAGCCATATACGAATTCAATTTCTTGACAGCTAGTGTGTGGCAACACCACAAATTATATTAACATCATCATATACACAAAATACTGTATCAGCTGATGTGAGAACAATTGCAAGAAAATTTCATGTTAGTTATTTTGATAGCCCACATTTGCACTACAGACATTGGAGAAATATACAGGAAAGAAGGAGATCTTAGACAAAATGTCTATGTATTTTATTTTATAATGTTACAAAACAGCTGTTATAAGTGTAAAAAATTAAAATTCATTCTAGAATAATGTATAGGTGTTTAAATGAAATGGAAAACCGTATGTGATACTTTAGCTTTGTTTCTCCCTTCTTCATAGGCCATAGCTAGGGCTTGTTACTAACGTCACCACATGCATGTTTCATATTAATTGAAGAGGCCACACATATATTACAGAGTATTTTTAAAAATATTTCTACATTAATTTGACATAATATATTTCAAACTTTTGAAGAGACACAAGATGAAAAATTGACTTTTAAAAGGACGTGATAGATATAATTATGTAACGCAGCAGCAAAATAGGTGAACATATTGCTATCTGTTGGCCTGTGGGCACAGCTCGCTTCGGAAACATTCCCCCACTAAATTAATTGTTTTTCATGTGTAAAATGCAAATGTAGGAACAAATTCTCAGAGTTTTAAATTTTCTGTTAGTTCTATAAATATTGAATGTTACATATTTCCATGTGAAGTGATTCTGCTTGCTAATAATTTGGATTCGGCTTGCAATTGCCAATCCTTGGTGATGCCAGCCTGCAATTTTTTTTTTATTCTGACTCCCCTCCCATTGCAGCAACAAAGCAAAAATAAATGTTATTTATTTATTAAATAAAACCACATATTTCTTGTGATGAAATCATTTTTGCAGCAAAATAATATTTATGTTAATGTGATATCTTGTCATCCATTTCCACTTTGTGCCACGGTTAATTTATAAATAGCCTCTGCATATGCAAACTACTGTAAATTAAACTATCTCAGCTTTTTGATGAGCAGACACTATTTTTAATTGTGAAATACTTTATGATTATGAATTAAAATATACTGTCTGACAATTTTCCCAAATTCATAATACTTCCAAGTTTCAAATTAATCTCACAGTTAAAAATGTGCGTAAATATAGTAGCCGAACTCTTTTGATACTAAAATTAATCATTAGTGCATCACATGACAGCAGCTTGGTATTCAACAGCATGCACATGGATTATAAAAGACAGCGGCGTGCAACTGGCGGCAGTTGTTAAATATAGTCTGTCTCAATTAAAGTTTCCAGAATTTGATAGATACTGCTGCCAACATATTTAAAGTGTAATACAGTAGCTATGTATTTGAACTAATGAATGTCAGCTGACCACCATGTGAAGCAATCGTGGTATCCCTGAATAACAAATACTCTTTCTTTCCTACATTGGTGAAAAAGAAAATAATGCACAGTACAAATAAAAAATAAGTAAGCATTTCGGAATAAACATAAATAATATTACGTTACAGTATTCTGTGCAAGTTTAATAAACATGTTTATAATTTCAAATTTACTAACTTGCATAGCAGAAATACTGAAAAAAAGAGGACTGTTTTTCTTCACCAACCAACGACTGGATCACTGGATGGCCATGTTGTTATTGTGAGATGCGATTTTTGTGTGCGGGCGTATCAATTCAGAAGTTCTGAATAAAATTATGAATGTTGTTTGAATATTTATTTAAAATGCAACGACTTAAATATCCTTCATGCAATTGCCAACGACAGCAAGACATTGTATGTGTTGCCAAAGGAGTCGAAGACACGATCCTAATGAGAGATCTCGAAAGCCGTTCTGTGCTAGAAACGACTGGTTCATAGCTTGGAGTTTCATTAAAAACAGTCGCAAAGAAAATAGCAATAAATTATGTAAATAAATATTTGGAGTGTAATGTATTTTGATGGGGAAATGTAAATATCTTAGGCAAACATTTGTTAGTTCTTTTATAATTAAGGTAAACATGTTAAGTTTGTGTGCTGGTATTTAGCAGACAACAATTAAATGTTCAAAATTCACTTCATTTCTTAGAAAGTATATTAATGTTACAGTTGAGTTTTGTTTGGTCAATAAACAACAAATAGTATTGACTCCACCAAAACACTGAGGTTACATCGCTCGCTTGTGTGTAGACCAAAACCACCAATGAAGTTGTAATTTAATACTAATTATTTAGGACTAATTACGTTAAAACTGATATATACTGTTTTGTTTGTCCCGAAAGACTACATAAAGTAAATTTTCTTTCTGTGGTAAATTTTTTAGTTATGGCAATAAATACTAATTGTAGGTATACGACAAAAAATTGTACTGAAATTTTTTTTGGCTGATAATAGGCATGTATATTAAATATCCACATTACTGTAATAGTACATACGGCCATGTGTTTGATTTAATTGCCATTAGGCTTCATTAATGATCACAGGCCTACCAGTCTTCACTATATAAGAGGAATGTTTTTTGTACAGACTTATTTTATTGTAATTGCTACAAATAGGTTTCGTATTATTGATTGTAGAAGACTTTTACAATTCCAATTAACTATTTCTGTGTATAATTTGAGAGGGCCAAACTCTTGTTCACTGCCTAAATGTAATTTTTTTAAGGTACTTGAAGACAGATCCAGAAAACCTGACAACTCCTGGGAATAAAAGAGAGAGAAAGAATACAAAGCGAGAAAAGGTCAACGAGTTCCATCAAGGATTAATTAGAATAATAATATATGGCATGTATGACAGAGGTAAGTGTGTGTGTGTATAGTGTTGACTTTAGGTATGTACTAGAAGATAGGTGCCTAAATAAAAGTTTTGTGAAAGGAAGCAGGGAAATTTTTTATGAAAACAATGTGCTTTTTACTTCACAATGTAAACAGTTTTATTATGGGCATGGTGCTGCCCAGTTAACATGTGCCAATTTTAGGTTAGATTGGTGCCCACAGAGATTTACCTTTTACCTATGTTAGTTTCAGTCAGGTTATGAGTTTATGTATACTGAAAGGAAAGAACGATGATAATATGTAATTTAAAATAGTATCAGACATAATGTTGTTAGCATAGTGCTTATAAAAGAATGGTGTAATAGGATAGCCCATTTACAATACCTGTAACAATTGGGTTTTAACCCTCAATATTTACTCTCATGGCTGATATCCCACATTATACCAAACATGCTCGCTATAATCCAGAGCTTTGCTATACTCCTCTTTCTAATTAAAAAATAAATCTCATCACAACATTTAAGCCTATTACTTCAGTTTGGCTGATAATTCCTGTGTGAGGTAAATAATCATGTGCAGCGCTGTTAGTGCAATTCAAGTTTTCTGTTAATGGTTCAATAACACTTGCACAATACATAAACGTTTTAATAACCACATTCACTCTTTTAGAAAAAGTAATTATTGTAGCATACCTAACATAGCCTAATTACAGTGAAGAATGACATATTTCAACACACTAATTAAAAACCAGAAATGACATACTCATATCGTTAAAAAATTGTCTGATATGCTTACATGAAAAGTATTCCTACACATTTTTTATAATGGTTAAAATTTATTCTTTAGTCAATGAATTGTTGTTTCAGTACAGGAGAACACCTAACTTTGAACACTGTTCATTCAGCGGTAATTGGAAGTGGACAAACAGGTTTCAGTGGAAGCAGGACAACCTTACAACGCTTGCTTAAAGACTTGGGATTTTCGTGGCAACGTACTGATGGCAGGAGAGCTCTGCTTGAAGATGTGAATATTGCTGCTAGCAGAATCACATTTCTGAGGCAGTACAACGAATTTAAAGAAGGCTTCCACGTCGTGTTTCTCCATGAATCACAGTTTTTTTTCCAAAAGGCAAGTGCAGCACTATTTCAAAATCTGATTAAATGGCATCAGTAAAAGAATCATTTTCATGTGTATGTGCATAGTTTCAATTTTTCTTCTTTTGGTTTTTTTTTCGTGGTTGTGCACAAGTAATGGTTGTCTACTCCTTGTAGGATTTCCGGTGAAGACTTGGCAGGATAAGACAATTTCCACATGTAAACGAAAGAACCTAGATGAAGGAAAACAATTTATTGTGCTCACCCAAGGTCGTGAAATGGGTTTGTTGATGGTGCCCACCTGGTGTTTGTATCTTCAAATAAAGGTGCAAATTACCATGGGAACATGAATGGAGACCTGTTTGAAAAATGGCTGCAAAACCAACTGTTGCCGCTGCTAGAGGAACCAACTGTTGTGGTACTTGATAATGCATCTCATCATAGTGTCCAAGTTGGTTGAAATAAGTACCTATTTTGTTTACGCAAGTTCTACTAATGTTTTTTATGGTTTATGGAAAATTCCAGTACAAAGATAATTTTATCAATTTTTGAAATCACTTTGTGTAACGTGGCATAATTTTTGAACCCAGATTGTGTAACATGGCATTTGTTTTAGAATGAGAGATTACCAACCACAAGTTGGACCAAAACCTGAATTGATTAAGTGGTTAGGGGATGAAAATATTCAATACCCAAAAGAAGCACTCCAAGGAGAACTGTTGGGTATTGCCCTGCAGTACAGACCTCAGAAAAGGTGGGTAAGGGTAAACTAAATTGACAGAATACTCTGGTTGCTTCTTTTGCATAGTGATTACATTGAAAATGGGAAAAATTTATTTTTAGGTACAAGGTAGATCCCATCATACATGAAGCTGGTCATCAAGTATTGGATTTACCTCCATACCATTGGCATTATAATTCAATTGAAATAGTATGGAGTGAATACAAAAGTTATTATGCGGCTCATGCTGGGAGAGGAAAATGCTTCAACGATAAAACAGTTCTTTCTCTGTGAGAGGAGGCAACTCTGAAAGCTACAGCTGAAAAGTAAGTCATTGTACCACCCAAATATGTGCATGTATTAATAAACCATATTATGATGTGATTTGCTTGGACTGGTTGGAATTCTTAGGCAATGTTTTGGTGATGGGACCATGTGCTGCCTAAGATATATTAGGTCATAATTTGGCAAATACTTTCCCCAGTGTTTGAGAGAACAGTCTGTCAAGTCTAGATCAAATTATTTAGGCCTACTTGTCTTTCATGTTATGAGTAATTTGTGTTTTTTCCATGTATGAATTAATTTATGTTGTTTCATTTTCCAGCAGTTGTTTAACTCCTGTTTTTGCTCCCGATTACTGAAAAAAAAATTCAATTTGTTGTTACAGTTACAGTGTTAACTCATTACAAATATAGGCTATAACAAAATATTCGTAATTAGCTAATGTTGTAAAACCTTTTCCCCCTAAATATTTACTGTGTTTGATTATGGATTAACATGTTTGTATATAATTGATTTGATCTGCAATTGTCTCTTCTCGTACATCACTACTAATAAACACTAGTTCAATGCACCCTACATTCAGAATATATATATATATACACACACACACGTACACCCACCCACCCACACACATGCATGCATGCACATTCACACACACACACACATAGAGATATAAAACTTAAGTTTAATTACACTTTTAGCACCATTATCACATCTCACAATTATGATATTCAATAAGCATTTTGCTCCCACATTAACACTGAAAGGTGATTTTCTGTGTGTGTCTATATATATATATATATATATATATATATATATATATATATATATATATATATATATATATATATATATATATATATATATGATGCAGTGTTTGCTGAATTGTTGAATTTTTGCTTAACAGTTAACCAATATTTAGTTTCAGGTGGAACAGCTATGTTACGCATACTAACAAACTTATTTTGGAGAACTGGTCACATGAAGTAATGTGGCACAGTCATGCTGTAGTCAAACCAATCATCGTAAATATTGGTGATGATGATGATGATTTTTTAAGTGACGATTACTGTGAAGCACTGACATTAACATTGGAAAGTGATTCGGAGCCTCTGGCAGTACCCCTAGATGATAGTATGGAACCAGGATCATCAGCTAATGAAACAGAAATGTTTACAGGATTTGCATCTTCACTGTCAGCCTCAACCTAAGTATACCTCCTTATAATTTTAACATTTTCAGACTCAAAACTGATGCAAGTCAACAGAGATAACAGTTTTTTAATGCATTATCAATTTTTTAAACAAGTGTTCCTTCAGCTAACTGGTGACATTGCCTTTACACAGAACTCCAGCAGACTTTTGTTTTCTCATAGTTCATTTCACTGCTCAGTTGTGAATTAATGATTTTTTTTTCTGAGGCTCACATAAGTTAACTATGTGAGATTCACATTTTTTAAATGAATTCGTTAAATTTTTCAAGAGGCGTACAAAGAAGGCAATTCTGATCATACTTCGGACCAGGTAAGTTTTTGTATTCTCTGTTAAATTGTTTAACTTGTGTTATTTAATTTTGACTACAGTGTTAGTTGTAACCAACATCAATGTCTTCTATCTTGCCTCAAATATTTCCCTGTTGTGAGAGTGGCAAACTTGCAAGTCCAATCAAATTTCTTGATTAAAAAATTTATTTTTAAGTGTTTTTGATTATGGATTTGATAGTAATTAATAATATCTGTTTAATTAATTGTAAGAATATTAATATATTTTATTGATATTATTTTGATAACACAATGCAGACGTTACCATAAGTTATAAAAACAGATCTGTGTAATCACATATTTTCCTCAATTATAGTTGACATGTTTGAAATGTCAAGCAAAAATTCACATGATGTTGACATGTTTTTGCTGTAACTGTGTAAAGTTGGTACTGATGGCAGCAATTATGTTCATGTTATTTTTGTAAGATTGGTAGATGGGTGTGAAAAGAAGGATCACGGGAGTGGTGTATTGTGTTATAAAAATGTAGAAAAAACATGTAGAGAAATGCTGGAATAAAAAGTAGCAAGCCAAAGGAAGTGACACTGTATTTACTTTAAGTAGAAGTCATTAAAATAACAACAGGTTATGGACCCAAGGCTTACCACAAAGCGTCGCTGAAGAAAATATGAGAAATAGCCTGCAGTGAAAAAATTGAACAAATTAGAAAGATGGCTGACCAAACAAGAGACGGTATACCAAAACTAAGGAAAGATAATTATTATGTGTGGTCCAGAAGAGCGCAAGCAGAGATAATAGACAGAAACTGTTGGAATGCCATAGACCCGGGGTTTTGTGACAGTGCAGAACTAAATGAGACACAAATAAGGCTGAACAGGAAGGCAATAGCATTTCTGCTAAGAAGTGTAAGCGATGCTCATGTAGAAGACATCGGAGAAATACAGAAGGCCAAATAAGCATGGGAGAAACTAGCACGCATTCACTATTCATATACTCTCTCAGTGCTTGGAAATGCTACGAGAGATGGTCAATGTTGAGAAATCCGACAAAGTTAGTATGCACAACTATATGGCGCAAATCCAATCCTGGAATAGAAAGGTGCATAGTGGACGTTTTGGTTTAGAGTTTAATGATGCAAAGTTAGAAGGGAAATTCCTTATCAGACTACCAAAGGACAAACATGGACTATTGGTTAATTTCATTGCCAGAGAACCAAATTTAACTATCGAGAATGTTAAGTTGCTGCTGCTAAGAGAAAAATTTGACAAAGGAACTGAAAGTTCCAGGGCATTAATAATGAAAAGACCGCTGGGTGCAAAGGGTTATGGTGGAATAGGTCAAGAACATGAAAGTAATGGCTGGCGGAATAATTCTGTAAAATCTAATGGAGTGCAAGATAATCGGAGGTGCTTTAAATGTTTTTATTGTGGAGGCATTGGACACAGGACAAACGAGTGTAACTTTCAATTTTCAGACCAAGACAGACAAACATTGTCAACAATATTTGTATCAGGAAAGGGTGAAAATGCGAAATACAGAACATTTGTAATGGCAAGTGGACTTGTATCCCCAGTAAGATGGATGAATGGACAGTGGATTCGGCTGCCAGCGACCATATGTGCTACAAATGTGACATGTTCAAGACATTCAAAACACGTGAGGGGGAAGGTATCAACATAAAAGGGTGTGAAAATGTTGAAATCACAATGACTGAGGGATGCGGAGGATGGACATCAAGCTTGTCTAATGTTTTGTATGTTCCTGAGTTCCAGTACAATCTAGTCTCAGCTATCCAGCTGGGATCAAAAGGTGTTGTCACAGAGTTCAATGAAAAATGTGCGGTGGGACGTGACGGAGACGAAGAGATCTTCAAAGCAGAAGTATCTAATGGACTATACAATCTGAAGGTTATTGATGAAACAAGTGTCACTGCAGCATCATCAGAAGTAAAGAGTGAGTGTGACAGCTGTAAAAATTCCAAGGGAAGAAATGCAGTTGCTCTACAAAGTGTTCAGGTTTGGCATGAGAGGTTGGCACATCTACATGAAGATGCCTTAAAAAGGATTACTACCCTAAAAGTGACTGGTAAGTTTGGTGAAACATGTAGTGTTTTTGTACAGGGCAAGTCAACTAACACCGGCTTTCTAAATAAAAGTGAGAGGGTCTCCTCTAAGCCACTAAAACTCATTCATAGTGATATAATAGGGAAGCTTCCATTGTCTCTTGGTGGTGCATGCTATTTGGTGACCTTCATTGATTACTACTCTTGATTCATATCTATTAATATTGTTCTCAGAAAGAGTGCTGTTTTTTAAATGTTTAAGGACTACAGAAAAAGGTAGAAATGCTGCATGACAATAAAATAAATGCTGTACAGACAGATGGTGGGGGAATGTTGTAGCAAAGCATTTGAAAAGTATTGGAACGAAAATGGGATAATTAACAAAAAAACAGTAGCAGGATGCCCTGAACAAAATGGCATTGCAGAGAGAGCAAATAGTACCATTGCAAATGGTGTGAGGTGCATGTTAATACAATCAGGTTTACCACAAACCTTCTGGGCAGAGGCTGCAAATACGACATGTCATGCTACGAATCTTTCCCCATCTAGGGCAATCAGCGATCAGATACCACTTGAGTTGTGGAAGGGAGGAGCTATAAATATAAAGGAGTATGAGCGATTAAATTCAGCAAGAATGGTATGGAATGTATCTTCCTTGGTTATGAAACAAATGTAAAAGGGTACAGAGTGTGCGTCCCTGAAGAGCACAGAGTGAAGGTAGTTCATTACGTAATCTTTGATGAAAATGTTTTTCCACATGCAAGAAAGACGAGTTTCGAAACAGGGAAAGATCTTAATGATTCAAGTAACTTGGAGGTTAGTGCAGAATCTGATGTTAGGGTAGTTGTTGATTGTTTTGCATAGGGTCAAGATGGTGTCGATGATACAGATGACATCATCGAAACCAAGTCTGATGATGAAATCTGTACAGATGCAGAATATGATAAAGGTAATTTAAATCCAATATACTGTAGTGCTGAAAGTAGTGAATGCGAACCCTTTCTTGGTTACGATGAGAGGGAAGTAACTCAAGAGTGTGAGACTGTACGAAAGTCATGTATGTCACGCAAACCAAAGGAGTGTTCATGTTGTAAACTGGCTGTGTAGTGTAGCGATGACTGCACTTCTGCTCCAGACTGTGAAAAATATATAGACTTCGGGTCCACCTGTAATGAGATTCAAAGTATCAGGGAGGCTGTGTCAGGGGAAGATGTTAGTTTGTGGAAGGAAGCTATGTCGGAAGAAATGAGAACCAGCTCAAAGATAAGGGCGTGTATGAGATGTCGACAGGCCAACAGACAAAAACGTATTGGGAACCAAATGGGTGCTAAAGGTCAAAATAATTTAGATGATTCTGTTGATAGATATAAAGCACGGGTACTAAACAGGGGATTCAACCAAGTCTATGGTATAGATTTTCAGCAGACATATTCACCTGTTATACAAAAGAAAACTGTAAGACTATTATTTGCTTTAGTTGCATGCAATGTTTGGGTTGTAGAACATATTGATGTGTTCACAGCTTATCTGAACAGTCCTTTAGATGAAAGTGTCTATGTAGAACAGCGGCAAGGTTATGTTGAAGGTGGAGGTGGAAAAGTGTGGAAACTATTGAAAAGTCTGTATGGACTTAAACAAAGTGCCAAACAGTGGCACAAAACTATAGATGGTATTATTACGAATCTAGATCTGAACAAAGCAAAAAAGGATAAGTGTGTGTACATGAATAAAACAAAAGATTTGGTTACAGGAATTTATGTTGATGATATGGGTGTATGGGGTAAACCTAATTTGGTGACATGGTTTAAATCTGAAATCGGAAAGGTGTTGGATGTGAGGTTCTTGGTAAGATGTGTAATTTCCTTTCTCTAAGATTCAGTTAGTGTGACAATGGCATTACTATTGACCACTGCTATTATCTTCAATAGATTATGTATGATATTGGTTTTAGCAAAGGAAACTGTAAAGGTAGAGTTGTCCCCTTGCCAGTAAGTAGCAATTACCAAACAGAAACAGGTGAAGAACAGTTCGACCCCAAGATTTATTGGAACGCAATAGGGAAACTGATGTACTTGTCTGGGTCAACTAGAACAGACATAAGTTTTGCGGTGTGTAAGTTAAGTACAAAAAACAAAAACCCAACAAAGGAAGACTGGAGGAATGTTAAAAATGTTGTAAGGTATTTGAAACACACTAGTGAATTTAAGTTACAATATCAAAAGGATTCCCTGGATTTCCAGGCCTATTGCGATGCAGACTGGGGGAACGATAGAGAAGACAGAAAGTCAATAAGTGGTCATGTATTCATAATGGCAGGTGTCCCTATCATATGGCAAACCAAAAAACAAAACCACTGTTGCTCTGTCCACCACAGATCCATGTGTGAAGCGGCTAGGGAGGCACTTTGGCTCATTATGATGTTAAGAGAACTTGGGCAGGAACACTTCATCCCCAAACCATTTGCGATTAAATGTGACAATTTAGGATCAATGTGTCTGGCTGAAAATGGACTAGATTCTGAAAGGTCACCGCATATGCCTATTAAATTATGTTTTCTGAACCAGGTTGTCAGAGAAGGAGAAATAAAGTTTGCATATGTACCTACAAATTATAATGTAACTGATTTGTTTACCAAACCACTAGGTGGTGTAAAGACATCAAAATTTCTAAAAACCCTAGGGCTGACTAGATTGTAAAAAATTTGTTTGTTTGTTTGTTCTGAAACAATATATGCTGTCTACTGTTGGTTTTTAACAAAATTACTGCCAAGGGGAAGTTTTGTAACCGTGTAAAGCTGGTATAGATGGCAGCAATTTTGTTCATGTTATTTTTGTAAAGTTGGGAGATGTGTATGAAAAGAAGAATCACGGGAGTGGTGTATTGTGTTAGTAAAATGTAGAAAAATATCTAGAGAAATGCTGGAATAAAAAGTAGCAAGCCAAAGGAAGTGACAGTGTATTTATTTTAAGTAGAAATCATTAAAATAACAGTTTTGACAGTCACATGGAAAGCACATGGTAGCCGAAGGATACATATTCAGTATGTTTACAAGGTACTACTTTCATGCAATCTGTCAAAATCTGGAAACCTTACATGAAACAGACTATATCTGACCTTTAACTGGTGGCTCCACGGTTAAGCCGCAACTGATTAATCCGCCCCTGGTAAATTGGGAGTTTACTGTATAAATAAATTGTATGTATATTTTAGTATAACCATCACAAATTGTTTTTATATTTATACTGAGTCTGAACCAGATGCCTTCCAAGGTATACACATGGAATTTTATTTTCACTTTATTTTAATATTTTTATTAATATTTATAAAACTGTTATTTATTTTAATTATTTTTTACTTATTTTAGTTTATTTTTAAAATAATATCTTCACAATTTGCTTGTTCTAAATGTTTTGCACTCTATTTAATTTGTTTTCACCCAATTTTTTTTTATTTAGCATTATTTTGTTGTCCATTATATTTTATTCATTTTCATTTAGTTTTGTGCAAAATTTCCCATACGTACAGAATTTTTCACTACATTTGTTTTTGTTTTCACTCAATTTTGTTACGTTTTTTTTACATTTATTGTTTTTCACTCTATTAAGTTGGTTTCTATGCAATTCTGATAGAATTTATGGGTTTTCACCGCTCTATATACTTTTATTGTTCTTTTTCAAACAATTATAATACATTTTTTATTTTTATGATTGTCACGGATTCATGCTGTTTTAAACTTTAATGCATTAGTTTTTAATCAATACATATGATTTTAGGTTCTTAATTTGGTGGTTTTTATACTGCTGGTCAGTATTGTCGTCGATCCTCAATATTCAGTAACTTTCACCAGATATTGACATCAGAGTTAGAGGGTTGTAATTTTAGGCTCATTCACTGGAAGGCCTTTGACACCAGCTTATATAAATTAAATAATGATTATTTGTGATACAAATATTAAAAAATACATACATCTCTGCACACGCAAGTAGTTAAATAAAGAATAGCTTACTATTTATAATTGTGTTAATTTGAATGTCTACATAGTTCTTTTTTATAGTAATGTTTATAAATACAAAAATGTTATTCCACATTTTAGTGTATACGAGGCCCTAGGCCTATATGCTCTACAAACCAAAATCTAAGAGGTGTGCACATCATCAGCTAAGTGAGGTTTTAATATGCCAAGCGAGTGTTTGTGGCTTGGCCTTTTCTTTTAAATCAAACTAGGTCTAAGCCCATGTAAAGGTCATAATAAACCTGTAAAGCCACATTTAATGGATGGAATTTTCAAGATAGGATGGAAAAGGTAGTATTAGTTTTGTAAATATGCATTGTTAGTAAGTGTATTTTTTTTTTAAATTTCAAGACAAGTAGGGGCATGTGATCCAACTGGTAAAGAATAAAAAATTATAACTTGTCCCTAGTGATCCAATGGTGGCTGAGAACTTCCTTCAGCCTGCTGCCCCTTGCTGCCACCTAGCTTTAATTTTGTATAGTTGACTATCTTATTTTTCCAAATCTTGAAGTTTGAGTGATGCAGTCCATCACCTAGTAGGTTCACCTGTGAGGCAGAGTGTTGCATAATCAATATGGGCCATAACATACCATCACAAGTTCCACAACAACACAATTAAAATCAGAAGTTACAGTGGCAGCTTGCTGCAGGCACCAGTATCTGTACATTAAAGAGTAAAGTTACCAGGTGTCACGGATCACAGTCAGAGGTTAGCCATACATATTATACCATAATACCTTGCAGCACGACTGTTTTCAATGAGGCAATTTTCTTGGATCAGATTATTGAAGTTTCTTGATGGTCTTGCAGTTTGAGTAAAGTTAGTTTAGCTCTGGTGAGATGCTGGGTGGTTTGATTGTATATTTTTTATGGTGGCTTCCCATACAAAACTGCTTTGGCCTCCTATACTTCCATTATTCCTAGCCATTATATTTTTCTGGGCAGACACCAAGGGATTTGAGATTTGGGCAGCAGTTTTATAGAACTGTTGTTCTGTCAAGTGTTTTATGTGGCTGCAGAGACAAGGATACTTCAACTGTATTTGTAGTGAAGTAGTAGATATGTATTGATACTCAACAGCTCATTTGAGAAATTTTTTCTGTAGTACCTTTAGAGGACATATACGGTGTTAAGCCACACAATCCCCAGCCAGGGCTGCATAGATTAAAACAGATGCCGTGAAGTATGCACATAGTTTTTTCATTCTGTCACATGTATTGTGTTATATCTCAAAACTCAAGCACAACATTCAAAGGAAGTAATGCAACTAACAACTACTCTTCACTTTGCCTATTGATTATGTTATCTCATTAGTCTGTAATATAAAGTATGGCATGTTTCTAAGATAATGAGCCCTGATGACAGCTGTTTATTTTGAACTTTTATATCATGGGTAGCCTGGAGAGAGAACAGCAGTATGATGTAGTCAATGTCGCAGTAAAGTTACTAGACTTTATCTAGTGTTTTTTGCTCTTTTAACAAATAATCATTTTTAACTATCATTATTATTAGGTCCTCCTCCGAGCAGGATAAAAAATGATGGTAGTTCAAAACTATTGCTTGATAGAGGAATAACACACTAGATAAGCTCAAGTAACTTTACTGCTGCACTGACTACACTACATGCTGTTCTGTTTTCCACAAGGCTGGACCTCCCTTCCCTGCTGGCTAGGAAATGTGGGTTTCAGTCCAACTACCTCTATCCCCACAATACAAGCAACAACTGAATTATCTGGTTACAAGAAAATATAGCCACTCTTATTAGTACCTGTCTGTAACACAACAGGCCAACCAAATCAGAACATTACTGAATAGGTTACATTGATGGGGTACTGTTTAATTTATCATAGAGGGGGAATTTTATTTGTTTAATGTATTTCTTGAGGTAATGATTGCAGTTCCTATCAACATGCAGTAGCAGTTATGTTCAAGCAAAATGCTTCCTATATGAAAATAATTTGCACAATATAACGCGGGGGGGGGGGGGGGGTAAAAAAAACTGCTAACATTCAGCTTTATTTTGCAAAACAAAATGTAGCAAATATTGCGCATCATTGTTTGTACTGATATGAGTACATATTTTGTATTGAAAATTTCAGTGTACCACAATTAGGAACTGATTCTACATCAATAGCAAAATATATTTCAAGTTTTCTATTCTTATACTTGATGTGACAGGACAAATCACATGTGTGACAGATTTTACCATTTTTAAATGTACATATTTGTAAGGTAAATTTCTTGTTTTTCAGCCTCTGAGCAGACTTGTGAGGGTAAATAAACACCTGTTCCAATGGTGTGTTTGAAGGAACTTCATTTCAAAATGCACGATGCCTGCCATCACTTCTTCATTGCAACACTCTAAAATGTTGCAGTTTTTTCACTTCTTCATTGCAACACACTAAAATGTTGCAGTTTTTCAGGTTTTTAGTTTATGGTTTTGGGTTTAGGGTTATTTGGTTATACTGGCGAGTAATTAATATAATTTTCCGATTAAGATTTGGTGGTTTATTTAAGCAGAGTGCAGTTTACATTTGGTAATTTCACGAGTTTTTTGGTGTAGAGGTCAGTTAGAGGTTATTGTTCATTAGCAATTAGAAGGTAGTAAGTATTGCATTTTGTCGGTCATGTGAATTTAAAGAAAACCATCCTGATTGGCTTTTTGCTCGCCATTGCTGGTTGGATGAGTAGTGTGGCATGGTCAGCCGACTGCCAATCAGAGTACAGGTTAGAACAGGGTGATGCTGAAGGTTGAGTCAAGCACATTCCTCTTCCACAAATACCGCCACTACTGCCAACAATGGATACGTTATGTTGAGGGGGCCACAACCCCAGAAGTAAAATAATGTATTAAGTGTGGAAAGTTTAAAGTACATGGGTAACACCCTTGCCTTTAACATCTATAACTTGACTGAATAATTTTTTCTACTAAATTATTTTCTGCCCACGTACGTAGCCATTAGGGTGTAGGCAGCCTCATGTTTGCCTCCTTTGTAAATTTAGATGTGAGCAGTTCATTTGTAATTGCTGCAAGATGTTCTAAGTTTCATCACAGATAATGGAATTATAATAAAAATATAAACAAAATTTCGGAATTATAATTCAAAAGAATTGTTGCTAAACTCCATCTGCAAAAATCGCTGATCTAGCTGGTGCAACTGCATTATTCCCAGCTAGGTTATAGTTGGGAAATGTCATTCAAAAACATAAAATAACTGAAATGTTACATCTGGCGACCAATATGTACAGCTGAAGAACAAACTTCGAGAACTATGATCTTCAGATGTTGTGATATTCAACAGAGGGAAAGACCATGCCCAGGAAAGAAATTATTCTATACTTCGAGAATATGGGAGAGCAGAGACGAGGTGTCCTGAGGGATGCTGATTACCATCTACATAACATCATAAAAAAATGTGTCTACATGTGCTGTACACATTTCACTACACAGAGATACATCGTGGAAGCAACTTGCCATGAACGGCAAGTGTTGGCGAAAGACATTAAGTTTTATTATTTGTGACTTCACAGGTTTGGAAAAAAAAAATATTGTAATTGATCTTGATGAATCTTTTTCTAAACCTATATTGAGCAAAAGTAGGTTGTTACAATAAAAAGAGCAATTTTAAGATTATTGTACTTGGTTATCTCAATTTGCACTGAAAAATGTATGGCAGTGATGGTGAATGAACCAATTTTGTAGGGTATGGAGAAAGCTGTTGGGTTACTGTCAGAAAAAAATCAAAGACATACAGAGAGAAATGCAAATTATCAACAGGGGTGCAGAAAATTCAGACTTGTGAAACTAGTGTAGACCAATCTGAACAAAATCATAGAAAACTGCAACAGGATTTAAATCACATGCATGTTGAACAATATAAATTAAAGGAAGCTGTAACTTAACTATGTGAAAATAAGCTGAATAGTATGAAAATATTTCTAAAAAAAAACCAGTAGAATAGCAAACATTTGGGTTAAAGTAAATGAACAAGAGATAAGGTGCAAATCTTAGAACTACGAATGTTCAGGAAACAGAGGAAAATTTGGAAAGGTACATAGAAAAAGTTTTCAGAGGTAGCACGGTGATAGAACGGCATCTACAGAATTTGAGGGAAGAAGTTGATGAAGTCATTAAAATCATTTTAAGAATAAGATTTGGTGGGTTATTTACGTGGAGTGCAGTTTATATTTGGTCATTTCACGAATTTTTACAAGTTTTATTTAACTTCATTTGTATGCATGTGGATTGGTGTGGTTAGTGCAAATATTGCAAGATGATTTTAAACCACTTCCCGTTATCAAATTGAACTGAAATTATGCAGACGTGTAGTTCCAAAGACAATACAATGTGAAAGTACCACTGAGCTGATCTGATGATGGAGCCGGAAGTTACGAGCTTTTATGTAACTTCGCATGTATGCATGTTAAACCACTTCTCGTTATCCAACTGAGCTGAAATTTCGCACACATATGTAGTTCCCATGATAATACAATGTGAAGGTACCATTGAGCTGATCTGATGATAGTTCCGGAAGTTACAACCTTTTATGTAACTTCATGTGTATGTTTGTTAAACCACTTCCCATTACCCAATTGAGCTGAAATTTTGAACACCTGTTGTTACGGTGTGGGAAAGCAATATATTTAACGCTTGACAGAAACACCCCACGCAGAGGCGACAAACAACAGTATTCAGGGCGAGGCCGCAAACAGCGAGAGGTTTGGAAAACAGCATATTAGTTTGTAAATGTGCGGCGAATACATAAATACAGCCAGGCCATGAAACACAGTCTTCCTGCACCAACCGCCAACCATGGAGATGGAACGACGCAGCGTGTACCATGAATCGCCATAGCAGAGATGTGAAGCAGCTTGTGGCAACAGACAAGGTGATATCAGTCCAGTGGATCATGTAGAGATCATAGATTTTAGATAATGGCGTGGCTAAACTCAAAGTAATTCTGTAATTCAACAATTATTATTATATTAAACTCCCCCGGTTTTAACGTGAAGTAACTAGTTGTAAAGAAATGTATTTAATGTATTTTAAATAATGTGCATAATTGTATTAACCTAAATGACGTATTGAAATGATATTGTGTCACCTACCATTCTCGAGTTACGCACCCCTAAAGCTGTTTGGTTAGCCCTTAAGGCGGAGCCAGAACATTGGTGGATGCGCCTGTCTTTTCCTCCCTCTCGCTGCCAGCTAGGACCCTCCACCATTGGCAGAACATTAGCAGAGGCTAGGGCTTTCCCACTTCTTTTAGCATGCAAAGCTCTGAAAAACCCCATTAAAGAATTTTTATAAATTGTTTAAATCTTGTAAAGATTAAATTTTAATAATATTAAAATGTTGTTGTGAGTGATAAATTATAAACCACCTCCCACCAACTAAACTAGAGTACCCTTCCCAACCAAGCAAAATAATATAATGGAATTCTGTGGAAAAATAAATAAATTTTAAATTATATTAATTCACAATGTGCAAAAGCAGTAACTACAATTGAAAAATAATAAGTTACTGTAACAGTAGATATTAAGGCCTCTGTGTGTAAAGGACGTGTAAACAAATGTAATTACGAAACATTTTAGATTCTTACATTGCTAATATAAATATTATTATCATCAGAATAAAATGAGAGCAAAACTATGAATTTAATATAGGAATTAATGTACAGAACATAGAGTCAAATGTGTAAATATTAACAGTACATGCAAAGTGATAGTAATGGTAAAGGTGACTTGCATTAAGCCAGCCACATGTTACGTTCATCAGCTGTCACACGACACCGTAGCAATGTGAGCTTTTCAAACTTGGCAAGGTCCTTGCATTGCAGGAAGTTTCTACATATGAGTAGTACGCATTGCAAAAACGCATCAAGCCAGATGTATTTCCTTAACTGACATATTCCCCTCCAGGCATCAGACATTTATGCAATTAATTTTCATTATATACAAATATCGGGCACAATTAGAGGTCAAACAGATGGCTTGTTTCATGCACGGACATAGAAACATATGTCGGGATGGTGACCCAAACTTAATAGGGCATAGGTGTGTGTGTGTGTGTGTGTGTGTAGTATATATATATATATATATATATATATATATATATATATATATATATATATATATATATATATATATATATATATATATATATATATATATATATATATATATATAGACACACACACACACATACTGTCCTTTAGACGAACCTCCAGGCACTATAAATGTAGCAGTGCCTGGGATTTAAACCGTGGATCCCAAAAATTTGCGAGACATTATTGTGCAGTGTGCCGCAGATGGCACTGCAACTGGGCCTAAATGCATTAAGCTCTGAGGAGCACAAAGAAATTAGTGGGCCCCAAATATCTCTGGAGAGTGGGGAATTGCATTAGGTTTTAACAAATTGAAAAGACCTTTAAAAGATAAGGTACCTTATATAATTATTTTCTATATTAAACTAGAATAAACTTACGTAAATAATTTTTATGTCCAACTAGAATAAACTTATGAAAATATTTAGCTATGTTAAAATAGAATAAGTAAAAACTAAGGACTAAGTAATTATAAAGGTTAAACAGTGCACACAGAGGACAATATTAAGATATAAGTATAGCATTTGAAATTGCACATAAAATTGAAGCAATGCCACAGTAGGGCATAAATAAGAAAATCGCAGTGGAGAGTATTTAAATAATTAAAAATGAATATTAAATATAAGTTACACTATGTATGTAAAGGTGACTATAAATAGTACAAGTGTCCACAAATGAGAGTGAACTTACAAATGAAATATATTATTAGTTACAATTCAATAGACTAAAATTAAGTTAAGTAGTATACAAGTTTACACAGAGGAAAGTTTTACTGAGAGAAAATAATTCAATTCAAGGAATGTAAATACAAGAAAGTGCATATTTAGAAATTTTATTAGTAGAGATTCAATTAAATTTTATATTGTGCTATATTGCTAAAGCAAAATAAATCGATATTGAATTTGTGCAATAGAGATGAGAGCACAAAAGTAAATCACAATAATTTTACACAACATGTAATTATATCGGTTAGAGAATGACAGATCAAAGTACGAGATGATTAAATTTAAGTAAATAAATAGAAAATTGTATATTGCCCACATGTTGAATATAGCAAAGTAATAATAAGAACTTTTTAAAATAATGCAAGTTATTATGTTAAGTATGTTATATAGTTATACGCAGTTAAAAGGTGTATTGAAAACTGCAGTTTAAAAGTACATTTTCGCAAGCCAGAGTGGCTGTTAAGATGTGTAAAGAAACACGCCAAGGATGCGGCATTGCCAAGCGACCTCATTACATGATAAAACAGCAATCACACCTCACGCAACCTACCTCCCTGCCACTTCACTTGATCAGTACAATTCACATCGCGGAAAGCGCAACACGTCCGAGAAGGCGCCAAATGTGTCAACACAGCACACGTCTTGTTAACTGCTTTCTGTTGAATATGGAGTTTAAATGTACACACACTTGTTGTGAAACTAAATTAATGAGAAAATCAGGATGACATCGAAAGAAATAATTGTATGTAAAGGGCATTTACAAAAATTGGAATTTTGCTTGAGACAAACCCTTTTTGCCATGTCAAGTGACTCCATGTTTACAATGTCGAGCGACTCCATGTTTGTCCACATCAGTTAGGACGTTCTAATAGTTAGACAGGAGGTCAAAACCATTCTTGCAAGGGAGCATGGGAGTTGGGGATTATGAAGGTTTAGCCAACTGTATAGATGCACCCATCGACATTGTTTCGCACAAGAGAGCAACACAGAGGCTCGGTCAGGACTCGAACCTGATATGGAGATAGAGCCTACAAATTCCCTGTCTATCGAGGAGTCTCCAAACAGAAGGATTAGATAGATGAGATAGTATATTCCCCACTAGTCAATAGAGGAGCCTCTTGGTAGCAAGGGTGTTAGAGAGAGACTGTGGATTTCACAGAGGTCCACCCCATGCCACACAGTAGCATGACTAAAGACTTTGTTGCATGTTGATGACGTGACACAACAGTGTACTATGAAAGGAATTCCTACTATGGTTCCTGTATGCCACATAGTAGACCCTGCATGTGTACCTGAGGGCACAATGCATTTACCTCCTGTGGCTAACTGAATTAGAGAAAATTCCCCGTAATTAGATATTATGAGTGAAGTTAAAATGCTGGGATACATTGTAGTACATTCAGAATAAGGTATATCATAAGCCAGAGTTACTATAATAAGGATGTGACACTAATGAATTGATATTAATATATGACAGGAGCTGTATGTTGTTACTGATGGTAAACATAGTTTTCTACAAAGAGTGCAAAATAATAAATATGAAGAATAGTTTCTTTTATTTCATAGTAAATATTATCAGAAAAATAATCCAGAGAGAAAGGACTACACAATGGTATAATCGAGTATAATTGTAGCGCAATTATAAAATATATTATGAAAGCACAGTAATCGGGTGATTGTCTGTTGAGGACAATAACGAGCCAAGTTTTACTAAATAAAATGAATTAAATAAATAAATAAAAACACATAACATGCAAATAATGCACAGGCCATAGAGTTTTATGTTAATTAAACACAAAGAATGATAACTAACTTTGAAGTGAAACTATATAAATAAAATTGATTGTACTAAACTAACAAACTTTAGCATCACCATATAAACAAAGCAAACGCACCATCTTATACGTCAAGAAGAAGTATGTGTAGTTATAATTAAGAATAAGCAATTGTAGTTAAAACTAAATGTGTACAAAATTAAAACAAAAGTTTTACGTTTGAGTGCTAACACAAAGTGAAAGTGTTTCACAGCAGCAATGCAGCGGAATACTGCAAAGAGCGCCGATGGAGAGGTCATATGCGGCCACTGGCTCGTTCCAAGCAGCAATGTGTCAGTACGTGCAACGCAGTTTAAGGGCGAGCTGGCGCAGGGTTACGTTACAGACAACAATAAGCGAGGCAGGCAACGTGCTGTACGGGCGCAAATGCGTTGTATGAGGTAAAACATCATTATTAACAACACTACAATTTACCAACATCTGGCAAGGCCTATACACACACATACACACAAAAACACTAAAGAATTAAGGCACTCAGACATAAAAACAAAATTGTGAAATTTTTACACACGAGTACAGCAACAATAAAAGGAAACCTTAGAAGATGAAGACAGTTTAACTTAGTATTGAATAAAATAGGTGATTAAAATACAGGTTGTTTATAAAAGAACTCCGGGGTTACACAAGCCGTTTTCGGTATGAAGCACAAACAATATTACTGAAACAACAATATGAGCAGAAAGGTCATGCCTTCAAGTTTTTGTGGTGTTCAGTACACTTTGATGTGCACCCTATTTGTGGCTCTGCACACGTCCAAACTATATTCAATCTCCTCCCATGTTTATGCCAGCATGTCAGGTGGTATGACTTTGACTGCTGCGATAATGCGTTGATGCAGGTGTCGAACGTCACATATCTTCTCTGCGCACACCATGTTCTTAAAACGTCCCCCGAAAAAAAATTAAGGGGGTTATGTCTGGACTTTGCAGTGGCCATGCAATTGGTCTGCCTCTACCCATGCACCTGTTTGGAAATTGTGTGTCTAACACATGCCAAACATGAATTGCTGTAATGGAGTGGTGCTCCATCTTGTTGGAAAAGACCCAAACACTTTTCCGCTTCAGTGTCATCCAATTGCGGAAACACAACGAGTTCTAACATGTCACAGTAGACATCACCAGTAATAGTTTTTTTTTGGAAAAGATAAACGGTCCCACAACATAGTTGTACATCCAACCGCACCAAACGTTAAGCTTTGACGAGTTGTACTGATGTTCAATAAACTTGCGCGGTGGCTCCTCCCCCCAAATGCAGCAATTATGATGATTCACAGCCCCACTCATGTGGAATGTCGCTTCATCAGTAAAAATTACATGTCTCATGATGTACTAGTCTTCCTCAATCTTGTTCAGCATGCAGAAAGCGAACTCGTCTCTTGCTTGTTTGTCCATAGGTTTCACTTAATGCAAGAGTTGTAACTTATAGGCGTACAAGTGCAGCCTTTTACGTTCCACTTTGTGCACAGTTGACTTCGGAAACCCGAACTGCAAACTGCGCCGTGCTAATGATGCTTTTGGGCTACGCATATTGATGCTAAAATTCTTTCCACTTTTACGTCTAACGTAGGCGGCCTCCTGGGTGACTTCCCTTTTGACACACTGCCCGTTTCCTTGAATTGCTTTAACCACTGGTGAAGAGTCTTCTCTGTAAGCACATTACCTCCATACTCACGTCGATAATTGCGTTGCATTGTAACAAAGGATTTCGTTTCAATTAAACAAATCACGCACTATACCTATTGCTGTGGTGTAGCCATTGTACCTGCCATCACTCTATTGAAACACGACCTTCGGCAAGGTCAAGCCACGCAAGCATGCCAACCTCTGATGCACACATTTCACTACACACTAAACATAACTTGAAGCTGTCCTGCATACGCTTCATGTAACGGAACTCGTTTATTTCACTTACTAAATTTACTACAACAATTTCAAACCCCGGAGTTCTTTTATAAACACCATGTGTATTCATTCACTAGAGGCTGTCATAAAATACATTGTACATGTCACAACATCGCCTTTCCAATAAATTTAACTTGAACCTACAATAATAAACTTGTACAAGATATAAAAATAAGGTAGAAATATGAGTCAGTAGAAAATAACAGGTCTTAGAGAGTATACTGAGTTGACAGTAAAATATTAATTAAATTTTATTATATCAGAGGGAAATATTATAGATGGAACAGAGTTAATATTGTTTTTAGTAAAGACAGGATAATTTAATGTAAAATGATTTAAGAAAAATATAGGACCAATAAATATACATATTTCAGGGAATTATGCCATTCAGATTAGAAACAAGGAAATATGAATTTTCATGGGGAATAGCATTGTACATTAAAAATGTAAAATATCAAAAATAGTAGAAAAATACAGTCCTTGTAAAGAAAGGCATGTATTAAAATTAGCATTAAGGGGTAGCTTATAAACTAGAATAAATAATTCCTGTGACACCTACTCCAACAAATAATAAAATGTGAAAAGGAGAAAATCGTATTTTGAGAGAAATTTTTACATGTAAATCAGATAGAGTCTAACAAAATCTACATTTCATTACATTCCTTCCATTCCCAAATTTAGCAATATTGCTTAAGAAGTACCAATTTAATGTACATATAAACATAAGTAGTATACACAAAGTGTCTAATTCTGAAATTTATGTCAGCAATACAAAATAGTTCATTCTAAACAAATTTTAATATTGCGAAGTCATTATAATCACAAAAACTTCAAGTACAATATAATGTAAACACTTAAAAACATTTTGCAACAGGATAAATTCTTGAATCAACATTTCAAAGTAAAATATAATGTCAAATTTTGAAATTGTAACAAAGTAATATTCAAGTTGCTAACCAACATTAATTTAATAATAGTAAGGCCACACATAGGCAGGTTAGGACATCAAGCAGGCTGCCAGGTTACACATCTGCATATCCGTTTCCATCAGCTGCATCTACCATGCAGAAGAGTATACACGGCCAGTAAAGAGCAAGTTCATGGTCATGACCACAAACATTGAAATTCAGCAGACCCCCCATAGTACACAAAATCGTAAACCAGATGTACATTACCATGTATTGAAGGCAAGAGAGAAGGCAAGGCACCTAATCACCCTAATTTTCCTTGCATTGACCTATACTCCTGCCCTTAAATTGCCCTGTTTTGAAGAGGCAATAACCATCCATATTTCTAATGCCAAGAAGCAGACGTGGACTGTAAGGAACCAGTATAACGCACCACATCATTATGCACCTGTCCCAGAGCTGGGGGACCAGATCTCAATGAGGCGGGAGGGTGATATTACGGTGTGAGCAAGAAATATATTTAACACTTGCCAGAAACACCCCACGTAGAGGCGACAAACGTTAGTATTCAGGGCGAGGCGGCTAACAGCGAGATGTTTGGAAAACAGCATTATAGTTTGTAAACATGCTGTGAATAATTAAATGCTGCCAGGCCATGAAGTGCAGTCTTCCTGAACCAGCTGCCAACCATGAAGATGGAACGACGCAGAGTGTACCGTGAACCACCATAGCTGAGATGTGAAGCAGCCTTCGGCAAGATACATGGTGATATCAGTCCAGCAGATCATGTAGGGATCATAGACTTTTGATAATGGCGTGGCTAAACTCAAAGTAATTAAGTAGTTTAATAATAAGTATATTGAACTGCCCCAGTTTTTAACGTAAAGTAACTTGTTGTAAAGTAATGTGTATAACATTTTGTAAATAATGTGAGTAATTGTATTAAACTAAATGACGTAGTGAAATTAAATTGTATTGCTTACCATTTGTGAGTTATGAACCGCCAAAGCTGTTTGGTTAGCCCATAAGGCAAAACCAGAACAATGTGTAGTTCCGATGACAATACGATATGAAGGTACCGTTGAGCTGATCTGATGCTGGACCCAGAGGTTACAAGTTTTTATGTAACTTCACGTATATGAATGTTAAACCACTTCCCGTTATCCAATTAATCTTACTGCAGCAATGTTGCCAGACCTCCCTATCTTTGACTGTCACCCTTGTGTGGGTGGCACAAGCCTGCCTCGATCAGGCAGGGTGGCTTGGTGCGTCCGATCAACTATGCTCGTGCGCATGTGCACACACAGAGTCAAGTTGTGTCGTTATCTAGTGTATTCATGCTGGTTTTCCATATTATGTAATGAATGCATTTTGCATAAATGTTGGCAAAAGTTTATGAGAAACTCAGATGTCTTGGAAATGCTGAATTTAATTAATTTCTCCCCTCACATAGTAAATGTATCAAATTTGGCCTCGTTGGACTTGTCTCAATGAGTACTTTGATTGCAAATGGTGACCAGGGTCTGAAGATATTCTTTAGTATTTAATTTGACAGATGTAGCAATACTAATTAACAAACATAAAGCTTGTCGTGAGATGTGCATTGCTACATAATACAATAAAAAAATTGGTGAAACTAAAAATAGAAAAATAAAATAACTGTAAAAACATTTTAAAACCAAGCTTTTATATATAAATGCACAAAAAGAGAAAAATAATTAAAGTTGTTACACAATTTGTAGAAATTGTAAGCTGTAGTTGAATACAGCCATAAGAAACTTTACTACAATTTAAAATGTTGGTATCAATTTATATTTAGTATATAAACGCTTGGCACAATATTGAACATATACCTCATATATGTAAAAATAATAAGCACATATAGTGCATAAGGCTTTTAAATATTCACAGTATAGAATGTATACCTTAGTTGCATAAGCATAGTAAGCACATATCTCATGTAAGGCTCTTGACTATTCCTGCCAAGCTTTTATATACCAAAT
The DNA here is from genome assembly GCA_029891345.1 of Dryococelus australis. Lineage (NCBI taxonomy): Eukaryota > Metazoa > Arthropoda > Insecta > Phasmatodea > Phasmatidae > Dryococelus > Dryococelus australis. The sequence goes on from CM057009.1 coordinate 244,442,720, forward strand.
ATAAATTCATAATAACATACTAATATGTAGTAAAGTTTATTACGGCTGTTTAACCACAAGATATACAAATTGCGTTACTACTATAATTATTTTTATATTTTTAGTGCATTTATAAATAAAAGCTTGGTATTAAAAGGTTTTTACAGTTATTTTTTATCGTGTAGAGGTCAACTGGAGGTTATTGTTCATTAGCCCTTAGAGGGTTGTGACCATTCTGTTGGTCAAGTGAATTTAAAGAAAACCATCCCCATTGGCTCTTAGCTTGTCATTGCTGATTGAATGAGTAGTGTGGCATGGTCAACCGACAGCCAATCACAGCACAGGTTAGAACAAGGTGATGCTGAAGGATCGATACCTTTTTCAGACTAAACTCTTTTTTCTACTAAATTATTTTTCGCTCACATATATAGCCATTAGGGTGCAGGCAGTCTCGTTTTTGCCTCCTTCATTAATTTAGAGGCGAGCAGTTTGTCTGTAATTTCTGCAAGATGTTTTACGTTACATCACTGATAATCAAATCAAGTGATATTCGTGTTTGTGTGAGAATATGAGTGGGTTAATAAAAATAAAATTTTGGCATTCTAATTCAAAAGAACTGTTACTAATCTCCATCTGCAAGAAATCGCTGAGCTAGTTGGTGCAATGGCATTATTCTCAGCTGGGCTATAGTTGGGAAATGTCATTCAAAGATGAGTATTATGTTAGTGCAAATAAAATAACTGAAATAAAACATTGCTAATGTTTTAGGGGTTGTGGCCCTAAGCTTTTAAGGCATTTCATCTATGTACCAAAAAGACATCAAGTTGGTATTTATTGGAGAATGCTTACATCATTGTGAAAATGCTTGTGATTTGTTGTTGATGTTGTAATGAGTTCTCAATTGTTCTGGTGACCTGCCCTCGGACTTTAAGTGCAGGGTTCGCAGGATAGGTTGTAGGTTGGGTATGTAAGATGCATGGTGAGCTGAGGAATTGAGATCATCGCTGGGTTCACTAGGACTCTGTCAGCGGCTCGAGGAGGAGCTGCACAAACTTCAGCTTACCAAGGATTAGTCAGGTTTAAGTATGATCGGGACTCTGTTTGACTTCACATAGAGATCTGGCCTTAGTTTTTGTCATCAGAAAATTAACTTTAACTTCAGCCGAACAAAGTAATGGATGTAGTTTTTCACAGAAGTAAGTTGGGTCTTTGCAAAATTCTGCCGAAGTAATTTGAGTGTTTGGTAGAAGTGAGTTGGGAATTCAAAATTTTCTTGAAGTTGTGGAGTTAGGATTTAGCAGAGATTTAATCTGGATTTATAAACCTTTCCTGCATACAGCCTACAGAATTTACTTTGCGTAGTGTCCTTCAGGCTGCATCCCTACAGAATGTTGTAGAACAAGTGGTGGTACTGAGTCATACTGTGAATCAAGCTGAAAGTAAATTACATGTGGTTACTACCACACAGGATGAAGTGACTGAACAATTTATTATTTTACCCTTGATGTTCTTTCCACATCTGAAACCCAAAATTCAAAATTTAGTTTACCCATCACAGTTACCTATCCAACTTTTTGCACTATCAGTCCTCAACTAACTACCCCTGCCCATGGTATTTCTGTAACTATTAACTCAACAGCGCAAATGTTTGGCCCCACTTCTAATTATGTTTTTGTACCCAGAGTGAACACGACTCCTGCTGTTTACCGAAGTATATACCAGGCACCCTCACCTGATTTGGAATGATTCCTCACCTCTTGAGCAAATGTTAAGAGATTTACCTATCACCAATGGTCTGGATGTATCCACTTTTTTGGAATTTTTAAATATGATTGTTCGTTTGCACCAAAGTAATACTGTACCTGAACCTCAGTTGTTGGAGGTTATTTTCCCTTTTAATAAGGGGCCTTTAAGTGAACGTACCCAACAGGACCTTTGACCAAGGTTTAAGTTTTGATGCTTATCATCAAGACATTTTGCACTTCTTTATCCCCACAAGGCTTTTGTCAGAGTTGTGTTTGAACCATTTAAATCACTTGTGAGGTTCTTATGAACCACTGTCAGTGCACATCAGTATAATTAAGAAAGCTGCTATTGTGCTTAGGTTGTCACTTTCTGAGCAAGAAGTTATTATTTTGAAGGAACTTGCACCTCAAGAATGCATCTGTGCAGTAATTCATGAAAAACCAACCAATTTTGCAGGGCTAGATATAATGTGTATTCATTCATAAAACCTCAGTTATGTTTACCAGAGACATTAAAAGCAGGATCTAACTTTAAAAATAAATATGATTAAAAAACACCAGCATAATAGATTAGGTGCTTTTTCAGTAAATGACAAATCCCTTGGAGCTATGGCAAATGATAATAATTCTAAGGTTAAATGTTTTTGTTGGGTTATGTATATATAACTTGTTAAAATTTATATATTGCTTTTTGGATGATTTCTTGGCAGTTTTAGGATTGCTAGTTCAGGGCTAATGTGGTACTTAGTCCATTTAGATATTGTGGTGTTAGTTTTTCATTTAAACGTTGCAATTTGGTTATTCTTTTGGAACGACCCCGCGTGTTTGTTTTAGTGTGTCTCTCTCGTTTCTCAGTGGAAGTATCTTGAGCATCTACACTCCACCAAGTTTCTGAATTTCTTGGTCTTCATGCTCTCACCACTGTACTGTTCTGCAAATATGGTAACAAACCTTAATATTGGTCTGAAGATGCTATCCTCTTTTTAGACAATTATTACTCCATTGTGTTAGAATTTAATTTGCTTGAATTGGAAGAAGAATCATCACAACTTGGTACTTTAATATGGTTAGTGATTTCTGCACATGGCAATACAAGTAGAATTCCTCATGAAAATGTCACCTTTGATCAGAATTTTCCGTACTCTATCGCTCAGCTAGAAGAAAGCATCCTTGCCTTCAAATTTGAAATTGCTAAATTGACCTCCTTTATTCCTCCATGATCTCGAAAAAGAGAGGTATTTTTAATTTTGGTGGCAAAATCATGAATACCTTGTATGGAACTTTAGACTGTGAGGACCTTGCTCGTTTGGAAAAAAGATTGAATTATATTTCTGATGTATAGGATGGTATTGCAACCAACTTGAAAAATCATACCATACTCTTTAAGAATCTTTAAGACCACATTTTAAATAACAATAAAAAAATTAAGAGGTTAGCCTCATATTAAATGGAACTTTATAATTATTATTACAAGGTGGTAAATCAAAGTTTACAAGAAATTGTAGACAGAATGATGATTATGAGCTTTAGGATTCATTTCAATTATATGTTGTTGCAAGTTAATGAAGCCCTTGTTAATGCTACACTCAAAACTTTTTGACTTAAAAAATGGAATTGAAACCTTTGTTCATGGCAAACTAAGTTCTATCGTGTTAAGCGCTGATTCTTTTATTAATGTACTGAACCAAATTCAATATTTGATGACCTTTCCTTTGTATATGATAGCACTTGTTTCACAGGAGAACCTTTACATGTTTTATGGACGTAATACTGTACAAGCTGGACAAAAACCTCTTTTGATGTGTTCAATGTACCCCTTGTTAACAAGGATAATTTGTTTGACCCTTACAGATTTTTTCAAGTCCCTTTACTTTTCCCCAGGTTGAACAGGCATCTTTTGCTCCATGTACATGATAATTTGATTGTTAGCCGAGAAACTTTTTGCCGCAGTTTCTTCTAATCTGTTGGACAATTGTAAAACAAATGGTATTACGCTTTGCCCATCTGTTTTTCCCATTTTTGATACTCATGTCATGAGATGTGAAATTGATTTTTTTTTGGGCAGACCATATATATTGATCTTTACGACAGTCATTTGTAAGTCTTCTTTCAAAAATCTAATTCTCTTTGCTACCAAGTCTCCAATTGTAATGACCTTTCTTAGTCGATCTACTCTCGAAACTTTGTCTTTTTTCACTCTTTATTTAAATGGATTAGGATCTATTACTAATGCTAGTCACTGTAATATTTTGAGCCCTTTCTTTAAAAGTTATGGTTCGGTAAATTCAGCTATTCATCTAAGCCTATCCTTTCCCATGGTTAATGTACCCAATCTTCCTGCCAACATCACTTCCCTACATTTTGGTACATTTTTTCTGACTTTTCCCAAATGAAACTTTCATGAAAGAATTAGATAATTTTTTAAGTTATCGGCCTAATGGTGTTGACTTTCATGATGTTTTCAGGTTTCACCACTAAATACCACAACTCACCTGAAATTACCTTGAATATTCCTTCCTTGGTTGTTCCCAGTGTTATTGCTGCACTTTGTCTTGCTCTGTGTCTATGGTTTGTTTTGGAGTTTTACCGCAGACCATACTTAACTCTTTCCCATCCTTCTGTCTATTCCACTGAGTTTCCTGAGAGAACTATAGTGGTGACCTTGCCTCCTGACCCAGCAGAATATACTAACTAGGTAGTGACATTAGGATGTGTTAAATTGATTGGTTAGTTTATGTCGAGATAATTCTATCCCTTTTTAGATTTTTGGGAGTATGTAACGTGTTTCTTGAAGGGGTATTTGGGTCACCATCACAAAGGGTAGTTTCGTTTTGAGCAAGGGAGTAATATGCCATGTTGTGGCACTGCTCTTTCACCTAATTGTTCTAATTTGCTTTTGTTAGCATATTCCTTCTTTTGGCATCTTTTCTTAATTATTATGTAAATTAATAATTTTATCGCAATTTGTTTTCTTTTTGAATATTCATTATGTCATGTTAAAGATTGATGTAACGTTAATTTAAAATCTTGTTTGAGACTTGTAATTGTAAAAGCAATAAGGAGTAACAAAATAGTGTAATTATCTCATTGTCAGTGTGTTCGTTGTTCAAAGTTGCACACCTTTTTGGGCTGTCTCTACTCAACCTGTGTTTTCAGTTAAAATTTCTCACACCAGATGGCAGAGTTTGTGATCTATATTGTTTATTCTCTTGATGTTATTTTCCTTTATATGTTCATAATAATTTTACCATAATTATTATTGTAATCTAAAGGGTAAAATAATATACACTGTTTTATTCTTGATAGCTTTGGTGACCACGACATGGTAATTTGAGATGTATCAATTAGTCGCGTCATGTGTATCGGAATTACCCAAGTTTTTTGTTGGTTAAAGAAACTTATTGATTCAACCTTCTTCACAACACCATTTCAAGATGTAACAAAACTTTTTTTTAGCTGCTTGTTATTCTTCTAACATGATGTTACAATAAGTTCATAGAGCACTCAAGGTAAGAAAATCGGATGATGCATTGTTTCTGCCATCTGATAATTGTTTGTTTCAATGTGAATATTAAATTAGTTTATTATTTTATGTTAAATTAGGGCAGTCCAAGCATTGCCCATACTTCTACCTATAGCTCACCATGATGTAAAGTATGCCATCCTGGTTTGTGCAATGGCCTAGCTGTGTGATTGGACAATGAGCTGATTTTTATTCTTTTCGCCTATGCACCAGAGTCCGGACCAATGCCTGGCAAATGTCTGCTAAGTTTCTTTACCTTTCTGCATGAATTCTTATTGGACCAAGGCTTCTGTCATGGCTGCCCATTTTGTCATATTCTTCGGGACAGTTTAACTTAAAATCTACAAAAAAAAAAAAAAAAAAAAAGCTTGGAATTTTCATGTGTTAATATGTTTTTTTTTTTTTTTAAATAAAAGGTGTCAGTTAATTGTCCTCAAGTAAAACATAACTATAGTCCATTCCCCACTAGAAGCAACTTTCTCGGAGCCATGTTAACTATCTACTTGGAGGCCCATTTCGTATACTTCCCCTAAATGTAAACAAACATTGCCATGTGACTGCCATGTAGCATGTGTCAAAGTCAATGTTTACATTCCATTGTGTGTGTACATATGTTCGTATACTTTCGCTACACCTAAAATTAAACATTGAAATGTGACTTCTACTTTTATACCTGTCAAATGTGTTGTTTACTGTTTACAGCTTTTCAAAGAATTCTGTCATATTCCAAAAGTCATTCCGTATGAATATTCACAGTTTAGGCCTATAACATTATTTAAGTCAGTTTTATGACGTTTTAAAAATGCCTGAATTGAAGACAGTTCTTACGGTTATTTTACATCAACATATTTGTTTTCTATGATGTAGCTCAATACATGTAATGCACGTTAGTATTTTGCCGCGACTGTGTTTAACACTGCTACAACTGCAAGGTAAAGGGCCGTACTAATTGTAATTATCATTTTGTTATCAATATGTGTTGGGTCATTTCTCTAAAAGGACGGCCTCAGTTGGAATAAATATTAAAACGAAGGAAATATCAGTGAAAAAGGCACATTAAATTCAAGCACACAACTCGTGTTACTCATTTTGTCATACAAACTTTAAAAGATAGCGGTGAACATGCACACAAACACGACTATGATAACTTTTATTCCGCTCACATTTCTATGTATTGCTACTTACTGTTTATTAGAGTTATTGAAATTTATTGGGCTGGGCTTAGTATATTTCTTCTGGGGTTGTGGCAAATTACGTTACATGACTGTGTTTCAAACCCCTTAGGACAAAGGTACAACGTTGTGATAAATAAACAGATGTGGATGTAAATAAATAACTTTGTCATAAAAACAGTTCACATTTAAAACGTATAAATAGTGCTAGTCAAATAATTGAAATCACGCACACACAGGGTCAACGTAATGACCATGATGCACAAAGGCACGCCATTTCACAGACGCAATGATTAATGAAACACACGTCACAGTATATTTATTACTGCAGTGGAAACTCAGATTTATGACATCATAACTTGCCTAGGTAGGTTTAAAAAACACAATGTCTACAATCGTGATGTGGCAATTTGAAGTATTTTTTGGAGTAAGAATAATTTACGTTTCGTTTGACAAAAAGGAACACGCCATGTCATGGCTCGCCATGTCTGCCAACTTCACTAGGTAACTGCCCCATCATCATACCTAAATATATTAAAATACGTATTCAAATACTAAAATCTTTTTCAGTTGTAAATTACAAATTCAAAAATAATTATTTTGCTGTTATAAGTATGAAATATGCTACAATTGAAAACATATATAATTTACATGCATACCAGCAAAACAAAATTTTCCGATTGTGAAAAGGACAAAGAAAGAGAAAGAGGGTGACAAGCCTCACCAGCAGACAGTTTTTCAATTGCTTTTTCGCTCGATAAAACAATACCGTACCATTACAGTCTACTCACGATATTTTCCGATGTTATTTTAAACTGTAAAAATGTCTTATGTTGCCATCGGGGCTACTTAAATATTTTGATACGCACCGTTTAATTTACAAATAGTATACTAAAAAATTAGGTTAAAATAATATTTTAACTGTGAACTATTTCCTACCAGTCATTGCCAACACGTCGCTGCACTCGCTGTTGTTAATTTTTATTTTAAAAAAGAAATAAATATCACAAGTTATAGAAGATATTAAGGTAAAGGTTCATTTATTCAATAATATAGTACTCTGAAGTTAACCACAGCCTTTTATATTTGTGGAATACAGGTTATTGAAAAAACGGGTGACATGTTGTGCCTAGAGTGTTTTTTCAAAGGTTGATTTTCATAAGTCGCTTCCAATCGGGAATGGATTATAGTCTTATCTAATTGGAACTAAAAAAAATGGAATTGTTAGAGTGTTTATAAGTGCTACAATATGATGCGAGAGATATTTATGAATACGATTTCAAATAAGAAATAACTTTATAAGCATAAAAGACAAGAACTGACATGAGCAAGCCATAATAGACCAACAGGAAATTCAATTTATGTTGTTGGCCACACAGAGGGTCTAGGAATTAGTTAATAGTACATCCATAATATGTAAACCCAAGTTTACTCAAACTTACTTACAAGTGCTCTCTTCTTCATGTGAATCAATTAGTTTCTTGTATTGGTTACGAATATCTTCATTATTTGACTTTAGATGGTGGCTGCTTACATTTAAAACAGATTGCATTAACTTCACTAAAATGTTGCTACTTATGTCCCACCCACATCAAGCACTCTGGAGGCCTTTCACTATTAACATGAAGTTACTGATATAATGAATGCGTCCACTTTCCATTACATGGATGTAAATAATTTTAAAAAACTTCTTAAGGGCTTACATGGTAGGTGGGTTTGACATCTCATTGACAGCAATGTCATCAGAGATGGAATCAGAAACAAATGGAATATTATGAGGCAGTTAAAGTACAAATGTGTCTTAGCCCAGACTCGAACCCAGAATGGCTCATAATATGAGTTGATGTGCAGCAAACTGCATTACAGAGGTATGATTTAGAGCATCAGTTTAATATTTTGGTAGATTGGGTTAACCAACCTAAAATATTTACAGGGACATCATATTGAAAACAAGTATTTGGTTCACTCAAAACATGTAAGTAAATATGACCTACTATAACACTACTTGTGTGTATAATTCTGTGGAAATAGGTTTAATTAGTTCCTGAGATATGACATAAAAGATTTATTTTCTAATTTTTTTTAGCACAACTGCACAAAAAAACCTAAAAAGAGGCTCTTTATAAGCATATCCGATGTTTCTAATACATAATGTCAGCATATAATGTTTGGTTGAATTTGGACAAATTATTGTTGCCAGTCTGACCCATTTAAATTATGTGTAAAAAATTTGGCGGGAATAGTTGAATGGTTCCTGAGATATTACATAAATATTACATGTTATGACCAGTCACTACCCTACAAAAAAGGTGAGTAGAAGATAGCGTTAAGCTTCTGATGGATACTGGCAGCATATAAACTTAACTGAATTTATTAAATTATTTAAAACATATGACTAGTTTAGTAAAATTATTTATTTGGCAGCCACATTATAAATAATGCCAGACACACTTAAAACATGTAAGTTTACAGAGTCTATTGCAGCACTACTTACATGCAAAATTTGGCAGAAATTAGAAGATTGTGTCCCCTGAGTAATGATTTTATTTTATTCATGTACCATTATCTTACAAAATGGCTGAGAAAAGAGATTGCTTTTTTCCTGAGATATTGCAAAACTTAATTTTTTCATTTGGCATGATCATAGAAAATGGTGGATAAAAGAGGCTCTGTGTAAACACATTTGATAATTGTACTAGATAAAGCTAGAATACAAAGTTAAGTTGCAATTATTGGTTACATGGTTTTGTATATATAGCACACTAAGCTAAAATAATAACATGAATACCATTTTGAAAATAAGTGTCTGGCTTGCTTAAAATATGTCAGTTCATGTGGCTTACTGTAATTTACTTATTTCGAAATTTGGTAGGAATTGTTAAACTGTCTCCCCGATATATAACAAAACATTACATAATTTGACGCTGTCTAAGGGCCAGCCACAATCAGCCCATGATGTCACTCGCCGCTAATGGCACACATGATGGTAAACACGCAGCTAATTACCAATACAGGGCACCCACTTTTCAGGAATATGATACAAGTAGTTTCAGTGTAAAATGTATTTCAAGGGTAACATTGTTTGTCAAAATGTTATATGTATTTTTTAGAGCTTATGTATGCAATTACAATTTGAAATTCAAAATGCACGCGGCGCTGAAATAAGAGACTATAATATTCAGGCGAGAATGCCTTCTAAATATAACTAAAAGCCAACAGAAAATTACAATTTAAATTCTGTATATGTAAAATTGTTTAGAAATACTCTCGGTGCCATTTGAATTTGCCATATTAATATTTTACTTAGCATACATAGCACTTTCGCTTGTGGGAACCCTGTAGGCAGCCATAATTGGTCCACACAACCCCTGCCTCTGGGCAGTCGTCCTAGGAGAGCTGGCCAGATAAGACGCTGTCACATACACACTTCACCTTTTTGCACTGATGTAGGTTTCCATAGATCATTTTAGTATACCGGTTAAACTTTGCCTTGCGTATGTTTTGCCAGACGTCCCGGCATGATGCTATCCACTTAACCTAAGAATTTACAGTGTTTAAGACTTTTTGAAGATATAAAGCAGATGAGAGTATGTTGTATCGGAGAGGCCACGAAGCCCGCGCTACTTGAGTATCAGATGCCATCCGCTCGTATTCAGGGTTTCTCAATCTATTTTCTGCTTTATCATGATGTGTAATACTATGGGTAATATTTCTGTTGAATCATTTTGAGAGTTTTGTAATATTATCATGTTTTACGGCCCTATAGCTCATGGCCACACGGTCAGATACCACTAAGTCCATATCCACGCAATCACCGTGTTATGAGGGCTCATTGTCTGTCCATTTTGTGCGCCATAAGTTATTTCAGGGTTTTATGTAATTTGTCAATAAGGGTTCATGTATTTTACGTGTTTTAATGCAATTTGTTCCTGACCACGTGGTCCGTCTATGTACTTGCATTATTCCACCAACCGGCATTCCAAGGGCTTTTGTGCGCTAATTTCTGGCAAATATAATTTCCCAATGCAGATGCTATTATTTAAGATAACTATTGACGGAATTTCCAGGTAAATGATGTGTTTTTACACCTGCTCACGTGGTCCCCAATGAGCCATATCCAACGGTATCCGCACCATCTAAAAGTGAGTTCACACATTTTGTGTGTTTATTTTCCATCTTATGTCGTGCCCCACCTTCTTCATGTGTTATTTTGTATTTTTTTATGACATTATTGTTTTGCACTAGCCCTCTATGTGTTTGACAATCGCCACACAGCACGTGGTTCGATGACGAGTACGTGTTAGCTGCGGAAGAATATATTAGTGTTCATTTCATGCTCCGTGTCCTGTCTCCGGGAAAACCTGCAGTCCATTCTAGTGGCTGTAGGCCCCTTACTCTGTAGAGGCTGTGTTTTCAGGCACCGTGGAGCATCATCCAGTCAGAGGTGTGCCACAAGTTGAGTGCTTGGGGGAATCACCCACCGGAATTGGCTAAACACGCTCGAGATATATCATAATTTTCATTCTGGCACAGATTGTAGCTTGGATAATAAATCCCTGCCTCCTTAGTGTAAAATGTTAATGTTAATGTTCTTTAGTAGCATCAGATACCCAGCCCTGTCAAGGTGTCTTAATTGCAGTGTAAAGTGTAAAAGATATTTAGTGAGTACGCACGGGTAAGACGAACACTCAGAATCCCTGAGATCACTCAGAGTCTCGAAGTGCGGTGCGTAGGAACCACCGCTGGTGCCCATCAATCAGCAGGTAAAGTGTATCACAATTGTCTCCGTGTCTCACCCGTCTGCGTCAAATCATGTGGCATTATTTTACAACATGGCGGACAAAAGGGGAACTGTGTAGGCATATTTGATTGGTGTAATAGATACTGTTAGCATACAAAGTTGAAATCAGTTAAATGGTTGTGTAGTTATAAGATAGTAATATCAAATGTTTATATGTCCACCATTTTTAAAATACTTGTTTGACAAACTTCAAGCATGTCAGTTTATGTGACCTACCATAGTGTTATTTCACTGCCAAATTTGATGGGAATCGGTTGATTAATTTCCAAGATATAGTATAAAAAACTTAATTTTTCCATGTGGTGCTATCTTACACATGGAAGACAAAATACAATACATATAAACACATTTTATACGCATAATCAATACTTTTAATTTACCAAGTTTGGTCTGAATTGGTCACACTATATGGTAAATATAGCCAATTAAAACAAAATCATTTACATATGTTCCATTTTGAAAATAGTGCTTTTACAATTTAAGTTGGGTATATGACGTAGATTAGTACTATTTATATTACAAATACGACAGAAATTGGTTGAGTATTTCCTGAGATACAATGTAAAATCTTTATATTTTCATGTAGTGCTATATTCCAAAATGACTGACTAGTAATATCACCGCTATTTCAATTTAATGCTTACATGATGATGCACTTGTCAATGTTATAAATTTGGTTTTAATCTGTTGACTGATTCCAAGATAAAACATAGCACCCTTAATTTTAAAATTGCCACCATTTTGAAAATAAGCACCCAGCATGATCAAAAAATATAAGTGTCTGATGTCCTTATTAAGTATTGAATGTGTACAAAGTTTGGTGAAATTCATTTCATTGGTTCAAAGCGCACAAAGAGGAAAATGATCTCATAAGCCTATCATTCCTTTGGAAAGAAGGAAAAAGATATTGACAAACACATCTCGGAGAGAGAGACTTCAAAACAGCTATGACGTTATTGCCTGTCGTCCTGCTCGCTGGTAACTGATAGAAATCCATGTGTGGTCAGCAGGAGAAATGGAGTTGCATCATGAGAGTTCCAGCAGGCGTGCCATCATACCAAATGCAGTAAAACTCAAATGTCTTGTCCTATGACTGTAATTTTCAATGCATGGAACTAAAAAACCTAACATTCATCTTTGTGTAGTACTGCACCACACACACCTTTAATAAAGTTGATACTTGTAAAACTTTGCCAAAAAAATAATAACTGTTCATATTATTTACATTCTTTGAGAAAAATACATTTTTTATAGTTACTTGTGATTTATTTAATGAGGTAACACTGCTTTATGGAGCAGAGATTTGATTATTTAATGTAACACATAAAACACTGGTACAAGATGATTTAATATATTGTATTTTATGTGGAATTAAAATTGTACTTATCCCATGAAAAACTAGTAATTTGAAACAGATTTCCTAATTATCACTAACACTACTACAACATGGGCACAAATATGTGAAAAAATATCTACTAAATTTACGAACAAATGTTTGCATTTTATCACAGAATTCTTGTAAATTTTTTAACAACTGATTATGTGTTTTAGAAGGGACTTTCACTTTAAATAAATGAATATTGAGTATTAAAATCAGTATTGGGAAAACTACTTTGAAAATCTCCAGAATTGTCATGAAGTTCTCTGACGTTTCCAGTTTTCCCTGGTTGTTGGACATCCTGCATAAATACTGCACCAAGTATTGGATGTTGCACATCAACTATGTACATTTCTTCATGTCACATCCAGGTTTGTGTACCTACTATCAATTATATTAGTTTTGTGTACCCTCCCATATTGTTCTGCAGATTTATTTACTTTCTCTTACCTGTAGAATATTCTATAATAAGTGTGAATTATCAGCCACAGAGAGGCATGTTTAAATTAGTGTTTGGACTTTTTTTTAGACCACTGTAAGTTCTTTTATAACATCCCTAATAAATTGGAAATATAAATTTTTTTAATGGTCAGAAACTTGCTTTTTAACATAAAACTATTTTTTTTAAATAATGTAGCAGCACATTGTAATACAACCACAAGCATCATAAAACATTGTTAAAAAAATATAGCCCCCTTCACCCGGCCACCAAGGAATCTTGACCCAACCATTCCAGAAAATGCTTTGTGGGGTTTTTATTAGGGATGGAGTCAGTGAACAGTGCTACCAAATAGGCAAACTGCAGGCTGCTGTGACAGAAATGTTCAGAAGATTTTCTCCACAAAATGCCTTCATGACTATGGCATCAAATTTTGTTAGGTTACTATAATGATCATCTTCATATTGATGTTCTGGATATACAGTGTAACTGGATAGCAATATAAGATACCACAAATTTGTACAACATTTAAATAAAGAAAATGTTACATTGTACACAATTATTTGAACAGCAAGAACACCATTTTGTCAAGAAACATGTTACCTCAGAAATATAAGCTTGCTCATCAATTTTAGGCCGTATAAATACTGGAACACCATCATTGGCAAAAACATCTCCAATATGAATCACGAGTGGTACATCTGATGAAAGTGATGGCTTTCCTTTATCTTGAGCTCGAACCATAAGTTGGTATGGTTCTGTACGACCTTTGCCTGTCAAAGCCTGATGAGTTATCACATTTCCAGTTGAATGATTTATCGAAAACAATCCTGCAACAGTAAAGGGATTATAAAACATGTAAAACTAATTGTTATATATATATATATATATATATATATATATAGACACACACACACACACACATATAGTATGTATATGTATATATGAAAAAAGACTGTAGGTGTCTGGCATTCAAATTATTTAACTGTCTATAATAGTTTAATCTGCCAAACACTGTAATTTGTTATAATGCATTTTGGAATTGAAAGATTAACATGGTTCATGTCTCAATTCAAGCATTTTGTTTTTCATTGCAATATATTATTATGGACACATACATATCCTGCTATCTGATGATTTTGTGTATGTAATATAATATTAATGTTAATAAACATTAGCTAAGCATCACAGAAACTGAGTTACGTATGTATAATAGCTTTCAAAACATTCAATAATTTCTTAAGTTACAATAACAAACAAAACTTATTGCAAACTGTTACAAAGAAAGTAGCCTGTAAACACACCTAATAACTGAGGACATAATGTACTATACAGTATGTGTATGCAGTGTATTTATAGAGAACAGCACGATAAAGTGGCAACTTGAAATAAAAATTTTGAAATTGTCTTATCTAACCAAATGGGAAATAGGAAATAAACATACATACAATATACTTTTCGTATAATCAATAAAAAGTACAAAATGTTAAATATTAAGATATTTATTTTTGGAATAAAAAAATGTTACCAAATGGCCACTTTACCCAACTTCATACACAGGTTGTTCATAAATTAAATGCTCAAACTGTGGGCGGTGATTCCTTATGAAAAATAAAGTCAAAAATATATACCATATACATAAATAGAATATTAAAAGCAATATGAGCTTGTGAAAATTGGGTTTTTAAAATGTATTTTTGCTGAAAGTATTGTACTTTCTGCCAGTGGTAGTGATGGTGGTGATTTACTCACAGTACGTCCCACATAGTTGGATGGAATATGCCCATTTGGCACGCTATGAAGCGTGTACTAGTGGAGGGCATGTAGTTGATGTGTTGATGTATCACTTCCTCAAGCCGAACAGTGCACACAGACCAAGGACGGCCAGCATTATGTTTGTGTCTTAGCACCATGGGCAGCATAAGTCACCGTTTTGCTGCATACTTTGTAGGCATTGTACAAGGCATTTGGCAAACATACGTTTTCAAAACCCAATTTTCGTAGGCTCAGATCTCCTTTAATATTCTGTTTAGTTATGCTGTGTCCTGTATATTTTCAACCTTTATTTTTCATAAGGGATCATTTTCCATAGTTTGGGTGTTTAATTTACGAATAACCTGTATATGTACATCCGAGGTAAGGGGCATTATGTCACAAATACGGAATTTACAAAAGTGCTGTTTACAATGATACCATGATGGCACACAGTGCCCTTTCCTACTACCTAAATCACTTATTATTCCATGTAGGAGACAGTGCTTTGCATCCCAGAAAAAAGTGTGAAAATATAATAAGACAATGTCAAAACCTTGGTGTAGTAAAAAATGCGTAGTGCCCTTTACCTCTGATGCACAGATATAAAACAATATATAGAAAAGCATAACATGTATTTTCACTTTGTCAGAAAACAAAGAGTTTAAAGTTTGGTGCCTTTAATTTAAAAATCTTTACTTAAGCTGACCTATGTAAAATAAAGTCTATACATAGTATAAAACAAAGTTGTCTGGCTGCGTCTGTCTGTGTATTCGGCTATCAGCCACTTACATGGCTTACGGTTACTAAACCATAAGATACACACCAAATAAATGTACTACAAAATTATAGATCTCAAAAAGGTTTATGAAATAGTCCATGACAGTATATGACCTACAGTAACCATTTTTGTCATGAAGACTTTGTGAACAACATAGTTTTATTCTATGTTAATTACCTTAAGCATTTAGTGTATATACTTGCTGTTAACCTAAACAACGCCATATTTGTAAATCATATCGAGCGAGGCCAGGGTAGGTGCACAACTATTTTTGGATATTCTGATTGAAATATAAAATTTTCTCATTTCAGGATGGAAACTGCCAACTCAAATTACTCATTTGACCTGAACGAACTCCCAGAATCATCTAATACCAGTATTGTAAGATATCACTCTTACTTAAATCTTAATACCCGTAATTCAGAAACAGTGGAAAAGAACAACCACAAATTGAGGTACAGTATGGGCCAGAAACATCACAATCTGAAAGTGTGGGTAAAATACTATACCTTGTGATTAAGAATGATATCCAGAAATAAAACATTATATGAGGAAACCGAATTGTTGTCTATTGTATTTTATATAGTAAGTGAAACATATTTTCGAACATTCCATCTGAGTCTATACTATGGGCAAATATGCTCTTATGCCCATTCGCCAGTAGGACTTGGTGCAAGGTCAGACGTGTGTCGCAGTAGTTCTGAGCTGTCTTGTCATTGAAAGGTGTTACTGAAAGTTATACAGTTATTTTGGAGCAAGCTGTGCGCGCGACTGATCTCGTAACATTTCCTGCTAGAACAAGTAGGATTTTTGTGAGAAGAGGATTGCTAGTTCTGCAACTCCAGGCCTGTGCTCTTTTATAGGGCACAGGTAACACGTAACCCCCTTAGCCAGGGTAGTCTAAATTATTGTCAAGCGGCCGGTTGTCCCTTAGCCTTGTTTCCGGTAGAGGAGAGAGGTCACGGACGTCAGTTTGTGGAGGCCGATTGTGAATTAGGTAATTTTTATTTTAGGATTTTATTTTTATTTTTTTCCAAAGCTGAAGCAAGAAGAGAGTAAGTGTTAGGCCCTTCGGAGAACCCCCACCCACCTCATTGGCTCAACATGGCTGATTTACAGGAAAAAATAGATTAAGACATCGCCTCTAAGAAAAGAAAAGCCAGCAAAATGGCAGCCAGATCGACCTCTGCAGGAGGAAATTCCAGCCAGCAAGCCCCCACCAATTGGGGCGCTCCCACTTCTGCACCAGCCAATCCAAACGCAGAGCCAATCAGGGCAAAGAGGCCCAATCTTCAGGCCATTCACTGTGTATCACACACAGGAGTGCACTTACCTGCAAGTTTGCAGGCTGTTTCGAGAACAACTGAGCCAGTCAACTTTAAACAAAGTGGTCCCACAAGGAGTATCCTACTTCCCTGCAAATTATGAAGATTTTTGCAAGGCGATATCTATTCTTGATGCCCTCAAGGTAGGGTATTCAATCCTCACTCTGCGCAGCAGGATGCTCATCAAAGTGGCTCTTAAGGAGCTAGATAAGAGTATTCAGAGCACCTGGATTGGTAAGGAACTCGTCTCTCGAGTTCGAACCACAAACAATTGTGCGTAAGATTTCAACGTGCAATCGCCAGCCTCTCAAAATGTTTATTGTCAAACTCTAGGCCCGTGAAAAGTTCCAGTCGATCTACCAGCATTGTGGACTCTGCGACTTTGTAATCAAGGTCGAAGAGTAACAGCACCCTGACAGATCAGCTGAGTGTAGCAAATGCCAGCGTTTTGGACATGCGACTAGAGTGTCTCTCCCCCCCCCCCAAAGGTACAGACTGTGTGGCAAAGGACACACTGCCCAGCAACGTGACCTGCCAGAGAGAAATGACAAGGCTCTGCGTAAATGCGTGAGTTGCGGTTGCAATCATGCTGCCAACTATATAGCCTGCAAGGCTTATAAACAAGAAAAGTGGAGATATCTTGCCCCACAAGAGTGCAGGAAGCAAGAGCAGCAGAGCAGATACTCTGCTGCAATCGCAGCTCAACCCAGCAGTTTAATTTGACTCCCGTCCCCTGGAATCCAACATTTCCAACACAGCCTCCTCAGCCCCACAGCAGTCACAGCCATCTCAGTAGAGCCTTTTCCAGACCCAAGATGGCTGGACGCAGGTCCTGGGCAGGAAACAATGCACGCCAGTCGAAACTTTTGTGCCTTACTTCGCACAAAATCACCTTGTTCCAGTTGCCAATACCTATGGTGCATTAGCATACTACCAGGCATTGGAAATCAATTTTCCGGCGCTTGCAAATCCTTATGGCTCAAAATGGCAGCCACGTGATGCTCCTCTTTCAAAAAAGGGGAAACAAAATAAGAATTCATGAAGGAAAACTTCCCAGCAGCCTCAGGATACGCAACAGCTGCCTCAGCTCCCCCCCACCCCCCAGTGACCATAGCAGTTGCAGCCATATGCCTGGCCAATCAGGAGCCAGCTCAATGCCCATTGGCCAAGCAGGTTTCTGCCAGCCATACAAAACTGGTGCCCCCAGTGCCACAAATGGACACAACCCCAGCTGCCTCAGAACCAATTAACATGCAGGTATTAATTAAGGAGACAAAGATGAGCCCCCTGAATAAAAAATTCCCCGCCTTTAGTGGAGTGCTGGAGGCACTCTGTAACTTCTTAATGGTTTGGACTGAGCAAACCAAGTCTGCTGAAGAGAAAGGGTGAGCCCTGACTGGGGCAGCCCTCTTAATTATGAAAGGGCAGCAGCAGTAGCCTGACGGCTGTTAATTTGCAGTTGCCAAATGCTCTGCCTTTTGGGTTTAATTTAGTCAGTAGTCTAATTTACAGGAATGCTAATGGCATATTCGCAGTAAAAAACAGGAGCTGGTAGATTTTATTTCTCGTCATCAGATTTCTATAGTTGCAATAAACGAAACTCACTTAAACCCACAGCATCGATTTTCTGTTCTTGACTATAAATGCTATCGAAAAGATTGCGACAGACACGGCGGAGGTGTCATGATGTTAATTCATTATTCAATAGTATACAATCCCGGGAAAATAATACAACTTCAAAGACTTGTAGCTGTGGGAGTTACCATTAAATACGGCAATCAACATGTTGCCATTTATTTAGTTACTGCCCGCCAGGTCGCACACTTTTGCGCGCAGATCTTGATGAATTAACAAGAGCTTATCCAGTCTTACTCACAGCAGGCAATTTAAATACAAAACATTCCGCCTGGGACTGCCTCACTCACACCGCCAATGGCAATACTTTGTTTAGACACCAAGAGCACCATAATGATATAATTTATGCCCCTAGTGAACCTACCTTCGACTCTCATAATACAAATTATAGGCCAGATATATTAGATATCATGCTTAATAAAGGCTTTAATATGGTCTTAGAAATTAATGTGCTCCACGAATTGGCTTCGGACCATTATCCTGTCCACTTGTCTTTCAATGAACTTGAAACAGACAATACACCAATTCAAAAAATTAAGGGTTATAAGCATGCGAACTGGCCCGGATTTAGAGAATACCTAGATGAGGAAATAAATCTCACAGCACCTCTCCCGATGAATTAGACTCTGTTTTCGAGTGCATCACAGAGTTAATTCAGACAGGAGTAAATAAGTACTTCCCGGAAAAGACGTAGAGGATTAACGCAGATAAGTTCCCTGATAATATTAGGGAACTTATCTTGTGTAAAAATAGGCTGCACAGGCTCTATTCACGAACTAGATCTAGGCAAACTAAAACCCAGATTTACAATCTTAGAGAGCATATTGATATTGAAATCACTGCCTGGCAGTCTAATGTATGGAATAATAAATTATCCTGCCTATGTACTCAGGATCAAAACTTGTGGCACATGACTAAAACATTTACTAAAAAGTGTTCCCAAATCCCGCCTCTTCAAGGCAATAACGGTGTGGCCTATACGCCTCAGCAGAAAGCTGACGCTATGTCAAATCAATTAGAATTAGCTTTCCAGCCTAATAAACTTTCCAACTGATCCAGTTTTTGTTACCCAAATTTTTAGAGACCTCCGAGTGCACCTGCGACAGCCCACCATGGCTGAACCAGACCACACGCACGCAGAGGAGGTCAAGCGTATAATTAAACATTTGAAACCCCACAAAGCATCTGGGTTCGACTCTCTCCAGGCGGTAGTTTTTAAGCAACTGCCTGAAAGCATGTTTGATGCTATAGCTGAGTGCATTAATGCAAGTTTTAATGTTGCCTACTTCCCAAGTTCCTGGAAAAGAGCAAATGTAATTGTATTTTCCAAACCGGGCAAAGACCCGACTCAATTGCAAAATTACCGCCCCCATCAGTTTGCTATCCACGCTTTCTATGATTCACGAATGAGTACTCTTGCACTGGTTAAATCACTGTATTCGCGCAAATAACTTATTCCCTAATGGGCAATTTGGCTTTCTGAAAAAGCACTCAACAGTGCATCAACTCATCCGCTTATCGGAACACATAACTAAATCATTCAACTGCCGCCAGTTCACAGCAGCTGTATTTTTAGATGTGGAGAAGGCATTTGATAGGGTGTTCCATGCAGGGCTTTTATATAAGTTATATCGGGCTGAATTCCCGGACTGTTACATTAAGCTTCTGGTATCATACTTGGACCACCGCTCCTTCTCAGTATCCATTGAAGGAGCGCTGTCTACTAAGAAATATATTAGGGCTGGATTCCCTCAGGGTAGCATCCTGGGTCCAGTCCTATACAATCTTTATACACACATCCCCCCCCCCCCCATATTCGACTTATTACCATGGGTGTTTACACTGATAACAAAGTCATTTACACCCACTCACGTAAAGCTGAACTTGCAATTCAGCAACTTCAGGCTCAACTGAGTGAGTTCGAAAATTATTTTTGCCAATGGCACAGTAAAATAAATGTAGGTAAGAGGGAGGCTGTAATCTTCATGCGTCGCCGTATTATTCCCCCTAATTTGCAGCTAACCCTCTTTAGGGAAAATTTTCCTTTCAAGGATGAAGTTAAGTACCTCGTTCTTATCATGGGGACAGTAAGTTGACATGGTGCCACCATGTAGAGCCTAAGCGTAACCTTGCATATGCCCGCCTGTCTGCCCTATATCCACTACTAAATTGCAGCTCCGGACTGTCAGTGAAAAATGTGATTCAATTATACCAGTCTTTGGTTAGACCCATCATCACATATGCTGCCCCTGTATGGACTTATTGTGCTCCCACTCACTTAAATTCATTACAAGTGGTGCAGAATAAATTCCTCATATTGGCTGCTCATCCACATTACATTCCCATCAGAAACTTGTATGCAAAACTCAAACAAGAACTGCTGCAAGATGTAATTCTCAAGCAGGCCCAAACCTTTTATAAATCTCTGAACTAACATGCCAATCCTCCCATCACTGTCATAGGGGACTATGATATTGATGAGACCCAAAATTATAAGCGACCCAAGTTGCCTCTAGCCCATAGGACCTCTTAGCCCTGCGTGTAACACACTGCCTTGCCAATCTTTATAGACCCTACACAGCCTTTCATATATTAAGAGTAGTTTAACCTGGGCAGCCCCAAAGGGACAGCTCAGCCTAGCTTAATTAACAATACTTACCTTTAAATATTTTTATTTAGGATATTATAGGTTAACGTAGACGTAACCTCTCATCCCAGCCAGTTGCTAGTGTGCTTGGCCCTGCGCTGCAGCTGATTCCAAGGCCGCCTCTGCCAAGAGGTAGAAGTTTGCAGTGTTGTGTGTTTCGATGCTTCAATTGGTGAGAGACCTCCCCATAATTATAAGTATTTTCTCCCCCCATTCTTTGCAAAGCTCAGTGCACTTACAGCATACAGCTGTATATATGCTCTGTCACAGCCTATGGCTACAGAGACTGGCCGCTGTGAGGTAGCACAGCATTATTTTAGATGCATATGTCCCCAAGGAGATATGCTACTATAGGCTATATTTAGGATCATATTATAAGTCAATTAGGGTACCTTAATATGTCTTTTCATCTACAGGTCCTTACCATCTTTTATGTTCTAGTAAAAACTAGTAAGAGCCAGCCCTGCTGACACTTTCTGGTAGCTCACTTTTTCTCCTTTAGTTTTCAGGTTGATAGAAGTGATTGGGGGGGAAGAGGCCCAATAGCGTCACTTCTCCACCAGAGAGGCGTCCAAACACTTCTCTGGTTACTGCCGACATCAAGCTCATAATAAACGAAGTTCCCGTCCCCTCTCTACTAGTATTTCCAATCCTAATAAATCAGACCATGTTTTCGAAACACTCTGTCTCCTGTAGCATTCTATTTAATTTAATGCATGCAATAATTTTTTAATTTTTAATTCTCTTTCGCAAGGGTTTTTACATCTCTCATGACGGTTTTTCATTTGCTCTTCATAGTTAAGACTAGCTCTAAGTACACTTAGGGAGGTAGTCATGGCCCCAAAGTGCAGGCCATGGCTGCCCAATCCCTCTTTGCGGCGATGTATGTCTCCTTGCATGATTTTTCCTAGTAGGTGTAAGGGGTTAGCCCTGAGACACAATAAAATCCTGCCCTACCTTCGGGACTTAACTTCCCATAACACTTAGAATAAGGTAGTTTGGAAAAAAAAATGTTCTTATGAAGGCGATACAGACTGGTCTGTAATTTGAGCTGGTTTATTGCTGTCACAACTGTGCAAAGTAATACACAATAATATCTATGCCACCTGATAAAGAAGAAGATCCAAACAAAGCTCTGGACTGGGGTGCTATTTCCACTGAAATAGGCAGTACAATTAATCTGTATATTGGATTTTCATTTAATGTGTGACAAAACATTTTGTAAACAAGAGACAGCCATAGAACAAGTAAATAATATTAACAGATATTTTGAACATTAGAGAACTGGAGGCTAAATGGTACATACCAAATATGTAGACACTTTTTGATGTACTGTATTTAAAAAAAACTTATAGTCCATTCACGGTTTCTTCTGCCTTTTTGAATAGAACCTTTGAAAAATCACCTTAGGCATAACATGTCAACCTGTTCTCAATAACTTGTATTCCACAATTATATAACACTGTGATTAACTTCAAAGTACTATATTCTTGGATAAATGAATAATTTAATTAGTGTCTTCTATAACTTATAATATTTATTTTATATTCAATACAAATTAACAACAGTGAGAGCAGTGATGTGTTGGCAACGGCTAGTAAGAAATAATTAACAGATAAATATTGTTTTAACCCAGTTTTTTGATATGCTATTTATAAATTAAACATTGCCTATTGAAATATTTAAATAATTAGGTAGTCCCAATGGAAACATATTTAATTATTATAGTTCATAATAACAGCGCAAAATATTGTGCTTAGGCCCTGGTGACATGTTGCTTGGTTTTCCCGACCAAGGAAGAAATTGTCGGTTGAGCAGAGCTTGTCACCCTCTCTGCCACTCTCTTTCTCGCTCTCAGGAAGTTTCGCACCACTGGTAGAAGCTAGAAAGTTATACATGTTTTAAATTTTAGTGTATTTCATAATTATTACACAAAATAATGGTTCTTCAATTAATAATTTGCAACTAAAAAAAGAGATTATAATGTTTCTATACTTATTTTAATGTATTTAGATATTATGGTGGGAAGGTTTGTAACCCTCTGAAGTTGGCAGAAGTGGCAAGTGGCGACATTACTTGCATGGCGTGACTGGTGTGTTGTTGCTGTTGGGCAGCGAAGCGTTAATTTGTCTTGATCAAAAAAAAAACACTTCAAATTACCACATGACGTTTATACATGCTATGTTTTTTAAACCTACCTAGGCAAGTTACGATGTCGTGATTCATCCGTTTTTCCACTGCAGGAATAAATATACTGTAAAGTGCGTCGTGACCGCTGTGTGTGAAAGTGTGTTGTTGCCATTATGTTATGTTGAACCAGTGTGTGTGATTGCAAATATTGGATGAGCAAAATTTATACGTTTTAACTGTGAACTGTTTTATGACTAAATTAATTTTTTGAAAAATCATATCTGTTTATTTATCAAAATGTTGTAACTTTAATTAGGTGTTTGAAACATAATTGTGTAACATACTTAGATATCTGTGATTTGAATGTTTGCACAATCCTAACAAAAAGTAAGGCCAGCCAGATAAATTAAAATAAATAATGAAATAAACCTAGAAAACAGTAAGTACCAATTCATAGAAATATGAGCAGAATAAAAGTTACTGTTCATGTTCACCACTATCTTTTAAGTTGTTGCTACGCACAAAAATAAGTGACACGAGTTGTGTGCTTGAATTCACTGTGTCTTTTTGTTGGAATGGTTATTCCTTCGTTTTAATTCTTATTCTAACAGGGTTAAATATAATAGTGGCAAAATATTAACGTATTACATGTGATGTGCTATGTCATGTATAACAAATATGTTAACGATGAAGGTAAAATAATAACTGTAAGAACTATAGTCTATACAGGCATTTTTAAAAAGTCATAAAGCTGACCTAAGTAATGTTATAGGCCTAAATTGTGAATATTCATATGGAATGGTTTTTTAATATGACAGAATTTTTTGAGCAGATTTAAAGAGTAAACAACGCATTTGACAGTTAAAAAAGTAGAAGTCACATGTCAGTGTTTATGTTTAGGTACAGTGGAAGGATACATAATCGGTAACCAAAAGTAGAAATTTAGGAGGGCTTCAGAAAAGGGAGAAGATACAGCAAATCAACTATAGTAAAATTGCACATGCTGTTTCCCTCATGGTCAATCTATCAGCCAAAACTATAAATATCAAAATAATCAAATGCATATATATGTAAAAATAAAAATTGTTATAGGACCATGTTTCCTTAGACAGTCAAATAGGGTGCCAGGTCACCTAATCATTTTCATTACAAAATACTGTTACGCGCTGCAGCTGGCACTGGCCACCAGCTCCCATTATGTGTGGCCTGGGATGACCCACCTTGTCCCTCCCCTCACTCAGCCAGACGCGCTTGCTGCCTCGCTGCCCTCCCTCCTGGGGAAGCACAGGAATGACTGACAGTGGCGAGACCTGGCTGATGTTGCAGCCCCTCCTCCTCCCCCTGCTGAGAAGCCAACAAACTTACAGACAGCAGACATTTCTGGGAGATGGCCTATAACACTATAAATACTGCAGTGGTCCAGCGACCAGCAGTCTTAGGCAAAGTCCATCTAGCTGAAGTCAGGTGTGGTATGATTGTGGATGAGGTGTTCGTGACATGAATGGACAAGAGGTCGTGAAACCCGACAAGTGAAGCCTACTGTGCATAAGGTCACTCGGAGAACTCTAGAACATTGCAGACTGGTGAGACATGGGCTAAACTTAGGAGGGACTGAATGGGCATGTAATACAGAGTTTATTGTAAATATTGGAACTGTTATATATGGACACATAATTTATAAAATAATTGAATATGTTTTGGTACACTGTCTATTGGGACTGATTTTTAAGTAATAAATTTCCCTGATTTATTTAAGGTAATTAAAAATTGTATTAATTTAAGTCATTAATTGTAAACAGTAAGTGATATAAATTTATTCTGCAATGTTGAGTCAAGAGAATTTTGTTTGTAGTTATTGTAAGTAAAATTAGGAATTCATAATTAACTCTTCTACGTACTCAAGACCTCCATCCCTTAATGAACTTGGTTTGGCCCATTAAATTTTGAGAGAGGTATAATAAAAAAAACAGTTCTTGGAGAACTATGTGTCACACACCTTCTACCACTACATTCCATGTACATATTACAATATAAATAATGAAAAGTTTCTGTCCATTGACTAACATTCTTCTCAAGTTTTTAATAAAGACATTTAAATAGTAGGGGGGCATTTATTGTCCCTAATTTTGTTTGCCTATACTTTGACCTTTTTGAGTGTAAACTCTAAAACCAAATGCAGTCACCTGGATAAACTAACTTAAATTCACATAGATGTATCATCCTAATTTTGGAGATTATTATTAGTGTTCATTTATGCATAGATAATAAATTGAAAAACAAATGTGAAACACAAGTAACATTTAACAATTGTTTATAAAGTATCGTAAAATAAACATGAATAATTAGGTATACCAGCAAACTGTTTAAAACTTTTAAATAAGGACACTATAAACAAATATTAGTCTTGATAATAAATTAGTTAGAAACTTATTTTACGTTTCCATGAACTAGAGTATTTCAATAAAAACTTACTTTAAATTGTGATATGTAATATATACATTAGTCATGAACCAGATGCACAAACAATGTCTTCTTGGTCTCACACCCAAAAGCAAAGTACGCAAACCAACTACAATTGGGCCTGTATATGTGTGAGTGTGTATATATATATATATATATATATACACACACACACACACACACACATATGTGTAAGCTTGCATCACATCATACAGAAGACTGTAGGGTCAAGTGGGGTGAATGTGATATGGGCAAAATTTGAAGTGAATGCAATAATCAAAAATTAAAATCTTCTAAAAGTAATAAAAGATAAACAATGTTTATTAAAAAAAAAAATAACAATGGGGCAAAATTTTTTATATGAGAGGAATTCAAATAGGCAGAAAAGAGGCTTACGAGATATTTTTCTTAATATAATAGGGCGAGTATTTTTTTATATATTAGGAATATTTGTTTTTTGTTTCATATTCACTCTATCTAACCCCATAATATATCAAAGTTGCATCAATAAATACACATTTTACGACTGATTTGTAAAAATTAAAATAACACAAAACTCTCTAACATACATTGATTACAAACCCAATTGAGATGATTGATAAAAGTGAATTGTGCTTAATAAAGGTCATACTATGACTGGCATATATTACATTTTAGTTATTGGAGATGGAGGGTGGAATAAAATATATTATGAGCACAGAATGTCAAAAACAGCTGGCTTAAAATTTTCAACAGTTACTATATATTATATGTCATATGTGAACAAGCAGAGTTTGACACTGTAAATGTATGTTTGGTCCATTTTTCCTATGTTTCAGTGTGTCATGATTGGAGCTTTATTCGGGGATGAAAAATAGCATCTGTGGCATCTGTGCATGATACCAGTCAGAAGAGGAGCCACCAATTTATGTTACAAGAATTATACGGAACCAGCAACAGGAATGGAGCAACATATTATTATACATAGTTTTTGTAATAGTATTTAACAACATGAACTGCAATATCTAAACTACAAAGGTGACAGTGACTCCAGTCCAGTGTATATACTCTCCTCTTGTACATGAAAGAGTTGCATATGGTCATTACATAACGAAAATAGAATATGCTAACCATATGACAAGGGCTTTTAGCAACGGTTTACACAAACATGAGAGAAAATACAGCTAATTCTCTCTATGGAAGAAGGGTTTTAACAGAGAATGTATGTGGCATTTTACAAATGGGAAAACTCATAAAAGCTGTGCATTCAGCGGAGAGAAAGAGGCATCACATAAAAAAGATCAATCACATGCCTGTGAAACATTAAGACAAGGCATATTGAACTCATTGGATCATGTATGTGGTAATAATGAAAATTGCCAAGAAGTGTACAGTAAAAGAAAAATAAGTCGAAAAGCTAATGTAATGCCTCATTTATTCTCTAGCAATCTAGTTGTACAGATAAGGAATTTACTAGATAGACTGGTATGCTATGCAGATCGTAGGGCCGCCCAGAGGTTCCTCGGGGCCTGGGGCAAACAACAGAGTTTGGGCCCCCATCCTCTAGTCCACCCCACTTCCCCCTCATGGGAGCCATGGTAGTGTAGTGGTTAGACTACTTGCCCCCACCAAGGTGAACCGTGTTCGATTCCCAGCAGGGTCCCTCCCGGATTTTTGCATGTGGGAATCGTGCCAGACGATGCCATTGGTTAGCGGATTTTTTCTGGGATCTCCACTTTCCCCAGCCCTTGCATTCTGGTGCTGTCTCTTCTGTATTTTCCACCCGAACTACAATGACATTTGTTGTAAACATCGTATAATATTAGCATTATAAAACAATTCCTTCAGATACTTGCTCATTTCATTAGATACTAAATGTAAAATATTCTGATTCAACAGAACATAATTTTGCAAATAATTTTACATCAGATGTTACAGCTAGAGCTGCTGTAGGTGAGCAAAGAACTTAAGAGAAATTATTATTTATTTACCCCAGGAATATTGACTCGTAGCTTAAAATGAAAACAAATATTAAGTAGCTCAGTATTGTGATTTCTGACAGAAGGAACTAAATTATTACCAGTTTACATAGATTTCTAAATATTGCATTAACGTAAGTTCTATTGATGATGGTTAGTGAATAGAAAGTTGTGAATAAGATTGCGATGCAAAGTCATCTCAATCACACAATGGGTTTGCAATCTAAAAATTATGCTTTAAATAATGAATTATGGCATGTAAAAAATAACCGAAATTGGTTTAACGTGCTCAATTATAATAGATGTTAGTTGGTCGTGTGCTATAAAGAGGTAACTAAAGGGTGGTTGGACTAGCAAATGTGCAGGTGCCCACAACATAATGGGGCCTACCAGGTACTAGTACATTTTTCCTTTTCTTAAAGAAAAGAGTTGCATTTAACAAACAAGTTTTTTGGCTTATGTACGGTAATAAATAAATAAGTGATGTAGCGTAGTAATTTGTGAGATTAAGTTAAATCTTTGCATTCCTATGCCGCAACATCTCTGTTTATGCAGTCTGATGTGACTGGTCAAAGCCAGCAAGCAGCATGATAAAGAATGTAAAAAACCTGTAACTATATTCACTGTACGTTTGTAATTCATCAACTCCACCTGTCCACCTGCCTATTAAATCGGGCCTGCCCCTTGCAAATATAATATAAAATATAATGATATAATAAGCTTGAACTTCTTCGTACTCGCACAGAAAAGTGCGACCTCAGAACGACAAACTCTTTCAAGAAAAATAGTTGACAACCCCTTTGTTAAGAATGTGGTATGGTGTGCAGTCTAAGATTATGGCATGGTGTGCAATCTAACCCACAAACAACAGCCTGAAAAACGGACGTTAGGCAAATGTAGCATTTTTTTCCAAACAGTACTGTTGTGTTGGCCAAGTGGTTTATTTTCAAGCAATGCACGTTTTGCCTCTGTGTGTACTTGAGTGGATAACTCATCCAGGAAATCTTGGGGAGATTTTTTATTTAGCTCTTCAGCCGGTATGTTAGGTTCAGTAATATCAGGTCTGTGCCCAACTCCGGGCACACTGTCTTTTAACTTCTTAGTCTGAATTTAGTTTCATAGCTCTTAAGAGTGAAGCTCTAGCCTTCTCCGTCTTGGTGCAATGTCTTTTCAATGTCTTTCCTGGACTTCTTCTAATGACTAGAATACACAGATGGACCAGCAGAAGAAGACAAACCTACTGTTACTGCTATTTGTTTGTGTAACCCTTTTTTAGTAATGGCTACTCTTTTGCCTCCAGTAAATTTGAAGCCGAATTAATGTACATGATAGAAAATCATTTAGTTATCTTTGTATTACAGATTATATAAAATTATGGAAAAAATTACATTTTCACTTAATATATAATAGTACTTATCTTTCGGCTTGATTTTTCATTGTATTGAGAGTCAGTCAATCTGCCAGGCACGACCAGAAGGGGGGGGGGGGGGTACAGGTGGGTACACACTGTCCCGAGCCCCATATCATGAGAGGCCCCCACAAAGTGGAAATTAAAATAATATAATTATTCTTGATGTTAATCTACCCTTGTGATCAAACATTCTAAGCATTAGTGTTCACTGACTGACTTAACCATGCCCAGCCATAATGGACAAACCCAGTAACAAGCAAGCACTTAGAAGGGGGGTTCCATTTCTGTTATGCTATGTGCAGTCCTTACATTAAACCATAAACCAACCCTCATCGGCAAGTAGTACTATTAGCCAGGCAGTCACTAGTGCAGAGTTTTCTTCTCGAGAGAGACAGTGTAATACGATTTGAAATCGGTACCACAAGGTGGCAGCGTAATGCGGATCATGTGCTCTGATTGCGTGTCATATTTATTCGCAAAGTTGTAAAAGACACCAGTAGCGAAACATAAAATGTAGTAAGTTTTGTGCGCTATCTGTAATTCACATTTTTATCTAATTCTCTTGCATTTAGTAATCACACACTAAAAATATTCCATGGTGCAATATACAACCAGAATCAAATTTGTATTTACTATTGATTGGGCTGATTGTAGTTAATTTATTATTTTATAATTAATTCAATTACGTAGCTCGGAAAATAACGGCATATTATTAAACAGAGATGTTTGTGGTGAAAATTAACTGGTGTATTTCTTCAGTATTTTAGACAAATCATACATTGTGTTAATTTTTTTTTTAAATTCTAGAAAGGAAGTGTAATAACTAGTATACACATTTACATTTTTATGATAAGCCTACATTTCCTCACATAGTCGGTAGAGCATGGTTCATCATGTAAAATAAAAAAGCTTCCCTGGTCTTTGAGCATTGTAAATGTATAGTTTTTCATGTACTTTATTTTAAATCATACCTACAGAGTACACAGTGATATATTATGCTGTAATCCAGGGGAAATTTTTTTTTTTCATTCATCCAGTGCCTGGTGTTTATAATTGTCTTGTTAGACATATCGAGCTAGCTTGAATACCTTATATTTGGTACAATAGAAAGGAAATTTTGAGTAAATTCCATTAATTTCTTAAAACATACGTGTAATTTCCATGCGTGGGTTTACATTAAAAAAAATTATGGCTTAAGAATGATGAAGTAATAGCTGATTGTGCAAACAGAACCACATATATTCTATTTACGAATCACTATATGCATGATAGTTTTCAATTCTACCCAACGAATAACTTCTAGCCTCTCATGATAAATGTGTCCTCTTTACATTTTGGTAATAATGAATCACATCACATAATAAAACCAGCATTTAGGCTTATCGGTATACAAGGAATTTTCTAGTAGCGACTCTTCTCATTGTTAATTTAATTCACAAAAAAATAATCATTAACACTATCACAAATTTACCCCATAAACATGTTAATGTCACTTTCTACCAACACTACATACTGCATTTTTCTGAATGATCACCTCCACAGAAGATTTAAAATAAAGTTAATACTTGTAACTCTTCAGGAAAATCCAATACCACACACAGAGGCGTAACAAGAAACTTTCCCCTGCCGATCTCTCATATGCCCCCAGAAGGCCTGTCATGAGACCAGGAACTGAAATTCCCATAACTCGTTAAAGTGTGTTTGCAAATCTAGTTGCAGCCCAACAGGATTGGGACAGATTATTGAGCTGGTGGGGAGCAATTGTATTTATGTTTGAGCTAGGTTCCGGGCCTGTATTTATAGATGTTAACCACTGTTGTTATCTTAGTAAATTTATGTGCAGGTGTATGTGTGAAGGAGTGAAGTACGCCACCAGTCGCCAACTGACGTGTTGTAGTATTGTAGAAACTTTCATGACTTTGACAATCTTTTATAAGGGCCCCATCAAGAATTTAATTAACTTATATTTATAAGTTACAGATATATACTATAATTTTCTCTATAAGCACCACAATCCACATATTAGAAATACACTACCCTAAATTTAATTTATATGCTTAATACCTATAACATATTTCTGATATATATATATATATATATATATATATATATATATATATATATATATATATATATATATATATATATATGTGTGTGTGTGTGTGTGTGTGTGTGTGTGTGTATCCACATAGTACCTTGATATTTATTCCAAATTTGATTTCGGCAAAGTTATCTATCACTTCTCCAAAGTCTAGCTTCCCCCAGCTACGGGCAGCTTCATAGAAATAAGTGTTAATCCTTCACCGTTTTTTCGACCCATAGAGCTTCTTAGACATAAGCTTTTCAAAGATAATTGAGCACTTTTGATGGACCTACTTAAGGTCTACTTTTGTGCTCATTGTGTGTTCTTCTGCCACTGTATGTAAAACTGACGTTCCCATGGGCCTTATTGTTTTATTTGTACGTAAGTCAAGTGAAAACGTGAAATTGTTAGGATTTTATTTTAAAATTGGATAATAAACGCTCTTCACTCGCATATTTAGATTTTGCAGATTTAAGAGTCTGGCATACCAAAGTTGGGTAACCTTTATCTCAAACAATTAAAAAAAGATTATTTCTGCTTTTTTATCAAATCCAGTACGCAAAAAATAACCATAAATTTGACAGAAATTTTCAGGATCACTTAATACTACAGCCATACAGTACGAGAGACTTCACTGAAATATTGCATTGCAAAAGTAAGAAGAATTGCATATATTTACAAGAATATGTGGCTTATTCGTACATGGTAACATTCCCTACCTTGGACCAAGTCTGGATGTGACAGTTGGAAGTGATGGCATTGTAGAAATCAAGTGATTCCTATCAACTGGATTAGAGTCAATCAAGCAAGCTATGCTCTCGGGAAAGAAAAAAATATGCCTGAGAGAGTACATCCAGTGGCCTAAGCCTAAAAATAAACCATGAGTACTACAGAAGAACTCCAATTACCCGGATCGCTTATTATCGGGATCGTGTTGAGAAAAAAAAATTTGTATGACTAAAATTACTTTATTAAACCAACAAGTTAGTTTTGTCCGACAGTTATTACAGTAGTTGTGAAGTACTGTACATTTCTTTATCAACCTAAAATCAATCCGCAGTGAATGTATTAAAAGACAAAATCTTCCAGTGAACAATGAATACAGTTACACCTAGTTGCACGCCGTATTGGGCCCTTCCTATTGCGAATGTAGTGTAGCGGCTACCGCTACTTAATTAAGCACATGCAGACAATGAGTCATCCGTCTCGCGTGCATTGTTGTGTTTTTGTAATTGCCAGTCAGTCAGTGCGGCCTACATCAGTCTGTGTCATGATCTTAACATATGCTGATTTGTCCCTGTACGTTCCGTCTTCCGTGTTTTTTCTTGTGCGTGTGTTTAGTTAACTTCTAAAAGGACACGTGTTGTCTGATCGTCGGCAGACAAAACAAAAATATTTGACCAATTAGACAAAGGAGTAAGTGGTAAGCAGTTAGCTGAGATGTTAAGCGTGCGAACATCAACAATTTCAGACATTAAAAAAAAAAAGTACTCAGTTTTAAACTTTGTGCCTGTTCTTGAGAATAAAGATAGGAGTTCGTTGATAAAACCGATGAAAATAGCACATAACAAAGAGCTTGAAGAGGCCATATTCATGTGGTATTTGCAGCAGCAAGATTGGTAAACCCTCTTCCAGGGCAGATTATTTGTCAAAAAGCACAACTTTTAACCGAGAAAGTAGACAGTTTGTCTTCATTTAAAGTGAGCACTGGCTGACTATGGAATTTCAAGGCAAAGCACGGTATTCGTGAGTTGGATTTAAGTGGCGAGAAACTATCAGCAGACCCAAAAGCAGCAGAAAATTTTGTTGAAAAATTCAAAATTGAAGCAGAATCTTATAACCCTGAATTTTTAAACAACGCAGATGAGACAGCTCTATTTGGAAGGTTTTTGCCTAAAACAACTTTATCTTCTAAAAGGGAAACTAGTGCTCCTGGTCATAAGGTTAGTAAAGCCTGTGTTACCTTGCTGAACTATGCTAACCCTACGGGAAACCACAAAATACCCCTTCTGTTGATAGGCAAATTGAAAAACCCCCGGGTTTTCAAAAATGTGAAAAACTTCCCCTCTTTTACAAGAATCAACCAAAGTCCTGGATGACTGCTGCTTTGTTTACCGAATGGCACAATTCAATTTTCATACCTGAAGTAAAAAAATACCAAAAGGCCATAAGGAAAGAAGGCAGTAATATTATGTTAATTCTGGACACTGCACCCACCCACCCCACAGAAAGCCTTCTTGATAGAGAATATGGACGTTTCAAAACACACTTCCTGCCACCAAACATAACGAGTTTGCTGCAGCTAATGGACCAATTGGTTATCGAAACTATGAAGCGACATAATAGAAGACCACTGTTGAGAAAGATTTTGATAGAAGATGAAAATGAAGAAGGCATTGTGGCTCATCACCAAAAATTGGACTTAAAAGACTGCGCTTACATGGTGATGGAAACATGGAATTTAGTGAAGACAACCACATCAAAAAGAGCTTGGAACAAATTGAAAAGCATTTCAACCAAGGAGGAGGTACAGAAATAGAAAGAAGAAAAAAGAAGCGTGAAAAGGAAGAGGAAGAAAGGGAAGAGGAAGAGGATGAAATTACACTTGAGGACTTAAGAAAGATACTTTTGAAAATTCCTGGATGTTCCGAGTGCAGTGCAGAGGATGTAGGCGAGTGGCTTGCTCATGATTCTTCAGACCCTGGATTCCAAATTCTCAGTGACGAACACATTCAAAGTGTGAGAGAAGAAACTGACCAGGAAGATGACATTGCTACTGAATCAAATGTGGGACCATCAGCTGGCGAGGCATTTGTGTGTCTTGACACTGCGCTAACATAGACGGAGCACCAGCCTGACTGTGACCAAATACAACTGCTCACCATCAAGCGGATGCGAGATTCGGCTGCATGAAAAAGATTTGAGACCACAAATCAACTGACTCTGACACTTTATGTAAGTAAAGGACTGTACAAAATGTACACAACATTATTTTGCTGTCATTAGATTAATAATACATATGTACATATTAGAGTATACATACATTTAGATTTTATTTTTGAAGAAATTACCTTTTTTCATTATTTATCCAACTATCCAGATATTTGTTTATCTGGATTGGGTCTGTTCCCAATTAATCCAGATCATTTGAGTTCTACTATATTTCCAAATTTAACTTCAAATGAATATTACGGATAAAAAAATTTGTGACTTTGTTACTCACACAGAAAATTATATTTTCACTCAACGAATTCCCACAAACTTTTCAGGATGAACTTTATGTTACCCAAGTTGCAGTGCTTCCATCTGCAGTGTATTTTGCCTGAAATAATTGATAACAGCATAAGGCATATATTTGAAGTGTAGAAATCTCAAATAGATTCTTGAGGCACTGTCTGAACTGTTTGCTACATGCCTATAAGCTTACTAATAAACATAATTACTTATGTGAAGTGTAGTCCTACAAGTCTTCCAAGAGAAGGGGACCACTAAATGGCGTGACAGAAAGTTACAGAAATAAAAAGATGAATGCTATCATGTGTGGGATACAAGCAGTTTATTGAAGGAAACCTTTCAATTCTTTTACATGGTACGCTAAATTTTGTGCGGCCGAATAGCAGCGCTGACTCCCGGAGACAGACTGCTTCCCCATCTGGACTGCGCTGGCTGGGTGGCTTCTCGTGTTGCCCAGCCTAACGAACTAGAGTGACCTTGGCATTCCTTCAGCTGCATGCACTCACCCCTGTAGGCCCTGTCTGCCTGCTGCAGGCCGCTGGACCAGCACGTGGCCAGATACGACATGCAAAAATCAAGACCATGAAGGACCTCAGCCATAAATCTCTGGAAGGTCTGGGAAGTATTCCACAGACTGAAGAACATAAACAGGAACTCGTACAGCTTGAAACGAGTTGTGATAGCAGTTTTGGAGATGTCCTGGTGAGCGAACGGGATTTGGCTGTACGCCCAGACCAGGTCAATAGTGGAAAAAATGGTTTTGCAGTGCAGGGTATATGAGAAGTCCTGAATATGCAGTAGTGGGTACCTATCTGGGATGGTGCAGGCGTTGAGCACACTGTAGTCTATGCAGGATCGCCATTCTTCCCATATCTTAGGCACCATGTGGAGAGATGATGCCCAAGGGCTGCTGGATTGTCGTGATGTACCTAGTTTGAGCATTGCCTCAAACTTTCTCCTTGCAAATTGCAGCCCAACTGGAGCCAAGCACCATGGCCTAGCAGTGGTATTGTGGCAGACAGTGCAATGCTGGACAGGTTGGTGGGGCACCCAAAGGGTGGGTAAGGCTGGTAAATTTGAAGAGTAAATCAGGGTACTTCACTCTTCATCCACTCACCAACACGAAGACATCTACATTAGTGACCTGACACCCGGGTACTACAATATTGACATCATCTGCCTCAGTCTTCCCGAAAAAAAAAATCATGCTATTCTAACAATTTTCATTCAATATTCTTAACATTTGACCATCAACCCTTTACAGACCTCACGTATAAAAATGGAAAAGTCCCAAAATTTTAACCATGTCATGGTGTTTCTCTGGAAGAAAAAGTAGCTGCTGGAATATGCAGTGTATTCTACTCCCCTCCATCACATCTGTGGCATTGTTAAAATAGTCTTTAGATTTTACCTTAGATTATATGTATTTGTGTCATTTTTAGGTTCTTTTAAAGCATGTACATGATCACATTTTCAAATTATGAACACAAATGAAAACTATTATACCACATAATTATAATTTCTGAATTATTTATTGAAAACACACTCACTAGTACAAGAGTACCTATATACAGGTTTAAGATATTTCCATCACACACAAACATATTGTCTATGAATGCTAGCATAGTTAAAATGATTTATAATAAAATTTTATATTAAACTTTAGACATTTAGAATGAATCTCCATGTTCAGCTTAGTATTACATCCTACATTCTGATATGGAAAAGTCAATTTTCAATTACCTGTTATTATAGGCATACAATCTCTTATTTATAAAATAATTGGTGATTGCTGAATGTTTTTGTTTGATTCTTAATTATTTATAAATATGACAAGAATTTTACTATGCCAATATATAACAGGCTAAAAAATTAAATCATGCCAAGTCTCTTTAACGTAATCAAAAATTGCATTATTAAAAGGAGCATGTTAATACCACAATTTTATCAACAACTAAATATAAATTCATGAAAATACTATGCTACAGTACAAGCCATTGAATATCACATTTTTATGAACAAGTAATGCAATTTTCATGAAAATATAGTACTGCAGTGCAAGAATGTGAATATAACAATTTAAATAACTAAAAATAAATTGCTGAAAATTTTATTATACTGTATTAAAACTATATAACAGGAAACAGTGAGTCAAAGCTCTTAAATACAAGGAATACATTTACTTACGATTGGCTTCACCCTCATTTGAAAAGTCATAACTGACTTCACCACCAAGTCCTTCATCAGGATCTACAGCCATCACAGTAACAACATGAGTACCAAGTGGAACATTCTCTGGTACTACAGATGAATACATGTTCTTGCTGAACTGTGGTGCATTGTCATTTACATCAAGCACTTCAATAGTAACCTACAAAAGCACATTTTGTTTTAAACATTTTATTATATTAAGGCATATCAAATTAAGTTAAGTATTATCATACATAGCAAGTAATTAGACAATGCAATTACATTTTATATGATAAAATCTGAAGGCCAGTATTTGGAGTATGGTATTTCTGCATTTAGAAAGTGCAAAAATATTTTTGTAGTAAACTACTTTATGCTGTAATTGTGCAATATCTCCCTTTCAGCAGTCTTATAACCTGAAGAAATAAAATCTTAAATTTTTAATTAAAAAAACTCTTAACACATAACACATTAAATTTAGCCATAACAAACATACATCGTAAGACATCATAATTCTGGAGCTATTGAAAATTGAAAACTGCAGTTGTTTTATTATTTAATTTCATTACAGCATCAAATTTTATGGTGGGAAGCATTTAATTTCAAGCCTTCTTCCGATATAGTTGACAATTCAGTAAAGTAACTTTCTGGGGCCAGGAGAGAATTTAAATTCTCAAAGATACAATTAATGAGAACTGTGCTATGGTAATCTCAACAGCAAAAAACTTTTAACTGTAAGAAACCTAGATTGTACTTCATCCTGCAGTAGTTTCTTGTGCAATACCATCACATTGCTTGAAAAAAATTTACAAGAAATTGTGTGATTAGAATAACAAAGGAATAATCAATCATATCAATATGGAAAGTAAGTGGTTTGCCAAAGAAATGTTCTAACTCGCTGAATATATTCTAATTTAATCGGTAACATAGTTAACATTATATAGGCTGGCATATGTTGTTCACCAGGCATTTGCCACACCCACAACCTACCATCGGATAGCCACATTGAATACCATTACTGAACACTCCACATAATGGTTTTACACTGTTCTATTGTCCAGTTTCGATGCTCCTTACATTATGCAAGGCAACATTTGGTATTTGTCTGTGTGATGTGTGGCTTATGGGCAGGTGCTTGGTAATGTAAACCAAGTTTTTGCACCGTGCACCAAACAGTTATGGTGCTTGGAGTAAATCCTGATGCATGTTGTAATTTCTGTGTGATGGTGGCAATGGATGATTGACGATTATTCTGTATGACCCTCTTCAACAATAAACTGTCTCTGGCAGTCAACACACTTTTGGAGAGTACACGTACCTTCATGTTTTTGTTTCACTATAATATTAGAAACAGTGGACCTAGGGATATTCAAGAGGGTGGAAATCTTGCACAGACTTCTTACACAAGTAGCACCCAAACACCTGACAATGTTGAATGTCTGGAGTGCCTCAGACCATCCCGCTCTCTCGCAGTGTCAGCTGACTACTGTGATCACTGACCATGTGTTATACATGGTAAATGGTAGTACTATGTCACTCTCTATGTTAAACACATGTTTTGTGAGGTGTTCAGATAATTTTGATCATATAGTGTAAAACAAAACGAAATTAGAGCAATCAGTGGTTACTCTTTAAATAACATTTATATATATATATATATATATATATATATATATATATATATATATATATATATATATATATATATATAGTGATTTCATAAGTTAGCTTAATTCTACTATGTAGATTGTTCCTGTATGACAGAGTATTGTATATTTTTCACAAGGTGGCATAACAAGCATTTTTTCTAGACCACATAAAATAAAAAATTTAAGATGATAAAGCTACATGTTTGTATGGTGCACAATACTTGTAAAATTTACAGATTACAAACTTAACTTTTCTTTATTTGTTGAGAAATTAAAATTTTTCACATTGCTGTTCACACTAAGTTGTGGTCAACTTATGGGATTTATGTTTCTTCTTTTATTAAACATAAATAAATACATAAATTTTATATAAAAAAATATGGTTATGACGTAGCTATTTACTATTTTTAGTGGTCTTAGTTTTTTGTTATGATCCCCTTAATATTTTCTGTTTGAATTTTTAATTGGTACTACCTTCTTGATAAATTATGTTTATTAATTTTTCTAGTTAGGGTCCTTAATTTGTTTTTATTGGAAGCAGTTTATAATTCATATATTTCTTTTTAATTTTTGTGCAACGTTCGGTCTAGTAATTTCATTATGTTTAAAATGGGATTTAATCATTTTTAAAAAGGATTTGGGATGTCAGAATGGTTAGGTCATTTACTCTGTCATCTCGGGAAGCTTATTTAGACTTGTGATCAACGGTTTCAGACTTTTTACTGGAACTGTTTGCCATGAGTTAAGAGCTAAGTCAGACACTGCACTCTTGGTAATTGGGCAGCTGTTTTCCACTTGGTGTTTCTGCCGCTGCACCCGAAAAGTAGTAGTAATCATTATCAAGAATTGTTTTGTGCCGTCCTGCAGTGGTTAAGAACTGTTTTTGTGCTGCACGTGTGCCGAAAAGTTTCTGGAGTGATTAGTCAACGTTGACGTTATGAGTCGACAGCTGTGCATTTGTGGGCCACAGCAGGGAAGAGGGGAGTAGTAGTGATGTGGGCAGTGAAAAAAGTCTAGACTGCTAAGGGGACAAGGGAGTGGCTTCATGCTGCTGAGTTTTTGTTTGTGGATGGCCGCATGTGTCCGAGGAGAGTCGTGATTGGTTGGGAGACCGGGTAATGTGTGTGGTGACACGA
This sequence comes from Dryococelus australis, assembly GCA_029891345.1. Taxonomy (NCBI): domain Eukaryota; kingdom Metazoa; phylum Arthropoda; class Insecta; order Phasmatodea; family Phasmatidae; genus Dryococelus; species Dryococelus australis. Next base: position 244,482,148 of record CM057009.1, read on the forward strand.
GGTGCTGTTTTGTGGTTAGAGACCAGCTGTGGAGGGAGGTCAGTTTTTAAAGAGACGTAGTAGAGTAGGGAGAGGACAGGCAGAGACAGTCAGTTACAAAGTCGGACAGAGTGTAGGAGGGCAGTCGGGCCGTCGGAAGCAGAGGAGCTGCAGTTGAGAAGTCGGAGCATGCCTGGAGGACCAGACAATCATGTAGACAATAAAAAGATAAGTAATCTTGAAAAGTATTTGTAGTTTAATTTGTAGGGGCTCCAGTTAGGCAGCACCATGTGTTAATATAGTTTTAATAACAGTAAGGACTAATAAGGATAATTGTCGGAGAGGAGGACTAATGAGTTTTTTTTTAGTAAGTGATTTATTTTTAAGGACGATGCCGACGAAAGAGAATTTTAGTTGAGTCAGTAGGTCAGGACTTTGTTATCATTAATGACAGTAAAAGTGTATCGAGAATTAATTTTAGTTGCGTGAATAGATGTCTTCCTCCCATCGTAAATTTGTGTCCAGTTGCCGTAATGAGGATAAAGAAAATCTTATGACTGCAAAATGTTAGACCTGATTAAGAAATAGCTATTTACCATGATTGTTGAAAATTAAGTAAGTTCTTTAAACAATTGTGACCCAGTATGATAAATGTAAATGACAGAAAAAGTAAAATAAGTTCAGCTAGGAATGATTAATGGTACAGAATTTACAATGAGTTGAAGGCCATCCATGATTTATAGTAAAAATGATTTTATTGTAAGTTTACTTGATTGGTGTAACAGACCAAAGTTAATGTAACACTTAAACTTTTTTTAATGTTTGTTATTTTAATTCATTTTTGAGTTGGCCAAAAGTAACAATGAATTATTAATGGAGTTTCTATTTGTTGTTGAGGAATAGATTCCTATTATTTATTTGTGTATTACATCCAAGTCTAAACTCTATTAACACATTTGTTTTTTTTCTCCTATTAACTTAAATGTAACTTTAAACATGAATTGGTATGATATTATGTTTGTGGTAAAAATTTATATTATTTAATGTTATCAAAGAAACTGCTTTTATTAAAAATTACATTTTATACCAAAGTGTACTAAATTGTTTATTTACACCTCATAAAAATTTATTTTTGTGTAATTTTATTTACTGGTTATTTAAATTAAATTGTAATGCCTTTTTTTATAAAAAAAATTATTTTATTTTTAAACAGTTAATTCCACCGTCCCTTTTTACAAATCTGGTTAATTTTGAAGAAGCTATTTTACTGATTATTTTATTTTATGCTATTATTTAGTTTAACTAACTAAATTTTACTTTAAATTACTTCTTTATCAAGTCAGTGACTAACAGCCTAAGACCGCGCACTACCTCTTGCAGGCAGTTAAACTGTGTTTGAGCTCTACCAAAAATTGATGAAATGAATTTAGTTTGAAAGTTTGGGTTTTCAAGAACGCCCCAGTTTTACAAGAGCCTTGTGGTGAAACGCCTCCATTAGTTGAAACAGATCCATAAGTTTAAAAACGGGTACAGCTGATAATGCAGCTGTTTTTAGATACGTTTGGAGACGAGATTTATGATTATGACCTTTTGATTTTAGGCAGTGGTTTACAGACGCTTATGTGCAGCTAAAGAGGAGCTGTCTGTGGTGTACACGTAATTGTGGTGTTGAGGGAGAGTGCCTCAACTAAAGATGTTTACCCCTAGGGAAAGAGTTAAGGGATTTAGTTATTTTTAGTTAGTGAGTAATTGAGAGTTTTCCTACATCTCCCTCCACTGAGTCTATGAGTTTTGATGCTGTTTAGTTATTTTAGTTTTTGAACATTTTGAACAAGTTAAACAAATTGTTAAAGAAGGAACTTAATGAATAAACCAAGAGAATGATAAGATTAATTGTGATTGATTGATTAAGATAGAAAGATTAATAATTATTAAGTAATGATTGATTCCCCATAACCCCACAAGTCCTTCTCTCCAACTTATCTTTCCCCAATTTACCCCATCTCCCCTTTTCTATTCTTCTTCTTCTTAACTCCTTAACCCCCCACTGTATACATCCTTTTTGACCTTCCCGTTTTCCCACTTTTTTACAATATATTTGGTTAACTTTTCTTTCAATACTGAGATATCTGAGTGTTTTGAGAACATAATCCAGCAGCAGGAATTATACACAGCAATGCACATCTTTAATGGAAGCTAATGTATAGCACATTTTTATAGTCTATTCACAGTAAGTTCACAGTTTAAAATTATACTTTCACTACTGAATATGTATCATTTTGGGAGGGGGGGGGGGGGGAGGGGGAGAGAGAGAGAGAGAGAAGACACGTAGCATCTCAATTTCAATCACCAAAATGCTTTATTTACATTCTTGAGTCATCCAAATCATGCTGGTATATTTAAAAAACTGTAATATATTAATGTTCACAAGTGTTGATCATGTTTATGTCATTTTTATGATTTTGAACAATGCCTGTATTGCTGATGGTTTTATTGGTGCTTATTTTACAGATGATTGGAAATTTGGTTAAATTAAATAATTTGTTAATAATGTTATAGAATATTATGCTTGATGTAACATTAATACTTTACAGTGAATGTGTTTCATTGTTAAACTGAGAGGAAAAAAGGGGAGGGGGAGGGAGCATTGGATTAGGCCTAAGAATAAGGACAAACTTCAGGAAATAATTCCGGAAAGGGCAAAGAACAAAAAAATCCACATCAACATATGTCCACAAATGTACAGAAACACTGTAATATGCAAAGAAAGGGTACCAGTCAAGTTGCAGTGAAGAGAAGAGATACAGAGTAATGCTCTAGCAAGAGACCAGCAAGGTGAATGAGGAGTGGCAAGAAAGTGCACCTACTGGATGTTCAGAAATTGTTGGCTATAACTTTAAGGTGTGGTAGGGTACACTGAAACAAACATTTGGATAGAAGTAACATGTGTCCAAAAACAAGCTATAGGTGACAAATGATACACAGTTCATTTGAATTTGGTGTGCTGCCTGGGCCACTTGTGTGAGGGACGAGCTGGCTTTCTCCCAGATGTGAAACATTGTAATTCACATGAATACCTCTACTATTTGTTGAAGTGCATTGAGGAGGTCTTGATTGCAATATTTCTTGCAGACTTCTTGAACTTCAACAAACACATTATATTTTTGATGGAATGTGCAACAACATGGCTGGTCGTATTAACACCTGCTTGCAAGCCAAAGGAATTCACTTCGAAAAGCTCCTGTAAAGGTGAACCATGCTTCACATCTCCGCATATTTATGCACAGTAATAAGTTGTTTTCAGTTGTGCACTGAGGTTGGGGACTGTCATATGTTGTCCGCCTGCAGGCCGACTCTACTGTGGACCACACATGATTGGCCCTGGCAGCATGCTGAATTCAAATGAAGCATGCATTGTTTAATGCTTGTAGCTTGGTAGGGGGCATATCTGGACACATGCTTTTTATATAAAAGTGTTTGTTACGTGTCCTACCACCTATTAATTTTATGCCCAACAATTTTTTAACACAAAGTATTATGTAGCAATATAGCTACATAGGGAGTAAACGGGTTCTTTTAAGAACCCAGTGGTATCAGTTGCTGTTGTTATGTGTCAGTGAGCAGTCACTAGCATGTTTACAGGTGGCTAGTCTACCATAGCCTCACATATGATCCAGAAAAGATGTCAGTGAAGCCAGTTTCGCAGGGAAATGTACATCAGGGAATAAGAATAATTAGGGAGAAGAGCTTGGTGACCCCTTACAATGCATGCCTGCCTGCCCTCCACACCTATTGAGCAGGAAAAAAGCGAAAAATTACAGAGGCAGAAGCAGCCTCAACACCAGATGCCAGAACATCAATCCCCAAGTACCAGTGACCCAAAAGACTAGACTTTCAGCCTATTACTATCATACACACTCCAGAGGTGCCATGCCATGCGTTGGCAAACACAACTGCACCATATTGTTAAGGGCAAAATGTGAAATTGTGTTGTTTCTGATTGTGTTAGATACCAGGTAACAACAATACAAGATTATCACGCTGTATAAAAAAACATGATGCATACATCAGGCCTGGGCTACAGTGTGCTGCTGCCCAGAAATAAATTGCCATTGACGGTGCTTATAAGGTCAATTCCCCGTAACACGGACCTCATAATGGTACATTATAAGCTAGTGTCTTGTGGGATCCTTCTCACATCAGTGTAGTTGAGGTTTTCTTGCACATGACAGCATCTAGGACTGGCTTGACTGAACCTCCCCCTCACGCCCGAGAATGACATGATTCTCCAGTTGACCTGCCTGTGCAGCCTTGTAGTGAAGGTGGAGAAATTCCACCACCCTAAGGACCCACCCAGTGAACCAAGTGCCAGTACTTTATCCACAATAGCACTGGCTGCCACCACACCCAGAGTTGTTGCTTCCGCAGGGGCGAACACTTGACTGTGCTGTGCACAGAGACTGAGCAGGACCAGAAACACAGTCTCCTGTGTAAGGGCCAGCTTGTAACCAACTTACATGGCTGTCCTGAATTTAAATACTGGAAACGGTGCTGGCTTCCCTGAAATTAATGCAGGAAGAGAGAACACCAATCAGCTGCCTCAGTCTGTATGCAGGAGACAGGTACTGATGCAAGAGGATCCACAATCAAGGTAACAGAAGTTCACCCTCATCTCTCCGCCACCCACAAAGGTATGGACAACTGCAGGTAAAAGTAACAGTCCCCAGCGCAACACATTCAATCCAGAGTACGCCCAGACCAGATCTGTACTGACACAGAACAAGTATGACATACGCTATCCTGTGCTGACAAACCCTGCAAAACCAAACCAGAACCAAACTTCTGTTAAAGGCAAAATGGGTCCAAACACCTCAAAGAAATGCCAAAATCAGCCCAAGCAGCCCCATGAACAAAAACAGTAACTGCAGCATCTGCCACTGTGTAGGCGAGCATGCCAGTGTCACCCCAGGCTTTCCCATAGGCCAGTGCCTTTAGTCAATCAGAGAATGCTCATGAAGGCCACACCTGAACAAAAATGGAAGTTTTTCCAGAAACCCAGCAGACTTCCCAAACAGCCTGCCCCACATAAGAGAGACATACTGTCACCCTCACAAATATCAAATCAGTTATTAACAACAATAAAAATTTGTAAAACAATGTGTTACTTAAAACGCTGTTTGAACCTCTCCTGCAGCTGCTAGTATTCTGGGCCACCTAAAACAAGTTTCCACACCAAAGCCAAGGCTACAGTGGGCTACACTATCCAACTGGCCACTTTCCTTACAAATGGTGACATAATTTGCTCACACACACAGGTACAGTACATACGAATTGACAAATTTGTGAACTGGAATGCATGTGGAATTCATTAGAAAAGACACAAGTTTATTGAGTACTTAGGCAAGCACCATATACCCCTGTCCATGATTAATGAACCACACATCAAACTCAGAGACATATTCTCGGTCATTGGCTATACTATTTTCAGATCAGATATGGAAAAATGCAAGGGAGCAGGATACTTATGTTAGTGCTACACAGCCAAACAATCCTGCCCACTACTATTTAAGGAGTAAGCACAGAACTTAAGTCAGACACAAAATATATAAACTACTTAGGATTTTGCTACCTCCAGATTATATCTTAACAGTGGCTGACCTGGACAAACTTACAAAAATTTATCCCCCTCCCCCTTCTTGCTACAGGTGACTTAAATGCTAAGCATGTTACCTGGTAATGCAGCTCACACACTGTAAATGGCTCCACCCTTTAGAACCTTCTAGAGAGTCATAATTGCCTCTTACATACACTAATATAACCAACATTTGACCTGCAACAGCAGGGGTGCCAACCTGACATACTTTGCTTAGTGTTAACCAAAGGCCTGAGGATAGTCTTCGATCTAACAGTACTACACAATCTGTTGTCTGATCACTACCCGCCCATGCTGAGTTTGTATCACTGAATACTGAAACGAATAATATTAGAACACTTAAAGACTTTAGGCAATAATCTCTGGCACAACACTCATGCACTAAAACACATATTTAATGAATTAAGAGAGTTTGTCAATATAGAAATACACATCTTGCAAGCAGGTCAGTGGGATAGTAAAATATCCGATTGAAAGTAAAAGACAATATACTCTGGCAAACAACCAAAGCTTTAATGAATAAATGAGATGTCCTCCCCCCTATTCACACAAAATGACATTCTACACATCTTACAAAAGAAGACTGAAGCCTTTGCCTTGCATTTCGAAATGGTATTTTAACCTAATGTGATCCCTAATCGTCCATTGTATTCATTGTGAAATAGATTTCCGTCTGTAACAACCTATGTAGACGGAACCTGGATACACATATGTTGACCAAATTTAAACACATAATTCAACACATAAAAACCATAGAAAGGTTCATGGGCTTGACTCACTACAGACTGTAGCCCTCACAGAGGTTCCCCACAGCATACTTGAAGCACTGACCGAGTACATAAGCAGCAGTTTTAAACTCATGCTCTTCCCCATGCCATGGAAATTAGCCAATGTCTTCCTGAAATCTGAGAAAGATATAACACTACCACAAATTTACCATCCCATAAGCTTTTTGAGAGTACTCTTTATACTATAAAAATTACTCAGAGGACTAGAAAATCACGAACCTAATGCCAAATGAGCAATTTGGCTTCAAGTAGAAACATTCCACCTCTCACCAGCTTGTTAAGACTAAGAGAGCATAAAGTGTAAGGCAGGCCTGCACAACATATGGCCCGCAGGCCGCTTGTGGAATACCAAATGATTCCTTGTGGCCCACGAAAAATGAAGAGCATTTACGAGAAAATGTAACAAGTTCTATGTGCCCCGTTTAGTCTGTCTTTCACCATTCGCTATTGCACCCATAGTGTAACCGCTGTCAGTCTCTATATTTAGCAGTTAGCCAAAGAGGAGCCAGTTATCTTTCTGCAGTGTTTTCAGTCTTACTTGCATTTAATGAGACCAAATGAGTAGGGCCTCCAAGAGGTAACTCAGGGCCTGGGGCAACCAACAGAGTTGGGGCTCCACACCCTAGGCCAACCCCCTACTACCTCCTCAGAGGGGCCATGGTGATGTGGTGGTTAAACTAATAGCCTCCCACCAAGGTGAACCGGGTTCAATTCACGGCGGGATTGCTCCCGGATTTTCGCATGTGGGAATCGTGACAGATGATGCCGCTAGTCAGCGGGTTTTCTGGGGATCTCCGTTTCCCCCACCCTTTCATTCTGGCGCCACTCCATATTCACTTCAATCACCCTTATCGCCTCTGATGACCTCAATGTTAAGAGCTGCCCAAATCTCTTCAATCACTCACGTGTGTTGGGAAATAAGGGTCTCAGTAAAATACAAGAAAGCAGTTGTTAAGATATGGTTAGTAAGTAAGTATTGTGGTATATATCGCAATATAATATACTTCAAGTTCTGCGACATGTGTTTACTCTTCTATCTGTAGTATGCGTCTACTTGCAATTACCTAAAATGCATCTGACTGGTTGTATAGCATGGAAATGACACAGAATCCTGAGTATCTTTAGATGAGGGAGGGGAAAGAGGCTCTTGTGCCAGCTCTCTACATAATTACAATGCTGTTTTAAATAGCTTTCAGGGGTGTGGCACAGTGTACTGAAACTAAATGTTTAGTAGAAAATTTGGACCACTGTCAATAAAAGTTGGCAGAATTTATTATGTACACAACTGCTCTGTCACTCAGTATGACAAAATTGCATGTATTAGGAGTCCACGCATGGTTTAAAAACTTCTGACACAATTTGCTGACAGGGCTTTCGGCCAAAGCCTAAGGTTGTCAACATTGACCGACTGGCGCTGTACGAAAGTCCTGATTCTTTAGAGTCTGTTCGGGACGAACTTGCTGGCATCACAGACCTCCTCTCTCCTACTAGAGTTTCCTATATGTTTAGCGATAACGCAAGAATGTAATTGTGAGACTGGCTGGTGCCTCAGCCCTCTGTGACGCATCACGCAAGTTGGGCAAGATTCTAGGTGGCGGCCTAAGACCTATATATATATACTGCCGCAACCCGGCGGCTGGCAGTCTTTAACAGAGGCCGCCTGACGAGTGTGCACGAGCAAAGAGAAGTGTGGACAATGACTGAAGATTGCGGAACAAAAGCATGTGAGGTGTTTGTGGCTTGAATGGATGACAGAGTGTGAAACCGACGAGTGAAGCCTACTGTGCGTGAGGGCACTTAGAGGACTCTAGAACATTGCGACTGGTGGGACATGGACTGAACTGAGGTGGGACTGAATGGAAGTATAATACTGATTTTATTGTAAATATTCAAACTGTTAAATATGGACGCATACATTTTTTAATAATTGAATAGGTTGATACAATGTCTATTGGGGCTGATATTTAATTATTTAATTTAATTGATTTCTTTGTCGTAATTATAAATTTTATTAATTGGTGTCGATTGTGAACAGTAAGTGATTTAAATTTATTGTGAGAATTTGAGTTCAGAGAAGTTTGCTGTAGTATTGTAAATAAAATAAGAAAATTATTATTAATTCTTTTATTTGATTAAGACCCTATTCCCTTAACAAACTTGGAACAGCCCACTTAATTTCTAGAGTGAGAAATTCTAACACTGGTGTCAGAAGTGGGATAGAGGTATTCTATTAAAATAAAATAATTAAACAATTGTAATTAGTATTTGTAAATATCACCATATTTGTTGTAATAGGACTAGGAATTCTATTGCAATTTTTGAATGATTACTAAAGAAATGTTGGCAGACATGGAAGCAATCCGCTCTTTAATCAAAAGTTTGAGTGGTCAGATAAATAGCAAAATAGATACTCTAAATAGTAGAATAAATAGCGTTGTAGATACTGTTAATGAAAATGTAAATAGTAAAATAGATGGTGTTAGCAAATCTGTTAAAAGTGTTAGTGAGCTAGTAGTGTTAGTGTATCTGTTAATAGTGTTAGTGAGCTAGTAGATAGGAAAATAGACAATGTAGATAGAAAAATAGACAGTGTGAATGAGAATGTAGACAGAAAGATAGAAGGTATGAGCGAGTTGGTGAACAATTAAATAGACTGTGTGGACAAGAAAATTGACAGTGTAAGGGGCAGTGTTTATGAAAGGTTGGGCAGTATCGAGCGTAAAGTGGACCAAGAGGTAAGCATCCTTAAGAAGGAATGGCAGGAGTTCTTGTAGCAGCAGGGGAGACGACATGCAGGGGCGGAAGAGGAGCCAAGTTTGGTCACCACTGAGACGACGAGTACGGGCAGCGAGAAGAAGGTAGAGGTCGCCGCCAGTGCAGCCATCGCAGAGGAGGTGCCGCAATTCTGCAGTGTGGGTACGTGCCATTCAGGGGTGGGTAAAGGCATCACAATTAAGCCCGCCCCCTATGATGGACAGACACCTTGGTGCAAATACCGGCACCAGTTCGAGATTGTTGCCACCCTGACTGGCTGGACAGAAGAGCAGCGGGCATAGCGTACTACCTGGAGGCTGTACTGAGGGGATCAGCGTTGAGCATATTGCAATCGCTGCCAGAACAGCATTGTGTAGAATACTCCACTCTGGTGTCTGCTTTTGTGGAGCTGCGATCCGGCAACCAGTACCTGCAGCATTTGATTAAGACCTCCATCCCTTAACAAACTTGGTATAGCCCACTTAATTTCTAGAGAGAGAAATTGTAACAATATGGACACTTTAAAACACTTCGTCAGGCACTTGCTCATTTCATATGCCATTCGGGACCACAGACGTTCACAAGATACAACATGTAAAATATTTTGATTCAACACCACATAATTTTATAAATAATCTTACATCAGATGTTACATTTAAAGTTGCTGTAAGTGAGTAGAGAACTTAAGAGAAATTATTATTAGTTACCCTGGGATTAATTACTTGTAGTATCTTAAAATGGAAACAAAAACTAAGTAGCTAAATATTGTCATTTCGGTCAGAAAGAACATTATTACCAATTTACATAAATTTCTAAATCTTGCATTAACAAAAGTATTTGTGATAATAGTTAGTGGGTAGAGAGTAGTGCAGAAGATTTTGATGCAAAACCCTCTAGGTCACAGGGTGGATTTGCAATAGAAAAATTATGCTTTAAATGATTAATTATGGCATGTAAAAGGGAACCTAAACTGGTTTAATATGCTCATCCATAGTACACATTAGTTTGTTGTGTGCTTTTAGAGGTGTAAGTAAAAGGTGGTTGGACTAGCAAATGTCCAGGCATCCCAACATGAGGGGCCTACCAGGTCCTAGTACGTTTTTTTTTCCTTTTCTTAAAGAAGACAGTATTAACATTAATGAAACTAGACACATAGATATTTATTTCTTATTTCTACAATGATATCAATATAATGTCAAATTTTTATCATCAAGTTTTTTTACTTAAGTATGGCAACAAATATTATGTCTACGATATAGTCATATTAGTGGTATGGCATGGTAATTGGTGATATTATGTTAAATATTTGCTTTCCTATGCTGCAATGTCTCTGCTTATGCAGGCTGATGTGACTGTGGTCAAGGCTAGAGAGCAGCATGATAAAGAATGTCAAAAACTTGTAACTATATTCACTCTATATTTGTAACTCATTGACTCCGCCTGTCCACCTGCCTATTAATTCGTGCTTGCACTTTGCAAACATAATATGAAATATACTGGTACAGTCAGCTTGAACTTCTCTGTAATCACATAGAAATGTGCGGCGTTAGTATGACGAACTCTTTCAAGACAAATGGTTTAGTGATTCCAAAAAATCCTGTGGGTTAATGTGTTACTTTTCTCGCATGCTGGATTTGATACAAATGCAACAATAATCTTGTTTGAACGGTTTGAGTGAAATTATACCAAACTTTGCTGTGCCAGAACCTAAGTCTGCAAAATCTTAATATCTGAGTGAAGAGCGTTAATTTTTCAATCTTAAAATAGACTCCTAACATTTCACGTTTTCACAACTTATGCACGAGTAAAGCCATTAAGCCTATGGGAATGTTTATTTTACATACAGCAGGAGAACACAAAATGAGCACAAAAGTATACCTTATGAATGTCCTTCAAGAGTGCTCAATTAACCGAGAAAAACTTATGTCTAATAAACACTACGGGTCAAAAACAGTGAAAGTATTAGCTTTTATTCCTACGGAGCTCTCCGTAGCTGGCAAGCTAGACTTCAGAGAAGTAATAGATAACTTTGCCAAATTGAAATTTGGAATAATTTTCAAGGTACTATATACTAATGCAGAAATGTGTTACAAGAATTTGGCATATAAATTATATTTATAGTTGCATATTTCTAATATGTGGATAGTAGTGCTTATCCAGAAAATTATGCTATATAATGGTAACATCTAAAGATAGGTCAATTAAAAAATGTTGGATGGGGCCGAATGAAAGATTGATAAAGTCATGCAAGGTTCTACTTCAACACGCCAGAGACTGGGGGAAGCTTCATTCCCTCACCATACACCTACACGTAAATTTAGTAAGATAAAAACAGTGGTTAACAGCTATAAAAATGGGCCCGGAGTTGAGCTCAAACAAAAGAAACGGTAGCCCGCATCCGGCTCAGTGACTTGAACCAAGTCTGTCAGGCTGCAACTAGATTTGCAAACTCACTTAACGAGTTATGTGAAATTTAGTTCCTGGTCTTGCCTTCCGGTGGCATATGAGAGATCGACAGTGCAAGTTTCTAGTTATTCCTCTGAGTGCGTTGTAGGCTTTTCCTGAAGAGTTACAAGGCGTAGCTTTATTTTAAATCTTCTGTGGAGGTGATCACTCAGAACTTCACAGTATGTGGTGTTGGTGGAAAGTGGCATTAACATATTAATGGAGCAAATTTGTGATAGTGTTTTTGGTTATATTTATGAATTAAATGAACAAGAATAGACTTTGCTAGAAAATAACCTCCTTAAATAGCAATAGGCCTAAATGCTGGTTTTATTATGTCATGTTGTGATTCTTTATTACCAAAATGTAAAGAGGACACATTTATCATGAGAGGCTAGAAGTTATTCGTTGGATAGAATTCAAAACTATCATGTGAATACATGACATACGATGTGACATACATTTATGGTGCCCAGGCGAGGGGCTGGACGTTGCCATGTTACATTTATGGCTGTCCAACTGCGGGGCTTGGGTTAATATGACTGAAGATGTGGTGAATAAACGGAGCAGCATAACATTAATTACAATGTCAAAGGCAGTTCAGAATGAGTCAACGAGTATGCAAGAAGTGAGCAGAGTGATCCAGCAGTGTTCCAGGTTCCGGGGTCCAGCATTCCATCCCAGTGTTCCATAGAGCAACAAAGAATCCAAGTACAAACAACATACATCCACCGGCAGCAGGGTACAAAGTATTTATGCATTTGTAGAGAACTCATCCCAGATGCCATCAGTCCAAGTTCGTCACGAGTCATTTTTTTTTCAAATTGTTAAGCACAGGTTATGTTGTTTGTTATTATTTAAGAAGGACGTTTCAAAGTATTTAAGAAGGACTTTTCAGTAACTGTTAACATTCATTTTCGGCCAAAGTGAAATTTAATATGGCACAGTCAAATAATAAGGAAAATGTAAGTTGCAAAAATTATACTCAGAGTTGGTGGTCAGAAATTTATAATATTCTCTTGTCTTTACAAAATAAAAGTCAAGCCTTAAAACAAAGTAAGCATACTGAACAGGAAAGTTTCAGGATTAGTAACAAAAGTAAAAAGCTGGGGGGGTTGAGTCAGAAAAAATAAAGATAGAAAATGTAACCACATTAAGTGTCTCAAGTAATGATAGTAAAAAGTTGGATGATAAAGGTTGAAATTACCGACAATAAGAATGTAAACAAAGAGGTTAACGTTAGTACAGTTTGCAGCAATATAAGTGAAGAGGTTAAAACAGAAAGTTAAAACAGAAATGTCAATGTTATTACAGATTGTGACAGTTTAAGTAAAAAGTGTAGAAATAAAGCATTTGTTTCTGATTGAGATAATGTAAGTGAAGTGTTTCATACAATGGGTGGAAATGTAGAAAATATTATTGGTTGTGACGATGTGAGGGAGGAATGTCATGTTGAAGGTAGAAATGTTTTAAATAACTCAGTTTCAGTAAGTACAAACCAATTGCTGCAGGCAAACTGATAATTCTGAGGTGAGTACAAAGAATTGTATAGAATTAAATGTGTTGAGGGAAAGTGTAGTACAGAAAAGAAAAATTCACGGATGGTGGTGTGTGTGTGGGAGGGGGGGGGGGGAGGATCGCCTGTTTGTAATAAACTAGATATTTAATTAGAATCGGATGTTATGTTGTCCCAGTCAGAGTTTAATGAGAATACAATACTAATAGTAAAAGATTATTGTGAAAATGGGGGTACTGACGAATGACATCCCTGTAATGTATTATACAGAAAAAAATTTGGTGACACGAAAGCACACATTTAAACAAAGTGTTCTACAAGTTATGAGGAAAAAACGAGAGGAAAAAGGGGGTAAATTTAAGACAGTAGGGAAACAGAAAATTGTACAATACATTGGGAGGAATGATGTGAGAAAGATGAGATGGAATTGGAGAAACCATGTGATAATGTTGTGGAGAAAGACAAGACAAAATAAATAAGGACAGACATGCTGCAAAGAAGCTAATTAAGTTTTTAAAATTTTTGTATAATTTTGTACTATTTTTCTGGCACTGTTTTTAAATAATTTTATGCTACAGTGAGATATTAGTAATTATATGTTAAGGTATTAAATTTTGAATAAGTATTTTTTAAAAATAAAAATATGAGATGAAAAGAAAGTAGTGTCATGTAGTATACAGGATGATGGTGGAAAGTATATTAATTTTTTTTGGGATAAGCAAAATGTAGTACACTTTTTAAGAGATTAATGAGTAAAAATGAGGCAAAAGTTAGTATGGTTCTATATAAACCAATGTTGAATATAATGAGAATAATTGTTGATGAACAGGTGAGTAGTGGAGTGAGCAATGGATTTAAGTACAGCTGAACGGTGTAAGGAATATTTGGAGTAGAAAAGGAAGAAAAAGTTAAGAGTTTTCAAAACTTAATAAAAAATATTGATATAATTAAAATATTTTGTAAGGTGGTGTTATTAGAACATTTTCAAATAATAGTGTCGATTTATGTATTTGTACTTGTACTTTCCAGTGTTGTAAAGAACAGTTAACTAGTTTTATTATTTTATGTTTTGCAAACCTTATAGTAACATTTTTTTTGAGTTTGCAGAGATTTATTGCTTTTGTGAAGATTGTAGGTGGATAAATGGAATAATATTATAGTGCAATCAGGGGTGATGTGTGTTTTTCATAAATAACAGTAATTAATTAATTTTAATATAATATTCCTTGTATATTATTTTCATATAATTTTCAATATTATCTCTTTCAAAATATTTAAACGGTTAAACCATTATTGATACTTCAATTTGGAGAGTGAGGTGTTAAATGCTAAAAGCCAAAAACATATCTGCAACCCAAAGAAGTTATGAATGATAGGGTTTACAAACTTAAAATATTTACACAGCCATCATTTTGAAAATAATTTTTTGAGACACTTAAAACACGTAAGTTTACATGGCCTACCATAGTGCTACTCATGTGAAGAATTTGGTGAAAATTGGCTAGTCGGTCCCTGAGATATGGCATAATTTTTTTTTCTTATTTGGTGCTAACTTAAAAATTTGCTAAATCGGCCCCGTATATTATTTTTCTAATAGATACTGTCAGCATAAAATGATAAATTTTAATTTGGTTAAATTGTTTAAAATATATAACAAACTTTTCACTATATTTATATGGCCACCATCTTGTCAATCAACGTCTTACCCCACTTAAATAATGCAAGTATACATGGCCCTCGTTAGCACAAATGGAGCGCAAAATTTAGTGGAAATTAGTTCAATTGTTCTGGAAATACAGCAAAACATTCAATTTTCTCACCTAGCACTATTTGGCAAAAAGGCAGGTAAAAGAGGATGTGTCTCTGCATAAGGAATGTTTCTAATCAATACTGCTGTATATGAAATGTGGTTAAATTTTGTAGAATAGTTTGATATATATATATTACATTAATTTAATTAAAATCATTACAAAAACCTACCACTCCTAAAATATGTTAGTTTACATACCTTACTATAACACTATTTATGTATAAAGTTTGGTGGAAATTGGTTCATTGGTCCTCAAGATACTGCATAAAACCTTACTTGTTTTCATGTGACAATCTTTATAAATGGTGGAGAAAAAAATTATGTATTAGCACATTTGATGATTGTCACTGATACAGAATACAAAGTTAACTTAAAATTGGTTATATTGTTCATAAATATAGCACATTATGCTCAACTTTTATTATAGCTGTCAATCAGAAAATAAGTGTCTGGCACAATAAAAACACAAATTTATATGGCCTACCATATTACAACAGTTTCGCTTAGTTTGGAGGGAATTAGCTGATTCTTTCCTGAGACATGACATAACTTTATTTACTCAAGTGATGCTATTTTACAAAATGGCAGACAAAATGACAGTGTGTTGGCATACATGATGCTCAAAAAGGTATTTTTTACAAAATTTTGTTGAAATTGGTTGAACAATATGGTAGATAAACCAAAAACCTAAAATATTTGTATGGCAGCCATTTTGAAAATAAGTTTCTAATCAATTAAATTGATATGAGTTTACATGGTTTATCATATTATTACTTAAGTTACAAATTTGGTGATAATTGGTTGAGTAAGTTTTCGAGATATTACATTAAGACTTTGTTCATGTGGTGCTATCTTCAAAAATGGTGGACTAGGAACAATATCCATCTTTTAATTTAATGATTACATGATGAATTTTCGACATATCAATTTCGTTTTAACTGGTTGAATGGTCCCTGAGATATCACATCACCCTAAATTTTAAAATGACCACCATTTTGAAAATAGGTCTCTAGCATGGTCAAAAACTATAAATATCTGATGTACTTACAAAGTAATGTATATGTATAGAGTTTGGTGAAATTTCATTACTGCATTCAAATGATTTTAGGAGGGGGATGGGGAACACACAGACGGACACATAAATAGACACACTTACAGCAAAGTGATGTCATAAGTCTTTCTTTCCTTCAGAAAGTAGGCTAAACAGAAGGATAACTTTGTTCAGCTGTCTGTAGGGTCATCACTAGTGCTCAAATTGAATTACATTTAAGTTTAAAAAAAATTGGGATAGCTGAACACGTGCATACAAACCATGTACATTTTATAATGAAGCAGTTCATGCACAAGAAGGTAAGTGTTTAAGTAGTTGAGTGAAATAAGGTAGTATGCTTCTGTGGTATAATGTTACTTATGTGGATGGATATAGTAGTGAGTGGCAGATAACCTAATCGCCAAAAAGATATTTCCAGCATTGATGTTGCCAGCATTGGTTTCCTGTGACATTCCCTATTTAAAGTCAGCCAGATAATGGAGCCTGGCATTATATCTTTCAATTTGGCAATTTTTTCTATATGTGAAAAAAAAAAAAACAATAACTCTTCATGTTTGTTTAAAACATGAGCTATCTTAGTGTAGCTCATTATTTGTGTACACAAAACAAATAACTTTTTCCAGAAATGCAAAATTATTTGCAGATTATGGGTAAACTACAAAAATTTTATGAACATGTAACTATATAATATATGCGTTAAAAACAAAATAAATAACAGTTGTAAAGAACAGATATGCAAAATGTGTTCTTTATCACATTTTACAGCACTATCCACATGAACTAATTATGGTCCCACCATTTGTTTTGAGAAAATAAGTATTGGTGTCATCAATGGCAATGTGTGAGGCCGTGCTCTTGGGCTCTTGCACTGACCAAATTTTCATATATTTTGGCAGGATATTTTATAAAATCTAAATTAAAAATACTAAGTATCACTGACTTAAAATTGATGCTTTTTTCCTTTACCTATATAATAATACTTGGTTAGAGCTCTATTTTGTTGCCAGAGATAATTATTTGCATGTTTTCAGTATTGCATGCATTGCCTCAGTGCTATATTGGGGCTGAGTACGGCTGCCGCTCCTCCAGCCAGTCCCTCGCGCTGGCCAGAACCGTACAGAAACACAGGAATCTTGTTATTATCTGCGCCTCCTCCGTGCTCCCTCAGTTTCTGCACAGTGCAGGAAACTCAAAACTGCTGCTGCTTGCTTCGCACAGCCAAAAAAATGTTCAAACTAAACTCACTGTTAGTCGAAAACTATCCACTTAAATAACTTCAAAATTTTATTGGTTTATCACAAATGTTTTCTAACCATAATGCAATCATAATCTTTCCTCTACTGAATATATTTTATAAATAAAAATGGTAAAACAATGGTCTGTTTTGATTATTTTTCTGGACGTGAACAGAAAAAAAGTAGCAAACTAAGAGATAGATGGGTGATATGTATATAAAATTAAAAATAAACACCAAAATTTATTTATATGTACCTCTTAAACCATTACCTATCATGATTTCCTTGTTACGGTATATAGAACTTGGAAATATTTCAACTGTATACGAGAGCAACAGCTACGAAATTTCTTTCTGTTATCTTCATTACACTTCTCTGACACTGGATCTGCATACAGTTAAAACAATATTGCTAATTATTAGTTAACATATATTTACTCTGTAGTAAATATTATTATTAAAAGAAGGAATCACAAAGAAGACAGAGTACCGAAGTATATTTTGTTATGGTAATACACAAGTTGCTTTCGATTTCAAATTACACTTGCTTCAAACAATCATATTCATAATTAACAGTTTACAAAGTTTGGAAATGTCGTAGTTTGCAAAAATTGTCATTATTTTACAAAGAGTCATATCATACATGCACTTAATCCTCATTAATTCTTGCACATAAAATATAGTTAAAGGAGATATTCTATACTTTTTAAATATTTTAATCCATTACTGATTTTAACAACATTATCCATTTTATTTTGATGAGTGATGAAATAAATACATGTAGGGGAGACTGGGGTAGGTTGACGAACGGGGCAAGATGACTAATTGTGATGTGCGGTGCCCATGTTGCAGAGAAATAGTTGGCTACCCTATAACCTCGAGCGTCTCCCTCAGCCACTATACGACAGCAGCAACAGAATTTCCCATTCAGTCTGAGCATATCTCTGCAGTGTCGAGGTTGGTTTTCAGCATCCTTAATGTAAAACTGAAGGTAGGTTCGATAGGCTTTTGCTATTTATTTATAACGGTTTCATGTGCATAATATAATTTCAGTAATTATACACTTGATTAGAAATTTTTTCATGTAATTACATTTTTTCAAAGCTTATGGTATTGAGCCATGCAATCCACATATTTTTGCCGAAGAGAATTTCACACCCTCAGCCACATCTGTATGAGATCTTCAAGCAGAACCTTCCCGTGACCAACCGACTATTTCTTTGAGTGGACAACAGGCAGCTGCAGTTGAAAATGATCTCCTTCCACAGCATATTACTATGCAACCTGAAACATCCCATCAGCAAGACCACCCAGAAGTCGTTCCTGATGAAGCAGAGAACCTCATTCACATTTCCGAATCTAATGATAATGGAAATGTACCAAAACCAATGACTTCTAGGGGACAGGTCTCTCTCAACTCAATTAAATCTTTTCCAGTTGCAAACAGACCTAGGGCTACTAAACAAAAGAGACCAAATGTATCTGCATCCATTCTAGCAAGCACACGAGTGAAATATTTTCTCTTGGGAAAAGAACACGATAAAGAAAAGAAATCAGAAAAGAAAGAAATAAGAAATGTCAAAATAACTGCAAAGAAACTTTTCCGAAATCAACAAAACCTCAAGAAAACACTCAACGTATATTGTGCCCGGGGTGCAAAGAAGAGTTTGTTGACATTCCCAATGAATAATGAGTGAAGTGTGAAACTTGTGGACAGTAGTGGCACGAGAAATGCTCAAGCTATGAAGGCTGTGGCCAATTTAGGTATGACTATTTTTTGTATTTCAAATCATTACTGCATATCAAATCTTAAACAATATTTGGGCCTTTTTTTTGTCTTTAGTTATTAGGTTATTTTGGTTTGTAAGCACTTAAAACTTATTTGCCATGTTGTGCCTTGATTAAATCTATTTCCTTTCCTTTTTATTATAATTAACAGTAATATTTAAAATTTTAATTACATGTCTCTTCACAGGAATTTAGTTATTTCAATGTATATGTAATGGTAATACACAAAATAATGTTTTACAGCATTTATTATATGTGATACACCCTGCTTGTCATCTTGGCCCTACAGAAAAGTCAACTGGCCCTGGTACTGGGGCAAGTTGACTAATTTGCAATACTGCCATTAACAAATTTAAATGACTTAACAAATGTGTTTTTTAATTGAACATCATATGTAAAAGGTGGTCAAATATGTTCTTTCATGCAAAAATAATTGCTGCGATTACATGTATTGCAACTGTCAATAACAGCTATTTCTGCTTAACATCGTCAACCTGCCCAGTCTCCCCTACTATGTTTTTGCATCTGTATATGACTTTGATCCATTCACACTCCGACAACCACAATTGTTTATAATGAACAGGAAAGTTATTTTTGGCCAGCATTGTGCACTGACGAGGTTCATTAACCAAGGATCGACTGTGTGTGTAAATAAGCTGTAAACCATGCAACGTGCTACTAGTCTAGGTTGTAGTGCTTCATATTGCTATAGCTGAACACAAAGCTTACAGTTCATTGGTTGTGACAACTAAACATGTGCCTTGTAGACTATAGCATTCATTATACATTTTTTGTTTCAAATACCTGAAACCATGAATTTGTTTGCACAGTATGAAAATTGTTCTTATCAGTGCTGACATCCAACATATACATACTCTTCCAAATACGTTTTCCAGCTTCTCATAAACCAGTCAGCATTTAGAAGGACATTGGGCTTTCTCTCTGTGACTACACAGCCAGTTTGTCTGATCCCAACTAAATAAAAAATGAAAATTATAATATATTATGGACAAAAATGTGTTGCAAGGTAGTTTTGTAGAATAACAACTTGGAATAGTAGTAAATTTGCAAAATGAATCCCATCATATGATCAGACATTCAATAGACAAATATTGTTTTTTGTAAGGTAAAACGACCTGTCATACCATAAATTATTTTTACTAAGAAGACAGCTGGATGTGCAAATATTTTTCACAAAATATACATCAATGGCTACATTATAGCCACTAAATCTCATATTTTGTGAAGAGGAGAGAGGAGGGGAGGAATTGGTCTCTACCACTGATCTTTACTTGCCCACAAGCTTGAAAAAAAAAAAATGGTTGTGGGAGGGTTGAATATCATGGGACTTGTTGAACTGTCGGCTGTCACTGGGTGTCATCTTCATGGTATATGATGACTACATTTTTGTTATGAGGGTATTGTTAAAGTACTAAATAAAATGTTATTACATGTTGTTGTCAAATGGTAAAGCTGAAAGACTAGCTGTAAAGTACAAAATTAAACAGATATGGGCTAATTAATAAATTTCATTGGATATTTTAATTATTAAAAATATTTATTTGTCGTTTATGAAATGGTTTCTAGTGGCCAAATTCTTTTAAACAACAAATGGAGTACTGATCATAATGTCTGGTTAATGATTAATTATTTTAATGAAAAATTAAAAATCCAAATGTTGTTCCTTCCTTAGGTATGGTGATGTATAAACGAGAGGAGGCTGGTGCTAATTTCAGCTGGCTGCCTATCCTAAAGCACAGACCGGTCGCTCCAGCCAGCCCAAGGAATGTATGAGATGGCGGAAATCAAGTGGAATGAGGATATGGGATGAAATTGGAGAGCCCTGAAAACAGCCACCCCCACTCCCAACATGAGAACCTACCATTCAAAAATTTCCCACCTGCCAGGGCTTGGGATCAAACATGGTACCGTATTTGGGAGGATATGACTAACTTAGGTATATACTTATTTTAATATAAATTACTACTTGAAAATAAGTCATCTTTTTTCTATCATTACTTGAGGCTTACTTTTTGTATTAATGATAATAAATTTACACAAGTGACTATTTATATAAATATGATAATTACCAACTGCTACCATGAAAGTAGCTATAAAATAAAAATAATTTTTGAATTTAAAGTACATCATTTTTAATTTAGGTTACAAACATGTAATATTTTGTGTGTTAAGTTTTTTCATGTCCGTATGTTTAAATACTGCATTTTTAACATAGTAAAAGTTAATTTTATGTTCATCTTATCTGTAAGGCTCTATTTTAGTAATTCTTATTTTTCACTTTTTTACGTTAGATTATTAATGATGCAGCTTATACATGAGAGCAGCTTGTTTTCGGATAAATATTGTATATCATAAGATAAAAATTTGATTTTTCATATGAAAATCTGTTTTATTAGCAATAAAAATTCACATTCTGTTAATGTATTGGTGCACTTAGAGTAAAATTATAAAACTCTTACCATTGAAGTGGTTTTCTGTTGGTTTGCTCCTCCTTGAGGTGTATCTGCTGCAATCACAAAAAACTTGAGTGTCTGCTGCTTTTCTCTATCCAGGTGTGCATTTTTTGCAACCTGAATTACTCCAGTCATTGCATCAATAGTAAATAGATTTGCATTTTCACCACTGAGTGAATAATGAACTATTCCATAACCTGTTATATTATCATTTGCATCTTGATCATGTGCATGAACAGAAATAACCATCTCAGGATACTGTGTTGATTCCAAAATCCGCACATCATAACTCTGAAAATAGTGAATAAAACAATACTTGTAATACAAATTATAATTACACTAATTTGGCTATATATGAGTTTTTGAAAAGTAAAGTAGACAATGTGTACTATTAATATAATTCAAGAAATATGTATATTATGACAGAACAAGAAGTTACTGAAAAAACAAATGAGAACGCTTTACTCTGCATGTGTTCAAATAATACTTAATGAAGTTCTTAAAAGTTTAGATGATAGGTAGGCCTTGACAACAGATTGACAGCAATATCATAAGAGATGAAACCAGAAACATATGCAACAGTAGGGTGACAACCCTGCATGCTTGTACCTTGATCCATGCTTATGCATACTAATTTCTTAGACCCTGGGTGAAACCGACTAGCAATGGGTCTTATTAAGGAAAATAATTTATACATATATAATTGAGTATTAGACCTAAAGATCTCTATGTGTTGCTAAATATTCATATGATTACCCTGAGATAAGTGCCTTCTGGCATTATTAGTTATTTAATGAATTTGATTGCTTTTGAAAGTATGCAGATGAAAACATTAGCTCAAACTGCAGTGAGGTGAATATATATATATATATATATATATATATATATATATATATATATATCTCTCTCTCTCTCTCTCTCTCTCTCTCTCTCTCTCTCTCTCTCTCTCTCTCTCTCTCCACATATATATATATATATATATATATATATATATATATATATATATATATATATATATATATATATATATATATATATATATATATATATATATATATATATATATATATACACACACACACATATATATATATATATATATATATAACAAAAAAGTAAAGATACTATTTTGTGTAAATTCTGAATTGACAAGATTAATGTCTCCCAACCTTCTTCATATTATATAAGTTAAATTGAAAATATTTTTTTTTATTATTTGAGTGTCATCCTCTATTCCCTAACATTATATATATGTTTTACTATTCCACAATTGTATGTACTATGATTGGATAAAGAATTTCTACAAAAAAAATACTAATATATAAGACA
The DNA here is from genome assembly GCA_029891345.1 of Dryococelus australis. Classification (NCBI taxonomy): domain Eukaryota; kingdom Metazoa; phylum Arthropoda; class Insecta; order Phasmatodea; family Phasmatidae; genus Dryococelus; species Dryococelus australis. The sequence continues at coordinate 244,504,969 of CM057009.1, forward strand.
ATTCTAATTGTAATTTTAAATGTTAGGAGAGTAAAATTCTCACGACTTTTATATAGTAGATATATTATAATTAATTCATATTTCATTATGTATACTCTTACAAAACTAATCTAATTGTACTAGTATATATTCACAATATTGCTGCTAACAAGCACGCTTATGTTATAAAATTCTTTGACTTCTTCTACATGTTTAATATTGTATCAACTTAAATCAATGACGGTAGACACAAAAATTCTAAGACTTTATATATTTCACTATATTACTTGCAAAAAGACACTCCTATCTGTAAACTGTGTACTTGTGCTACAGTGGAAAACATTCTTAGCAAGCATACTCAATTGTTATGACAGATACTACTACTACTATACTACTATACAGTGCATCTAACATATAAACATTTTAAGTGAAGTGAAAAATAGACAGTGATATAAATTTCTCAAGATATTTAATAAATAAAATACGTGTCCAACAACTAAATGACATGTGTGCATGTGTACAGGTTATCAGAGACAATCTGCTATTTTATATTACTGTTACCACTTTACATATTGTACTGTAATTAACTTATCTTTAATTGTCATATCATGCTTAGGTAAAGTTTTTATGTATAACTTCTCTTAACTCTGTGTATATAATAGTCTTACTATCTGATTACCAAAGCCGCACAATGGCTAAAACTGCCACATAGGTTTATAGTAACTGCCATTGCTGACAAAGATGGCACGTCTGTCCAGCAGTACCAACTATGGAGTGTGTTCTACCTTTCACACAGGTTGCAACATTCCGCATAATTTTAAGTACATATTCCGCCAATGTGACTGGCATATTTGTTTACATTTATTGCCAACAACATTCATTTTACAGTAATTATCATTGCGCAGCATTGTTTTTCTCAATGGCCTTTGCTCATTTGTTCCTTTTATTTTTTTAAGTAATGCCAGCCAGTTTGATATTGTTATACAATCTTCACACAAAAAAAATGTACTTCTCGTAAAATTACAAAATGTGTTTCACTAGAATGACACATTTATAAGATGCCAAAATGCCATTTTATTAAATAAAATAAAGGACTGGCCACTGACAACAGTGCATCACAATTTCAAAGGGCACTACAGCTGATCATTAAAAGACAGGAGGACCTGGACTAGGCAAGTAAGAAGAGCCAGTTATTATAAGCAGAGGAAATGTTTGGCAAGATTGACATAATGGCAATGACTGTCCAGGTGTGCGCTTAAGAGGGAAGGTAACACCTGGTCAGGCACCCTCAGACTCTTTGGCACCAGGTGTGTGGTGGGCTACCTCAAATATATTCTGGAATTCCAGACACTAAGTAAACTTGCATGTTTATTTTAGTCAAAATCAGTTTTCATAATATAAAAAAAGGATATTTTAAAAAATTTGTTGTAAAAATACATGAATGTTTTTTATAACCTTGATGCGTGTCCAGGTTAATGACTAGTCTGCACGGTCGTCCTGGCTTTGAGTGCGCTAGACCAAGCACGCGGTGATAGGGATTTTACTGGTAGAGTTGGCATTTGGTGCCCTTTTTCTTGACTGGGCATGTTGGTTGGCGGGTTGGTACAAAGTTGTCTACTGACAGTATGCGGGATCAATACAAACTGCTGCTTGGCAGCAAGGTGAGCTGTCCTTTGCTCTTCTCTCCATGAGTCATGCCTCACCTTAAACGGCATAGTGTGTGATATGCTGCTGAACGGTATAGGTGGTGCACCGCAGATGCAAAACAATTCTCTATAATAGTGTTCGGCCAGTAGCAGCTGCTGTTCTATCCCCGGAGGTCAAGAACATGTGGCCATCAAACAGTGTATGTATGGGACTGGTGGATTTTGGAAGGGGATCCCCAGTCTAACTAGTTTGTATTAAAATACCCGGTCTCGTTCGAAAGTGCACAACGTGTTCCGTTCCTAGCAGGTACAATTAATTACTCTTTATAAATAATATTAGTGGCTAGAAGAACAAAGCTGTGTTCATTAATAACGTAATAAACACAGTGACACGTGCTATCTCCTACCAAGCAGATGGTATGCTGGAAGTAACCTACGCTGAACAGGTGTAGGTGACCTGGTACTAGGCTAAGCGGAGAAATAAATAGTTGACTGCTAAACAGAAATACATAACGTTGCTAACTATTCGTTGGGTGTCTGGATGAGACAAGAAAGTTAAAGGTCCACTGCTCTAGAAGCAGGGAGTGTTAAAGACTGTAGCAGAAGAAGCTACTGGTAAGTGGTAGCTATTAGCGTCACTGAAGCAATATTGGCAGCCGCTGGTGGCTGCTGGAGACAGTTGTTGACAACGGGAGCAGCCTCTTGTAGTGTGCTGAAGACTTGGGAGTCGTCGGAGGCCCCAGCACTAGAAGTGTTGGAGTGAGCTTGAGGAACTGCAAAAAATAACTCGCGAGCCCTCCCGTGCATGGACTTATATAGTCTGAAGGACAGGTGTGCCAGCGGGCCCTGGGGGGGGGGGGGGGGGGTGCATCCCTCTGGTGCTAGACTGAAGATGGGGAGCCACCGTCTAGTCATCTCTCAGCTTCATGAATTATGAATGTTCGGTGGCATTCGGCCATGCCCTGAGGTTGGTGGCTTGCGGGCTCTCACTGCAGGGGAGAGGAGGGCAACGTGTCCGCTGGCTTGCTCAACCGTCATATCCATGTGTTCGGGCGCCCTCCAGGATTGTGGCAGCCCGCAACGTCTGTGTACACAGGTTGGTGGGGTTGGACTCTCACTCTGGTGTAGTAGATATACTGGCGGGGCGTAAGATGAGTCACAATCGTTTATAGTAGTATGCTAAATTGACATGCGTCAAGCTAATCATTTTACTTATATATGCATAGTAAAAAAGTATTTTTTTAGATCATGCACATTTTGAACTAATACATTTTTGAGAATTTAAAATGGCATTGATTAATAGTTTGCATAATGTACTTGTGTCACCTCAAAGATTACACAATGATGTTACTTGGTTGTCAAGACTTATACTGCCAGAGGTGTCAGAAAACTAAACTCAGAGTAGCTGTATCTCTCAAAATATAAGCTGTAGTGACACTCATTTTGGTACAAAAGCTAGTTTATTTGGTAGCTAGGTATAGTAATCAGTGATAAAAATTTTCAGGTCCAACAGCCTTAACTGGCACCTGGGGAAATCTCATTTCACCTCCCCCTAGACCACCCAGAATACAACAAGTGCCACCTGCAAATGTGTGGTGAACACATCAAGAAGAACTTGGACATGTAAAAACGGACTGTGCAATGTGCAGTAAACTATGGACATGGAGTAAGTGAAGAGTAAGATACTTGGGCAGCTCTTAACATCGAGGCCTTGAAGAGCCGATGAGGGTAAAGCGAAATGAATATGGAGCAGCATCAAAATTAAAAGGTGGGAGAAACGGGATATCCTTGAGAAAATCCGTTGACCAGCGGCATCGTCCGGCACTACTCCCATAAGCAAAAATCTAGGAGTGACCCCACAGAGAATCGAACATGGTTAGTTTAGGTGGGAGGAGAGTAGTCTAACCATTAACATCACAGTAGCCCTCAATGTATATGGAACCTAAAACAATACTGTGCATGTGGTGCAATTGAGCAAGGAATGTTGATTTTATTACTGATAATGACATGGGGCAGAATACATGCATGTGCCCATCCAACTGCAAAACAGCTGGAGGGGAAGGATGCGCGCATTTATTATGTGAAAACAACAGCAGACTTTTTCACTATGGAACAGGAGCAATTGGACTGGTGAATGGACAGGGTACAGTGTATGATAGGCCTGGGCAGATTTCTGAGCATGTACCAATGTTGATGTGAGTGGTTGCAATGCTGGCAAAACTCACGTTACCAGAATTCTCTGGGGCCAAGTATGAGGACCTGACACAGTTTGTGAGACAGTACGAGGGCAGATTTGTGAGGTACAGAGTTTGAATAGATAAGTTGATGAAAAGGGGAAGAGAACAATTGAAGGAAGAGGCTAGAGATTGATGACTCATATGGCTGAGGTTCAACATGCCATGGCCACAGTTCGCAAGCCACCTGGAACACTGCTTCATGGATGACCAAGCTAACACCTGCTGCTAGGCCATGTTTTATGGGGAAACACTCCATGACCAAGATAATTATGAGGGATTTATTGCGTACAAAGTCCAACCCTTTCACAAGATCTGCCAGACACTACCTCCAAGGCCATTTTCCCCACCAACATTTAATATGTCAGAGAGGAGCTGCAGCCATTCATGAAGCCATCCCATTAGAACCCACTCCCCCCACCATCACCCCTCCCAGAGGAGTACTTATGCCAAGCTAACACAACTGAGAGCAGTCTGCAACTGTGGTTACAACAGGATCTGCAAGAAATTGGATCAGGAACATATTACAGTATGGAAGCATCACCGTGATGAAGCCTACCTCCCCCCACCAGCCAGCACGAGACGACCAACCTTGACCCCACAGTGGACAACAGGCGATAAAGGAACCACTAGCACAGAAAACGGACAGCCCATCATGTCCATCTAAGTGCCGTTACTGCCCCAAACTAAAATACCACTGGCATTGGGACTGTCCAATGTGAGAAGAAGAGGTCCAGTCTGGGAACGAACAGTGAGGTTGGCCATGGACCCACCCCACCCGCTATTAGATCAGACAGGGAGGTGCAGCAAGAAATTTTTATACCAGTCGCAAACCACATATTTACGACCAGCCCACAGCTCCTACATATACCAGTGGAGGTGAAAGGGACACGGACAGCTGTCCTGATCAACAATGGAGCTAGCCACATATTTGTGACACCGCAACTTGTTGCTATGGAAAACATCAAATTGAAAAAGGGGAAAGTACAACTAGCAACATATTAGAGAAAAGAGGACTCGGATGGATGCATTTAAAAGTACAAATGTGAAATCAAGTTTCACAAACTCCAATCGCCATATTGAGAGGACTCTGGGAGGACATCGTGCTGGGCCAGCCATGGTGCAGCACGACCAGGATGCTGTGATTGAGATGAAAGCTGCCACGATTCATTTCAAAATCAGGAATGGCAGACCACCTATGCCATCGGAGCAATGATCTCAACACCTGGGGACCCATGCAGCTGGTAAGACTTCCAGCAGGGTGTACTGCCATCACAGTAGGCTGCTGTACAATGGGTGATCGACAAGTGGAGGGCAGTCTTCACAGCCACGGACTTATTACAGCAGTTGACGGCAATGCACTCCATCACTACATGCAAGCAGCCCATCTACGTCAGACAATGTGACTATGGGCTGAGGGAGTGGCACAAGATCGAAAGACAGGAATGTGAAATGTTGCGAGATTGAGAGGTTTAACCATCTGAGAGCGAGTATAATTTCCATATTTTGTTGGTGGACAGGAAGGACTCTATCACCAGGATTTATGTAGACTTTTAACCAGTGAAGGATGAAAGGTTAACCCTCCACAGATAATTAGTGTAGCGGGAGCGTTAACAAGCCAAGGGACTACCTGGGTTTTGTGCCGTTTGTTGGCACATGTCTATTATTATTAAGTTTTTGTACTTTACCTTGAAGTTTTGAGGGAGGTATTTATAAGTTTAGTACCACACTGTGATTTTTTTAGTTAAGTATATTTTTTGTGGCAAAGTGCTGCTTATTAGTTTGCCTTCATCAATCTAATATTTATTATCCAACTATTGTTATTACTTATTGGCTTCAAGGCTCCAAGTATTAATAATAACGAATAAGGAATCAATAGACTATTACAGTGTTTACATTCTTTTTCCTTATATAAAGATTAACGAGTTAAACTAACTCAATGACTCTATACAAAATTATTTACATCACTGTTCCTATGTTTGTCACTAGAGTTCTCTGTAACGTGAATTTAAGACTTAGATTTGAAAGTAATAATTGCCTAAAATTCTAAAATGTTATAATAAAATTTTGTAATGAGAAAGAAAAATTGTAAAGAGAGAGATAATATTTTAGCTTGATGAAAAAATAGCATAAATCAAAGAGTGTAAAAAATTTAAATATATGTTTGTTACTTCTATGTAGTGTTTTTTTGAGTCTTTTCACTCCACTTCTTTTGTACTGAGCACGTCTTTTTTCTTCACCATCTCAACATGTTATCAACTACTTCACTTTAATAATCTCTCACAAGTAATCCAGTTATAATTTGGATATGTAATTGATCTTTCCATCCGCTGTCAGTAAACGGTTTCTTTTATTTAGGAGTTTGTCAGGAAATGCTTAGTTATTGCAGCAAGAGAATTGTTAATGCACTTATTAAAATTTTTTGTAGTGTGGGACATTCATCACGGGGTTGCAGGGAAAATGGCCTTTGATTTTGTGCAATGTTATCTGCCTGAGCGGTGCTCGCAGAGGTTTCCCAGATCGTCAAACAGGAATTATGCATGCGTTATTTCTTTGCAGTAATAATTAAAATTTTGCCCAGTCCTCAAGAAGTTTACTAATTGAATTGACTATCTTGCCAAAAGAAATATCGGGAACATGAATTTCAAAGTTAATTGACTATGCTGTCTCAGAGTACAATGTAATTCTTTATGAGGTGGAAACGTTTGTGAATTGGCATAATGTTTTTTTTTGCAAATGACTTTTATATCTAAGATTAAAAAAAGATATAAATGATCAGGGTCCCTGATACAGCGAACATAGTAAAGAAGTTAAAATGGTTTAAAAATACATAAAAAATAAATAAAAAGGGAATAATAAAGTTATATCTGAAACAAGATATTTATTATTATTTATTTAATGATCTAATGGCTAATGTGAACAGATGATATTATATTCTATTGAAAAGGTGGTGTTGTTTTTAATATTTGTTGAATTTTTTGTGCAAGTAAATGGTATGCCAACCTCTAATTGCTAGGTCCCTATGTTTTTTAAATATTTATTTTCACCTTGCCTTTAGTTACCTTTTTTGCGTACATTAAATATTTGGTGCAGGTTGTGTTACAATAGATACAAATACTAATGGTAACCAAGAAAAGTTTCACTTAGTTAATAAACAATAAGTTTTGAAGTTAGGTGCATATATTTTGTGCATCCCACTGTGATACTTTGTGATGAGGTAGGCGACATTAATCTCGCGGGGCTCGGCTTTTTGCTGTTTTATTATACTTATTGAAGTTGCTTCATATAACAAAACTGAAAACTTGATTATTTTCCTCTGGGACCTTTTTGGGGAGCGGGGATTGGGTCTGTTGAGTTGTTAACTTTGTTTAGGCAAGCAGTTTGCCAGACCTAATTTTCCGAATCTCCAGAAATGGGGGTTACAAGTGGCACGAGCATGATTACATACTTCACAAGATGCTACAGTATTTAGCATACTTGATTTAATATCTGGGCACTGGCAGCTACCGGTGAACTCCAGGGACAGGCACAAAACAGTGTTCACAGTACCCGATGGCCATAATTTTCAGTTTAGGGCCATGCTGTGTGGACAGAAAGGGGCACTTACATATTTCCAAAACATGATGGTGAAAGTGCTAGAGGGTTATGTGGGGGAGTTTGCGACAGCCTATCTGGATGATATTATTGTGTGGTCTGCTGACTGGGACTAACCTGTGGAACACCTGGACTTGTGCTGGAAAGAAAAGCTACTCACCATCTAATTTGCACGCTGCAGAAATGTCAAATCAGGGTGTTGGAGGTAACAGATTCTAGGGCATTAAGTAAGCAAACAGGATAACTAAACATACCCCAAACAGCTGAGAGAAATTACAGAAGCCAAAATCTCCACAACACATAAGCAAATGCAACTATTTATCGGGTTGATAAACTGGCTCAGACATTTAGTACCCAACTTAGCCGACCACGGCACCTGTCACTAACTTGTTATCCCATAGACAGTGTAGGTAGAACCCCAAGACACAAGAGGTGTTCAACACCATGAAAGTCGCATTAACCCAATAGCACACCCTAGCCCACATCGACCCGAATCACAGGCCGTTTGTACAAATGGACATAAGTAAACTAAGTATAGGGATAGTTATCTATCAGGTGGACAACAATAGGGACATGTTGGTGATCAACTACGTAAGTGTAAAGTATGGAGACAGAAAGCCATTACTACAGTAATGAGCAGGAGTACTTCACCATAGTCTAGGCAACGCATAAGTACCAAAACCACCTGGAAAGCAAGCTATTAGTTTTACATACAGACAATTTGACACTGATGTCGTTACATTGTATTCAGGGGTGAAAAAGCAACTTGATCTTCTAGGCGTTCTTCCTGCAATCTTTCGAGTTCACTATTGAACACATGGTAGGATGCAAACTAACTACAGGACAAACTATCATGTGACCCAGACACAGAACACGTAATTCAAGATGAGGAAGAGTAGGAGGCCATGACCCTACCAGGGGGAGCACCCAAGGGAATAAACATCATGTGTGGGCGAATAAGCATGGTGGAATGCAAAAGGAGGGGCCCCCCCCACATTCATCATTGATTAAAGTGGAGGAGAAAGTTTAGGGGGCCCAGAGGACATCAACAGAAACAGAACAGACAAAATAGAAATGTGGGTGCGAAGCATGTGAGATGGCCAGTACCAGATGGGACCATACATAACAGAGCACACTGAGAAAACACCCAGTGGAGAGCCTCATGCCCAAAGAGGTCTGCAAAACCATGGCACTGTTCTTCCATAACTACAATATAGCATAACAAACAATGGCGAGGGGGGAGGGGGGCAGACACAGACGGCAATCAAAATACACTACCAATGATCGAGCATTGCCAGGGATGTAAGGAAGTACATGAGGGAATGAACTACAATTCAACAGAAGAAGGCAAGGTGACAAAATGGGGAATAACCTCAAAACATGCAGAATTACCTATGAACAAACAATCTTGTTGAAGATTGGAGTGCAGTTACATGAGACGGAAGTGGAAACAACTATGTCGACAATGAAATGTCCGGCATGCGACGACGCCCATGTACCACCCCAAGACTAAACCGACTGAATCGCACAATTAGGAAGTGAAAGTGAAACTGAGATTGCGGTTAGGAGAGGACCACATCTTGTGGGACATACAAATGCCAGATTTACTATTCTGCCTATGCAATTGGATCAACGAGACAACAGGAATGTCCTACACAGAAATGGCCCTACAGCAAAACCTGAGGTTACCTTGGAATTGGTATGTCAGAGGAGAAACTGGGGAGAGCTTAGAAGAGAGGCAGGCAAAAATGGCACGTGAGCAATGAGTCATAAATGAGCATCAGCGATAATACCAGAGAGGAATCACACCAACTTCTAGCCAACACCCACCACCACTGCAGAAGGATGACTGGGTGTATGTGTGGATGGAACCCCTGTCATTAGCACCTGGGAACTACTGTGCAGTGTTGAAACTCCGATGGGTAGGCCCCCAAATAGTGGTCGCACAAGTGGGTAGGACCACGTAACTCATAAGAAGTTCAAGCGGGAACAAGAGTAAACACCATAGAGATGCATTAGGGAGGGCCCCAATAGGAGGAGAAGAAGGCACTGACAACAAAGCGGCAGGGGATGACACCCCCACGATGGCAGCAGACTCCTTGGATGAGGAGTCACCATTAAAAGGATTCACCACCTGCACCTTGGCCAGCGATCATGACAACACAGAGGCAAGTACAGCACAACCAGACACCACGGAACAGAAGCCTGAGCCACAATTCAATGGCTTTGTGGCCAACGAGCATTGCCCGGATGCATGCAAGCGTCTGTTCGACCCCACCATTCTGGAAAGGGTGATCATCGAGGAGCTTGAGATGAGCCACATCAAGAGTGACATGCCTGACTAAGGTCCCTGTGTGGAGGAGTCCAGGGAACACACAGAGGAAACATCTTCCCGTACCTGCGGCAGGTGGGAATGTGACGCCTCTCTGGCTGACGCCACCTTCACAGAGGCGGTTGAGGAGCCAGAGAAACCCATTCCCCAGAGGCCACTGAGACAACGCAGGAGCCGGCAGCACTGCAGATTGGCAGACTGCAAGATGCCAGGAGCACCGTCACCTACCATCCTGCTGGTGGGGCTGGCCACAGGTAAGAGGAGGTACAACCTGTGCCCCAGATGCCCACCCACTGACAGGGTGATCAGAGCCAGACCGAGTGATCCATGACATGAGGGGGTCATACAGCTCAAGGTAAGCCATCCATCTCAACACCATCAAACCTTCCCCACCATGGTCATCCGCAGCTTCAAGGGGAACTGCGACTCAACAACACCACAGATTCAGGCAGGTCACCAGAACTGACCTCACCAAAAGTGATGGAAAAGGGGGAGGGGCTATATTTTCATACCTCCTCTCCCAGCTATTAGCGCAGTCCTGCATGTGAAATGGTAAGTGCAAAGGCAATGGGCAAGGTCAGCAGGGAGAAGGGGAGACCCATTTAAAGTGTACAGTGGTTGCATACTGTCAAAAATAGTTACCAAGGCATCAGAGCGCCACATCACATACTCTCCAACCTCTGAATATGGTGACGTACAATAATCTTGGTCCTTTAAGCCAAAACTGTTTGAAATAATTTTAATTGTTCAGAACTACAATTAACACCAGAGAAAATTATATGTTTCCATAATAATTTTGTTATTATTATTGTTTTACCATTTCAATATTATTTGTATTTAAAGGGTTTTGTGTAATGGTCAGAAGGATACCCTTCTGGCTGCCATGTTTTTGGTCATCAGGCAGCTGTTATGAGGAACAGTTGTGTTCCATGAGAGCCTGCATCTTTTGTTGAGTTCAACTGATAATTGTAGGGCTGATGATCATCTAATTTATACCAGAACACTTTCTTCACGCTCATGGGTACCCTCCCCTGCATACTCATTAATTAGTTTTTTTGAACTGCACTGCTCTGCCATCAGTGTCTCATATTTTAGGCCCAGCCAACTCCGGTTTTTAATCCAGTTGCATTCCAGCCAGTCACACTCATGCCAGACTTTAATTCTAGTGTCATCGCAAGGGGCACAAAGTAGACTGATAGCATTAACTTATATTTTTAATGTGCATGGTATGTGGCATTTTTATCCAACTCTGTATGGGTAAATGTAACCCGTGGTGGCTACCTCCAATTGTGGTCAACTGTAATGATTGTGTTAACTTTCTTTACGAGACTCAGTCTTTTAATTTATGAGTGTGCAGTGCGACCCTAGCAGCACTGTGTATAGCTGAGTGTTTTACTGTTTAAATCAGCCACCCATTCCCACCAGCCACACTGGTAGAATGTTCCACAATACCCAATGAACTTGTGCTGTTAAATTTGTTAACCAACCATGGTTAACTGACACCCAGGAAATGTCATTTCACCTCACACCTATAATGTGGCGGGCATGTGGTCAGGTAATCTTCGACCACCCCAGATGGCAAGAGTATGATTATAAAAATGTAATGATTGTAGTACTCTAAACATGTATTTGTTTTATTAAAAACACTCATTAAAGATTCTCATTCCATGCTCATTTAATTTAGCTTTATTATTTAAAGCCCTACAAAGTATTGAACAATATATACAAATCCTGTAATTGCTCTTTTGTCTCCCCTTTTCATACATGGTCAGTTATCTTCCATTTCTTGAAATTAAGCTTTCCTCCTATGTGGCATTGTTCAATGTGAAAGGAACGGAAATACGAAAAAAAAAAACTGATATTAATCTCTTCACAAATAAACAAGATTACCCTTAATTGCTCCCTTTCAACTCACTGTCATCCAAAGGAATGAGAATGCTTGCACATCTACTATTCTCAGCGATAAACTCTTTGCATTACTATTTTTGGCAGAGGTGAAAAACTTTGCCATTATGATGGGATTCTAATGTTTTTGTATTTACCAATGCAAAATTTTTTGTTAGATAAATTGGTTCATTTTGCCTTGGATATGGATGTTAACAACATTTTTCTTTGCTTAAATTAAACATCATACATAATTAGATCTGCTTAAGCACCGTACTGTGAAGTGCATCTGTTCCATCACTTTACAAATGCTAAGATATATAGCCAATCAACTACTTTTAATTCATAATCCTATGGATATTCACACCACAGCCTAGATGTTCCCAAAAAACTCAAAACTACATGATGCAGGCAATATACATAAATACTGCACACGTGAAAAAATCTTTTAACGAACACATTCTAATAAAATTAATATTTTCCTTTTCTTTTCCATTTCAACAAGTACCCCAAGTCTAGGATCTAGGACTAATTTTTTTCATATGAGATCACGCATGCAGAGTTTAATTTTCAGAGCACACTTTTCAAAATGCCAAAAACAATTAAATCCAGGAATCAATATTTCAAAAAACAAATACATAAATTTCACTACCTGACAGTCTTTACTTGTAATTACAACAGTACAAGTGACAACATGTTTACAATATTAATTATAATGATATATCAGGGCATGCAAACAAATAAACAGAATTGTCTCACCTCTTGCTTGAATTTTGGACTGTTATCATTAATGTTTTGAACTTCAATAACAACATTGGCAATACTTGTTCGAACACCATCATCAGCAAATGCTCTCACCTGGAAGCTGAGAACCTGCAATATGCCATTATATTTTTAGCATCATTTTTGTTGACATCATATACTTTAATTTACTAATAACAATAAATGTAAAATATGTTTTAACTGATAATTTCTCAAATTTAACATTTTCCAGAAAAAAATATTCTGCATGCAAGCAGCAGTAGATTTACACATTAGTAGTTAAATTAATAAATAATTCCTTTGAATAATGCAACAAATTACAATATGTGAAAATAAGACCATAACTTCATGGTACTTTCACACACCAGTAGGTATCGTAAAGGAAAGATCAATTCAGCATTTCCTCAAACTGAGAAGTCTCAATACACCAAACTTAAGGAGCCTCCCTCGATGTCATATGAACTGTGGTGCCAAATTTGAAGGGGTTTTAGGGGGGGGGGGGGGGGGGGGAGGAGGTTACTTTTGCCCATCCAAAATTTACCCACGAGGGGCAGAGAGCCATTCCACCCATCAAAAATCTCATATATATTAATGTTATTCATATGCAATAAATCATAGACAAATGTTGCAACAGACTACAATTTCTTCATCTAATAATAAAATTTAATTTGAAACAGTTTAGGGAATCATTTTCTTTATAATTGCAAGATGATTTCTATTGATCCATGCAACTAAAGTGTTACTTGCATATGTTCATGAGCAGGAGCAGTACAATCCAGTGTTATCGACCAAAGCAGAATTTGAACCCTTTGGCAACAGAGCAGCAAAAGGTGAAACAATTAAAAACATAGACTTCATATCAATAACACTATGTTTCACAAAATGGTTCAAATAATGCCAGCATAATATGAAATTCCCTTATCACTGCTGTTAAACACAATGTGTAGCTTCAAAGTATCATATTTCCTTATTGTACAGCAGAAGGCAAGCAATACCTACCACTTTGAAGTAGTGACAGACATTTCCTTTTAGGTATTGGATTACTATAGTCATGGAGATAAGAAAACCAGATATAGTGAAGTTCTTCACCTCACAGCAACAAAGACATTGAAAATTATTAGAGCGCAGAAATGTAGTGCATTACTGTTTATGTTAAGACGCTGTGGTTTTCTAGTGTCGTGCTGTGGCAGTGAAGATTCAGTGAAGTGGATGGTGTAAACACTTATTAGCTATGCTGTAATAAATTATTAGTATAATTGTTTATAGGCTGCTCTTGGTTACTTCACACTTTTCTGAAGCCCTACCAAATTTCCACTTTTGGTTACCCATTATGTATCTTTCTGCTTCATGTAAACATAAACACTGCCATGTGACTTCCATGTTTTTACTGTCAGACGCTTTGTTTACTGTTGACGCATGCCAACATACTGTGCTGTGCAGATGCACACTCTACGGGCGACTTCGCCCCCTCTACGATAGACCTGAGCTCAGGGGGAAGTAATAACAGTGCAAAATAAAATAAACGTATCGAGCAAGCAGACACCAAGCGTTTGGACAGCCGATTACATAATTGCAATTATCCCATGTAACTACAATTTGCATTTCCCGGCCGAAATCCAGCATGTAAGAGTATCCCCCATGAATAAAATAAATATTTGTGATATTCCGCTAACCTTCGCTTAGACTCGGAAGAAGTTCTTATCAACCCCAGATGTGGCAGCACCCCTGCGGCCTTATGACATCATAACCCGCCAGCCTAAGGATGAGGCATTTTAATTAGTCGTAGCCTCCAAGCGGGGAGATAAGAAATGAGCGGCGCTCCAGCACCCCAAAAACATACCCCTATGCTGGAAGGTTACGTTATCCCCCGCACCCCGAAGAACTGCTGATCAGAAAAATGTTAGTATAAATAGAAGTTTAGCACCCTGCACCGGCAAACATGCCGGGCTCGCCAGCCGAATTGGATCGTGAGCCCTTCCCAGTCTGCAAAGACTCTTCCCAGTCTGCAAAGACTCTCCTCAGTCTGCAAATACTCTCCTCAGTCTGAAAAGGCTCACTCAATCTACAAAGGCTCTCTCTCCTCTCCGCAGTCTGCAAACATTCTCCTCAGTCTGAAAAGGCTCTCTCAGTCTGAAAAGGCTCTATCAGTCTGAAAAGGCTCTCTCAATCTGCAAAGGCTCTCTCTCCGCTCCGCAGCCTGCAATACAGAGCATCACCTGGAAGCCTGCACGACGGCCTTACTCTACTCAGCAGACTGTCAAGACTGCAGCATCCTAGCAGCTTGCAAATGGCTTGTCCTCAACTGCACCCGTTAACAATGAGGACAGCACTCCACGTCCGAGGTAAATCCTACTCCATGCACTCGGTAACCCTTTACTCCAGTCAACTTCCGTGACACCGCTGTAACAGGCCGTCGTGTCCTAATTTACCTCCTTGGATAATTCCCGGTAGATTTGTTTACGCTATAGATAGCGTGTATTTACAGTCTATTTGTCAGATTATCTTTCTGCAGTTTACTAAGTTAATTATTTGTTGCCAGGCTCACCTTTGCCTGTTTTGTACACGTCTATTGTAATTTTGTCTTACCTGTTTAGTCAGTTAACAAATTTTATCTGTAATTGATTTTACCCAGGAATTTCCCTTTTCTTTATTCCAGTAAATAACACTTATGGAAAATTTATTTTATGTTTACGTTCATTTGTATCTAATTCTACTTCATTATAACTTTAGTTTAAGTTACCTAACACAATTTTCAACTTTCTGAATGCTTCGACTTGGGACACAGGAGGCTGGGACAGTACCATGATATCAGAGGATCACATGCACCCATCAGTATATCCTTGTTCTAAGGCACAGGTTGGGATAGCGCAACTGTAGACAGGTCTTTACTGAACTTTCATGTAACATGCCACATTCATTCAAAAAACACAGTAAACCGAATTAAAATTTGTTAGGGAAGCAGTTAGTATATCCCGACAGGAATTAAATAAAAAATCTAGGCCCTCCAAGATCACAACTTATTCTAATGCGAACATATCACACCCTAAAGAGAAATTATTCATGTCACTTGAGAAAAAATTCCAAATTACATTTGGCTAGCAGGATACAATTATACAACCGTGTTTTATTGTTTGTGTTGTATTCTTTTTGGTTCCGAGAATGCATAAGCGACCACAGGTGTTGTTGGCGTAAATTATTTGGATAACAAGATAAAAACATTTAGGGAACAAATAGTATTTGCAAAATTAAATGAAAATGGTAATGATGGGTCAGGTAGATATAAGAACTCAGATGAAGTATAAGGAAGATGACTTAAAAAGAAAATGAACTAATAGAAATAATAGATACATAATTTATACACTAAAAGAATGTAATACATTTTGTGAATTTTTTTAGTTGAGTCTTGAGATCATGATGAAACTACTAAAAGTGGAAACCCGGGTTAGTATAGATGTTTGATAGTTTGTTGCATCTTCAATTAAGTATTATATAATTTTTAACTTTGTGCCCTCCTTTGAAATTCTTCCTGGAGCTGCCACTGCATTAATGTTAATAATTGCTGTGATTTTGCCGCAAACAAACTTGCAGTTGCTATACAATACCTTATTATATAATATCAATTCTTGAGATTCAGATTTTTAATTAGTCGAATTATACTGTTGCAAAAATAGCACACAACTAGTAGTACTATTACATTTTTCAACATGATATAGGCTGTGAGAACAAAACAAGAGTTGTGTCACCATATACCAAATTTGTCTTACAAAACCTGAAGCCATTATTTAATATGTATCCGAAAGAGTTAAAATTTTTTTAAATAAAATAATAATTTTGCTTAAATCTATATTTTCTAAGCCAATACAGTTTAAAGCTGAAATAACATTTACAGCATAGTCTATCTTAACTTTAGATGCAAAAAAAACCCAGCATATCTGTTCAAACAAAGTTTGCCTCTTGTGCCACATCACTTTAGTTACATAGCCACAGTATGATAGCTTTGTTAAAATAAATGCACTTACTACATGCACAGTTTCCAAGCATTGGTTAATATTCTATGGGGTAGATTTATTTTTGTCTGCTGCTCATTTCCCCAACACTGGCTCACGAATCATTCACAGAACTATCAAAATTACTTGTTCAGACAGTGAGGAAGACATTAGTTTGCATTTGGTTTACCAAAAGAGCTCTACTTAAAAAAAAATTTAGTGTAACATGAATATATCCCAGATGCAATACAATATTGTCACAGGAAATATTCTAACATGCTATAAACATATATTTGTGAGCAGTGAGCTAACCTTAATCTAACATACAGTATTTTGACAATTCTCAATGCAGAAATGAGATGTAGTGTCGGAACACAGAAACGACCTACTGCACATCTAGTGTATACACTCCATCCCTTATTCATTCTACATTTCCAACAGTCTAAGGGAGGAGTAAATATTAACTTAT
This sequence comes from Dryococelus australis, assembly GCA_029891345.1. NCBI lineage: Eukaryota > Metazoa > Arthropoda > Insecta > Phasmatodea > Phasmatidae > Dryococelus > Dryococelus australis. The sequence goes on from CM057009.1 coordinate 244,521,855, forward strand.
AAGTGATTAAGTGGAACATTTTACCCTATTTTACCAAAAATTCAGATGTTTAATTTGTTTACATTTCCAAATTATATTTACAGTGCATGCCACCTTAGTTTGCAAGTGACGGCTGTTGAGGGGAGAGTACCATTCAAACAATTCGAGTAACAACCCAAAATCTTAGAATATCCATAAATTAAAACATCAGTGCCAACTTCAACAGTTATTCGAACAGAGAATAATACTGTTATTATGCAGAAGCAATAAGTGATTATTCTAACCTACCTTACAACTATATATGATGAGTGTCAGAGGGATGGACATAAGTGCACATCAGGGCAGAGACCCCTAAGCCTAAGCGTGCAAGAAATATTATAACTATAATCACACATGCACACTGCTTTACTAGCTGCACAAATATGGCAGTGATTGATCCATGGTTACTTCCTATGCTAACCTAATCTGAACTACAAAGGGAAAGGGGGAAAACTGTCAAAGACAAAAACCCTTCCACAGAAAATAATGGAAAAATTCTATATAATTTATGAACTGGAAAAAACATGTCTACAAGAACAGAGGCTGAGGAAGGATGATACTTATGAAAAAGGAGTGTGAAACACTAGATAAGAAAGCTTGGTTGGAAGGGTTTTATTTCCTTTGTTTGTGACACTCCACCCCTGGTGGAGGAGAGAATGCACATTGGGCATATCCCCTCCTGTGTACCCAGTAGACAGCTGAAACAGAAAAAGAGGAAAAAGAGAGAAGGAAGGAGGAATGGGAGACTCCCTAGCTGAACAACTTACCATGTGTACAGGTGTATAACGGTGCACTAGAGAGCACTTTTGCAGTACTGTGGAGTGGCATCTGCAGTAGACCATACATAGCACCCCCCCCCCCCCCCAAGCATGACTGCCTTGTTTGGTCCAAAGTTTTTAATCTTGTTCACCTTGAAGTGCCTACTTGATCATCAAGGTGCTGTGTCTTGAACACTTGAGGAAAGTCCCAGTCTCTTGAGGTGGTGTTATTACAATGTAACCACATTCATCCAACACTGAGCAATATGGCTATCCCGGCATATGTTTGTGCTTATGACTGTGGGCACATAGTGCTTTGCAGGGTGTTTTGTGAAGTAACGCAGTGTATCTGTGCAGTATGGAGTGTACTGGGAAGTATGGGGGCCATGGTGATCTGGCATTACAGTTGTTTGCTGTGTGTGCCAATAGCGATTGATGTTGCTTGAACCTTTGTGTTTGGTCATGGTCATAATCCCTAGGGCACTAATCAAAGGATTGTTAGATTCCTGGGCCAAGTCATACATTTTCTCACCCAGGTCTCTCATAACTTCAGTCAGCCTTAGACTAATGAAGCTCTCCACCACACAGGTAGGGATGTACATTGGAACACGGGCAGCTATTTTTAGGCATTTATTTTGCACTCGTAGCATTTCCATGCATGTCTTAGTGCAATATTGCCACACTGGCACCGCTTATATGAGAATGGGGCCAATCAGGGATATGTATAGTATAACCTTTTAGGTGTGAGGCCACCTTTAGTGTCAAATACTCGGTAGAGGGCTGCAAGTCAGGCAAAGGATTACTATAACAAACATCCATTTTTAAGTCCTGTAGTCATCTACTATAACAAACACCCATGTTTTAAATTCCTGGAGAGACTGTAGGGCATTATGGCGTCTGCACAGATGCTGAGTTGGGCATTCCATGCAGTGGGACGTGGCATATGATGTGCATGAAAATTAAGAGTACTTGTTATATACTTTCCTGGGGGACACCCGCTCTTGTAGTTTTATATTCAGATGTGGCTCTTTCTACAATGTCAGCAAACATCAATCTGTTGAGGTACGACTGCAGTACTTTTGACATAGCAGTAGGGGAAATGGGTGAAGTGTAATTTAAGTAAAATGCCTCCACGGAGCTCTCAGTCAAAATCCTTCTCGACATTGAGAAATACTGCGGTAATGTATTGTTTCCAGCTGGAAATCAGTAATGTACTCAGTTAATCTTGCAATTTGGTGTGCTGTAGAATGTTTCTGTTTAAAATCAAACTGTTAATATGGTATTAGGTGTTCAGCAGCAATGTGTTGCAAGTCTGCTGAGTATTATTTCTCAAATGTTTCTGAGAGTACACAGTTCAGCTAACGCCTCAAATGTGCTGTCAGGAATGTGTGGAAGACTTGGATTTCATCAAAGCCTGGGGCCTTGCAAGGCTTCATGTGGTAAATAACACACATTATTTCATCTGCACGTGTATTCCGATTTTGCTTCTGTAGGTGGTTGTTAGCAGAAAGATAGTTCGCGATAAAATAAGTTTCTGCTCTGAGGATCATTAGGTAAAGATGTAAAGCAAGGGACTCAGCCCTTTGCTGTGGGATGTGGATGATGCCGTTTTATGTTCGTAAGGGAGGAATGGTGTCTTGTTTATTTAAAAAGCCTTGGATGTTTGCCGCAAGCTGTTGTAAAGAATTTTAAGTCTTTTCTCGTAATGTGAATTTCCATTTCAATTTGCTCCTTTATTTCATTACAAAGGGTTTTAATGTGCTATTTTTGAGTGCACGAGTAATGCCTGTGAAGTCTTTTTGAGAACTGAATTCTCACATAAAAAGGGAGCATAATTGTTTTGTTTTATTTGTTTTTTAGGGAACAAAGATGGCAATACCTCTCTGTATACACTTGGTAATTGTGTTTACAGTAGTCTCTCTCTTATCAGTAGTGTCACTACCACAACCACCACCACCACCGCCACACCAATTTACATGTTTAAAATCTTTATAAGTGCCTGAGTCATGTCAGTGTTTAATGGTACAAACCCAGCATGGACTGGGTAATGATGAGACAATAATTAGTGTACGACCATTAACACAAAGGGCCTCCACAAGGCTTTGGTTAATACAATGTCCAGAATATCCGGTTGATGGTTAGGGTTATCTGGGTTGTAGGTTGGTTCCTGTGGGTGTGCACAGTATAACTGTGACATTTCTGTGCAGCCTGGCAGGCAGTAAATAACATAGAATACTATGTGTTGTATATCTAGCTTGAATTCTGCTCCCAATGCCTCAACAGTGGCAAGCTGAATGTTGTGTGACAGTGTAGCACTACTAAAACAAGAGATCACCCCCCCCCCCCCCCCCCCCTTTGCCAATTTTCTGAGTCTGCGTGGAAAACTGTGTAGCCTGGGACTGAAAACCTGTCCTACATTTTTAATGAGTTTCATCATTAATAGCTGTGAGGGGTATTTGGTGCATATAGAAATAATCAATTAGCTTGTGTTAATTATGCCAAATGCCTGGAGAATACCACCAACAAAATTCTGTTATGCAAGTGTACTGACCATGTGTTTGACCCTGCCTTAAGTGCTACTTTGTGTTAACTTACTGGCCACAGTAAGGGTGAAGCCAACAGTGGCTTCAGTCTTAGCGTGGAAGTCTGTATTAGGGCCTGCAAAGATCATGGTAAACTATAGCAGGGGCTAAAAGAGTGCTGCAAGTAATGGATTGTCATGCAGGTTCATATCATCCTTAATAGTTGCATTTAATTTTGGCAGTCTAGCCACTTTCATATTGGCAGGATTACGCTCTGGGTGCTGAAGGGTTTGCTGTTGAACTGCGCCATCTTCAACATCCATGGAACAAATATGTTCTATGGTGGGATTTGGGGCATGCATTGACTTGCTGGATCTGCTGGCCTATCAGGAGAGGTGTGTGGCAACACTGGCACATTCACCTGTGGAGCGGAAGATGGTGCCTTGGTTCTTGGGGAGTTTAGTCTAGTTTTTTCTCAGTGTTTGGGGCAATTTTGCCTTTGATTAAGACATAATGTTGTCTTAGCTGCAGGTTTCATGGTGCACTTGGGTTTTCCAGTGCCAGGTAGCACATCTTGTACTCCTGCTGGTATGCCAGGGAGTTGTAGTAACTGGCAGTGGGGATTGGCCGGTACCGAACATATTCCGGTCCGAAAGTGTTTGGCTGGACTTTGTTTTTGTTGTTCTTCCCTATAGTTCTCCATGCATTCGTGAAGAGGGTAAGGGTAGAGATGAGCTACTATGGGCTTGCTTGCCCTTGGGCTAACCTTGGGACATTTGCCTGCACTTTTGTATGCAGAGGCAGATGACAGCTTTTTGTTTCTTCTTGCACTCGTCTTGGGTAGCCACATTAAAATGCAGCATGCTGGTCCTTGCACAGGACACAGGCAGACAGTAAAGTTGAGTTGAGTTGAGAGATTTAGGCGGCTCTTAACAAAGTCTTGAAGGCCGATCAGACAGTAAAGGTGAGCTAATACTCCAATCAGATCATAAGAGTTTTGAAAGAGAGTGATGTCTTAGAACAATGTTGGAGGTGCACCAATTGCATAATAACAGAATTGGGGTATTTTTTCTGATCAACTGTTGAGTTAGATGTTGCCAAATAGCAAATTTCAATAAAATAAAATTGAACAAAGGCATAATATCTCCTCAGCCGCCTCTAGAAATTAATTTATATCCATTCAAAATATGTCCCATGTCTTTCAAGTTACTTGAGGTCAGCTACAAAATGGTTTACAAATTTGGTGCTTGAAGAGGTAAGGCACTAACCACATAGTATGAACCTATTTTGGGAAAACTAATCATGCTTGCTATAATGCTAATATGAAGTAAAGAATGCATTAAGTGTGGAAAGGACAATGTCATATTAACTTGAAGCTGTCCTTATCCCTCTGCCTCATAAAACTAAATATAATATGAGAATTTAAGTTTTTAAAACGTTCATTTATACTGATGGGTTTTTAATTAAATTAGTTTTTATCAATAAATGAACTTGTATGAATATGTTTTTAATGAACTAAGATAACAAATTAATAGCAGTCACACTTTTTTAACACTCAGGACATACAATGGAAGTCAAATCATTTACTAAGTATTGGAGTCAATCAAAAATTTTTGCTTGAATAAATTTAATCATTAGTTGGCAAAACATACTTCAAATATACCAAGCCAATTATTTACAGGTTTGTGTATCGAGAAACAAAAGATAACAGAGCAAGTTAATCAAAATAATATAAAATAAAAATTGTATAATTATTTTAATACAATTTTGCAGTTATATTTTAAACATTTTGAGTATAAAAATATTTTGAGGCAAAGATACCATTCAAAATTGCACATAAAATGCAGTTTCAAGCTATTAAATTTATACTAAAAAAAAAATTAAAAATACTTCTAATACACTACTTACTCTTTGATGTAACTGTTCAAAATCCAATCGCTTGTTTAATATGACATCACCAGACTGTACACTGATGTTGAAGAAGTCTTCAATATCTGTTTTTGTTTCATGTTTCAGTTTCTCATATCTTTTAATAAGTTTGTTGTTCATTGGGTCTTTTGCCGTAAGTCTAAATAATACCGTTCCCACTGGTTGTTCTTCTGGAACTTTTAGTTTTACAACGTTATTTTTTCCAGACCACCCATGTAATGTGAACACAGGATTACTATTACTGTATGCTTGTATGTAAACAGTTACTTCCGCTTTAGCAGTCTGCAACTCAATATTCTCTTTTGCATTCAAATCTTTTGCTTGGACTGTAAATATTATCACTGCTGCCACATTATGATCTAAAGGCTGTGCAACTGTAATTTCTCCAGTTAATGAATTTATTTTAAACCAATCTTTATAAATGTGCTGAGCTGTAGATTTTAATGGTAAACCTGTTCTATCAGTTGCTCTTATTGGCTCTATGATAGAATATTCAAGAACTGCATCTTCATCTGGGTCATTTGCTGTTACATTTGCAACAGATTCACCTAAAAGAAAAAATTAAATAAAAATAAAAGCAAAACTATAACATATAGTTCCTTATAGTCTACCAAAAACCCTTTCATCATTTATACTTCAATAAGGAGGAAATTTGCAAACATCACAAATAATATATTTTAAATTATTCTTATTATTGATGAAATATTTCAAACAATTAACCATCATTTATGCAATTTAGTGAGAAGTAAAGATAAAGTTAACTACATAAATATGTAGCAATCTGTGAGAAAAATCTATCTGGCACTTTAGCTCTGTTTGAATACATTATCTGAGCCGTATACGTAGCATAAAGGAGAGAAGAGTATTACTTGATAAGAAACTTATTTACATTAATTAAATTTTTCTGATATGTTTATTATACCGTAAAAGTAAATTTATTTAGTTTCAACACTGGAAACCGAGATATATCTCATAATGCATTTTGCCGATATGATAATGCCTAAAATCATATACTTGGAATTGGAAGCAGCTGAAATTTTAAACCAGTTATGAAAACCCATGTTCACAGAAACCAAGGTACATAGACAGCACCCACCACCTTAGTTGGCAGGTGGCAGTTTTTGAGAGTGGAACAATCCAACATTTTGAGCAGTGGAAGAAACAATTAATATACCCATAAATTAAAATACCATTTACAAGTTCAACAGTCATTCTAAATATGAATATTGCTATATTGCACACTAAGCTCACTTGACACCCACCAACTAAGGTTGAAAGCACTGTAACACTTTCATTATCTTGTTGAATATTGGTCACTGGAAGGAACATAATATGTGTCTTTACTGTGATATAGCTCCATCTCAAGTCTGGTGTGGTGCATCCACATACCCAGAGAGAAACAAACAGAAGTTAATCCAATGACATCTGCTATACAGCCCCAAACCAACAGTGATCATTCAGGTCAATAAATCATCTTTTGTTGTCATTACATGCCTTCACAGGTAACACAGGACTAGCTTATTGGGAAGCATGTTAGAAATGGAGGATACCCCCAAATAAGAGCTTACGTTTGTCAAGAATGTTCCATACGCAACTGTACAACATTTAACTGGTTTAAGAGAGGATTTACAATTAGCAAGATTAATTTGCTGAAATGGTGTTTGCTGCTGGCGGAGACCAAGATGCACTCCATGACTGCAGCAGTTTCTAGTTCATGCAACATGTAGCATTGCAGCTAGATATATATAATTCGTAAATTCGGGAAGTATTTCAATTGTCTCAGTTAAGGATAGTAATTCATGTAATATGTGAAAGGTCATGGCAATAACTTGCTTGTATTTCACATATTTTTGTTTCTCCAAATTTTTGTTATTTTTCTTTCCTCATTTCATCAGTAGTAACAGACGCCATAGGACGATAGCGCATCTTTTCCTTTTCACTGGGTTAGTAAACTAAAAACATCCACCACCGCAAGGCCCAACATGGTGAAACAAGGAAAATAACAGAGGTCACCTTTGGCTGACGTAACCGACTGCTCAAAAAAAATTTATTTTCAATGAGGAAACTTTCTACCACTATATAAGGAAGCACGACCTTTCTCAGGTATCACAACAGTTCATCGCAGCACGATCGTTTGTCAGCTGTCAGACGGACATCCTGCAGCGTGTGATAACATGACTCGCACAGACCAGCGCCTGCGACTTTAACCTTCTTTTGTATTTTGGACATTTCAATTCAAATATCTATTAAATTTATTTTCCGTCGGTGCAAGGAGTCAATAGGGTGCCTGGAGAGAAAAGTAACACTTCTCTCTCGTCTTCGTAACTCTCGAAGTTAGAAGTTTTGTTTTATGAAGGCTGCCATTCTGTCTTGTTTTTTTTTGTTTGTTCGTCAGCTGTGAGTGTCAATAGTTTGTTTTGCCGAGACAACAATAAATCTCCAGTAAATATTTAACTTCTTCTTTTATTTATTGGCAATCCTGGTATCAACCAACTTTCATCATTAATACATAGTCAAAGTCTCCAACTCATGTTGAGCTAGCCTGTTGGTGTTTACTGAAAACTACGAGAGAACACGACAGTAGCCTGTTACTAACCACCTACCAAATATATATATATATAAATGAAATAAACCACCTGACTAGCTTGCTATGAGGGCATTAAAAGGACCAACAAAACATGTGTCACATTTATTTATCAGAAAACCTCAATTTTGATACTACAAATGTTAAGAAGCCCATATAATATGTAATTTTGTACATTTATGAACACACATAGCTTGTAGAATAGACGGAACAAAGTATAGTCTTGGTATTTTGTTCTAAACATAAAATTACTTCAGTCACAAATTTATGGCCATTCCACCAATCTGGTCACAGAAATTTTTCAGAACAGACAAAGAGCTACTCATCCTGCAGAAAACATTGTACTTTTGCTAGAGGTTTATTTATTTCTTCAAGCAAATGTCAAAAGTAGTGATCCTTACAAAATATAGTCACAAGTTTAAATGTTTAAAAATTCTGAATTATAATAGTGGGAAATGAAAAATGAATTCTGGTAAAGCATTGACATTGAAACACCATATGCGCATGGAGCACTGAAAGAGGGCAGTATATGCAATGAATAACAATGCTATGCTATGGACAGAGTAAGAACCACATACTAGGCATAACACAGCTGAGCCAAATTCAACTGTAGTTGATTCGGTGAAAGAGTACTCTAATAATTCAAGCATTGGTGTATGTGTAGTAAGCATTGTAGACATGCCATGACTGCATAGACGACCACACTTAGTGCAATTAATGGACTTTGAACAAGGTTGTATTGTGGGCCTGAGCCTGAGGGAGGCTGGATGATCCTTCTGAAAGAATGCTCAATATGTAGGACGTGAAGTGTCTGCTGTGCATCATTGGTGGTTCTGGTGATCCAATGATGGTGCACATGCTCATCAACATGGTTCCAGATGGTAGCTGCATATGGATTTCTGCCTGTACCACCTCAGACGAGCAGTCATTGCTGATCACACTGTGACCACCACACAGATTAAGACCACTGTGGCAGCTATGACCATCATCAACCATTTGCTGGATGGTGGGTTATGATTAAGGGTGCTGCTTGCCAGGCTTCCTCTCACATCTCATCACTATGCAGCCTGCTTTGGATGGTATCGTGAACTATACAAACAAAGGGATTAATGGCATGGAGTTGTATTTACTGATGACAGCAGATTCTGCAATGGCACTAGTTATGGTCATTTGCAAGTGCAGCGTCAACCAGGAGAGCGGCAACATCAGAGTGTATACGGCAGTGACATACAGAACCAACTCCTGGTATCATGGTCTAAAGCGCAATAGCCTACAATGATTATATGCCTCTGGTGTTTGTTGGGGAAACACTGAACAGTGAACGCTACATCCAGAACATACTCCAGCCCATTTTTTTGCTGTTCCTACAATACCACGGAGATGTCTTCTTCCTGCAGGGCAATGCCTGTGCACACACATCTCGTGTTATCTAACATGTTCTCAAAGGTTTTGTCAACTTCCCTGGCCAGCACGATCACCCAACCTCTCCCACATTTGGTGCAGTCTGCAATGCCGGAAACAAACCTCCACCAATTGCAATAATAGGTGGAATTAGCATGGTATACTATTCTCCAAGATGACATCTGACACCTTTATGATCATCTCCCCGCAAAGCTGCAGGACTGCTTTGGTGGATACATAAGATACTGAACTAGTTTAAGACACTCTGTACCCTCTGTTCACCGGTGTACGGCCCTGTGATCATTATCATATACAGTGTAAAACTTGGTGCTGGTTGGTGTACAACTATCATTCATGTGAGACCTTTGCATCCGCATCCGGGTGTTCAATTTACAATTTCTACTAGTGTATTTAAAAAAATCTTAGGCTGTACAAACAGAAAGTTATATTTTAATTATTAAGAACAAGAATAAATAAATACAAATATATATATATATCTGTTAAGTTTCTTTTGGCCCTATTTTATGGATTGCATATAACACTTCATAAACATTTGCTATAAACTACTCCACATTCTGATGTCAAAGTTCATACCTGCAAGCAGATATGGATCAGTCATAAACCTTCAGAATATTTAAAATTTTTAATGTTTCCTTACGCAAGAAAAGTACAGGTGATGACTATATAACCCAATGCCCCATTTGTTAATGTGAAACATGAATTTCAACAATTGTTATTATAAATCAGATTAATTTTCACATATTTTTATGATACAAGATGACAATATAAATTAAATTCAAATGGATAAAACATGGGCAGACAGCAGAATAAGACAGCCATGAAAGTTTCAATAAAATATGAATAAAGCCTAATATTTATTTCAGTACTCAACTGAAGATATGAAGCACAACCCAGGACTTATTACAAACCTGCCTATTTCACAAATTACAAATCTACATATATTAAGGTGATAAGTACTGAATTATGTATGCAAGAAGCACTGTAGTTAAATGGGTAATAGCGAATGCAGGCAACCAAGTTGTGCAGTGTGTTAGTTGAGATCTGTGTTAAGTGTGTAGTTCCATGTGTTTGGTTACTCATCCTTTAAAATGTTAGTGTGCTTGAAATGTGGAATAATAAGGTTTGATTATCAACAAATTGAGAACATATAAGCAGAAATTGATGCAACACCAATAGTTAGATACATAAAAATTACAATGAGAATTATAGTATTACTGTGTAAGCTTAATACCTGCAATATATTGGCAGACAAGGATATAACTGTGGCAATGGGTGAATTTGTGTCAGTTTGGAATATGGGGAAGCCATGATATAAAAATTTTCTTTTATTGGTAACAAAATCAAAACCGAAGAAGGAAACACACTGTATTTTTGTGGATTGAAGAATCAGCAGTATGATTTGGTATGTCTGAGAGCACAAGAAGGTTCATGGATGAGGACCAGAGGGCTAGTCGCCAACTTTGATGATGCCATCTTGAATGACCTTGACCATTGACCTTGAAATTTTGCCAACCATCTCGTTTTCCATCTGCTAACTTGTTTTAAATCTTCTATCTTGTTTGAAAAATATTCCAGTTCATGCTCTGCTATTCTGATATGGTACTTCATGCTTTGTCATTCCATTTTTCTCTCTTGTTTCTAGAATTTTTCTAGTTTACGCTCTGTCATTCCACATCACCATATTGTTTCTAGAATTATCTAGTAATATTTTTTCTTTGGATCACTTCTCACCTGCTCCCTCTCACTCCACCCGCCATCTTGGATGTTGTCTAATGTTGGCTGTCATCTTGGATGTCTGTAGGTCACCTTCTTGTTCTGTGTGCTGTATGCTTCCATATTGTTTCTCCCATTGTCTGCTAGGCAGTGCTAGTATCAGCCGTCATCTTGTTGCCCACCAGGGGTGCCATATTGGTTCACCCACTGTCTGCTAGGCAGCATTAGTGTCGCTTGAAGTCGCCATGGGCTTCTAGGAGCACTGGTGTCGGCTGGAGGTTAAGGGCAATGTTCCATATGCTGTATGCATACACTCACCTCTATCAATCTGATATAATTTAATACATTATAAAAAGATGTAGAGGTGAAGAGGTGTGAATGCCAGAATTTGAATTGGTAGGTAGACACCCTAGTTGATTGAGCCATCAGGACATGCGTGCCAATACTGGTCTAAATTACTTATACAGTAATCTCTCGCCAACAACGGGGGATATTATTTTAAAAACACCTCGATTGAAAAAACAGCTTTTATGGGGAAAGGAGTATACGTTTAGTCGGCCGACTATTTAGCATTTCATTCCTAGAAAATTGGATGTATTACACACAAACAGTAACTCAACAAACTTGACGTGAACGCAGGGTGCACTCTGCGTCTCCCTGACAATTTGCACCGTGCAGTCAATAATCGGAACTACAGTACACAGAGGGTTGACAAGAACAGCCGAGAGTATTCTGGTGTAGGTCGCTGAGAACAAGCAAGTCACTTTTCTCGGGGATCTGGATCGCGTATCTCACAAAGGTCTATTTAATCATTTTCCTTCACAAGGTAACTCCTGGGGGAAATTAGTTAACAATCTGGCACGGTATCCCCACAAAACCACAACTGCCAGGTACAACATACATTGGTAGAAGTGAGTGAGCTGCCCGTGCAGCAGTGTAATAAGCTAATCCCTTGCGTGTTACTTAGGCAGGCCTGTAGGTCTTCGTATAGTGCATTGCCACACCTATGCAACGCCAATATGCAGGGAATAGCATTGCGTGCCTATCCTGAAGTTTTGTCCATGCGACAAGTGAGTGTGTAATTAGTTTCTTTTGTAGTCCCGGTAAAATGACGTTGCCTGTAGCCTCTTTTCGCACATACAAAACATCATATGTGGTGACATCACAGAGTGTGGAGTGAGCAGGGCGGAAGTGACGTTCTGTGGCGTCATGGCGGCAGATGTGATGAGTTTTGTTAAGGGTTCTTAAATAGCAGCAAAGGACCTGCATGCATGTTTGTTAATATTATATTCAGTGGAAAAACAACTCTTGTAAACAGGACTGTACAGCACAACCTCAGAGCAATTTGTTAATAATGTTAGAGTGGTGACATCCCCCGTGAAAGTGTTTTTGAGCAACCAAAGGGACACTCTGCGGCTTGCAGGGATGTCAACTACGTGTTTATTTAATTGAGAGTACACTATGTTCCATGTTAGTTTTTAAGAGTGCAGAGAGGAAAACCGTGCGGGAGGTCAACTGCTTGACCACCCTCGGTATGCAGCATTTAGGCCCAAATCCCTTCAATTAGCAACAGTAAGTTTAAAATACAGCAACCTTTTCTCTTTTAAAAGTACCGAGGGTTGGACCCGCTGCTCATTTCCATCAGCGGGAACATAACGCACATTCAGTATTAAGGGCCTTGCACAGTTTCAGTTGCAGGTTATCGGCAGACCTTAGAAGTGCCGAGACTGCATCACTACATCACATTCATCCAATGAGTGTAGTAGTTTGTTTTTAACATTCCATAAAATGTATTCTACCTGAATCCACGTTTTCTTATTGAGTTTTAGCTGAAGGTAATTTTGGGCACGGCGCCCTTAAGGCCAAAGTGTATTGAAAAGTGCTTGTAATTGTATGTATGATAGCTGTCCCCCAAACAGTGTAGAATCAGCGTAATTAAATGGCATGTGGGAGGCCTAATTCCCACCCTTTTAAGATGGTAAAAAGCATTATCTTAACCATAGTGTTTGCAAGTACACGTGGTAAACCATAACAGCATGAGCACAGATGCAGACACCAGGGTTCTCCTTGGGCCATCGGCACATGACCCTATCTCACCACTCTCCAAAAAAGGGTGGCAGTGACACTCTAACCACTTTGCCTGTCTGAAAGTTCAGACAGGTGAATGCCTCATACCTGGGGCCTGAGCACCAAGTCACACTGTTGGAGATCCCTAGTGTTTGAAGCAAAACACAGCACTTTATTTATTGATAATAGATATGAAGATACATATTCCAAATTAAATCACTCATGTGCTGAGGCTGGCAGCGAATACATTGCTGTGCACACGTAGCTGAGTGAAATCCTAGATCCTCTGCAGCGTGGCTGGGCACGGTGGCTCGCACCTGTCGCTCAGGCCTAGATCCTCGGGGTTGGGCAGCTGATCTAGGCCCAAGAGACAGATGCGAGCCGCCGTGCCCGGCCACGCTGCAGAGAATATAGGCTTTCACCCACCTACGAATGCACTGCAATGTATTCGCTGCCAGCTGTCATTACAGGGCCAGTTAACTTTGTTACAGCGACCCGGTGTTGGGAGAACATGTCGCTAAATGCAACTCACGTCAATGTGTTGAATGTATACAAAATTTAGGTGTGTTGGCCTCTGCACTGGCATAATGAGGATGGGCAATATTTATAGGGAAACAAAAATTTTGTGTGGTCTACTTGATATATTAATTATCCTGAATTTTTCATCAAAAACATCTAATGTGGCCTATACATGCACACAGCTTTAATCGCCAAAATATGGTAATATAAAAACACATTTTATTTGCACACACTTACCTTTATTCACATCACACATAAAATTGCCTTCGCAAAAAAAAGAAAACAATTCCTCACCCAAGAAATTAGCAGCTTATGTAGGCATGGGTGCATATAAATTTAAAAAAAAATCATTAAAAAAAGGACATTAAATTAAATTTGAAGTTATCATTCATACACTGATTAAGAACCTAGTCTGAAATGTGTCTCTGTTTTTACAGCAAAAATAGGAGGGATAACAGAAGTGACAAACAATAGGGAGGGTAAGGCAGAGGCGGTGGTATGTGACTAGGACAAAGAATTCTCACTGACACGGCCTGCAACTTCTCCCCCCCCCCCCCTCCCCCAAACACCTTGGTCCCCTTCTGACATGAAGTAATTTATTGCTTCACGCTGCTTGGGACAACAATGTCAACTTCTATGATGGCAGCTAGAAAAATGTACGACCACTAACATAAGTAAAGGCTAGTTTTCCAAAGACTGAAAACAGTGGATAATAGAATCTTGTACCTTGGTTGGAGAAAAGGTCTACAGAAACAAATCCATGCATAACTGAAACTGTGTTTGAAGATACCGCAGTTGGAGATGGATTACTGTATATAAAAATACCCATTGTACAAGGATAGGTTTAAATATGGTGTGTACAAAAATTTAAGTGTGGAGATAACTATTTTTTTCTAAAAACATTATAGGCATGAGGAGGGTATGTCTATTCGAGAAATAATATTATGTACAAGATAGTTAAAAGTGCTATGACAACTCGTGCTACTGATATGTTGACTGTATATGGAAAATAAATTTGTTCCTATTGTCATGAGTTAGGGAGATACATGGTAGATATAGTAGACAAAACTTTGAAAATGACTCTGCTTCACACAATTTCTCCAGAATATTATTAATTTTGTTCATGTGGAAACTATTTCCAATTCTCTGTGAAGCAATCAGCAGCCTTACCCTGTCGACGAGTTCATTTACATTATCCAAATATACATACTCTAGATGATGCGAGCAGACTGGAACCAGGTGGTATATTTACCTCTGGAAACAGATTTAGAATAATGATGAATTTGGCATTAGCAGTATTCTTATACTCATTGCTCGATGGATCGTTATCTTTTAAAGGTGTACTCGTTAGTTTGAGCAGCCAGTTGTACTGTTGTAATGAAGTTTGTGAATACGCAGTCGGTTCTATCCTGAAGAGTAATTTGTAAAGACCAGGGACTCCACGCAGATATTCATTTCCGTTTAGAATTTTAACATTTATCAGGAAAAAATATTCCTTGTTTCCCAGAAACAACTTTTTCTTTTGTTTGTAAACTCCATAAGTTCTATTATTGAACTGAGACCAATATATTGCTAGGTAACCACGAGCATGTATATTTCGAAGAGTACAGTAGAGAGTCAATCATCTGAACAAATTGGGAATGATGGTGGTTTGGATATTCAGATGTTCGGTTGATTGAACACTACTTTTCAATTTGAGTTAAAATAGGTTGTTACATGAAAAAATTAATAAAATTCCATAAATAAGCAAACAAATTGAGTATGTAGTAATTCAAGGATATATTATAGCAACAAGAGCAACATAGTACAAAATATGGACACATGTATGGACATTACAGTACACATGTACCCCAACAATAACACTGTAATGCCCCAGTCCCCGACTGTGTTGCAATTACTGGGGTACTGACAGTATGCTATATGCATTATATTATATTTCTGGGTTATTGGCATTTCACCAACTCCACTTGTGATGTATTATTTTGTTGAATGGAATTTACAGCCCACTATCCGCCATCATACTGGATTATTATGATATTTTCCCTTCCCAGCCTACTAAGGTGCGAATCCCACTTTTGGGGCTGTCCTGCATGCCAGTTGGGGCAGAATGGCCATATCACATTATCATGTTATATTATATTAATGCTCTGCTCATCTTTCAATGGTTGGGGCATTGCAGATTGCGATTTTCGAAACCACTGCCAGCATGAGTCCATATTCAATCTGACCTTCAGGGACAGGAGTAATCAGGCAGTCAAATTTCTCTCCAAAGAGAGTATAACTCTCAGGCACAAGCCCCATTGGAGCCATGCCTATTGACCCTCTTCTGAGGGAACCTCTAGAGTGATGTCAGCCGGTGCTACTCCATCCTTTTAATCATGGGTTCTCCAATTTGGTGGGCTTAAACCCCAAACCAAAAGTGGTCCCTTTCCATTCTCTTGAATTAATTCACATTGAAATTCAGCCTTTGGGATCATTGGACCGTAAAGGAGTCAACTGGCCCGTCACCAAGCACCATCATCATCATCATCATGATTGTCCATGATTCAAGCTTAGCAAGGGAGGCAGATATATTTTTTTGTTAACCAGGCATAGGGAACACCTGGGAGTTTCCCACTTTTGGAAACATCAAACTAGATGTTACTCAGCAGTACCATGAGGATGTAGTGGGTTCCCTTAGGCAAGGAGAGGCTATAAAAAGACACATCACTAGCCCTTTCCTGTTTGACACATCAGCTTGCTCTCTGTTACTATAGCTGGCAATAGCTCCGACACTTCACTGATCAGCTGTCGCTCTTTGACATTCCACAAGCACAGGTTAGACTGTAAGAGCACAGATAGAGAGAGAAAGAGAGAGAGAGAGAGAGAAAGAAAGAGAGAGAGAGAGAGAGAAAGAAAGAGAGAAAGAGAGAGTTTCCCTTTTGGTCAACAAGTCTCCCACCAGGCCTTAAGCATTCAGAACCACCAAGGACAGGGCCATAGTAGGGATGGGCTTCCCATAGTCAACCACATGCCAACCAGGCCTCAGTGAATAACACACCCAAAAGACCAAAAGCTAGGTAAATAGGGAGCGTGCTTCCCATAGTCAAAACAAATCCCACCAGGCAAAGCCTTACACCCAACACGCTGGTCCTTGCCCAAGTTCCAGCTCTCCAGCAGTCTTTACATGCCTTATACCCATGACAGACTGGTTGTCTGGCTCTACTCCCCCAGTTAGACCCGCTGGGGCGAGCCGACAGCTTACACCCATTACAGTCCTGCAACTTCAAACAGACTTAACCACCATCTGCAGAGTAGCCAAGAGGTGCGCAAAATCCTCCCGCCTGTACAGTAGATACATACAATACATAATTACAGTTAGAAAAAATAGACATTAATTTAATTTTGTTTCAAATTTGAATTTAATTTTTTGGCCGCAAAATCACGCATTCTCTTCAGTAACAAAAGTTGAATAGAAAGACTTTCCTCTTGTTTCTCAAACCACAACATTGCTGTTTCCAGGGCTATAAATGCTTTTTCATGACTAGGGCAGTTTTTTCCACTTGCATTGATTTCGCCATCATACTCTTCATCACTAACATGTTCCTCTTGATCTTGCACAGATGACAAGACTTTGTTGTTGCTTAGCTTCTGGAAGCCAGAATCATTGTCATTGGAAGCCATTCTTAAGTGTCTATTATGTCACAGTCTGAAAATCCTGGAATTTATTGGGAAATCTGTACAAATTCATATACATCATCATTTTTTTTCCACTGTGAATTCTGAATTGTCTCCTGCTTTCTTCAACAACTTGTTCCAAGCATTTTTTAGATTTTCTTTTGACAAAGAGCTCCATGCATCTGCCAGCATGTACCAACAGTCTTTCATGTTCAGTTTTTTTTTTTAACTCCACAATACTTTCTGCATTGTTATCAGCCAGTAGTAAATGGCACAGGACTTGCTTTGAATACATTCTTTTCCATTTTTCTATGAGTTCTTAGTCCAAAGGCTTAATCAACAATGTAACATTCAGGGGTAAAAAAAAAATCTTTAAAATTGTCATCAACAACGTTCAATATGTCTGCTTCCAGGTGCGTTGTCTATCACAAGGAGAAATTCACCAGTTTTCTTCTTTTTTTTTAAATGTCTTTACATTAGGCACAAATTCATTTGAATATCAATCAAGAAATATTTCTGTATTCATCAAAGAACGTTTTTGTGCTTTGTAGGAAAGGGGAAGGCATGTGGCAGTTTTGAAGCATCTTGGAACTTTGAATTTTTCAATTATTATGAGAGGTAACGAATGGATACCTGTAGCATTTGCAGCCACCATAATCATTACACATGCTTTGCTGACTTTAAAGCAAGGTGCCATTTTCTCCCACTTAGATGATAGTGACATGCAAGGCAGCAATTTCCAATTATGGCCAGTCTCATCAGCATTGTAGACCAAGACCAAATAATAACCTTCATCTTCCAAAAGATCAGAATATGCAACTTTAAATTGTTCTGCAGCAGTTGAATCACCAGATAAGGATTCACCTTGAACGTCTAACTTCCAGATACCATGTCGCGATTTAAAGTTCTTTAACCAGTTGGTGTTACACTTAAAATCAGCAGGTCCCCCAAGTTTAGAGCTTCCTTTCAATGCCTTTTAACACAGTAACAGACCAGAGATAGGCGCTCCCTTGTTTCTCCTTTGCATGAACCACAAAAACACCGCTTCTTCCACTTTCTCATCTTTCGGTTTCTCCAGGTTCACCCTTTTCCAGTCATTTAATGATCTCAACTGTTGTTTCAATTGATAAAACATTTCAGCACCTTTTATTTAAAGATGCCATATCAAAACTAATGTGTAGTACTAAACTGTACATGTACTGTACATAATATGTAATAAAAAACAATAGCACTATGCGTGAGTAATCACAATAACTACCGTAACTGCAAATGTAACCGTAAGTCAATCACAGTACTCAAGGTTGCACAGGATGCACTGAATTAACAAAACGTCTAATGTGAAAGCATGGCAATGACTGTGCTGACTCGTGAGTAAAGCGAACACCACTACTAGACAACACCAGATGGCCTGCCACTGACTCATTGCTGAACAGAGTGCTCCACCCGTCTAGTTCACTGCTGAAAATAACATTTTGTTCCCATACGTCCGTGTTCTGTGTATTGACATTCAGATAATTGACTGTATATGCAATTATCTTGATCTCTTTATGCTTCAAAACTTGCAATGAAATATTGTCTTCATCCGTCACTTCTACATCCAGTTTATGCTTTTGTTTCCTCCCTAGCTGCTGTATGGCTTCATCAGGTTCTTACTTCAATGCGAGAGGTGCTATTACAGGTTGCAAATTATCAAGTGCAGATGTGACAGGTTTTAATACGTCCTCCAAAACTATTTTGTGTTCCAAATGTGCTTGCTTGGCAAACAAATATTTTCCACACACATTTTCAATAATCCAATGTAATTGATCAGCAGTGTCTGCCATTGTAATAAATACAATACAGTACTGGAATCGGTTTATATGTAATTTTACTAGTTAGGTGTGGTCTTCAGTTTTGGATAAAATGCTGCTGTAGTCTGAGGAGGAATAGGTGTATGAATAGCAGCAGGTCATGTGGGAGTCGGCTTGATGTTGTTCTTGATATTAACTTTCAATTATGTTATGCATTGTATAATAGCATCTCGGATATGATTGCAATGTTTGCATACTTTTTCATCATAATTCATGGCAGATAAAGCAGTAATAATCTTGCAGTTGTTCTTTCTCCTACAGCATAAATTTTTGTATCTAACATAGAGAGTTTGCTCAAGCAATGTATGTAGTCGGGCTTCTGTTTTATCAGATGATGTTTGCATTACTGCAAATGCTCAGCAGCTGCTTGGCATTGTAATTATATTTTAATTTCACACTATGCAAATACTCTCTCAACTCAAGCGGTGGATGTACATTTCCAAAGCTATCAAAATACTCTGCTCTGTTTCCACTTTTTTATATGCAACCCAGTGCCTGCCTGGATGTCTAATATTGTCTAAATTTATGACTGCCGGCTCATTATGTTTAGGTTCCTATGTCAGTCCATCATGCATGTACACACTGCGGAACTTTGGTATTCTTGACTTGCATGCAAATTTTTTTTATGTCTATATTTGTAAGGGAGCATTTACAGGATGTCCACTGAAAACATTTTGGAATTCCCCGACTTTTCCATGATTTCTAGGTAAAATCTTACCATTTTCCCTGACCTATTTCACGACTGAAACCTTCGATTACCATTTTTTTCCACCACTGACAGAACCAATATATTATAAGTGAAGCAGAACTAAATTACACTGAAACAGACCAATCTACCAGGACTAACATTTTATTCAGCCCATCTATATTTCTTGTGATGCTATTGACTTCACACAAGTGCCCATTACAAACACAAAAATACTTAATGTTGTACATATGGGCACTATGTTACTTAACAAAGATGAAATAATGCCAGTTCACAAACTTGGAAATGAAATTTTAAATTGCATATGCTTATAATTACATGGCCCTGTATTCAGACAACTAACAACTTTTGCATAATATCAAATTAAATACATTTTCCCTGACCCAGACAAAAATTCCCTTTTTCTTCTTCAGCCTACACCAATTATCGGGTAAGGTCTCAAATACACACTTTTGCAGATTTTTTACTGATTGCGAGCATCTCCAGATTTTGGTTATGTCAAATTTCTTCGGCCAACAGCTTACCATGTTTTTTTAACACTGTTAAATGCCCTGGCTATATGACTAGCACCTCCTATGAGACCCCCCCAGAGCACCCAGTGCAGGCTGAACGAATAGTAGAAAACCTTTTTTTTTCCTTCCATTACATTTTTTTTTCTCTGAGTTCTCCTTTTTATTTTCTTTCAGTTAAAGTGTATGCCCATACCTCGCTTGTCCCTTTGAGACATTACAACAGACTGACCACCAACACACTACAGAGCTCCTTTATGCACTTTTTTGGAGAATGGCCGGCCACTTTCTCCCTAACTTTAATATAGTCACTGTATAAGTAACAACACTTTACATGTTTCATATATCAGTTGAATTGAGATTTCAACTAGGAAATTATTCTCCCAGTGCATATCATTGCTGAGGATGAAGCTACTTCCCACGAATTACGTTTTGTTCCTTTGTTGTCAAATACCATACAGTGTCTTATTTGTGGACCCTCTAACTGTGGTAAAACATGCATGCTTCTGATTTTATTGGAAGAGACCAATGGTGTTCTGTTTTATAATGTGTACCTGTACTCAAAATCGCTTCCACAACCAAAGTACAAGAAGCGACTTGCTGAGCTCCTACAACCTGTGGATAGTCAACAGTAGTTGCCGTGCAGAGACAATGATGATGCAATTCCTCACTATAAGGCTAAACCAAACTCTGTGTTTGTTTTTAATGTCACATTTAAGAAGCAAACCTGTATGTAGGAATATTTCAACATGGGCAGGCATGCATTGTTGGATTGCTTTTACCTTTGTCAAACTTATTCAAAATATAGAAAAGTTTACTTCGCGTTAACGCAAATGTGTTAGTTTTGTTTTTGATGGACAAAATGAATTTACGGCATGCATATTCCGACCATGTAAATACAGACATGCCTTTCAAAAAATTTCAAGAAGTGTGTGTTCTAGTTGGAGAGGTCTGCATAGATTCCTTGTGCTAGTAAAAGACTTCCCTCCACTTAAAGAGAGGTACTGTCAAGGTTTTGATCAGTTCATAATCATTCACCAGTAAGAGATGGAATATACCATATCTAAATTCAGACATTATGGTCTGAAACTATGGGGAGATAGCTGCTTGGTGCAGATGGAAGATGGTCACTGCAAGATTGGTGGGAAGCGACTTAAGAATGTGGGTGAACCAAAACATAGCGGCGATGCTATTAATACAACATACGTTCAGCCGATCAATTAAGAAACTTCAAGGGCATTGGCAGTAATGCAAACAACACCCGATAAAGCACAAGCTGATCTACATACATTGACTGATGGCTTGAGCAAACTCTCTATGTTACATACAAAATTGATGCTGTAGAAGAAAGAATAACTGCAAGATTATTATAGGCTGTTCACGGTAAAGTGAGCACTTTTTAAGGCCCTTATAAATTTTTTCTTTCATCCTATTTCCATATTCCTACTGCATTTTAATATAAACATTGCTTCTTGATGAATAAACACAGTGTATACATTTCACCACCTTCAAAATTTAATGCCTGATGCTGCAATAAGATATATTTATTAGTGGTTAAAGCTTGTTGGAAGGGCCTTAAAAAGTGCTCACTTTACCGTGAATGGCCTATACTGCTTCGTCTGCCATGAATTATGATGAAAAAGTTTGGGAACATTGTAATCAAATGTGAGATGTGATTATACAAGCATAATAAAATTAGAAGACAATATCAAGAACAACATCAAGCCGACTACCACACGATCTGCTGCTATTCATACACCTAGTCCACCTTGGCCTGCAGCAGCATTTTACTCAAAACCGAATACCACACCTAACTAGTAAAATTATATAGGAACGGTTTCCGTTACTGTTTTGTATTTAGTACAATGGCAAACACTGCTGATGAATTACGTCCCATTATCGAAAATGTGAGTAGAAAAAATTTGATTGCCAAGCAAGCACGTTTGGAACATGACATGGTTTTCGAGGATGCATTGACACCGGTCACATCTCGACTTGATGATTTGCAACCTGTAGTTCCACCTCTCGCATGGAAGAAAGTACCTGATAAAGCTATACAGAAGCCAGGGAGGAAACAAAAGCGTAAACTGGATGTAAAAGTGATGGATGAAGACGATATTCCACTGTCAGTTTTAAAGCATAAAAAATATTGAGATAATACTCTAAATGTACATGCTCGTAGTAACATAGCAATGCATTTGTCTCAGTTCAGTGATACAACATATGGAGTTTGAAAACAAAACAAAAAATGGGAAACAAGGAAATTTTTTCCTTATAAATGGAGAAATTAAAATTGGAGATGAATCTCTGCATGTAGTCTCTGGCCTTTACGAATTACTCTTTAGGATAGATCTTACTATGTATTCACAAGCTGCATTGTGACAGTGCAAGCGGCTGCTTAAACTAAAGATTGAACATTTAAAAGATAACAATCCATAAAGTAATAAGTATAAGGATACTGTTCGTGCAAAATTCAACATTATTTCACATCTGTTGCCAAAGGTAAATGTACCATCTGGTTCCGGACTGTTGACAAAATTCAAAGATACACTTCTTCTAGAGTATGCATATTGGGATGATGTAAATTATCTTGTCGACAGATTGAGTCTGCTGATTGCTTCATAAAGAGCTGAAAATAATTCCCACACAAATTAAATTACTAATATTATGGATGAAATGCGTGAAATGAGGAGTCTGGCAGAAATCACTAGCAAACTTAAAAGCTAGCTACATAGAATTATCCAAGATGCAAAGTGATGGTGTTTGGAATGCATGATTTATATCACACAGATTTGGTCATAATGATTCCATATACACATGTGGATAAACAATTCAAGTATATGCAGGCTGTGATTCATTACTATAGCAAGTTCACCTTTTCCATACCAGTCTTAATCAAATGAGGTAAAGATATTGCTATAGCGATGGAATTTGTTTTGGGTGACAAAGGCTAACCAAAAACCTGCAAATCGATCTTGGATACGAGTCCTATAATCCAGAGTTCCAGCATCTAATGAAGAAACACAAGATCAAATATTTTCAACACATAGTGGTATGAAGTGTGTTATTGTGAAAATGTATAATCGTACTCTGAGAACAACAATGTGGAAACAATTCTCGCACAAGGGATCTAAAAATGGTTGGCAATATTACCAGAACTGGTTTCTGAGTACAACCATAAAATACATTGTACATAGGTATGCACCTCATCTATGTTAAAGACAATTTGTTTCTACAAACAGTTTACAAAAATGAAAAAATTGGTGGTAGTTGGAAGCTGAAAGCTAATATTGGAGACTACATATGCATTTCAAGAGTGAAAGGGACATTTGATAAAGGATGTGCACAGAACTGGTCAAACAAATTGTACAGAGTTGACCAAATTCATCATTATGAACCCTGTACCGACTACCTCTATGATCTGAATATCCACGTTATTTGGGGCAGTGTTTCCAGTAAGGAAATACACCTCACAAGATTTCCCGACACTTATATTATAAAAATAGGGCATTAAACTTTACGTGCGCTGGATGGGGTTTCTTAATCAAAAAAATTGTTAGATTGACAAGGATGCAATCATTGGAATGTGATGTGAGAAAAATGGAAGTGGGCTATTGGTATTAAGCAGTGTGTAGGCAAGCACTTGCTCAGACTTCCTGGTCTGTGGTAAATGCGTCACTTTGCCCTTATTGGAATGTGTGTTGTCGAGACTGAAATAGTGAAAGCTAGCAATACTGCCTGCCACAGCATGTACGCGCACAAACTTTTAATGTGTGCATGGAAAGCACTCTGCCACTTTATCATTTGCTGAGCTACTGAGAGAAAAATCTAATTTACTTATTATTAATCTGTACAAGCATAAATAAAAATATCATTAGGCAAATTTAAAGAGTACTTGCTATGCTTATGCATATGATATATCTCATTATTGATATGATGCAATGTTGCAGGGAATTTTACCTACATACTGGTTTTCAAGGACCTAACACTAATTGTATGCAAATGTAAGCCATTTATGTCTATAAAAGTAATTGGGAGCTTAACATATATGCATTATCAGGATGTTTAATGGTGATTACATACTTAATTTCAAGGACCTTACCTGGATGGTTCATGATTTGTGCATAACTATGCTTATAAACTGACATTTTACACTTATATGTTTTCACTACCTATCGAGTAGACATATCCCATGGCTATGCTAATTCTCATATCTGCTAATAATATGTGAAAATAAGTAGTAGAGTCAATTTCAGTGTATTGTCAATGTGACTGTTGTATAAGTTACCAAAATTACTATATCTAACATGCACCTCTCAAACTCATGCCTAAAGGTAAAAATATATTTTCTATATATAGTCAACATATCAGTCGTACAAGATGTCACCGCACTTTTAATTATCTCACACATAATATTATTTCTCAAATAGACATATCCTCCTCATGACTATAACATTTTTAGAGAAAAAAATTCATCTCCACACTTATATTTTTATACATACCATATTTAAACCCATCCTGATACAATGGTTGTTTTTATATATACATCACTGACACCTATACTGGCACCCATGTCCTGGTGGCTCAGGTGTCTAGAGTGTCTGCCTACCAATCCAAGGTCTGGCAGTTCACAGCTCCTCACCTCCACAGCTTGTTATACTGTACTAAACCATATCACATTAATAGAGGTGAGTGTCTGCATACAGCACATGCAACATCACCCTTAGCCTCCAGCCAACACCAGTGACCCTAGAAGCCCACAACGACATCAAGCGACACTAGTGCTGCCTAGCAGACAGTGTGAGAACCAAAATTGCAGACCTTATTGGCAACAAGAAGACAGCTGCTACTAGGGCTGCCTAGCAGACAATGGGAGAACCAAGATGGTGGCATACAGCAGACAATACAAGATGGCAGCTTAAAGACATCCAAGATAGCAGCCAAAAGCAGACAACATACAAAATGGTGGGTGGAGTGAGAGGGAGTAGGTGAGAAGTGAACCCACGAAAAACATAACTAGAAAATTCTACAAACAAGATGGTGTGGTGGAATATTATATCATGGACTGGAAAATTCTGGAAACAATAAGGTGGAATAGAATGACAGAGCATGAAGTACCAGGGCAGAATGACAGAGCATGAAGTACCAGGGCAGAATGACAGAGAATGAAATGGAACATTCTTAAAACAAGATGCCAGATATAAAACAAGATGACAGATGCAAAATAAAATGGTGGACAAGAGGTTAAGGCAAAGGTCAGAGGTCAAGGTCATCCTAGATGACGCATAAATATTGGGTCCTCACACAGGACCCATGTGCACTTGCACATATCAAATCATACTATAAACAAACTATATATACTGCATTTCATAAAAGTAGACAAAAATTTGACATACAATGTGACCAACCTACAATATGTACACAATAAATGCTCTCATTTGCATACTATTGTATCAGCTGATGATTTGTTGAGGGATGTATATTATGTTGGCGATATCGATGATCATCATGGAAGAAATGGTACATAAAACTGAACATTGCAATTCAAAGGTTACATTATATTTACAACATTTGTGGTTAAAATTATGTTTATAAAGTAACATACATTTTCTTCATTTTGTATTGAATTGGTTAAAAATATGTTTAGAAATTATGACCGAGCATATAGACAGATACGGTCAGTAAAAAGCTTCCAGCTCTGCGAGTGCCATTGTGCATGTGATCTTTATCTGTCATGTCTACGTGAGTGCCTTACTGGTGTTATTGGAACATTTTATCTATAGTTAATGATTTTTGTATCTAATTTCATTAAGCAAAGTTGGTTGTAGCGGTGCCTTTGTAGTGAGTTTTCTTGCGTGAAATGTAATATTATTGACATATGTTTGTCTTGGCCTGCCATTTTCGGAACACAGTTACGTGTTTTGAAACGTCAGTGTGTATTTTTCTTGTGCAGATTATTATTAGATTCAAAAACAGGTTATAAATGGTCATATTTATTGAACGATTCTGCAAATTATTTTGTATCATCGGCAGACAAACGTGTTCAAGGATTGCCACAGAATGTGTGTTCAGGAGTTTCAAATAGGAATTATGAACCGCAAGTCAAAGTGTTTTGTAAATAATGAATTTCAAAACAGTTATTATAAAGTTTTAAACATATATGGCCTACTAAGCCCCACGTCAATGCTGTTTTGTAGTATAAAAATACCATGTTTATTGTATGGAAAATCCATTCTGTAAGCTTAACTTTGCCAAGAAATATTTATGTATATACGGCATGAATTTATTGGCATGGGTATGAACAACATAACATTTATCGTGTTTTCTTCTTTCAGGGTGGTTAAACTTTACAGGTTATAACAATTTGAATATTACTTCCATACAAACAGAATGTTCTACTGGGCCATTACAACAATACGTATTAAATTCTAAATTATACCATCTTATAAGAATTGCTGCAAACCAAACTGTCTCATGAAATACATTATGCTAAAGTCTCTCCCAACTTCATTCACCAGCAACAAAATAAACAGAGTCCAGCAGTATAACCAGATAAAATAAGAAAAATAAAGAGTATTGTACGTATGAAGGTGTAGGAACAATGTATTTTAAATGGGAGCTGTATGGCTGAGGTTGTGAACAACCTACTGAGAATTGACTAGGGTGAGCTCGGCAGTCTTTGGTTCGACTCAGGGGGTGCTTTGAAGTCCTGGACTCGGGATTGTCGAATTTCCCCGAAGGTGCTCAGCAGTTATGCCTAATAACACTTCAAGCATATGTTTTTTCTCATAACCATATTGGTTTCATAGGCGCAGGGTACATCAAATCAAAAATTTAGATTTATTATTCCATTTTAAAATATTTTTTTCTTACAAGTTAAATATTTAATTTTTTTTTTTATTTCTTAGAGAAACTATACATCGGATATTGCAGAAACATGCATAAATCACTCAAGTACTTTTACGGTTTCCCCTCTTCAAAGTCATGATTAATACACTATGCCAGAATCTGCACATTATTATCTGCCTCAATTATTATAAACATAATACACATATGATTTAAATGTATGTATATGTGACCAAGCCAAGCTCATCATATGTGTTACCAATCTCTACACAAGTATGATATAATAATGGTATGAATTAGCATCTACCAACATTTTTACAAGCATAGTTGTCTATGGTTTACGAACCAATAGGCCTTTGAGAATTGTAATGTTCAAGGGCAGATCAGGTGACAGTCTTATATTTTGTGTTCTTCTCAGATATTAATCCTCCTCTTCAATCTCAATCCTCTGCAATCTGCATCAATCCTTACCAATACTCATCAATCATCTGCACTAATCCTCAACAATCCTCTACACCAATCTGCACCAACCCTTAACCAATCATTTGCACCAATCCCCACAAATCCTCAATAATCCTCTTCAACAATCTTCACCAATACTCACCAATCCTTCGATCAATCCCAATACATCGTTTGTTCCTTTAATCAATTATTTGGTTTGTACCTCCCTCCCCCTTGCATATAGAAATTATATTCATTCACCATTTCAAAAATTTGTACATGTTGACTGAATAAAAGTTTTGTATACAGTCCACTGTTAATGAATTTTTTGTACTTAAATATCTTCATTAATATTCTATATACAGATCATTATCTTAATAGTTGAGTTCTCATAGCGCCACTTTAAAGTTGTAAGGGATTAAATGATATCACACACATAAATTAAAACACAATTATTTTATTTTAAAAAATTGCATTACTATTTTATATATTACAATTTCAGAATAAAGCAGTCCACCACATCACGCAATATAAAACTTTTCCTTCAGTTGTTTAATGATTGAAGATACATGTGTGAGAGTTACCCACATTCTTGCAGGACAATCAAATGTCAGAGTATCAATGAGTTTGTTCTGGTCTTTGGGAAATAGTCAGTATTCTCAGCATCTTCCACCTTCTTCATGTTGCTTGCTTTAGCAAATGTGATAGAGGGGTGTATAGGTGCATCAATAAATTTGCCATCTTCTTCAGCTCCATTACTGTCGTTATAGTCATCATCAGTGCAGTCTTCAGCATTGTCTTCACCTCCTGTTTAATCCGAAAAATCAAGTTTACTTTTCTTTGTAGGAGTAGTTGTATGGTCATCAATATTTAGAGTCGAAGACTGTTATATTATGAAGTTCGTCGACTTCGCACAAAGTTCTTACAAGTGTACATTCCACACAAATAAACTCTACTACACTCGTTCTGTCTTTAGCATTACATTTCTCATTATTATCACCTGATGAATCAGTACCCAAGGGTATTGGCAATGTCACTAGCTGGCTCCCAGTGTACGAACCCTTGCAGATCTTGATGTATTCCTTCAATATATTGTCTTGCATAAACTGCACAAGACCAATATCATAATCTTTCTTCATGCTAAAAAGGACTCTTCATACAGGCTGTTCTCTCATGCAGCCAAGCATTTTGACTGTAGTTGAAAACTCTGTCGCAAAATCGGCACTGACAACAATCAGGTAGCTATGATGCAGGCCGCAGTTCCATGATCGCTGAGGTCAAGGGCAGCCCTTTGTAGTCGCAATTCATCTTAACTGTATGCCAAGAGAATGCTTCCAAATTGATGTTAACTACCCAATGTCTGAACAACAACATCACTTGGAAAACGCTGTCCAATATTTTTACATCCGAGAAAAATTAATATATTTACGATTTTGGGGTTTAAATTTGGGACCCTACGCCATGCCCACCCAAGATATTATTACTTAAAACTCTGTATTTACTGCACATAAAAACTAAGTAGTGAAAAATTAATGTAAGAACATCACTAAAATGGCTTCCAAAACTCACGTCATTATTCAAACAGAAAACTTCATAATTCATCCCGACTTCAGAATTATTCTTATAAAACTTACGTTTCACCTTTATTATACTTTACTGAAACGTTCTCCTATCATAAGGTGACAACATTTGATTTTAAGTCCGATAGAAAAAATATTTTTTAATAGTTTCGAGTTATCAAACTGTGGGTCCCACGATATGCCTAACAGATGAATATGGTTTACATGTATATATTGGACACATATAAGCACGTGAACCGACAGAAAATATCATACAAAGTAAATTAAAAAGACCTGAAACTCATGTCTTTAATGAAATTACAAACTTCTTATTGCATTACGACTCGAGAATTGTTTCTCTATACTCACGTTTCACCTTCAATACATATTCCTCCCATCACTGGGTAAAAATAGCAGATATTTTTCTAAGTCCATTAGAAAATTAATATTTTGATGGTTTCGGGCCTTGAACTGAGGGCCTCACAACGTGCCTATCTGATGGATCTTGCCCAAATATTTATGTTAGTTGCTTCTAAGCATGCATTTTATTCTGATGCCTGAATTAATATCCTGAAACTCTTATTTTGCCTTCACTGTATATTTCTGAAACAGTATCCTGTCACTGGGTAAAAACTAGCAGTTTTTTTGTAAGTCCGATAGAAAAACTATTTTTAAAATAGTTCTGGGGACTTTAACTGATGATCCCTATGACTTACATAACAGATGGATAATAATTAAGGATAACCAAGATGGTTGCCTGACACAGACCAATATGGCAGATGCCACCGAGCAACATGGTTGCCGGCCGTACCTACCGAGATGACGGACGTATCCGAGATTCAATGACTGATGCACGCACAAAAAACGGCATATATATGCTACTGGGTTTCCCTGGAAGAAACACGCAAGTGACAATTAAAAATTGTGGGATTAAATTCTGTATAAATGTATGGCATATGAAACATAAAAAGTAGGCAGTTAGACAAATTTTGGATGGAGAATAAGGATGATAAAGGATGATATAGGCACCCTACTTTAAATGCCAACCTGGGTATTGGATCATTTTGAACGAACTTTGTATGTGACTGTCTGTTTACATGCTCATACAAACCTAATATATACATTTCAGCAATATTAATCATTTAGGCATGGCGTAGGGTCTCCAGATTGAGACCCGAAGCCATAAAAATTTAAATTTTCTATGAAACTAGGAAAAAAATCAGCTGTTTTTACCCAGCGATGGGATAGTGTTTCAGGAATATATAATGAATGAGAAAGACTATAATTCAGGAGTCTGAATAACAGGTTTGTAATTTTATAAATGGCATGAGTTTTGGGTAATTTTTAACTAACTTTGTATGCGGTTTTCAGTCTGTTCATGTGCTTATACGCAACCAATATTTACATTTAATTAATATCCATATGTTAGGCATTTCGTAGAGACCATCAGTTTGAGAACCAAACATACTAAAAAATTATTTTTTCTATTGGACTTAGAAAAAATTAGATAATTTTGCCCCAGTGATGGGAGGAATATATAAAGAAGATGAAACGGAAGTTGTAGCAGAGCAATCCTGGAGACAATATGAAATAAGAGGGTTGCAATTTTATTAATGGTGCAAGTTTCAGAAGCTTATTAGTGAAGTTCGTGCACAAATTTCTGACCAATTAAATACACCTAATATAGTATATGTTTAAGCAATAATATCCACTGGTTCGACATTGTGTAGGGACCTGTCTTTGAGACCCAAAACTATAAAAAAAATTATTTTTCTATCAGACTTAGAAAAAATTGCTAGTTTTTATCCAGTGATAGGATACGGTTTCAGGAATATATATTTAAGGCAAAATAAGAATTTCAAGATATAAATTCAGGCACCGGAATAAAATATGTACTTATATCTGCCTACCACAAATATTTAGGAAATATCCATTAGATGGACTTACAAAAAATCTGCTGTTTTTACCCATTAATGGGAGAAATATGTAATGAAGACAAAACGAGAGTTTTACACAAATAATTTTGAGGTCATAATCAATAAGAGGTTTGGAATTTTATTATCGAAAAGAGTTTCGGGTCATATTTAGCTAAGTTTGTACATGATTTTCTGTCTGTTCACATGCTTATATGTGTCTAATATATACACACTTATGCCATATTCATCTGTTAGACATGTCATGGGACCCTCAGTTCATAACCCGAAACTATAAAAAAATATATTTTCTATCAGACTTAGATAAAAATCAGATGTTTTCAATACGTGATGGGAGAAAGTTTCAGTACTGTATAATAAATGTGAAAAGTAAAGTTTAGACGAATAATTCTGGATTCGGAATGAAATACGAGTTTGACTATTTGATTATTAACCTAAGATTAGGAAGTCATTTTAGTGATGTTCTTAAATTAATCTTTCACTTTCTAGTTTTCATGTGCAGTTAATAAACAATTATTAGTAATATACCTTGGGTGGGCATGGAGTATGGTACCGAGTTCAAAGCCCAAAATCATAAATATATAAATTTTTCTCAGAATTAGAAAATGTTGGATGGCATTTTCCAAGTGATGGGAGAAAGTATACATAAAGCTGCAATGCATGCTGATACCTTAGTATTTGTTCAGACATAAAGAAGTTAACATTGAGTTGAAAGCACTCAATGTTAACTTTGACTTTGAATGTTAACTTAGGTATACAATGAAGATGAATTGCGACAACAAAGGCCTATCCTTAACATAAATGATCATGGAGCCGCGACCTTCATCATTGCTACCTGATTGTCATCAGTGCAGATTCTGTGACAGAGTTTTCACCTTCAGTCAAAATGCTCGGCAACATGAGAGAACCACCTGTATGATGAGTCCTTTTTGCATTAGGAAACATTACCATTTTGGTCCCTTGCATTTTATGTAAGACGATACATTGAAGGAACACATTGACATCTGTAAGGGTTTGTATACTGGAAGCCAGCAAGTGATGTTGCCAATACCCCATGCTGCATTAGTGGGTACTGATTTGTCAGGCGATAATGATGAGACTGTAAATGCTAAAGACGGAATCAGTGTAGTAGATTTCATTTGTGTGGAATGTACACTTGCAAGAATTTTGCGCAAAATTGATGAACTTCAAAATAAACTGCAGTCAGCTTTAAATACTGATGATCATACAACTACTGCTACAAACAAAAGTGAACTTGATATTACGAATGAAACAGGAGGTGAAGACCATCATGAAGACTGCATTGATAAAGACTATGACAACAGTAATGGAGCTGAAGATGATGGTGAATTTCTCGATGCTCTGACACCTCTCTTCCATATTTGCAACAACAAGGGACATGAAGAAGGCGGAAGATGCTGAGAATACTGACTACCTAATTCCTAAAGACCCGAACAAAATCATTGATAGAATCAGACATTTGGTTGACCTGACAAAAGGCGGGTACCACACCCACATAGATGATGTATCTTTAATCATTAGACAACTGAAAGAAATGTCTTATATCGCATGATGTGATAAACTGCTTTACTCTGGAATTGTAATGTGTAATATAAGAATAAATTTTCTTTATAAAATAATTGTGTTTTAATTTTTTTGAGTGCCATATCCTTTACTCACTCACAACTTTAAAGTGGTGCTATGAGCACTCAACTATTAAGGTGACACATACCGTGTCCCTATTGTTGGTATTCAGACAACCTCAACTCCATTCTGATGTGTATAATTGTTGAAATAGGAAAATAGAAACTTATATCACAGTTTTCTCCCACGTGAGCTGAGATTTTACTGTCTACTACTTAGCTTGTTTTATTCACCAGCCCACCATAAATATGGGGGCACGACGAGTTCATTTTTCCACTATTAGATAGCATTAGTTGTATTAACGTTCGTCTTTGCTTCCCTTCCTCCAGCCGGCCGGTGACATCACAGCTGTCAGTCATGTCTTTGTTACGCCCCGTTCTGTAGCTACCGCCTCGCCTTGACGCTGGCCAATCAGCGACGGGCAACGCCCAATTTTTAGTATAAAAGGAGGTCACATTTGCACCTCTCTGGGCATAAGGCACTTGGTTTTAGTCTCTAGCACTAGCTACTCAGAAAAAGTCACCCACCAGTCTAGCACTAGCTGCTCAGACACACCCCGTATTCTTGCTTCTCTTCCAGCAACCATTGCTTGAAATATGTTAGGCCCTTGTACCATAGTGGTCAAAACACTCAGCAATATTAGTTAGGTGACTCTCATTACAAAGATCCCTGCTAACTCCCACCCCTTCCTCAACAAGGATGTGTTCAAGTCAGAGAAACTCCTATTCTACAGTCCTTTTCAGGACTGGTCCTACCTATCCTTGATTAGTCTCCCAACGTCGTGCCCAGCTCAGTGTACCATTGTAAACCTAGGTAACTACGGCAACAATAGGAGAAGTCATTCGCTTAGCCAGGCTATGCCATGCTTAGCACACCACTAACCCCAGCTCAACACGAGTTACATCTACCGACTGCCACAATGTATGGACAGCTTCCCGGCCGTTTACTCGTGCCGACGTGCAGTAGCAAGTACATCACCACGTTGTTTCCAATTTCTGGAAATAAATGTCAACTCAACCAAAAATTTGAGCATCACCTTTCCTGTAGAACTGGTACGTAGCTCCCAGTGATTACCTCAAAAGGAAAGGAAAGAAGGTAATCCCGGGGAAGTTGCTCAAGCAAATTGACAGACTCTTCTGTTACACCCTCACACTTAACTCGGCCCACCTTTCCATCTACTCTATGGGTGGAACTTGGTTGCCTCACAGATACACTGAATTCGATACAGCTTGTCAACGAGGTGTCCATCAGCCTCTTCAACGCGGGCTCCCGCCAAGAGAGATGGACATTCACTGGGTTAGGGAGACTTACCCAAAGCTACACCCAACATGCTTCTGACCTTAAGCCAGTGCGGCCCGACTTCCAATGCATACTGCGGTCCCTGCCAGATGCTGGAAAAGAGTGTCTGTTCAATTACGGTCTGCCTGTGACTTGACACATAATTGGGAAAAACAAGGAGCCTGCCTTCCACTCATCGATGCGGAGGGTGTACTGTGCATCTTAGTGACATACTCCAAGAGACGGGGTCTCAAGGAGAAAGTGAGGTTGATATTACTTGCCTCTGGACACCTGCACGAGTATTCACCGGCCTTGGTAGCCTCTATCGCCAGACTCCAGCCCAGAGGGCAGGCCTAGGCTATAAGGCACCTGCAGGACCCAGTGACACTGGAGAATCCTATGCATCTCTTCAGTGACCCAGTACGCACTGGCCCTTCAGAGATTCCACAGTGGATTGTTGAATTGATACACCTATCCTGTACTCCACAGCCTTCCATTGTTGCATACAGGATCTCTAATGCCCTTCACCCAGAACCTGTACCTCAGTCTAGGACACTATAGCCTCAACCTGTACTACCCATTGCTGTACGCTCACTCCCCATGATCCGTTGCACAGGTATTCAAAAATAAATGGTGGCTCCTAAGTGCTCAATTGTGTTAAAGACCACACACTTTGTGCGCTGCCAACCGCCAACCAGGCTGGTCCTTTACAATGGGAAGGTTCCAGCAGCCCAGAAGGATGAGACCCCAGAGACCTTACAGGAGTGCTTGGTCTAGCTCCTGGCCAAAAGCTGACATAGCAATTACACAACTCATACCCTCCACCAGCACCAAGAGTAGTAGTGATGCATCAAGTTTTTATGGTGTCCAACTTGGAGGCCCACTGCCAAAGTTGTACGAGGCAGTAAGAACAGACTGACTACACACACGTCAAATGACACACGGCACCAGAAACCCCCAAGACTTCGGGGAGTCCCACAAAAGGAAATAAAAACATCCTGTGGTGCCCAAGACAGTCGAGATATCTAACTCAGAGTCAGGCAACCTCGCCTTCGCAGAAGGCAACTCGGCCACAACCGAACACCGCTGCTGTTCACGGAAAGGTTCTCGTGGAACGGGAAATCACTGCATCCAATGTATCTATTGCCATGTGTGGCATCACTATTACCTGCCTTGGATGGGCAGATAAGCCCCGAAATACTGATGGTTTGGGATATCGGTGCAAAGACTGCCACAACTGTCAAGACGCCTACCGTAGTTGGGCTACATGTGCTGGACGCTGTATCCACACACCCAGGTGCATTCTCTACAGTAACCAATTCCACCACATTTTTGTTGGCTGGCCTGACAAACCAACCAATAGGCCAGGACTTTTATATCAGTGCGAGGTATGCAAACGTGCTGCAGAATATTGACCCCCAAACCTAGGCCATTCAGCGCAACACAACCATATGCAATGCATAGAAGAATTACAGCTGCCTGAATTCGAAGACAGACACCGCGAAGACCCCATCGTTTTCACAGAAGAATGGGAACGAGAACTCTGAGCTCACAGCATTCCGGAGAAACACTGGGTCAGCCACACCTAAGTGAAGCTAAAAAGGACATCCCTAAAATGGTGGAATGTCTAGGGGGAATTCTTGGTGGACTGGAAACAACTGATCACCCACCTTGCCTAACACTTTGCAGGGGAAGAATTGTTGGTACACCTGACAACAGAGTTTTACAGGCATACTAAAAGACCGGGAGAAGAGGTGGAAATATTTGCTAGATGGAAAGCTCAGATGTATTAGCACATCTTTCCGGACGGAGACAAAAATGGCTCTATACCTCAAATCAACTGCCTACTCCTGCCTTGACTCCATAATATACTACTGGTCCCCAAGCCTACGACACTGGACAAGGATATTGAAAGAGCCAGAGAAGCCAGAAAGAACTTCCAGGCGCAAGCCTTGCTTGATGATCCAAAGACCCCTAAAATGGTTGAAGAGGGAAAGCACATGGAATGCTAAAGCAAACAACCCCCTCCACCCATTCCACAAGGACCACAGTTACCCCGATGCTGGTTCTGCCCGGGGTATCACTACAATAAAGAATGCCTGCTGAAAGTGACTATGTCACCTGAACGCACGGAGAAAGTGGATGCAAACTGTGTGCCCTGACCCACCCAGACAGGGTCCGGCCAACAAAAGAGACTGCAGACAGAAAATGTCAAACGGAAGGAAGGGGGCGAATCCATCGACCATCAACTGCAAGCACAAGCAGTCAAGCTCCTAGAAAAAGAGGAACCAAAGCTGGAACCCACCCCTCCCTCCTACATCGCTATCAGGATTAATGTCCAAAACGTCTTGGCCCTGTTTGATTCTGTTACCTCAGGGAATTTGCCAGACTTACTGCAAGACAACCAGCTGGCAGACCTGAAACTGGAAGTGAAAGCCATAAGGATGGCTAAACCTGAGTACTCACTCAACGTCGATGGGTGTATCACTCTTCCTGTTGAGATCCAGAGCTTAAACACACAAATTGACTTTGTTGTCACCCCTGACATCAAAGATGAAGTTATTCTTAGGCAACCATGGCTACACCAACAACAATGCATACTGGATTATGGCAAGAGAAAGATAACCTGGGTGAAAAACGACAGATCACTCTACATTGGGAGTACTCTTAACAAACCGGACGCTGTCACCATTCTCTACGCTCAAGATATCCAACATGATTTTACCAAAAAATAATTCTTACAGCTTAAGAAGGTACTGGATGTACACGCCGCTGCCTTCAGAACTGGAAGAAACCTTAGTCAGACCCGGACAGTGCAACAGGAGATCCTACTGAATATCTCCACCCCAATCTACTATCCACCCTATAAGGTGTCTGCCAAACAGCATAGACTGATTATGGAACAACTGGAGGAAATGAAATGGCAAGGCATAGTGTAACCTTCGAACTCGCCGTACAACTCAGGTGGTATTAGTTCCCAAGAAGGACGGCCAACTGTGTTCACTACAATGCATTGAACGACGCAACCTTCCCTACCCCACAACCTGCTCTAGACCTTACACATACCCTAGGTGACATAGGCGAAGCATGTATATCCAGCACGCTTGACATGCAATCAGGATACTCGCAGATTGCCGTCCACCTAGACAGCCATCACCTTGCCAGAAAGGGAAACAATACAATTTAGAGTCATGCCCTTCTGTCTGAAAAACAGTCCCGCCACCTTTTAATGACTGATGTCTTCTGAAGTCTTGACAGGATACATTGGAGAATTTTGCTTCACCTATCTGTATTATATCTACTCCCAAGACCTGGGTTGCCACCTTTTTCAGCCTGACATTTCCCTGATTTCCAGACAAAAAGAATCTTTTTTCCCTGATGGTTTTTCTAACATTTCCTTCTGTAAGGATTGGCTCCTTTGCATTCTAACACACATTTACACCAAAATACTTCTCAGAACTTACAAAAATGCTCATTACATAGATTGCAAAGAAAAATGCCTAAGCATTTAGTCCACAATCATTAAAACAATTTTATATGCTTCTGTCAGAGATACACAATTGATGACAGAACTGCGAAATTTATCATGCATATCACAGAATTTCCTGATACTTAGCTAACTTGTTTGAAATTCCCAGACACTTCCCTGATTTCCAGGTTTTCCAGACCTGTGGCAACCCTGCAAGACATGGGAAGAGCACCTCTCCCATCTACAGAGGGTATTAGAATGGCTGGAACTGCATGGACTGACGGCTAAACTCTCGAAGAGCCATTTCGGGAGAAATAATATTGAATTCCTTGGGCACATCGTGTCTAAAGAAGGAAACTACTCTCATCAACGGTCTCTCAGAGCAATTGAAGAAGTTGAGGAGCATTGCACCAAAAAGCAGCCAAGACGCTTTCTTGAAATCTGCAACTGGCTCCGAGATTTTGTCCCCAACATTGTTGAGTTGATGGTACCTCTTTACACTCTTCTGCAGAAGCAAACACAATGGAGTTGGACAATGGGGGTATTCTCTAGTGAAATGTTGTAATGTATCGTTCAGAAAGCAGTTTGTAAGGCAAAAGACGAGATTGAAACACAGCGTCAGGCTAGTAGTAAGGAAAAAGGAAATGAAAAATATGGGTAGGAGTAAGACAGTAGGGAAAAGTACATTTTTAAAGTACAGTATAAGAAAGACTGCATGAAAAAAAAGAAGGATAAGGTGAGACAGTGTGAGAATGTTGTGGACGAGGAAAAGGAAGAAAATATTATCATGGCAGAATTACTATAATTTAGGTTAAGTAGGTAATTAAGTTTTTAACATTTCTTGCATGGTTTTTTAATATTTTAGGGTACAGGTTTTTTGGTAATATTTCCTATTTGATAATAATAAGGATGTCTTAATCTGTTTAAGTTAGTTATTATTTTATTAGTATAAGTATATGAGATAAAGAGAAAATAGAGTTATTTTTGTTGTATAATGGATAATGATGTAAAGTGTAATAATGTGTGTTTTAAGCTTTGGAACAGGCAACAGATAGACTAGTACATTATTAAGGTAAGTGGTATTATTGTTTGTATACCAGTACATGGTTATTTTATATAAAATTTATTAACATGAACTAGAGCTTGTAATTTTTTTTGGGTTATATACATATCAGTGCAAGTGTATCACTGTACGAAGCAGAGGTGTGGAGAGTAACTAGGATAAGGAATATGTTTCTTCATGAATTAATATTTAATATGATATACTGAGTTATTCCTGAATAGGTGAGTTTAGATGGAATGAGAAGTGGATTTCAAGAAGATAGTCAAGTGTAAGGAATATTTTGACGTAGAAGGAAGAAAATTGGACGAGTTTTCAAAACTTGAAAAAAATTCTTATACATTAATTATAGGTTAAGGGAGATGGTGTATTAAAAAAACAATATTTTTTGTTAACAGTAGTGTGGTACAGAACACTGAAAATAAGTGTCAAGTTAGGTAGTTGTGTTAATGTGTGTACTTGTCTGTGTTATAATGAAAAGATAATTAGTTGCAGTACAAATGTCATTCTCTTTTTATCTAAAATGCCAAATGATGATAAGTAAGTTTTAAGAATGTAAAGTTGTTGTTTTTGTGTATAACTGAGGTATGTAAAACCTATCTAGAAATTATAGTTGTTTGTCAGAATAGGGAACGGATGTTTTGTTTTGTTTTTGGATGGTATGTAACTATGAAGATTAGTACTTGTATTCTGAGACTAATGAACAGAAACAATAAATATTAAAAAATTGGTAGCAAAGGTTTCAAATATTAAAGAGTTCATTGGAAGTTGTAGCATTGTGTTTATAGACAATTCTATCACTTTCAAAATTGTTTTTCATGTTCACTTTTCGTTAAACTTCCCAGTTTCATTTGTTACTCAGTGTAATTGTCCAAATTTTTCCTTTTATGCTGTGGTTTAGAAGTAAGGGCTTTATCAGTTTAAATGTGAGGCTGTAAAACGAGTGTTATCCATAATACGTGGCACTTTTGGTTTCCCAAACTTTATGGCGATATGACGCCACTTTTGAGATTATGTTTTTTCCTTCATTCCCATGCCATTAGCACTTTTGTAGTTCCACACAGCGGCATGATGTAATGTACAGCCAATAGGAGGCCGTGAGCCCTGGTCAAGGGTGTATTTTTAGATTTGTGTTGTTGGAGGGGGGTGGGGGCTGCTGCAGGAATCGAGTCGCTGGCAGTGAGACCAGTGC
Organism: Dryococelus australis; assembly: GCA_029891345.1. Taxonomy (NCBI): domain Eukaryota; kingdom Metazoa; phylum Arthropoda; class Insecta; order Phasmatodea; family Phasmatidae; genus Dryococelus; species Dryococelus australis. The sequence goes on from CM057009.1 coordinate 244,561,532, forward strand.
TCATGAATAACGTTTTTCGTACCACCGAGGCAACATGTCTGTCGGACCGACATAGTTTTTTTTCCCACTTAAATTGTTTTCAACGACGACTCAGAAATTTAGTAATGACTGCTGTGACGTTGTACCACTATGAATGCAGATGACAAGGAAGATGTGTCAGTTTATGTCCTACTGACATACTTGTACTGTCTTTGACCGTATGAAAATAAATAGTTTTGAATCCGACATGGATTTTTTCTGTTTTCATTTATATTTCAACCAAGTGTCACAATGTGCCCATAGTGACTGAGGCTAGCCGGAACCCAACATCATTGAATGCAGAGTGTATTATGTTTGTGGCGTAGCGAGCTGATGCTACGTTGCAATGTGCCTCCCTCACATGGGGCTAGAATTTCGACACAAGTACGAGATAAATTCAGTGAGGCGCGCCAATGCTAGGCATGGAGTTCAACATGACAATCCCGAGAGACAGTGTAAAGGTATCGGCAACGTCGCGCTAATACTCGACACGTCACGAGGGTGCAACAAGGCACACCTGTGCTGGCTGTGAATTTTTACACGACGGAGTTACAGCCATTCCAGCCAGTTTTCATCATTAGTACATCTCAAAAGAAGTAGATGTCCATTCCAGTAGTAATGCAGTTCCCGTTCCAGTAACATTTCTACAGTCATCATCATCATCATCTTCAATCAACAAGGTTTGTTCGGCATCAACATGTCACTACCCGTCAAAATAATGTGCATAACTTATAAGCTGTCCCTGTATTGTATTTTGTTTGTTTGTATAAATTTTAAGGAGTTCTGTTAAAAATTTAGTATGGTTAAGAATCCTTTAACTAAGGGTGAACTGGATAACAACACGTTTTACAAACTCGTGATAGAAATGTTTGATATAAAATTAAAGAAGATGGATGAAATAATTGAAAGAAATTGTAGGAATTTTCTACTGATAACAGTTAAAGTTGATAAACCAGAAAGTAAATATCAGCAGGTGAAACTTGATCAACAGAAAAACTGGTTAGCTTTAAAAGTTAAACAGGAAGATAAGTCAAATGATGCATGCCAACAGTTAATGGACAAATTGGATAAGCTTACCGGGGAATACAAACAGTTAAACTGTACATTAATACAAGTAGAAAGTACAATAGAGAGTAACACAGGGTTTTTGGCTGACTAGACGTCAGAGTTAAGGAATGTGGATAGGCAGAATGGTGTGACCAATGTAAACAAGGGTGAAAGTAGGGTAGATGTAATTATACAGGCAGTTGCAGTTAATGAAAGTATCATGATACAATGCCTGGGCAATGTTGCAATTGTAGAAGTACCCTCTAAAGAAGTAGAATCTAAATTCCATACAATTCAAATAGCACAACAGGTGGAGGAGTTTGTATTTACCCAGGAGTGTAAAGTGTTAGAAAACAGCAATGAATTGGAAACCGTATGGGTACATGTTAATGAACAAACGAGTGAGGTAAATTAAATTTATACTGTTAATATTTGTGAAAATGTAGAGTTGAGTGCTGAGTATGAGAATGAGTCAGTGGTAGTAAAGGGGGAAAGTGTAGATGTTGTAGAGAAAGTGGAGACAGACATAGTTGAGGTTATGAGTGTATTGGTACAAATGAAAGATGAGAGTAGATTATTGAAATGTCACACTAGTTGTACCAATTTAGCAATACAATGTTTACAAGGTTACACAGAAAGTAGAGTCAGAGTGAAGTCAGTCAAAGTCTGTAAATTCCGTATATGGGGGGTAAATTGATTTGTTTCCATGAAACTAACTCAGAAATTTTAGACAGAAATGGGAGTAGCAATTTCAGAAGTAAGAATTACGTCAAAGGTGATGTTGCCGAATATGTATGAAATAGGGGAGTACTGTAAGTCTGGGGGTTACCCAGGAGTGAAACCATGTAGTGTTTGGTGGGAGGAGTGTATGGTAGTACAAGAGGAAAATGTGTTTATCAAATGTAAACAACTAAAAGATCATGCAAATGTTAAATGAGCAAGGAAAAAAGGTTGGTAGGTAAGAGGAGAATGGCAACCGGTAATGGAAGGAAAAAAGTAAAATTAAGCAGAGAGAGGAGTGTATTGTGTAGGAGGCGGAAAAGGAAGGTGGCAGCAAGGCAGACTGTCTGCCATGTAGATTAAGGTAAGATGTAATTACAATTGTTAGTGTATATGTCATGTTAATTTTAAGATGGTTATTTTGCATTTTTTTTTTATTTGTGTCAGTGCAAGAATTGTGAAGGTTTAAAAAGTGTACTTTATGTAGGTGAGGTTTGATGAACATTGTTTACAAGTGAAAACCAGATATGTTATGATAAATCCATGAGTGAGGAATATGAAAGTGATGTGATGTTTAAATATGAGTCAGAGGAAGCAACATTGAACACTTTAAATAGTGAATAATAGAATTGGTAAAACAGAACATGGTCCCAACAAATTTTACATTTTCTTTTAATTAAGACACATGTGTGTCAGATTTTTTCAATGAAGGAGCACCATTTTTCAGTAAGTTTGTAACTAAGGGCAATGTTTAGTGTGAATTATTGTCATTTAATAATGAATACAGTATTTTCAGGTGTTTAGGTTAAGAGAGAACTTGCCAATTTTCGTTTTTGAGAGTGTTTAAAGTGTCACAGGTAGCACATAAATGTAAATTTTATTTGTGTGACTTTTGTTAGGGTTACCTCTGTCAGGTCAGGCGTAAAGCGGTGACGTTTGCTACCAGTAGTTTTCAGGAAAGCTGGTACCATCTATGCTCTGAATTTTCCATCTTCTTTTCCTTCTATTCTATTTCTGTCTTTTTCTATATATTTTGTCTTGGGTGGTTTGTGTCAACCCCTCTCTTAGTCGGCAAAAGGGCCCCACCCACAAAACTCTTTCCTATCTTCTATTGCATTTCCTGTATCTTTACTGAAATTCTATACATACCTTCTTCCATACCTCATCTTAGGGCAACATTTTAGGGGTTCGCCCTACCCCAACGTTTGACCCAAGTGTCAAACAGGATAGGATTGTAACTACAAATTTATTACAAAGTTCACACATAATTTGCAGCTGCAGGTCTCTTGGTGACTGCACCCAGAGGGTCATGGTTGATGGCCAATAATGTAGTTGGCAGCTGCTGGTATTTTTGCCACTTAACTTCAAAGTAGTGGTAGAGGACAATTGAAGTCCTGAAGATGTTAACTTTTATGTTGTTACAACTATTGCTGTTGAAGAGCACTTTCATATTTGTAGATCCATGCCACTTACGTCCATACTGGTTTTTTGAGGTTTAACCTCAAATTTTAGGGTATTAATATGTGAGGCAAGAGTGATTGCCTACGTTCTGGTGTGGGTGTGTGCATTATGCAGGTGTGAAGAGAGAGTTGGGGGGTTGGCATAAAACAACAATAATTGTAAGGAAAATATTCCATAAAAGAATTGTGATAAATGTTATGGTGTGAATGGTGTTGCGTGTTATGTGTATAAAGCTGAGAGTGAATATGTCAAGGGTATAAGGGTATGTATGTAATATTAATGCTTATACTATTATTAGCTTAAGAACTCTTGTTTCCAAAGTGTCTAATTTTGTTGCATTTGATGTTTTATTGTAACTTTGATTATGTTGTTTGAAAATGTATTGTGGTTAGGTGCTGAAGTGAATGTGTTGCAAACAGTTATTGACTTCTATGTCACAAATAAGAGATGTTTAGACTTTGCATTTAATGAACTATAAATAAACACAGTGTTTTTGAAATGTGTTTTGAAAATTATATATCTGAGTAGTCACATGGTTTTCAAAACATATGACATGTAGACAGTTTTGAAAATATTTTGAAAATAAAATTTCAAAATTATATATTAAAATTTTACACAAAATAATTTTCTTTTTTTGAGATTTTGTGTTATTTTAACATGGTTGTAATTTGAGGTGTCGTGTTAAGTGTTGATGAGTTTGGAGGAGTAGGGTTTAGGAATTGCTCCAGAATGTGTATTACTGTGCCTTCGCTCTGAGAATGGGTGTTGGGGTGTTACAGGCCTGTGTAATTTTTAAGGGTGCACTGACCTAGGTTTTTTATATGAAATGTAAATGTGGCAGTAGTTATATATAATGTGGTTGGGGCAAATCTGGATCCATACCTTGGTTAAATGTGAGACTGACTCAGTAACTTTATAAAGTAAATATGGGCAATTATACTGAAGCATCTAACCTAGAAACAGATTTTACACACTCACTTAGCTGGATAAAAAAATTAACAGGATTTTTTAAATTGCTTTTGCTGAAACTTAATTTGAATTGATCAAAGTTTGTGAGGTTAGGAGGACATTACAGGGCATATTAATTTTGTGTTCTTTTTTGAAAGCGTTAATATTTATAAAATTGATTATAGTTATTTCTCTTGTGTATTGGTGTTGTAAAGTTGATGCTTATATGCAATAAGGGTTTTTTGGTAGAGTGACCAAAGTGTTTCAGGATTTGTGTATTCGTCTTTAGTGTTCCGGTATTGAAAGTTTCATAATAATGTTGAGTATTATGTATATGTGCTATATGAATTACACCTGTTTACATTAGTGCTTGTCCACACAATTGCTTACATTTTTTTAATTGTTACACACAACTTACACTTTGACTTTCATTGTTGATAACTAGAATTTTGTATTTTATAATAGATGTAATCTAGTGGTAACAGAATATTTTCTATACAAATGTTTTCTGTAACACAGAGAATGTACCTTATCCATGTTTACTTACCTTGGTATGGTTGTTGAGGTTTTTGTGGTGTGTATACATGATTGACTTTCATCTTTTGTGGAGAGGTACAACTGATGGATGTTTATATTTCAGGTTTTTGTGAATAAGGGAATGATAGTGTCTTGTGATTTAGTGACTGTTCTATTGTTGTTTTGTAGCTATTCCAGTGGGAGTATGTTATCTTCAGTAAAAGGAGGGTGTTGGTGGCTTACAGGGTGTTTGTGTGTTGTGGTTGTAGGAACAAGGTCACAGTCGTATACTGGTCACAGTAGTATATTGCTTTGACACTTTAAAGTAATGTTTTGATTTCGTAAAAATTTCTTTGACATTTTCCCCAAATCAAGGGGGGTAATGTAGCAATGCATTTATACACATTTTTATCACTTTTTAAATTGCTTTTCATGTTCACTTTTTGTTAAATTTCCCAGTTTCATTTGTCACTCAGCGTAATTGTCCAAATTTTTCCTTTTATGCCACAGTTTAGAAGGGCTTTATCAGTTTACATATGAGGCTGTAATACAAGTATTATCTGTAATACATGACACTTTTGGTTTCCCAGGCCTCAGAGTGAGGTGATGCCACTTTTGAGGTTACGTTTTTTTCTTGATTCCCATGCCATCAGCACTTTTGTAGTTCCACGCAGCGGCGTGATGTAATGTACAGCCAATAGGAGGCCATGAGCCCTGGCCAATGGGTGTATTTTTATATTTGTGTTAAGGAGGGGGGGGGCTGCTGTACACGTGGAGTTGTTGGCAACAAGCCCAGTGCTCGGAATAACATTTTTCCTACCACTGAGGCAACATGTCGGTCGGCCAGTGTAAGAATTTCTTCCACCACCTCTCAGTGAACGTGTAGTGCACAGTGAATAACATTTTTCGTACCACTGAGGCAACATGTCGGTCGGGCCGACCCTGTTTTTTTTTTCCACTTAAATTATTTTCAACGACGATTCGGAAATGTAGTAACGACTGCTGTGACATTGTACCTGAGTGAATGTAGATGACAAGGAAGACGTGTCTGTTTATGTCCTACTGACATACTTGTACTGTCTTCGACCATCCAAAAATAAATTGTTTCGTATCCGACATGGATTTTTCCTGTTTTCATTTATATTTCAACCAAGTGTATTAACAATGTGCCCATAATGACTGTGGCTAGCTGGAACCCAACATCACTGAATGCAGAGTGTAACTTGTTTGTGGTGTAGCGAGCTGATGCTATGTTGCAATGTTCATTTAAAACAGTTATTAGTTTTGAAAAGTGGAATTTTTTGAACATTATAAGTGAAGTTGATGTCCATATTAAAGAAAATAATAACTTTTTCAATGAAAGGAAAGTTTTGGAATTATAAAGAAAATTATTTAAATTTAACACTGTAATTTAAATCCAAGATTATAATTAACATCAATAGTTTTTCTGTATTTTATTTTTTGACTACAAATAAAAGTTGAGGTGTTGTAAAGAGTACTGGATATGAAAATCATAGAGCTGAAGTGATGAGAGATTGCTGCTCCAGTTTATGTCATTGGATCTAAGCACTTAGAGTAAGACATAGATATTAAAAATATAATGTTAATGTGGCAGTGGTTTTTTATAATTTTGGGGCTGACCTGGGTCCACTTCCTTTTTTAATGTTGTGTTCTGATCCTAGTAAGGAATAAAAGTAAATATGAGTTATCTAACTGGAAAGGTTATGACATGTATAGAGGATACACCCTCAATTTTAACTGGAAATTAGAACATTCAAATGCATCATAATAGTTTTTTTTAACAAACATTATATTTGATAAGAAACTATTAATGTTGAAATTATATACATCAACACTGTGAACCATGTTTTTTATTTTAATGTGAATGGGGGTAATATTGAATAATCTTGCAGATAGCTTTTCCTTGTAATATTGTAAGTGATGTTAAATATTGTTTTATTTTTGTATTGTTTGCAAGTTGAAGTTTTTATTTATTACTATTTAAAGATGTTTTGAGGTTCACATTATACCACAAGAGTTCACAAATGTTTTACAGGGCAGTTACCAGGATAAGAAAGTGATTACAAAGTCAACATAATTTTCTTTAGTAAAGACTTTGGATCCACTTTTTTCATATTAAAAACCTGTGAAGTAACTAATTAAAAGAATTTAAATTGAATGTTAGTGTAAAATTGTGGTAAGTTAAAACAACTATGTTATATATATTTTTTAAATTAATTTTCCCTCAGTGATGAATTGTAATATGATATATTTTACTGCCATAAAAATGTTCTGTTTCACATACAAACATTATTTATATTGACACCGTTGGGTGAGACATGAGAAGAACGATGACACAAATACTTACTGGTAATTTGGGTGCCAGCAGTGCTTCCCAATCACAGCACTATTGAGACTCAGGGTTTCTTCTGTGGGTTCTGTGTGTCCATCTCACCCGTGCATACTTACAAACACGTTGGCAATACTAAACTTTTAATAAAAATCATTGAAATAAACAATAGATAAAACATATGTACACACAGAGCTGGCTAGGACGGGAATAATTGCACTATACACTAATTATATAATGACATAGACCCGTGAATGATGCATGAAATAAGATGGGACACAGGGTGAATATTCACAATAAACACACACATGTGTGAAAACAAGCTTAGGTGGCGCAGATGCTGCTGGATGAAATTCAGAGCAGACCACGTGGAGCAGATGAAAGGGCAATATTTCTGCGTGGAAACAGCAAACTAAATTCAGATCAAATATTATTTGTGTTAAGCAAATGATTCTCTTTACGATTAGCTTTGTTACAGGCTTGTAACAGGCCTAATGGTGGTGAAATCAAACATTACTGTGACCACGTGGTCAAGTACAAAATGCATCAATTTACGGGAAAAATACATTAAACCTGAATAAAACTGACATAGAACCCTGAAATAAATGATTGCACATACTATGTTATATAAAGAAGCTCTTAAAATGCAATGATGGCATATACAAAGGCTTGGCTTCAGTCGGCCACGTGGTTATACGTGATGTTGCCGTAAAATATTCAAACACGAAAATTACCCTTAAACACATACATAAAAATAAAACTCTTAAAATTGTGTGCAGCAATAATGAAGAAGTTACACTGAAATGCCACAAACATAGGCAGATGGCATCTGATTCAAAATGCGTGTGTCGCGAGACCTCTCCGACATCTTTCTCCTCCTTCTCCTCGATTAAGTTAGAAAAATGCCACAAGAGCGTAAGAATTAGTAAAGCGAAAGCATAATGCTGGGGAAAATGTCTGGCAAAAACATACGCAAGCAAAGATTAACCGGTAAACTACATTGACTATGGAAACCTAAATCAGTGAACAAAAGTTGTAGTGCGCACGTGAGTGTCTTAACTCGCCAGCTCTCCTCGACAGACTGTCCACATACAAGCATCGCACGGGCCTACCATGGTCGCCCAAGGGGTTCACATAAGAGGAAGTGCTATGCACGCCGAGTGAAATATTTTATAGTGAAAATAAAATGGCACAAATTAAATTAGATATTGTTTTACATTTCTATAACTTTCTAATAAATTTAAGTATTATTTTAATGTCTCTTTGTGATGGCGTTCATGCCAGAATATTAAGTGTTCTTAAGCTCGGTGCCGCGGGCACTTTGAATATTCATAACCAAACAATTAAAATTGGTACAAACACTTTTAAAACATTTTAAGACATATTAAACCCTGAAATTAACATTTATAGGAAAGTTCAAAATTATTGGCATTTTCGCGCATGTGCGGGACACGTGACACGTGAGCGCCATCATGGGCTCTAGCATGACTGGCTGTTAGCTGGCGTCAAACCACCCTTCCCTCGAAGGCTAAGACGGTGCGAACAACACAACATTGCTCTGACAGGATCTACCCGGCTGGTTGCCGATTGAGTGCAAAGAAAACATGGCCTCGGACGTCGTCGGTTTCTTCGGCGTTTGCAGGGGGTGAAAGTGTATGCAGGAACAGCAATGTGGGTACGTGGAGCTGACTTGGCTCGCATTTTGCAAGTGCTGTGTTGCACTTTGTTGACACTTGACGTCACACTCACTGCCCTACTAGTTTCCCCAAAACCTTTTAAAATCTCTTGCCTTACTAGGCTCTCCCCTGCAGGAACTAGAAAGCCTCTAGAAGGAGTCTCACCTTCACATGAGGTATCAAGGTTTATGTTTACTTTTTGGTTACAACCAAATTCAGCTGTACCCTGGGGAAACACCTTAAAATTCAACTCACTAGCACTGGTTGTGTTGAAATTTAAGTGTGCACTGGTGTTACCACTTTCTTCGTGTACACTTGGAAATCCCTTGAACTCACTCTGATTCGTTGTGAAATGGTGTTGTGGTTCTACTTGTTTCCAACTCCTCACTATTAGGTGTTACGTGTTCAGTAGGTGCAAAACCCTCAAATACCAGTTCATTACTTTGGCTGGGTGTTCCCTTGTTAGTGTTGTTCTCCTCAGTGTACATGTTGTTGTTCTCCTGTGTACTCCCTGGAAATATTCTCTGAGCTCGCTGCGGTACTGGGCGTAACGTCGTCTTCTTGCCTCTCTTCCCTACATGCGGTCGGGCTATCCACAGGTTGTCACAATGCCGTTTCGTGACCTGTCTGGGTCCCAACTTCACTAGATACGTGGAATTTCCCATCTTTTCCACAACTCTCACTGGCCCTGCCCATCTAGGTGCCAGTCCAGCACAGTATTGCTTAGCCCTGGCCGATAACTGGTTTTCTCGTACATACATGTACATCCCGGGTACATGTTCAGGTGGTGGCCTCTTGCTATCCAGTACCCATACATTACAATAGCTGAGCTGGTTCACCCTGCCTTCTTCATGTACCTGCGCCTGGTGTTCGGTGATTTGTTCAGATGATCTGGGTGGGTTTTCGCAGGGTGCTCCGGGGGCAAGGAGTTCGCAAAATTGAACATCTCGGCAGGTGTTTTGCTTGTTGCCACATTCACTCTATTCCGTAGGCAAAACATTATCTCCGGGATCAATTCGACCCACCTAGTATGATACTAGCCTAACCATACACGTAATTGGATTTTTATGTCCTGGTTTTGTCTCTCGGTTGACTTAGCCCTGGGATGGTAGGCTGGAGTAGTACGGTGTTCTGTCCCCCACCTGGTACAGTACTCCCTCCATTTTCGACCTACAAACTTTGTTCCATTATCCGTCAACAAATATTTGAGGTGTCCCTACCTCGGGAAAAACTCGTTCTGCAATATTGTTCCATGGTGTCCGCACGAACGTTGCTAACTGGAAATGCTTCGGTCCAAAGGGTAAATAAATCCGTGGCGACAACAAGAAATCTTTTCCCAGTTTTTGTACGTGGGTATGGGCCCATGAAGTCGATAGCTACTGTTCTGAATGGCTCGGTTGTCAGCCATGGTTGTTGTGGAGCATCGCAGTCTGCTCTCCATGGCTTACGGGTGTTTCACATGACACAGTTCTGTACGTATCTCCTGACATCTCCCTGAATCCCTGGCCAGTGAAAACATTTCTGCACATTCCTTCGTGCCTGTTTGGATCCCGGATGTCCATGTTCCAAACTGTCATGTGCGTATTTTAACACAAGTTCCCGTTTCTCTCTCGGTACATACGTCCGCCATCGCACACAATTACCAGGTGGTTTCATTTGTATTTCCCTGTCCACTACCCTCCAGTGTTCTGTGTAGTGTGTTTCACAGTGTTGTTGGTGTTGCGCGGAATTTGGGGAATTTTCTTGTACAGTGTGTACCTCCTTTAACACGTCACGTACATTCACCGAAACAAGTTCGCCACGTGGTGTGGCAACAATATTTTGTATAACGAGGGTTTGTGTTTCTGCAGTTGGTATTGCACGGCACGGTGGTAGCACATCTTCCTGCTCCGCATCGTCAGTTACTGTTACATTTGGGCAAGGATTCCTGGACAAGGTGTCCGCAAGCTCATTGGTTTTTCCTGCCACATGTTCTACCTTGAAATCGTACTCCTGCAGTTACAGCGCCCAGTGGGTAAGTTTACTTTTCCCGTTATGGATTCCCTCTAAACATACAAGGCATCGGTTGTCAGTTTTGAGCGTAAACTGCCTTCCTAGAAAATATGGCCGGTACTTCTGCAATGCATGTACAATGGCCAAACATTCTTGTTCGTTAACGTGATATTTACGTTCTGCATCTCCGAACTTTTCACTGTGATAACTGATGATATGTTTTTCCCCGTGTGTTCCCTCCGGATACAGAATGGCCCCAATGCCTTTTTGATTGGCTTCTGTTTGTACGACAATAGATAATTCTGGGTTGAATCTAGGCACCGGATTACAGTTCTGAAATGGAATTTAATGTCTTGAAATGCCCGATCGGCTTGCGGTGTCCAGACAAATTTACGCTTCTCACACAACAAAGCAGTTAACGGCGCAGTGATTACGGAAAAGTTTGAGCCAAATTCCCTTAACCAATTAATTAAGCAAAAAATTTCGTCACTTGTTTACATGATCTAGGTGTGGGTTTGTTTTGAATGTCCCGTATGTGTTGTTGTTCTGGTTCGTGTCCGTTTTCTGTTACATAACGCTCTAGAAACTCCATTTTATTCATACCCAACTTACACTTTTCCACTTTGCACGTAAGTTTATTGCGTTCAAGCCGTTCAAACACAAGGTTCAAATGGTGCAAATGCTCTTCCCAGCTGTTAGACCAAACCAGTATATCATCCAAATATGCCATCGCAAAGACTCCAATAAATCCATCTAATACATTAACCATTAAGTTCTGAAACGTTGCAGGGGCACACTTTAAACCAAATGGCATGGCTACAAACGGAAATCTAAGTTCATCTGGGGGTAGTAAAGGCTGTTTTCTTTCTGTCCTGTGGGCGGATAGGCACTTGCCGATATCCAGACTTTAAATCAAGTGACATAAATAAATGATGCTGGGCCTAATGTTGACAAAGTGTCTTTCATGTTTAGGACTGGTGGCGGCATGTTTGCAGTAATCTTATTTAAGGGTCTAAAGTCGACACACAATTGCCATTCGCCATCTTTCTTTGGAGCAAGGGTAATACCTGAATTATAGAGACTTTGTATAGGTTCAATAACATTATCGTTGAGTATCTCACATACATGTTGGTTGATGACACAGCGAAAGAAAATACCTGGGTCTTGTGGCTTGGAGTACACCAGGTCCTCGTACGTGGTGATGACTGTGTGCTCCGTGATGCCGGTGCACTGCAGCTTCCCCTCAGTGTGGAACACACTGGTATGCTGGTCCAGCAGATGTTGGAGACGTTGCTGATGTGTGGTGGGCACCTCGTGCTCGAAATCAGCAAGTGGCACAGCAATTGTTGTTATTGGTTATATTGCTCCCTCGGCGTAAACAGTCCATTGGCCACGTGTCCCTATGTGCAGACGATTCAGGTGCGGTTCTATCACGGCGTGGTTGTCAACAAGCCATGGCAGTCCCAAAATCACTTCTTCACACAAGTCCAGCACAATGTAGACATCGCACTTGGTACACAGCTCTCTAATTCCTACCGTTACTTGCATCACACTTTTTGCTTCTCCCTGGTGGTGGGTGATAGCGAATTGCAGACATCTCGGTAGAACCCTAGTCATTATTGCTTGTACTAAATCCTCACGCACAAAGTTGTGACTAGCGGCAGTGTCAATAACAGCTGTGACATTTTTTCCCTTCAATTTCAACACATACTCGTAGTGCTTTGAAGGTACTATCAGTTACCTGAACACTCTTGCACGCCTAGCGGACTGGTTTTCCTGCTGCGGTGGCAACTGTGTAATCTGCCTGACAGGAGGCAGCGGTCGCATGACATGGGTAACCAGCGCGGGGGGTACAGGTGGCGGGGGTGCACTTTGTCGGTCCGGCACTTGTTCTCTGTGTTCCACCTGCTTACCTTGTTTGTAGGCACGTGCCTCCCTTGTTAAAAATTCCATGCTCTCCCAGCTGGCTCCACGCAACAACGGCCTAATGTCCAGTTTTGACAATGTCACAATGATCTCTAAAACGCTGCATGTCGGCTGACCTGGGTTCAAACGCTTGAACAAGCCTAGATACATTGTATAAATTCCTCAATGCCTTCACGTTCACATTGCTGTTCATGGTACAGTCACGTTAGTGCCTGTATAGCATCCCCGTCTGTGTCAAATCGACCTAGCACTCTCTCTCAGAACTCCTCCCATGTGACTCGATAGTCCATTACCAAGTTCCACCATGTGGCAGTGGTTCCCCTTAACCTGTTGGCAGTTACCTCAGTCCAGTCATCCCTATGCACGTAATGCCTATGCAATTTATCTTCGCACACTGCTGGAAACGTACCCGGATCTTCTAAGTCATGTCCCGCGAAAGTTGGCAGTAATACATTGTGATCTGGCCCGGTTCAGCCCTGTGACGTGTACGTCACAACTACTGGAGATGTGGGTTTCACCTCTGGTGTTGGCGGTGGCGCAATCTCAACACAGTTCGTCTTACGGCACTGGTCACCGTTGCGGTAGGTGGTAAACTCCGCAGGCCCTCTTCATCAGGCTTTAGATGGTGATTTCTAGATGCGTGTAGGCCTGCAGGTTTTGTAGGTTTGTTCTGATGTCTGTAAGAGATGACAGCAATTTTGTGAAGAACGTATTATTTACCGATCAAGGAACCTTCACAAACCAAGGGTGCATAAATGTACTAAATATGCAGTACTGGGCGACAGAGGATCGGCATTGGGTCTAGCATGTGGAGCACCAGCGACAGTGGAAAGTGAATGTGTGATGAGAAATTTTTTGAAAGTATGTCATGGGGCCATACTTCATTCAAGGGACAATGACCGGCTGTACATACACCCATTTCCTCAGCGATAACTTACCAGTAATTCTGGCAGACATACCACTCAACATACATCTGAAATATGTGCTTTCAGCAGGGTAGTTATCTTGCGCATTTTGCTCTGGTGCCGAGGCAAGTGTTAAATGAAACGTTTCCAAACTGGTTGTTAGAGCCTGGTGGTGTTGCAAGATGGCCAGCTCGCTCCACCGACCACATACCTTTCAATTTTTTCTTGTGGGGGACACTGAAAGAAATTGTGTATAACATGGTTCCTACAACGCCAGAATACATGCAGGCACGCTTTGTGACAGCTATCAGTGGCATAATGCCATAAATAATTCAGGCCACTCATTGCTCGCTATGTGCATTTACAGATGTGTATTGCTGTAGATGTTAAACACATTGAGCAAATGCTGTGAAAAGATCTAATATGAAACACTTCAACCATATCTGTGCTCTTTTGTACTATGCATGTGGATATGATTGCATTTATCCTTATGTTGGTTTGTTCTATTTTTGTTGTGAATCTGTAAGCACTCATACTCAGTACAGTAATTGAATAGGAATCAATTCTCCTCAACTACATTGGAATCTGAATAAAATTTAATTGATTAATATCAGACGCACTCACATTGCCCATCTTCCATCTGCTGTTGTGTTCTCCTTTGTCCAATATCGCATTCCGTGCTCCTTACCCCATTATGGTAAGCGCTATGCTGCTATAAGGAAGCAGTCATGCCAAAGTAGTCACAGTGCGTGTTGCTTGCTTATCCACTGCCCCATGTTACCGGCCCGCTTAACTTAATCATATTTGCACATTATTTCTTGGCTTATGTTCCTTTCCATTGCATATACTATATCACTGAATTCCTCTTTGCATGTACTTTCAGATGCCATTGAAATAAATGTAGGTTTTCAGGGGAAAAAATTATATGTGGTTTAGTTATTTATGTCCATACACCTTACGAATAGTCACTGTGCAGAAAATTACTTGCCCCTGTATGGAATTTTTTTTAGCGAAAACTGCATTTCGTGATCTGCAACCATTTCGGAAATTTTGGGGGTTTTCACATTAGGCAGCCCAACCGGTATAACACTATTATCTAAAGACCCCAATGTTCAGAGCCACCCAAATCTCTCAATGACACCATTAAGTATTTCTTTCATTCCATACTTAATAAACATATAATGTTTATAAGTTTATTAAATAAATTTTTAGGTTTCTATTAAATCAATATATTGAAATTATAGTCCTACATTTCTAGCAGCCACATTTGGCACCTTTGAAGCTTAAATGTTACAGAGAGTGACAGTTTATAATACCACTTAAAGTTATATATTTTCTCAACTACAAATGTGAAAATGATTACATGTACTCCCATAGCCCAGAAATGTTCCTATGCCCTTTGTGCTGATTGTGCCCAATCAACAATTAACAGGCAGATGGACTGGTAATCATTCACACAGTATTTTGATGAACACATGACAATGCAAATCATGATTAGATTCCTAAAAAACAATTACATTGTAATGTTGTATCATTAAGGTCTTGAAAAGTGAATTTCCCAAAATCAGGTTAAAAGAAAACTGTTCATTTCCAGTTCAACTATTTCCAACCATCTATGGCAAATAAGGCAAGTGGGAAGATAAAATTATAAAAACTAAATACAGCATGAAATGATGGGAGGATTCCAAATAGCAGTGGTATCTGCATAATCTGTTGGTTCATTACAGCAACATGCCCCTACATGTTAGTAACACAATGTATGATAAGAAGTAGATACTGTACAATAACTGCAAGCAATGTGAGCAGTGTTTGACATAGGAGAAACCAACAGACATGTTCTTCTAAAACCAAGGTTGATGGCTCAAGGCTATGCCACTGTCTTGTACACTGGAAAATTTGACAAAATTCACTGGCAGGTGTGTAAAAAGCAGCCACTTCTGCTCAATAGAAAGGGTCCTCCAGTCTTGGCAGATGTCAAACCTCATACAACAAAATTATGAAAGAGAAGTCGAGTGACCTGAGGTATGAATTAATATCACGTCCTCCATATTCTCCAAATTCAACCATCAAAACTCTATAATTATATGTATTGATGTGTGCCACGTCCCTGTCCCACGTCGTCTAGCAACCCTCCGAAGTTCAATTCAGCACCACACGAGTGCAGCAGTGCTCAAGTCAGTGTCCCGTGTGGCTGCATGAGTTTGAACCAGTGAAAACGTGATGAAATATTTTGTAATTATTTTTCAGTTTATTTTTTCAAGACCCTTTTCATTATTATTATTATTTTTGTGAGTGCTAAGTATGTTATTAAATTTAATTCTCATGTTCTCTGTGCATTAGCAAATATTCCCTTTTGATCACATGTGAAGTGGAACACCTTCAAAAGTGAGTGAGATATTTGTAATATGATAATACGTATCACCCATGTGATCAAGTGCACTGTGTATTTTTAATTGTAACCAGATTTTTTAGTGCAGATATGTGTTTGTTTTAGTTTTTAACCAAATGTTGTTTCCCACGCGCAGCATGCATTTTGATAAATACGTCATGCTACCACGTGATGGGGCGTGCCGTGTAAGCAATAATATTTAAAGTGTTTTCACCCTGTTTATTTTGTGCACCTGAACGCATATTAAAATTAAGATTAACTTTCGTTTTGAGACAGTATCGAATACAGTATAATATGAGCCATAACCAGTTTTTGCTTACGGTGTTTGCGAACCAAAGACACGCATGCCGTAACACATGGACCACGTGCCAAAAAGTGGCCAAATAAATGTAAAGGGTTTTTAAGTGTTTTATGGCAAGCGTTAGTTATGTTCATTATGTTGTGTATTTCAATTTGGCAGAGTGTAAATAAATGTAATTGAATCCCCGGACATGCAGAGCTGAGCACTTGCGTAGTTTAACCTCCAAATGACCTCCAAATGTGAGGTTAGGTTGCCAGTTAAGTGTTAAGTTATTATGGTTAAATTTTATATTTTATCCAGTGATTTTTGTATGTAAAATGTTGTGTCTTATGCCTCATTTTCATCCAGGGTAATATTCATTCATTTTGTTTCACTTATTATTTACATGTGTTAATTTAAGTGATCATGTGACACGGCGGTGGATTTGAAGCCAGTGAGCAGCCAGCCCAACGCTATGTTCATTAATAGCGTCTTAGTTATGACGTGAGGTAGACGTACGTCGGGTGTCCTCCCCGTGCACTTCACTGTTTTCATGCCAATCATGTAAACTACAATAGTTTTATATTAATTTTTTAGAACCTTGTTTGTGTGCAGCCCGAGGAGTGAACTGCCTCATAGCCCGTCCATTAGTACATGGAAGGGATTTAAGTTACCATAAATCTTTATTCAGGCTTCTTGCCGCCTTTTCTGTGAAAGTGTGTCCCTTAAATGGGACAGTAATATTGTAAGTGCCTCATATGAAGGTCTCGTGGAATAAATAAGAATGTGACGTGACTTGTAATCTTTTTATTTCACCGGCCACTTATTCAATGTGTAACTTGGTAATTAATGATATTGGAGACCAGAACAGCCTTCACGGGAGTGAGTAAGCGTTTGGGGGAGGCTGGCAGCCCCCTAACTTAGGCATTTGAAGTTTAAGTTGGAAAAAGTAGTCAATGCTTGGTACGTGTAGTATCGGGATGAAACACCGCACACTAGCCCAGGCCAAAGATACATTTAATTTATTCTGGATACCGCTATCATACAACTTGTGAGCAGCACAGATCCACAGCGGATTCCTGGAAGAAGCCACATTCAGGGTGGTTGACCACACGACCCCACTTTCTTTGTGCTCACAACTACTGAACACTGGCGCCCATCCCGGTAATTATTTCCTAAATCAACCTTCCAAAGTGTGTGATCCTAATTTCTCCGGAATCCAGAGGCCAGAGCCGTTAAAATGGCCTTGCCCAACGAGGGGCTTGGTCTCATGCTCATTTCCTAGTTGTCAGTATTTTAAAGTTAATTACTGAAATTTCTTACATCACAGGAGCCACATTCCTTCAAGGATGGGGTTGACAGCCTTGTGAATTGTTTGTAGAAATAAGTTTCTGCAGTCAAAGTTACATATGAATGATGGAAATATGTTTCCTTCATTCCTAAATTCAATAATAATATACAGTACAAAAGCAGCCATTTATTTCCAAACAAGATATAATATATCTCATATATAAAGGTATACTGGTATTTTATGTTACAAATGTATACTTAGTGATTTCATAGTATAATAATTAAACAATATCAGAGAAACACCTTGTACTCACCTATTTCTGTTTGCTCTGACAAGTAATTGGTATATAGAGAGAGGTCATTATTAGGGAAAAAAGGGGGTTTGTTGTTGACATCCAAAATTTCCACTGCAACTGTAGCAGTTGCAGTCTCACGAATTGGGATGCCAGCATCCACTACATGAACAATTATGTCATAATGTGAACCTCCTTTCTCGTAGTCCAGATGAGCATATGGAGACACTTTTATTTCACCTGACCTGAAAAAAATTACATTTATAATCAGCAAAACAAAAATATTAACAAACAAGGATTACAAAATGAATTTAAATTAAACAACTGCTACATTCTTGATTTAATTGATACATTATGCATTCACTGCCATCATAAAAACTTTTAAACCAAAAGGAAATTGTTAGATTCAAATATGTGGATTGTGGGATGACACTCATTAAAATATCACTGCATTAGGATAATGTTATGCCAATTACAGCACAAAAAAATGGCACTTTAAATTCTTCATCAGGTAGCCTGGTGCTTTTATTCACAATTGCCAAATTTGCTCATTGCCCAAAACTTTTACCAACAACATGAGGTGACACATTCTGTGCAAGTGAAGGGTTGATTACAAAATCCAGATTAGTCCAAAAATCCTATTTTTATATTACAATGGTGACTTGTGCTGCATTAAGAGGTACATCTTGTGGTTGAATTTGTTTCTGCAACATCACATCTTAAGCAACTGAAAACATTGTTGGAATATATGGTGTTTATACAAGATGCAGATATGTCCACTGCCAATCCTACAAAAATTGGTAAACTTGATTAAATGTATGGTTTCATGTGAATATTAACAACCCTGGATACCAACAGAGCATTCTCAAAGATAGTAATATTTCTGGCTATACTAGCTACGTTACGAAGGCAATTCAAATTAAAAGAAAATTAAGTAAGTATCATATTCTATGTAAGTTTTGTAGTTAGAATGCATTGTTTTTTTAATTTGGCTGTGTGTTTGTGGATAAAGTCTTCTATATTGCAAAATGTTGCTTCCATTACACAAAGAATTTCAGTGGCCACGTATGAACAAAATACACATCTCAGTGGTTTGACTGTTCTCCACCTGATTGCTTGGAGGTGACCATAAACTTCAAATGAAGAAGACAGGAAAAATTATTCATCAGCTTACACATACAAATTTTGTCTTGCAGGTAACGAGATTCCTATTTGGCATGAGTCTTTTGCCAGTATTCATGGCATTAGTAAACATAGTCACTAGACTGCAGTAGAGCCTAATCACAACTAACCAATTTTCAAAAGACCAATGTGGACGTCACAGCAATCAGCTAACCAAGATGGCAAATGCTGTGGTACAACTCTTTGAATGTCATATAAACGCATTTCAGGATAGGAAATCACATTATTCGTTACATGATAACCCAAACTGGAGATATATCCCTGAATATTAAGATGCATAATATGTTTCTTCACAAATATTCCATAATTTTTTCTTATAAAGCCCATTGGTCAGTTTTTAAGACCTTTACAATTGATTTTGGTTTCCCTAAATCTGATACACGTAATTTCTGTGATACTATGGAACAAAAACTGAAAGCAGCTGATGCACAGAAAGAAGGTTGTTGGCTAGATGTAGAGAACACCCAAATTATAAGAAAGCCGATGCTTACTGTTCTGAAAAGAGAAAATACACATTAAGAGCAAAACAATGAATGTCATTCAACTTCATGTAGAACTTATCTGTCTTTCACATAACAAGTAGTCTGCAACTATGGTACAAAATCATTGGACTACTTAGACAACATCTGTAATGATTCAGCCACAATGTATCATTACTATGAACATAAGGGTAAGAAGGCACCAAACAAAGTAATATCTATGCTTCTAGATTACATAAACCATTTGAGAAAAGACAAAATAAATTAAATACAGTGAAACTCTGTTAAGAAGTTTCTGAAGGGACTGAAAAAATAATGCTTATTAATCCAGAAAACTTACTGAAAGGGTCAAATTACACATTAGCAGATAGACAAGGTGCACAATTATTTAACTTATTAAACAGGAAAACTTCTTAAGTGGGAACTTCTTAACAGGTTTTTACTGTAGTATTAACGTGTTATGAGAACCTGGGACAAAACAAAAATAGGACAATAATACAGTTTTATATTGTCTAGTCCAAGTGTTGAAACTATATGATAAGATAAGTTACAATTTCCCAGTAGGAGGAAATACATACATGCCAAATGATCAAGACTTTTCTTTACCAGTGAATTGGGATGTCATTAGTACTGTGAGGAAACATCCAACTCTATTCTCTCTCTGTATAATGAAATATGATGACTTTGTAGACAATAAAGTAGCATCTGATCCATTTTTATTGAAAACTCTTAAACCTAGATTACAGCTGAAGGAGGCACGTGTGAGAGCAAACACTCAGAATTAAAAACACATGTTACAATCCATGGACTAAAATTGTACAATGTCAAGAATCACTTGCACATTATTTTTAATTTCTGCATTGTATCCCCACAACCCCACGATTAAGCATGCCAAAGTGAAAGCTCTCACCAAACTAATGGCCTACTTGGAAAGATCTGCCAACCGAGAGTTCTAAAAAGATGTCATTTCTGGAGAACCAGGAAATGGTAGCAGCAACAAAAGAGACAGTGAATTTGGGGAAGACGATGATGATAATAGTAGTGGTTGCAATTTGTCAGCTGCTTATGGGGTGGACATATGGTTCATGAAACCACATCAGTTCCTTTACTTATTCCAACCAAAATAACTTACATAACATAACCTAACAAACTCTGAATGCTATGTGAGGTTTTCTGGTTAGTGAATGTATAACTTTATGTACTTAAATATATTATCTTGGTGTATTTATATATTTGTTTTTAATTTCAAATAACACCCTTTTGTCAGCAAACAAAACTATATTCAACAAAAAGCAGATAAGTCCAAATAATAAAATAAATTTCAGGAAAAGAAATAATCATTATTTGTTATTGCAAGAGACAGCTAAAACTCTTTGGATATACACATACAACTAAACAATTTCTTGCAATATTAATGCTTACAATTAACATGAGAGAGAGTTTTTTCTGTCATTTCCTGAAAAAGTTACTTTTTGGACTAATCCCATTTTTGCTATCAATCCCTCAATTATTTTGGCCATCGAGCATTATGAAATACCTACTATGCATTGTGGAAATTACCCTTTGCTCAATAGCAGAAACAATATTTCTTATTTCTTTGTGGCCACTATAATTTGCTCATAATATGATGCAAGTATTCTGGTTGTACCTACAATGCAATTTTTTGGCTGTAGTTTTGTAAACTAAGTAAATTTTAAACTAATGTAGGAAAACCTAAACCAACTTAACCTAACCTAACCCAATGTGAACTAACCTTAGCTAACCTAAACTAAGCATGCATAAACACAAAGGGTAAAGGCATTGAGCATAAAATCAGACAAATGCTGTATTATATATTGTGGCTGATTTGACCACAAATCTCCATGAACATTTCAAGATGGAAGAGGCTGGTGTCCCATTTGGTTTCACTAATGTTCAATAGGTAATGAATCAAATGACTAGCCTGGCTGCAGAAGTGTTGAAAAATGACAAACACTCCTGTAAGACCAGAGGGGTGTGCAATGGGAAGGTGGTATCTGGCATTATGGCTTGGACCAATTATTGGCACCTAGGCACGACAATGAAGTGAGGTGTTAAGACTAACAGGTTGTTAGGGTCCAAAGGCTAAATTTATAAGTGGTTGAATTAATAGGTAAAGTTATGTTGAGATCACAGTGCAGTGAGGTATGGCGCCCTAGCAAGTACATAGGGCAAGCCTCCAAAGTGTAATGGGTGTAATGAAAAAGTTCCATTGATCGACTAAAGACAGCCTAGGGATTAAGCAAAGACCAGTGAACCTTACTCTGACATGTTTAAAATTAAAGCAGCTGACCTGTGATGAAGGCATATGTATTATTGATGATGAAGAGAGAACACTGAAAGATGGTGGTATTGATGAAATCCCAGCATTGTTCACCATAAAAATAATTTGCTGCACTATACAATGATTCCAGTTCTGACCAGCGCACTTCCAGAATGCTTGTACATGGGGGACTGGTAACCCTTTGCCAAGAACATGTCATTTCAAATAACAGTGCTGATGTCATTAATGTGTGCTCATTGTTCCAGCAGTCCATGTACTAGAATGTACATAGTTAATTCAATGTCACATATTGTACATTACAGGCCCCACGCAAAGTGCAATGAACTGTATAGCGCTCAGAGTGTTCAACAACCATCCAACATGGGCTTGTCCATAAGTAAGGTACAAGGAAAAAATGCACAGGTTTCCATTTTCTCCTAAATAAATTATTAACATAAATATTTCTGAATAGCGTAATACATTTTTCAGGAACAGACTTTGAGAGTTATTAAAAATAACATACAGAAAGTTTTATTTATTTATTAGGTTATGCCAACTTTTTAAAAGACTTGAATGCCAAATCTCACTGTAATGTTTTGTATAAGCCTGATACACACTCTTTCATAAGTCTGAATTCAGGCATGAATATGGATGACCAACCATGTTGCCATGCTGCTCCCTGCTACTTCATCTCCTTGTACCACTCATGGAGTGAAATAGAAAGATTTGGGCAACTCTTTATATAGAAGGTCTTGACAGCAGATGAGGGTGAAGTGACATGAGTATGGAGTAGCCTCGGAATGCAAGGGCAGAGTAAATGGGAGATACTGAGAAAACCCACCAACCAGTGGCACCACCCAGCACGATTCCCGCATACGAAAACCCAGGAGGGGCTCCACCAGGAATCGAACCCAGTTCGCCTAGGTGGGAGGCATGCAGTCTGACCACTACACCACCATGGTTCCTGTACCAATCATGCAATTTGTGTTGTATTAGTAGCAATATGTTTATTCAGGTAGTTTTTATCATCCATCTTTATACAACATCACTTACATAATTGACACATGTTGCTAACCTGACTGACATACGTATCCTGTAGGCCTGCATAATTACCTTACATTACATACATCACATCATATTTCCCTTTTCACAGACTAATGGTTGTGCTGTTGTTTTCATGACATATAAAACAGATTAGAACTGAAATACTAACATATGTTGCCAGCCTGACTGAAGTACATATCCTATAGGCCTACATAATTACCTTACATCCCACACATCACATTAGTACTGACATTAAGAATCTTCAGAACTTGAATCTAACAATTCCCAGACTGCATTCACAGCCATGAAGAAATACCAACTATGTAATCATTTCAGAAATTACAAAGCAGCACAGATTTAAAAAACAAGTAGAAAAAAAATAGTCATAAGTTGTCACTAACTCTTATATGAACTTGAGTACAAACAATATTTATGATATACCAATATATACAATATAACTATTAAGTCGAACTATTTATTCAGTTACACAATATGTACAAACTGGCTTCTTACTTAACTTTCTGAGGGGTCGTGTGCAAGAAGAATGCAATACAATCTCAGCCTGTCTAACATTTCCAGCCTTCCCAACCCTCTTACATTGTTGAACAAGTATGTAACTTTCACTCCATCCTGGCCAGGTCTCCTCATCCTCACTTAGTATTGTCTCTCTTTCTAGAGCATCCTGCATTATGCTAATAGTTTTCACTTGAATCTCAGTCTCCTTCTACCCTCATATTAATGTCCCCTGAGACAGTTGTAAGGTCATTATAGTTTTGACAAGAGCATGATGGTTATACGAAGGTCTAAGTCCTCAGATGTTCGTCTAGTGATATTCCCCCTGTAGTTTTGGACCAAATAAGACCTAGACGTTTTATGTTTGCCTAAGATTACTCATGGCTTCCAAAACTTGTCATGACTAGTCCCCTCTAGTACATTCTGCCCACTTTTAAATGCAATATACTACCTGTCTGATGCTAGATTGTACCATTGTCTAGTTTTCTTCTCTCTCTGTTTTAACCATTCATGAACACCCTTCTGTACCCTTGGTTTGAGTTTGTCCATCGACAATGGTAGCCCTGTACAACTAATCTGTTGTTTAATAGCTGAGATAGAGAAACTCCAATCCCTGGTATGGGAGTGGTCCAATTATCTCGCAAAGTATCTGTTTTCCAACATTTGCATAGAAGCTGTTTGGCAATGTGCACATCTTTTTCTGCCAAGCCATGGCTCTGTGCATATCTTGGGCTGCTGAACTGAAGTTCAAATCTATCCATTGCAAAATTCCTAAATTCCCTGGAATTGAATGGAATATTATTTGAGACCAATATTTGTGGGTCACCATGCACCACAAAAACTGTTGTGCAAGCGTCTACTACACTCTCCACATTTTTTCCTTGTAATGGAACAATCAACCCATTTGGAGTAAGCATCAGTGATTATCAAAAAATTCTTACTCCCAAAAGTTAAAATGTCAGCTGATACATGTTCATATGGGTGCATGGGAATGTCTCTTGAATAGTACTCATGTTTCTTGTTCCTGGGTGCATATTTTTCACAAGATTAACATTGCTTGACATACATTTCTACATCCCTCGCCCAATCTGGCCAGTACATGATGCTCCCAGTTCTAGCAAGACACCTACCCACTGAGCCATGTCCTTCATGTACTAGACTCAACATTTGTGGCCTTAATTTCATAGGCACGATAACCTTATCCTTATAAAATAGCAGGTTTTCTTCAGAAAAAATATCACGCCTAATTGGCCAATAGCAATGAACAATTTGGTTTTCCTGATTTTTTTGTTCTGGCCAACCAAGGGCATGGTATTTCTTTAACAGCATGAGTTCTGTGTCTGTGATTGTTTCTTTTTCAAATTGTACTTTTCTACTTGGAGTTATTGCAAGATGTGTGGAGACACTGTGCACCACCTAATCCTTGAGGTAGGAATGAGACAAAAGATCTGTGACATGCATCTCTTTCCTCGGTAAGTATGAAACAGTTAGGTCATATGGCAAAAGTTTTAACTGAAGTCTTTTAAGACGAGTGAATGCTACATTCCCTGAAGATTTTTCATCAGAGGATCCAAGGGTTTATGGTCAGTGCGTACTCAAATATGTTAACCAAATATCCACTCATGAAATCTGGTTACCCATAAACTATTGTTAACAGTTCCTTTTCTACCTGATCCCTATTGCATTCATTTTCTGGTACCTTCCTAGAAGCAAATGCGACTAGTTGCCCCTCCTGCAGCAAACATGCACCAAGACCTGATTGTGATGCATCACACTGCAAGATTATTGGTAATAAAGCATCAAAACTCCTTAGGCATGGAGCCCGGGACACCAAGTATTTTAACTCCTATAGTGATAGGTCATGAGCTGGCAACAATTGCCACATCACACCTGATTTCCTTAGATTCTGCAAGGGCTGCTCAATTTCTGACTTGTGTATAAATGGTCTTATATAATTAAACATGACTAAGACACTCTGCAGTTCTTTCAGGTATTTGGGATGTTGAATTTCCCTCAAAGTTCTGGTCGTTTCAGGGTCAATGCTCATTCCTCTTTCAGAAAACACATGGCCTACATATTTTACTTCACTTTGTTTATACTGCACTTTGCTGGGGTTAAATTTAACTCCCCTGGCCCATTCTAGAACTGACTTTACTGCCCTGTCATGTTCCTCTTCAGTTTCCCCATAGCAGATCAAATCATCAATATATGCTATACAGTTAGGGATGTAACCAAAGTTTTTATCAACCTGTGCCTGAAATTCTTCAGGAGCTGGTGCCAGGCCATAAGGCATGTGTGTATTCTTATTGACACTACAAGGAGTTGAAACATGGCAAATTTCATAGATTCATTGGCTTATTTTATTTGAGAGAGAAACCTTCTTTGAAATCAAACACTGAATAATACAGTTTTTTATTCACTTTGTCCTGAATATCCTGGAGTTTCTTAATCATGTGATGTTTTCCATAAACCACTCTATTAAGCTTGGAAAGATCTAAATATATTCTCACACTTCCATTGGACTTATCTACTATAACAGTATTACTATAGGCTATTCATGGTAAAATGAGAACTTTTGAAAGCTGTCTCATTTGGAATAGTAGTCAATAAATATATTTTATTTTCGCCTTAGACATTAACTTCTGAGTTGGATGTATATTAACACGGTGTATATTACTTAAATGGCAATATTTATTTAAAAAGGTGATTAAAGAATTTAAAAATTGCTGAAAGGAAAAAGTAACTAGGGCCTCAAAAGTGCTCACTTTACTGTGAACAGCATATAATAAAACCATCTGGGTCAGGATCTGTAACCTTAATAATGCCACCTAATTGTTTCAACCGATGTATTTCAGTTTTCAACAGAAAAAGTCTCGACTTAGCTATTCACTGGGGGGGGGGGGGGGGGATGTTGAAACCATGGAGCATTAGGAACAATTTTGATTTTATGCTCATGTGGGAATGGCCCTAGACCTGTGAATAAATCCTGATTTGAGTTAATCAAGTCTTGACATTTTGTTTGTTAAGATATGCAATTGACACCTTGTACAAAATTCAACTCAACACATCCAGGTAATTCTAACAAGGAGACCGAGTTGAAATCAACTATAGAGAAATCTGTTCTCGCTGTGTAATGTAAATTTAAAATTCCAACAGGTTTTATTTTGTCTCCCTTGCTATATGGTTCAAGCAGGCCTTTTGTTTTTTTGTTAAATTGCCTGTCAACTTTTTGGAAAACAGTATATGGCATAACATTTACCTCTGATCCAGTATCCAATTTCACCACCACATTTTTGTGTTCAATTTTCAGAAATTCTTTCCACTGCATGCGAGGGTCCCGAGCCTTGGGTACATATGTTGTAGGTGAATTTACTGAGCCCACAACTTTTAGGCTATGCAACTCAAAACAATCACTATCACTATCTTGAGAAGCTTGAAGTGCCCTAACCTGGCTAACTCTGCTGCCAATAGCAAAATTATTCAATTTACCACATTTATTGCACTTTCTGCCCCAGGCTGGGCACTCTTGTCTTCTGTGTCTTGAATTGCAGCGAGAACACTTGATACCATCATCCTTACCTTCACTGGTAAACTGCTTCTCTTGTACATACTTACTTGAGTACCCTTGGTTATTGAGTCGTTTGCTGGATCTCGCCTGAAATGCATCAACATAAAGTCCGTGCTGCTCTGTATTGGATAATGATGCAGCACTTATCTGCTTGGCTTGCATCGTGCTCAGATATACCACCCTACAATGCTGTGCAATCTTGCCAAGTGATGTATCTTCTAACCTAAACAAAACTTCTTGCAGCGTGTGATCATCACAGCATTGTATGAAATGGTCACGCACTATACTTTCCTCCTGTTTGCCATATTCACAATATCTGAAAAGCATTTCCAAGGAAGTTACAAACTGGTCGAAGGTTTCCCCCTTCTTCCCATTTCCTCTGTGAAAATTTGAACCTCTCGTAGGTTGTGTTTTTCTTGGGAGTGCAGTAGTTTCTTAAAGCTGCGACCACGTCAGCATTTTTATTACTATTATGACCTTCATGGCCGCTAAACTTGAAAGTGTTATAAGTGTGCAAAGCATCTTCCCCTATTAGGCTAAGTAGTAGTGCACACTTAACTTCGTCAGTTGAGTTAGCTTGGCCCGTTGCTACTAAATACAGTTGAAATTTCTGGTATAACATTTCCCAATTAGCTGAAGCATATGGGCCATTAATGTCGACTGGGCCCGGCGGCGGCAAAAGCATTCATGACGACGCCATTTCCGACTTGCAAAGTTAAATATACAATTTTAATCCCACTGGTTAATCGTAAGATTAAATACTGCAACTCTCTCTGATATCCACATGACTGTGCCATGACGTATTAGTAGCAATATGTTTATTCAGGCAGTTTTTTATCATCCATCTTTATACAACATCACTTACATAACTGACACATGTTGCCAACCTGGCTGACGTACATATCCTATAGGTCTACATAATTACCTTACATTACATACATCACATCAATTTGCTGCAGTTTTAATATTAGCTTCCCAGAACATTGTGTTCATTTTCTTGCTTAAAAGTAGCAAAGCCCCTACTCCTGCAGGTTACTTTCATCCCTGGAGGCTTAACTACTTAAAGCTTCTAGGTAGTATGCTGCTAAATTTGTCTATTTAGGCTGTTTTACAGACTGTGTATAAATGAATTGCAATGCATGTGTTAAACCTCTGCACATTTTGCTCATTTATACTGGATGGTTTCTCTGTATTATCAAGTGCTGAACCCCTGTCAGCCAAATGGTACATAAGTCTTTATGTAACATAACCTAATATATCAGGAACTTAATGTTTTATACAATTACAGGTATAAGGAGTGACTTTTAACATCTCCATCAGAGCATCTGTAGCATTTGGAAAGGTCTAAATTTCCAAATTTCTGCCAATAACATACGTGTGTATCACCATCAAGGATGCAGAAGCCAGGGGACAGCAACATGGGTGTTCAACCATAACCTACCTCACTAAATGTCTTATGTTAGTTTAAGCTACCTGAATAGCTGGTGTCTGCTTCAGATTCCAAAATTTTCCAAATGCTTTGAAATTATTTCTCATCAATAAATACTCTGTAAAATCCAACATGGCAAACTCAATCAAAATTTATTCTATCTTTACACCCTCAACCTCCATCATGTGGCATGTTCCCATTGACTATTTTTCCTACCAACAGCAGCCTAAATTTCTGCCCATGTCATTATTTGTGCCCACCCATAAATGTAAAGTCATAGTGACAGTTACACTGCAATTGTATCACAATGAAAAGCATTCTGACACTGTGCCATTATTGTGAGGTATCAGCTTAACATATCATCAGCCCTAAATTACCACCCTTCCAGTGTAAGCAAGCTGAAGCAGCAGAGAATTTACATGCATGCATGTGTACTACAACTTCTACTTTTTCTGCCAAGCTGGTCCATCCACCTACAGGTCCAGGGGTAACCAGTACTATGACCTAGATGAAGATTTCATTACCAGCCCAACAATGATATCTGGATATAATAGAGTGCCAAAACCTTAGTCAGTGTTGCAATTATGTTGTAACCCCAGTGTGCAAAATCATTGCCTATCGGGGCCTATTAGCTAAATACGGCCTCCCTGCAAAGATCAAGATTATATGATTAAATAAAAAACAACACTTCCAGTACACTATCAATCATTAAATTTGTATGTAAACCAAGTTAAATCATCTATGGGAATACCAGCTGTACTGTGCTGAAAGCCATTTTTTTACCAAACCAAAAACAGGTTCCTCTAACCCATAAGCTGTAAATGCCAAGTGTAACTGAAACTGTTTCACAACTGAGAAAAACCTGAACTTTCAACCAATCCCTCAAAACATTTTCAAAACTCTGATAACTTTATTTTCTGTGACATGTATGCAAAACATATACACGTACATACAGGCTGTCTGGAAACTGCCCTATAAGAATACCAGGATGTGAAACAAACAAATATTTGAAGGCCATTTATCATGGTGAAAGATGTTCCAAGTGTTGCATTGCGCCCTAATCGGCCATTGAAGTTGAGCATCTGGCAACACCACATCAGATGCAGGTAACACTTGTTGCTATAGGACAGCAGTAGGTTTGCTGTTAAGAATAGTTAAAACAGTTGCTACAATTTGTATAATTTTACAGAGTGGTTGCATTCATGTTCCTTTGTCATGTTTCCTATTACAAATGTGAAAGTGTGCACATATAACAGTTTCATAAAACTAAAACACACATAATTAATTCCCAATTGTAGTATGCAGGTATGATCTGAACATTCATGTATTATAGAAAAAAGCACCATACTTAATAATAACAATAATAAGAAAAAGAAAGTAAGCTCAATCACACATGTATTCCAATAACTTAGCACACATGTCCTTGGCTGATCAGTTTAGTAACTGTTCGAAGTTGCCCACATTAGCAGCAAAACTGATCTCAAGGTGTTGAATCAATCCCATCTGGGCATTCAGTAGCATTTCCTGAGTAACTGTAACAATGTCAGCATAATTGCGACCCGTTAACTGGAACATGTCCTCAGGTTGGTTGTCTGCATACACAACGGACTTCAGATGATCGCACAGAAAAAAGGTGAGGGGATTAAAATCCAGGGACCTGGGTGAATTTCATACAGGACCATCATGATCAATACAATGGTCAGGCCAAGTTACGTTCAAATGCTGCTGTCCTTCCTTGATGTGCCAGTGCCCCGTCATGATGAAACTACATTCGTTGATGTATTTGAAGTGGTACATCTTCCATTAGTTCTGGGAGTGCATCTCGCAAGAACATAAGGTATGTGCGTGCATTCAGTCTGTCAGGTAATAAATATGGTCCTATGAAGTGACTTCCTAAAATGCCAGCCCACACGTTTATCAACCAGCTCTGTTGTAAGGCCCTCTCATGTTGGCAATGAGGGTTGTCAAGAGCCCTGTAATGGGAACTGTGGATATTTAATATTCCTTAATTAGTAAATGTGGCATCATCACTCCACAGTACAGACACAATTAAGTTTAGGTCCTGTTTATGGCATAAAAACCAAGCACGCAAGTCGACCCTCAGGTGATGATCATCTAGTCTTCATTGTTACACCCTGGTAAAATGGACAGTATGTAGTGTTTCTCCCAGCAGTATGTGATGCGCAGTGGAACAGGCCTGGGGCCATGGTGGCTGAGCAGTTAGCTTGCTCGCCTCCCACCAAAGAAATTCGGGTTCAATCTCCGGCCGGTTCACTACGGATTCTCATATGCGGGAATCGAGGCCAGACGATGCCATTGTTCAACAGGTTTTCTCAGGGATTTCCCCATTTCCCCTGCTCTATCATTCCAGCACTGCTCTATTCTTGCATCAATCACCCTCATCGGCTCTCAAGACCTCAATGTTAAGAGCCGTCCAAATCACTTCATTCACTCAAACAGACCAGACCTGTTCAACGTGCTAAGTGATGGACTGATGTTCGAAAGTCAGCATATATATCACACAAACATACTGTTCATTCACTGTATGATATCTCCCAGTATCATGCTTGGAGGTACTAACATCCCTGTTTCTCTAAGATGGTGATCCAGGTAAAAATTCCATTGTAGTCTGGATGACGGTGAAGTGGATAGCGTTCTACATACACACATGCTATCACACTGACACATCGACACTTGCCAAATATGAGATACATCTCTCTATATTCATCCCAGCTGTACTCCATACTGCATAACGGATGAACAGGCCAGTACTGCATCCAATGTATCACCACACATATAACATTATTGCTTCCCTCTCATGGTGATGAGTGTAACATGCTTCCGACGCAATGTGCCAAATGCTCAACTTGAACTGCCAAGTAGGGTGCAACATACACTTGGCAAAACTTTCATCATAAATAGCCTTCAAATACTTGCTGATTTTATGTCCTGATATTCTTATACGGCCGTTTCCGGTCATCGTCTCTAGTGCCATCAAACATACATGAAATCAATTTCACTTCAGGAACATGCAACCACTCTAAATTAATGTGGTACTGTTTAGCAGTCCAGATAACAATTCTGCACCTGTGCTTGTTGACATTATAAATGCAATCTACACAATTTTACTTGGAAATTCAGAGTACAGAAAAATTAAAAATTACATTGGTAAATAAATATGTATAAATTGCTATATTTTAACAAGGATTTATTTCATATCAGCATTTCACATCACAATTTCCTAGCATTTTTCCAGATTTCCTAGTAACAATTTCCATTTGGCAAGTATTTCGTACCTAATTCATTGTTGGTTCATATAATAATGCCACAAATATATACCAAAATAAGCCATTATTGTTCTCTTTGTATCCCAATGTGAGTTTTTTCATCATATCAAGCATATATTTAAAAAAAATTTTCACACCCATGACTTTTTACATAATATTCAAACAATGCTAATTGTTGCAAAAAAAAAAACTCACAGAATTGATTTAAATGCTTTCGAAAATACGAGTACAGGCATTTTATGGAAAAAATTAACCTTGCAGTGTCTGGAAAACCTTAGAACCAAAAAACAAATTTATAAATACACACACACATTTACCTACATTCATGAAAACTTAGAATTATTTTGCAAGAAATATCTATGTTTACCCACATAATCAAGAGAACCCACCAATCACCAACAAAGTCCACTGCACCTCCCATATGCAAAAATCTGGGCGACTCCATGATTAAATTTGGATCTTGAAGAGGAGTGAGCACACTAACCACTGCAACATCACGACCCCTGTTTGGAATGTATTTTGGCACCTTGGGTGCTTGGCCATGCATCTTTGAGGTAGCTGTGTGAGGTAATCACGTTGTAAGGGTTCCTAGCATTTACAGCTCTGAATGGGTGAAGGTTGAGAACTCCAACCGGGAGTATGATGTCTTTTATTGTGTTTTGCCTTTGCAATTTTCTTTGTAACATATCAAAGTGATTAGACTACTTGCCTTTCTCCTCTCCGAACCAGGTATATGTGGGAATCTTGCTGAACAATTCCAGTAGTGGTTAACAGGTTTTCTCTGGGATCTCCCATTTCCCCCACCCTTTCATTCCAGTGCTATTCCATACTAACCTCGCTTCACCCTAATTGGCTCTCAAGATCTTGATGTTAACAGAAGCCCAAATATTTTCACTCAATCATTTCAAAAAGTTCTCTGGAATGCTGGATATGATGGCTTACAGAAGAGAGTTTGCAATTATGTATGCATTGAGAAGACTGCTTACATTTATTGCAGATGCATTTTTTTATGGTAACCAGATTTGCATTACTTAAGGTGATGAAAGTGTGTGAAGTTGAAAAACTTTGCCTTGTGTCCTGTTGTACTCACAGTAATCAGAAACCCATTTTAAACCAATAGTGAATGAAGTTTCCAAATTCTATAAAATACAGGGATGTGTTAACTGATACAGAGCAAAACGTACTGTTCCCACTGTGTCCGACATGCCGACCATATTGCCCATGCCTACCTCTGCATCTTCCTTATGTAGAGCATGGCTAAAATATAGAACCTACCGGCCAGACTGTATTTCCGTGATTAATTCCTGGGTTGATATATCTCAGATTTCATGAGTTTCTGTCGTTTCAAAATAACTATTTTTAATGTGATGCATTCCCATCAATATCCCAATAATCTTACTCAGGGTGCTGTTGCCATGTGCTGAGAGAACACATTATAACTGAACAGCTTGTACAGAGTCCTACATGGGCTACTTTCCTGCATTAGGGCTGTAAGTGCCTACCAAATATTGCCTTTGAAGAAATATTTTATTCTTGAAGAATAATATACATTATATAATTAAATAACCAGCACAAAAATCAATATTTTATTATGAAAAATGTGGAGTTTTATATACTGTAGCTTTGTCATGGTGAATATTTAGGGTGTAACGTAAAAGGTGTGGTATTCAGCAGCGTGAAGGGTGAGACGAGCTGTGGATTGAGCTGTAATGAATATATACATTTCCAGAGGATGCATACGTGCCTGATAGCAAGGTGCATCAGCTTTCCAAGTTATAGTATTAGAGGTACGGTATGTTTTTTAAGGATTTTTTATGGGAATGTTTTTAAGAAATGTTTTTAAAGACTTATTTTTCAGGAATAATTATTCTTGTGGAAATATTTTCGATTAATGTTTGAGGAATGTTTTCTGGGGAATGTTTACCTTGAGGGTGTTGAAAGCCAATGAGGTTGAAATAAGGTGGATATGGAGTGGCACGAGAATACAAGGCAAGGAAAAAGTAAGTACTCAGAGGCAGCCAACAGCATCGTCTGGCATGATTCCCACCACATGTGAGAATCAGGGAGAGATACAGCTAGAAATTGAACTTGGCTCACTGTGTTGAGGCAAAGCAGCAGTGTAAAGAATGGACTGGCTTTGAAGTTGTCCCCTTGCATGATTGTGTGCAGAGGGATAGAAGTGTCTGATATTTTGTGTGCGCTCTTGATGGAAGGAGAGTGCTCTAACCACTATGCCGTTGTAACTCCACTTATGTTACATTGAGAAAGAGGCCATTGTTGCAAAAAAAATGCCTGGGAACTGTTTTCACTGGGGTCTAAAATGATGTGCCCAAATCTTCATAATTTTTTAGATTGCAGAAGGCCTTCCAACCTGTGTTAATTTCTCCTACAGTCCAACACAATTTTCGTTCATGGGTAAAAGACCTCATGAGTGCATACATGTGTAGGTTTAAAATATTTTTTGCAAATTTATTGCTTATGCGTTTGAAGTTAGCTCCCTCTTCCAGCCCTTCAAAAATTTATATTGGGTGTGATTATAATACAATGGCATGATAGGGCTGAAAATTACAAATATGCATGTATATCATGTTCAGCCTTCAAGGTGGAGAAGGGTAGTTTTATAATCTGTGTTCCAAATAACTTGATGGATTCACATCCTCAGATTATGCTGCATATTGAGTATTTTTTTTAAAATAATGTTACAAGAGTTGGATTAATTTTTTCAATGTACAGGGTTCTGTGTCTAAAAAAGATGGTTTCTGCTAAATGGCCAGAATTAATGATACTTAAAATGCAAAATTTATATTTACCTCAAAGTATAGTAATCATTTGAAAATATAAATATGTAGCATTGTCACAACCTTGAAGCATATTATTAAATTATTTCTGCAAGTGGGTGACTGTAATGCCCTACCTTCATCTATTGGCATGTGTGAGTGTGTGTGTATATATGTAATTTTGCGTAATTGTTTAGGTTTCCCCACACACTACAAGGTTAATTAATTTTCATGCACTTGTATTTACATATATATCTAGCATTATTGGATGGTCTTATAACAAATCAGGTGCAAAATGGTGGCCCTGAATACCTGAAACATTCAAAATGGTAGCTTGGAATATCTGAAAAATGCTAGGAAATAATTGCTGTGAATTGCAAATACCAAATCAATCATTATGTTGAATATAGTGATTTATTTATATATGTATTCATGTATTTACCAGTATAAGTTGCAATTATCATATGCTGTGATTTTTCTAAAGAGAATTTTTCTTTTCCAAAATGAGGAAGGCTGGTGGCTCTGAAAACTATCGATGCTAACACATCAGATATGATGTAAGAGAACTTGCCAGACCCCCTTCCTCTTATAATGATAAACAGGGACAACCATTATTTTATTCATGTTTACTTACTTGATTCTTGTAAAATAGTAGTGTTGCTTTACTTTTTCAAGGTGCTTTGTGGGATAAATTTGTGGAGTTTACCAAATAGGGTTAAACGTCTTTCGTGAGGTATGGTTATATCTTGTGGGGCAACTGAGAAGCATTTCGAAGGGCCCTATATTTTGATGTTTAAGCTTCTGTGAGTATGAAGTTTCATGTATTTTTTTATGTATGTATTAATTTTATCACACTAAATTATGAGATCTGTATGTGCGTGTTGCTACTGGAATTTGTACTGCTGTATAATTCTGTAAGTCATATAGGAGACTTGTATCCCAGGAATAAAACTGAGTCAATTCTTTTCATTTGAGTGATTCATAAGAAGTGAAAACTACTGTTACCTGCTGCCACTGCCAAAGTACAGACTGTGCAAGCACATGTTTACTTCTCAAATTTCATGTCACGTAGTAGTGTGGTGGGGGCTTGGGAGACGAGGGGCAAACCTACCGTGGCTCAGATATGATGATTGATTAGCTCACACATGTATGAAAATACGGTAATTTTGTTTTTTTGAAGGTAACAGAACTTTACGGTTTTGTATTTGTGGTGTGTGTAACATTATGTTAGAAACTCCTTACAGTATATAAAACTTTTGCTTAAAAACTTTCTATATGAAAATATTTTGCACGTAGAAAGTGTTTTCTATTGTCAATATGGTCAGCAATGTTGCATTTGGTGTAATTGTTATAAAATTATTTTTTCAGGTGACTATATAAAAATGCAAATTACTTAATGCTGGGCAACTGTGCCTTGGTGGGGAGAGTGCATGAGATCCTAACTGTGCATATCACACATCGTGGAGCAGGTTTATACTCTGTTTGGGTAACTCCAGCCATGATTGTTTTAATAAAAGTCACATCCGTATACTACACAACATTTCTTCCAATATGAATTAAACTATATATATATATATATATATATATATATATATATACATATATATATATATATATATATATATATAATATATATATATATATATATATATATATATATATATATATATATACATATATAATATATATAATATATATATATATATATATATATATACATATATATATATATTATATATATATATATTATATATATATATATATATATATATATATATATATAATACATACATAATATATATATATATATATATATATATATATATATATATATATATATATATATATATATATATATTCACAGAGAAGGACAAGTTTGTTATTTTTGGAGCACTAAGTGTTTATATTGTTATTTCCAAATGTACTCTTTTTATACTTTATCCTTATGTATTTTTCCTGTAAGTACAGGATTTTACAGTATTTTCAATATAACTGTCCTCATATATGTCTATTTTTCATTTTGAATACTACATTTAGTTGAATGCAGCCAGTTTCGTAAAGGTGCATTCAAGCCATTAATTACATTTTATTGGTGATGTGATTATGTGGATAGCTAAGAGTGAATTATTCTCCAGTCTAGCTAAAAAAATGTGCAAATATTCTTCAATGACCTGCTCTAATTTTTGGGAGACTATGGTCTTTTAGAATGTGATTGAATGCACTTTTGGCCTCCCAGACTGTTTTTTCACATATTCATCCCCAGAACTATGATTCTGGGGGCACAATGGCAGCTTGCACACTGACTGAATTTAATCTTGGGTTATTGTGGTAAATGGTGATAAATCACATTTTAGAAGTGAAGGACCTTCAATCTGAAAGGTCTTTGTGAAAAAAAAAAAATGAATAACCACTTTTCTCAAACTGATATGAGCCACAAACTATATTCTAACCACGTCCTATCTGTTTGTGTTTTCGCACACATTGGTGAATGCAAGCAATGCATCACAGTAGCAACATGGGTACAGAGGTATTATCTTTGGAAATCTGATCA
Source organism: Dryococelus australis (assembly GCA_029891345.1). NCBI lineage: Eukaryota > Metazoa > Arthropoda > Insecta > Phasmatodea > Phasmatidae > Dryococelus > Dryococelus australis. The sequence goes on from CM057009.1 coordinate 244,598,454, forward strand.
ATGTCCATCATATACATTTAAAACTACAATGTTCTGGTAACATACTATAAAGGTTTCACATTCTTCTAAAGACTAGCTGGTGTGAACAGGTCTTGAAATTTGGGCAGCTTTTTACATTGGTGGGAGAAAAAAAAAATAAGTACAGGGGATTGAGCGAAAGCAAATAATTGTTCAGACTAAAGTGTTGGGGGTGCAGAGGAACAGAACCATTTTACAACGAAGAGTGGGCTAAATTTACCGGATAGAGGGGAGAGGGTCACTTTGAGGAAAGCTGGCAAAAGGGATGGGTGTGTGGAGTTAAGGTGTGAGAAATTAGAGAAAAAGGGCAAGGATAGAGTGATTATTATTATTATATAAAACAAATAAAATGCTAAATAGAGGGGGGAAATGGCGACAATTAAACTGTCAATAAAGGTTGGTGGTAACTGTGGTGGGGGTCGATGAGAAGCAATAAAATTTTTTGTGGCAGAGGGTAAGAGGTGTGACAAATCCAATGAGATGTTAAGAGTGGAGCCAATAAAAATTATTGGTGGTAGTTAGGCAGATCAAGCTATACGTAATAAGGGGGAAGGGGTGTGATGTATTAACCAATGAAAAATAATGATGGGAAGTAAGTCCACTGCTGGTCTTCATGCTTGGAGGATGTGTGTTCCAACATATTTGTTTCAAACCTCGGAACTTCTGCATGTTTTTCTTAAATGTCTTTTACATATTTAAATGTTTTAACTTGTCATTATTTTGGAAAATTTGTTAGTTTTTTTTGGGATTTCTTTATATGTTAGCTTACTTTCTAAAGGGAAGGAAAGCTTTTGAGATCACTGTCCTGCCTATTTATGTGTGTGTGTGTGTGTGTGTGTGTGTGTGTGTGAGAGAGAGAGAGAGAGAAGAGAGAGAGGAGAGAGAGAGAGAAGAGAGAGAGAGAGAGAGAGAGAGAAGAGAGAGAAGAGAGAGGAGAGTGAGTGAGTGAGTGTGTGAGAGTTCATGCGTGTGTGTTCCAAAAAACTTTTGAATGTATTAACCGAATTCCACCAAGCTCGGTACACATATAATACTTAGTAAGGAAATCTGAATTTTATGATTTTTGATTACTCATTTGCACTTACTTTCAAAACGATTGCCATTTTAAAATTTAGGCTGCTTGGTTATATCTCAGAAACTGTTGAACAAATTTAAACCAAATTATGTAAGTACACAGTGCACTATGTAAGGATTGTATGGATATTGTTGTTGTACTGCCATATTGAAGACAGCATTACATTAAAAATAAAGCTTATAAAATATATCTCAAATACTACTGGGCAGATTCTCACCAAATTCACCATGTAGATAATACTATGGTAGGCCATATAAAAATATATATAATTTAAATCAATAAGGCACTTGTTTTTTAAAATGGCAGCCATACAAATATTTTAAGTTTATTTCATATATCGACCATACCTATCGTTCAGCCAATTTGAAATAAATTTTTTATGATGAAAATATTTATTACAAGCATTATAAATGCCCACCAATCACCACGTTTGGTTATTGTTACTTGAAAACATGGACGAGTCATGTTATATCTCAGGGACCAATCAACTGATTCCCCCTAAATCTTGTATGCAAGTAGTGCTCTAGTAGGGCATGTAAACTTACATGTTTTAGGTGGGGAACGACTTAAATAACTTTTTATTAAAATAATGTATCTCTTGAAATATTCAACAAAATTAAATCAAAATTTATAGAATCATCAATTATGTGTACAGAAATCCATTTTTGCAGGTATTTTTGTAAAATAGTGCTTAGGTAAGAAACTGGAACATTTTGCCATATTTTTGGAACAATTCAACTAATTTCCACCAAATTTTGCATACCAGTAATGCTATAGGCCATGTGAACTTACATGATTTAAGTGGGGTCAGATACTGATTTTCAAAATGTTGGCCATATGAATAGTTTAGATAAGTTTGTCATGTCTATGAAATAATTTAACCAAATTCAGCCAAACTTCGTGTGCTGACAGTATAAAAGGTGAGTCACCCAAGTTGCTAAACTCGGATATTTCCGGAAAACATTGAAGATATTGTTATCCTGTTTCCACACAGATTAACTGTAATAAATACCTCACTATATGACCTATAGCGTCATGTCATAGCAATGTTAGTTATAGAGGCATTGATATAAACTTGGTTTTTTTATTGGAACTATATTTATTTTTGCTGCTAGCAACGTCAATCAGAAAAATATGAATTTAACAGCGTATCACTCTCCGAAATCAGATAAGTAGTTTAGTAAAAATTATAATATGTAGATCGTAGGATTACTCTAGTTGCACCATCAGACTACGCACCGTCTCATGTGGACGTTAATGTTATCATAAGGATATGTCATGCCCGGCTGACGGGTCACTGCAGCATGATACATTTAAGAGCAACTAATAATAAAGTTGTAAAAGTGGAATATAAGGTAATTTAAAACTGATAGTGGTCACACATGGTTACATCAGGGTGGACTGGCACACCAAATTTGGGAAAAAACAAAGGGACATGGCATCTAGGGACGATTCACCAGTTAATGATGGTACCAGTTCTACTTTTGTTTCTGTCAGAGCCTCCCATCACAGATGAATGTCACAAACTGAAATGCTATGTTAAAAACAGGAAATGGAATTATTACATGTTTTGCAGTAATAATTTCCCTTGAAAACAATTTATTATGTGTTTAATTCCGAGGTACAGATTAAAATTGAACCTTTACACCAACAACAAAATAAAGGAATCCCACAAAAGAAAGTGGTGATAAACACTGTCCTATTATTGTTTTATATTAGCAAGTGCTCGAAATGTGCACCATTGACAGCAATATACATTTGCAGTCGCTTGTGCAAAGACACCTTGACAGACTGAAGAGTTTTCTTCAATATCTTTGCACATGCTATGCAAATGTGGTGTTTAAAATTGTCCAGTATCGTCGGAATCTGTGCATGGACTTTAGCTTTAAGTGTTCCTCAGAGGAAAAGGTTCAATAGCATCAAATCAGGCGAACATGTAGGCCACTTGATAACGCCTTCATGCCGTATCCAGCGACCAGGAAATAGCTGGGTGAGCGTTTGCCTAGCCACACGTGAGTAGCGAGCTAGGCACCCATTGTGCTGGTATAACATACACATGCGTATTGCAAGTGGCATTTCCTTGAGGACAGCTGGTAGCACTTTGGTAAGAAAGTGTGCATATCTGTTTACCTGTTACGGTTCTCTCACGGAAGTATGGAACAATTACATGGTATTACATGAACCCACACCACATATTCACATACCACTGCCACTGATGTTCCACCTGCCGCAGCCAGTGCAGACTGTCAGCAGCCCAACAATGCATATTTGTGATTTTCACATGTCCATGATTGGTGAGTGTTTCTTTGTCTGTAATTCTTCGAAGAAAGAACTATTCTATTGATATTGCATTAGAATGAAGAATGAATTCCATGCATAGTCTATAATCCCTGGTCAAGCTGCTGGTGAAGTGAAGCATGATACAGATGGAATCTGTTTTTGCGCAACATGTGAATGATGCTGCACTGACTTATTCCAGAGCCACTCCCAACCTCTCTGGAGCTAACATGTGGGTTATAAGCAATAGCTGCCAGACCCTCAATTTATTTAAACACCTCTCGTTGCAGACTTGCCCTTACCCTCAGTGTAGTATTGCAGTGCCCTTCCAATAACATTTACTTGCAAATTCGC